>JAOXXN010000446.1:57510074-57557030 GCA_026770055.1 Myrmophylax atrothorax
GTGTAAACTTCTGTAATCCTCAATGCATCTGCTTCCACTGATGTCAGCACACATGCCATTGAACCTGCTAGCTCTTTCCCTCTGTCGTCTTGCTGCCTACTATTGGGTGCCAAATAAACCCCCCAGCTCTGCTGAAGAAGTTTGCAAATTTTGTGTCATTGTTTTAATTTTTCTCTCATCACTCAACCTGTGGTCCAACAAAGACACAGAACCTCAGGAAGGTGATTTACAAATTTCTCTTACTATGAGCAATTTCAACAGGCAACTGAAATGAACCTTTACCTCAGCCTGGCACTGCTTTTTATGCACTTGTGTTCAGAAACACAAACCTCACCTTCCCACTGAATAGAAATGTCTGTGTTCTGTCTCCTCCAGCAATTCTTCTGGGTCTAATTCTTTGTTCTTCTGTCTCCTCAGTCCCTCAGTCCCATGAACAATAAGTACTTGTCAAGCTGGTTTTCACAGTCACTAAGTGATTCTGCAATAAAATCAGGATTGTAATTAAGATGAAAACATTTTCCCTTCTCTGTGTCCTCAGTAAACTAATGGCAATGCTCTAGCTCATTGTAGAGCCACAGAGCACACGTGATCCAGCAATACAAACAGGATTTTCCAGGCTTAAAGGATCTGCCTTTTCCTACCTTTCTTTGTGTGTGGCTTGTAAATAGCAACAATTTTTGTGGTAGCATTTATAGTAGTAGTAATGCAAATCTTAGATGGTTTAAGTGAAAGACACAAGTACACACCGAAGAGCTGCAAACATTTGTACCCACAGGTACTGAGGTGATCTGTCCTCTCTTTAAAACCAGCTTCTGAGCTTTTCACCAGAGGCAGCCAAGGTGTTTCTCTCCACTGCAGCTCTTGAACCACCAGGCAGCATTTGCCCAGAGCTCTAAGAAGCTATTGCATTATGCCCTAATAGTCTCCATGTATTGATCACAGATAAAAGACTTCTAATTACACACATTTCCATGATTAAAAAGCTGAGACTGAAATGCTGTTTATAAATTATTCTCTAACACAGCAGAAGCACTTTCTTGTTGCATCAGGCCAAGGTGCTGCCTCCCTGGAAAGAGGGATCCACGGGTCATGCAGCGATATGTGCCCTTGGAGCTGCCCGGCCGCTCAATGTGCACAGGAGATGTGTGGGGCATGGCTGGGGCATTGGAGAGACCAGTGAGCAACAGTATCAGCTTTGCCTTCCCAGGCACCACAGAGCAGATAAGCATGGATAGATCCTCTCTTATGTGCCAAGAACAGTAATGTAATTTCTAATCTCGTTTCCTTGGAAAGGACAAGGGGCAATTTATTTGGTATTTTGCTCCTATAACACATTCAGTGTGTGTTACCCCTTTGATTTTACTCCTTCCCTGCTGCAGCTGCTTTGGACCACTGAAATGCTATGGATGTCTCATCCTGGAAACAAACAGAAGAGAGTGACCAGGAGTGAAAGGCTGGGTCTGCCCATCAGCTCTCATGGAGTACAGCATGTTCCAGCAGCCATGTGCTCCTGGGGGGAAGAAGAAACCGTAGGGTCACAGGGAGTATCAAAGGAGCATTGAGGTCCTGAGCTTAAGTTTCCCCCCTGAACTCAATTTTTATAGTCTCTCAATCTGTACAGGTTGAAAAATAGTAAGTGAAATCAGTTTCTCTTGTTTTGAGGACTTTCTATTGGTAAGAAGCAATAAGACCATCTGGTTTATCCCCTGGTCATGGATCCATTTTCAGGGCTCAGTTAGGCCATCATGTGTGGGATTTTAGCAGCTTAGGATTTTATGAACATTGTATTGTCTTGCAACAGATTTACAAACTTAAATTAGCATGATTCCTGATTCTAAAATGTAACAACTGAATTACAAGCAGAATTATGAGACAATTAAAATATTACATGTAATGGAAGCGTAGTGTGGCAAGAAGTTAAATTTCCTTCCTATAAGTTTGTTCCTTATAAATTTCTGTAGCATCATGGAAAGGCTCTTGTCTCTCTCCTCTGTCTCCATTTTACTCTTTCATCCTCTACAGTCTCACTGCTTTCATGAAATCTATACTAATTTACTTGTCTGTCATTTTACTGCTTGGGACTGATTCAGTATTAAGGGTTGGACAAACATGTAAAAATATCACAGCCACATAAAATCAATTTTCTTGAGAAAGAACAAAAATAACGCTAAGAATTTCCTTTCACTACTTAGTAAGTCTTAGAATAATTTAATACATGCAAGTGTATACAAAGTGCCATGGAGGGATATAAATTTTACTGCAGATTATTTTGGAGGCAAGCTGTGGCATCATATATTGGTTTGAGGAATTTGGCCATTTCCAGTTCACACTTATATATATGAAATGTGTATGTTGTCCATGTGTGTGTAGATGCACACACGTGTATAAAACTCTCGGCAGGGATTACCAGTGGCAAAAACAATCACATGCTGCAGCCGACTAGTCAAAGATCAAGTAGAAGTTTTTTTGTAAACTGGGGGAAATCCTGCTTTGAATAACCAAAGACTTGACCTTTGTCAGCTGTTAGTCTAGTTGGTAGTAATTATCCAAAGGAGATTAAATTATCAGTCTCAAGGCGAGGTACTTTGCATTTTGAACAAGACCAGGGATTAAACACAGATACTTTAGGAACACCAAGGGAGTATCCAGCAGGATAACAATTTCAGAGGAAAAGCACACTACTGCGAGTAAATTGCAGTTTTCTTCCCCCTTCCTTCCTCCTTTCCTTGAGCTTGAGAGCTGTGAGGAAAGCTTACCATGGTCTGGTGACAGAGCGCCACTGGCTTATCAAACAGGCTGCAAAGTGGTACTGAAATAGGCAGCACTCACTGTGTTGCAAACCAGCCCGGTGGTGCCTGAGTCCTGCTGTGGGGGCACCTTCACAAACACCTGTAAGCCAGGTCACAGTATTTTGTGGTTGGATGCTTATTTCTGAGGCCTGATATCCGTCCAGGGTCCCGAGGTACCATCCACCTCCTCAGGTGCACCGAGTCATTTCTCCAGAGGCATGGAGGGCAGCACTGCCTAAGCTGGGCCAAGGGGAGATTTCCCTTGGGATAAGTCCAGGTGCATGTGGTGCTGCAACTTGCAGCATCATGGTACAAGTCAGTGCCAACTGGTGGCAGGATGGCTAGCACAGTGGCCAGAGCTGGCTGGAAGGCAGGATTCAGCCACGCTGGCTATCTCCACCATCCTCCTTGCCAGTGGAGCACTTCCTGCAGGCACTGTCGAGGGCAAGACAACCTGCATGGGCTGAGGCACCAGGAGTTGGTAGTTTAAACCCACCCTTCTGCTTTCATAGGAGGAGAGGGTCAAGAAGCCACAGCTTTGCTGCCTCCACCATGGCAAAGGTAACTGTTGGCCACTGAGCCAACCCCTAAGCCCAACAAGCAACTGGGAGACCAAAACTCCCAGGTGAGGAACGGTGTGGGGATAGGCAGCACCTGGACCTGCCTGACCTCAGTTGTTCTAGAGAAACCTGAAACACCTGAGAGCTGGGGAAGTGGCATGAGAGCTGTTTCCTTTCCGTATTTAGGCTTTTTTCTTCTTGTTTTTCCCCTCTGGTGTTTTGATGTAAGAAACTAGATCTCTGCTCTGAAAATCTGTGGGATGTTTTTTGGACTATGACAACCCATTCAAATGAATGAGCAGGTTCTTGGGCTTAGTGTGGTCCCTTTGAGTGGTGGTAGGGAAATAGCTGTCATGCTTCCATGGTCCAGGGGAGTGGCTGGACTGTTTGCTCGTGTTGATTCTGGCCATCATACATTTGCAGCAAGCCTTTGGTTTTTCAGCATGTTGGATGAATGAACAAGACCTCCAATTTACATCAGGTAAGCAGCCCTACAGTGTGTGACCTAGTCCTTAAATCTGTATATGAAAACACAAATTTACTTGAAGAAATTTTGTTTACTAATAAATACAACTTTGAGCACATGGTGGGACCTGGGCACCTCCAGAAGTCCTTTCCATCCTGAGTGCTTCTGTGCAAACAGCATGGTTAAGGACAGCATATGTACCAGATCTGAATGAAGGGTTTAGGTGAATATTTAAAATAATTTAAACATATTTTTATTAAAACAGATATAGACTTATAACCTGCTGACTCTGTATTTGAGTCCTCACCTCTGTTGAAAATAATTTTTTAAAACAATGTATTTGCCTGCTGGGCACTGGCATTTAAACAAAGCATGTAGAATTTAAAAAATATGTTTGAATTCTTGAGTCCAACATTTAAGTTTAGAAATCTTGGGAGAGGTTTGGTTTGATTTTTTTTTTTTAATCTGCTATGTACATCTTTCCACCTGTGGTGGTGTGTCTTCACCTGATGGTGGGCTGTGAGGAGCAGGATTTGCCCTGTTTGTAGGGCAGGATTGGAGCTCTCTAGCCAGCCCTGGGTCATGGAAGCACATGTCTGCAGTGAGTCAAACTGGTTCTAGTGCTGATTGTGTCTGAACGGTCTCCAGACGTTGGTTCCAAGATCCAGGAGAGGTTTTCTTCAGTCCTGCTGCAGCAAATGGCTGTAAACATTTCTGTAGCTGTTCAGGCTCAATGCAAGCTGGTTAAGGCAATGTGAAATTCAAGGTCAAAAGGTGAAATGCTGCTAAATTTAAGATTCAAGTTTATGCAGATGAGCAAATGGTTACTTGGATCATTTCCATTTCATTTGTACTAAGTAAGGTATGGCTCTTCCCAGCATCTGTCTCCCCCCTGCAGCTGGGTATCATTTCACAGGAGTTATGAACCGAAAAGGTCCTCCCTAAACATTTTTTTTCAAGTATGCAAGCCTAATTGCTCCTGTGCATCCAGGCTTGCCTCTACAAATGTTTGGATATGGCTCTGTATGTTCACTTCATCATTCCTTGTCCAGGATTAAATGGTGTATTCTGCTGTCAGTTTGTTCTTACCACTCATTTTCAAACAGTGGAAAAACCTGAGCATTAGAGATGTTTGGGGTAAGAATCCATTGCAGATAAACAAAGATATTTGATGGGATCCTCTCACTGGAAAAGATTGAGGGTTTGGGGGGTGTTTTTTTGGGAGGAGTTTTTTGTTTGTTTGTTTTTTGGGCTGTTTTTGTTGTTGTTGTTGAAGCTTAAAGGGACAAAACTGGAATACCAGCAGGAAAGTAGTGTTTTAAGGTATTTTTTTGCACACAATTACTTCTTCCCCCAGCATGGTGTAGGATGATGATGCTGTTGGTCTTTTGTGAAGGGCTAGAAAAACAAACCATATGTCTTTTAAACAGCTCATGAAACTCTTGGTTTGATAATTGCGGGTTGTCTGTACAGCTCCCAGACACGTTTAAATCATACGGGGTATAACTCCTCCATTTCTGCTTCCAAGATGGTGTGTGGTTTGTTTGTTGCTGAGTAAATGTAGTTGTGGGATAGAGATGCCCAAATTTAGCAGAAGGTGAGGTTATCTGTAGTTGTGACCCACCGCAGAGGAGGCACGTATGAGGAGGACTCAATAAATACAGGGATGTGAGCCTGCTGCCTTCTCCCCTCTTGGGGCTCCATGACAATTGCTGCCACCTTTCAGATCCCCTCAGTTGCTATAGGTGATGCCAGGTGCAAGCTCATCGTTAACATCTTCCTCCCATCCCTGGGGATCTGGTAGTCTACACTGTGAAGAAGAATTGATGGCAAACAGCTTGCTGGCTATGAATAGACTCTGGGTCTTCTCCAGCCTTAACTTTCTGAGTGTATTTTTCTCTCAGAGGATATTTTCTTTTTTTTTTTTTTAAGTTGATGACATCTTTCACTTGGTGCTCATCTCTTTCATCTACTGTTTCTAAGTAACATTTCATTACATCGTGCTGTTTAAGTGTCTCCCTGTAAAACCAAATTAATATTAAAACTTACCTTTTCAGTAGCAATTTGCAGTTAAATGTTCTTTTTTTTTGGTGTTATACATAGCTTTGGTGTTATACATAGCCTTCAAAACTGTTGGTAGTTAAGATATATAGTGCTCAATTTAAAGGAGTTTTTTAAAGTGAGACTTAGTGAAATTACTTCTCAGACTCATCTTGATTTACAATTGCTTTCAGGTGATTCTGTCCCAAAAGAGCCAATTTGACTCCTGTGCTTCGTTGCTTCATTTACCATCTTCATAATTTCCCCCCTTTTATTATTTTTAATTTTCCACTTACTATTAAGTATTAAATAACTTGCATACTTGGTTATTACTAACAAACTGGGATGTAAAGTCTGTCTTTCAGTAGTTCTAGAAGCAGAATTAGATACCTGTTTTATCCTGGATGAACAAGCTTTTACCAAGCACTAATGTCTGTCACTTAATGACAGTGGTTGAAATGAACTTTGTAAACATAGGTAAAAAATCAACAATTATATGGCACTGATATGAAGAGCTTGGTTTGTTAAATTGATACTTTGGGCTAATGTCATAAAGAACAGATTTGAGTTATAAGATGTTGGTTTTGTTGCTCTCCCCCAAAACCTTCCTCAGGGAAGGTTACCTCTAACACTTGAGAAAAAAACAGGTTTGCAAATAGAACTTTTTCTGACTGCAATGGAGACACCAAAGTGATCCAGATGAGCTGGAGCTGTGTGGGAATATGTGTAGCACCCAAGCACCAGGTTAGAAAACATGGGGAAGTTGTCTCCTTGCAGAGATTTTGTCTGACTGAAAGCTGTGTAGGAGCTGGTCTTCTCCACAAGTCAGACATTCTCCTCTCTCCATTTTCCCCTTGAGCCTTTCCTCAAAAATGAAAATGGAAGGAAATATTCTGAAATTTTTTTATATATATATACACACACACACACATATACACACATGTCACACATATATATGTCATGTATGTAATACATGTTTTGTGCAAATACAGCCATAATTATATTTTTCTGGAGAATAAATATAAATTATGCCTGTGATAAGAACATGCAGGGGCTGCATTATATGGGCAACTAACAGGCTGTGTTCTGAAAAGCTGAGTCGTCTTTGGCATTAGAAATCTAACTGACCAGATGTTGATGGTAATTGAGTTGAAATACCATGATGGAAATTGCCCACTGGGAAATAGTTTAGCTTTTAAAATGTCATAACTTAAACCTTGATTTAATGTATTGCATAAAAGTGGGCATGACTTGTATTTGATACATCCTCTTTTTTATTAGTGCTCTGCAAAGTTAACTACTTAAGGTTCCTATAGTGTGTGTATATCAGCTCTGTGCTTCCTCAGTGCTAACTTCTACTAGCATCACATTTTCCCTTGGAAGGGACCTGGAGATCACCCAGTGCAGGGCTGACTTAAAAAGGTTTGTCAGGGTTTTGCCCAGTCGAGCTGATGCTGGAATGTAGCACTCGCTACTCAAAAGGTCTAACTTAAAAAGTTTACTGAAGAAGCAGATATTGAAGGTTTTACATAAAAACTGCATGCACAAATACATTTTTGCTCGTGCTTGTGTATATGTCATATATTACACTCAACTGCATGGAGCATATTATTATGACCACACTTGTGAAAATATTTGCATTTAGCTTACTTTACATAAACACTCTGGTCCTAAACCCGCAGTGTATGGTAACATGTATAGCACAGCAGTCCTATTCTCAGGATGAATGCTTGACGAGGCTTTCAGTGTTTCCATTCCAACCCTCTCAAGCAGGGGGTCCTACCTTGGCCCTTAAAATTTTTCTCTGAAATATTTTCTCAAAAGAATATTCTAAGAAAAACTACAAGATTAAAGGGATAAAACTGGTTACCCTCCCTCACAACCCCAATAATTCAGTGGAGGGGAGAGTCTGCATATGCCTGCCAGGGCAGAGCCAGGGACCACTGAAGAGCAGAAACTTAGCGCTTGAGACCTGCTCAGTATGTACAAGGTCCTGGCTGAAACATTGTAGAGAGGCTGTTTGGAAATCTAGCCATGAGAAGCATACTACAAACCCAGTACTAATCCAAGTCATATCGCTGAGACTTCATTTAGCTATTCAGGAAACAGGAGCACTATCCACTATGCACCTGCAATGCTTGATTTCTTCCCTTACATTCCCCATTTTATGAATTCCTGCTCCTGGGATGCTTTCTGCTGTGTTATGGCCGAATTGATTTAACACCCATAGTTCCTGAAGCATTTTCATCGCTTATGTTTAAATCCCACCTTGAGAAACCCACAGATAAATATTCTTGTACCTGACACCTCTTCACACAAATCCAGCTGCCAACTGGGAAGTGGAAAGTGTGTAACTGACCCTTGTGTCTGATCCAGCCTTTCACATCAAGGTTCAAAGGCAACAGCAAAATATTCTGGGACCAGGACAGGATGTTAACCTAGTGTGTCCTTCCCCAAACACAAAACAACTTCAAAAGGATTGTACTGATGGAGAAGATGCTGTGGACAATCCTGTGATGCATGTCCCTTTGTGGCAACAGCCACGGACCACTTTACTGGGTTCTGGGAAGCCAGGTAAGAGTCCCATGCCTTGCTCATGTCTGGCATTCGACCACAACACCAGAGCTCCTTTCCTTCCTTGGCACAACTGTGTTTAGCTGGAAATGTGTGTATGACAAGACTAAGGGGCTTATGAAGAATAAAAAAACCCCAAAGTCACTATTTAAATAGAGAAGACCATAGAGAGAGAACAATATTAAACAATGGATGTATTTTATTAATTAATTCAGACTTCAGACAGGCACCACTTGTGCGAGCTAAACATTAGTACACACATAGACGTCATTTTCATGGCAACTGAAATTCTGGGATTTTGAATTTTGGAATACAAATGAAGAAACCTGTTGCATATAGTCTGAAGTATTTCAATGTCATTACAGAAGTAGTTCAGCAATAGCAATAATGAAGTATTCAGTCACTACAAAAAGCAGATCTTCGGATAATAAACAACTGCATGGTGCTTAAGACACTTTAGCAAACACAGCGATAAGCATTGCAAGCTGCCTTATAAAGCTGTGGTCCTGCCATGTGACAACGTTGTTCACAGTAGATACAAAGGTAGGGGTCCCACACCTCCAGTCACATCCATGTAACAGGTGACACTCTATCAATAACACTGATCTTGAAAAGGTTTTTCTTAAACTCTTCTGGATGAAGGCCTCAGTATCAGGTTGCCCCCAGGGAATACACTGTGGCAGTTTCTGCAGCTTAGCTGGTGGCCAATAGCTCAATCCCTTTGGATCATGACAAAGGACCAAAAATATAATAGCTTGAGAGATTTTGCAGTTAGTTAACTACATTGGGTGGGGGAAAGATAAGTGAAAAGTGGGCCACTTCAGCTTTGCTTGAATTACTGAAGCTATCTAAGCAATACAACAAATCCCGTGCACATGACAGTAGAAAAATTACCGGATGTTTGTCAACACTCAACTAAAAGAGCTGGAATGGTGTTTTAAGGAGAGACTGATGGGTCAGATAAACAGTCCCAGTGTGCATGTCCTGAAGGGGTAATATGGAGATGACACTACAGAAGGTATCAAGCAGCAGTTTGATGTGACTTACAAAACTTATTGCTCAGACATCCACATCCATACAGAAGCTCCACAGGCAGTCATCTAGTGCCACATTTAGTATGCCACGCTGCATGGGAACAATTTTAGTGCACCTGCAGGGGAACCACAGTGACCCCTAGTAAGGCACAATTATGGTTTTCTGAATTTCTCTGGACAAGATGGAGGGAAAACCTTGTTTATTTTTCTTGTAAGGAAGCTACTAGGCAAACTGCGTCCAGAAACCACACTTACTTTCTTCCAAAACTCTTTGGCTATTTCTTGGCTACAGAGTTCAGTGTGTGCAAGAGTAATTTACAATGCTGGTATGTGTATGAAGAGCATGGTTGTATTTTGTGGCACAATTTAATAGACAATATCAGAAATCTCTCTTTCCAGCAGCTGTGACAGCCACACCTCAATCTTACTTTCTATTTATCATGTTTGTCATGTCCCAGTGTTATTAGAGCATCTACAGTCTAGGCCATTATGAGCTCTGTCGTCTAATAAGGATAAAATACCAAATTGCTCTAGTTTTTAGATTTAAATTTATCTTCACAGAAGTCCCTGTGGTGCTGGAGGACCATGCTATGAATAGCACTGAAATGCAGTCAACAGACATTTCCGTGGTACTCCAGGGAAGGCACAGATAATTAATTGTCCCCAGTTTGCTCTACTGTCCATAATTATAGTCTTGAGTTTATAAATAACGAAGCATGATTTTAAAAACCAAAACAAACCCCTCAATTACTACAGAGTTCCTGAGATAATTAAGTCTCCAAATGTGGCTCTGTAGAAGGGAACCAAAACTCCACTGCAAAAGCCCATAACGTGCAGATGTGCGTAAGCAGAGCAAAGCGACAGGATGGAAAACGTCACCAGGAAAATAAACTCTCTCATCATTATTTCACTGCTTTTTACCTAAAAAAACAATGGCCTATTGTCTCGATTCACTCTATTGTTCTGTTGCATTTTTTTGTTATTGAAGGAACCAACAGTCATTCAGTGAGAGTTTCCTGAGGAGCAGCAGCTTGGAAAGCTAAATGCAGTATCCTGCGCCTAAGGCTTGTTTTGCTGCAAGTTTAGGAAAAACCAGAAAGAGAAGTTACTGTGGTAAATTTAAGCACACAGTTTACAGTTCAACTTGTTTGAATACCCCCGTCAAATAGAAACACCCTCTGATTTTGCAAGTACAGTGGTTAAAACCTGCAAAATGAACCAGAAAACAAAGCTGTGCCCTGTCACATCCCTGCTTGATGGACATTCCTCTGTTGTTACTGGGCTGTTGTGTATTGCCAGGGAAAAACTCTAGGTCGGGAGCCAGCACAGCAGGAGGCTTCATTAGTCATGAACAGGAGCAAAACGGCGCTTCAGAAGGAGAGGTGCCCTCTCTGAACAATCAGCTTCACCACAACAAGCACATTATCAGCTGGACAGCCTGTAACACACGCTTTGGATAAAGACAGACCTATGGATACAAGACAGCTATGGCTTAAGTGTTTCAAAAGATTCTTGCCCAACAAGGAAACAAATTATGTATTAAAAACCTTTTACAAAATACATGCTCTGTTCTTTTTCTGTTTAATATCTTCCTTGCTTGAAGCTTGGCTGTTGCCCAAATGCATCCAGAGCAACGCTTGACGATAACTCAAAAATGTGCAGTTAATCTGTGTGTAGCTTCAGCTCCTGAGTGCCAGGAGCAAAAGTGCACTTTTCAGAGAGAAACAGGCTTGGTCACACAGCATAATCAGGTTTTCGCAAGTTTTCAGATAGCCAAGATGAAGGAAATACTTCTGTAAACTCCTCTGAGAAAAGATGAAAACTCTGAGTTGAAGAACTGCTCTTTTTCAATGACATTTTATCCACAAACAAGAGTAAACCCCAGTAGAGAGCTTTTCTGCGTGACAGTGAGTAAAACTTAAGCTTGCTGGGGTTTGGTTTTGTGTTTTATTTTTTTTTTTTTTAACCTTACAGCTCTATTTCATCATAAAAACTAGTTTGAAGAAAGAGTAAACTTTTGCTCTTTGGTCTATCTTGACATTCCTCCAGAGACACATAACAGGAATATTTGAGATTCATTTTTGTCTCCTACTTGCAAATGGAAAAGTTGCATTCTTAATTTTCAGGCTTCTGAAATGAGAAAGATAAAAAATTTATACATTGAAACAAGACATATTTGCTTTCTTTAAAGAAAAAAAAATAGAAGTATCACAACCTAAAAGCAATGATTCAGTGAAACTGGATATTTTTGGCTTAACCATAATAAACAAAAAGGGTTAGTTCTGCCCCACGCACCTCCTATTTATTATCTCTGTAACCCTGCAAGGTGAGAAACAAAAATCTGTACTCAAATTTCAGCATGATATGGACTTCAGCCTGTACATTACTATAGCAATTGCTGAAACTCAATACTGTGGAATGAGAAGAAAAGAAGTAATTTTTATGTTTCATGGGATCAGTTTTGTGGATGTAAAGGAAAGGTCTTCAAATGTTTTCTATCCCTATCTGATAGTTTGGTTTCATGCCGTCATGGACTTCTTTATGGCCATGAAGATGCACACAGGCAGAGCTCTGGGATTCCTCTCACATTCAGAAAAGCTCTGAGGGCGGCAAGATATTCATGATGTCTATTAAAATAATTCTGATGCTCTGCCACTTTTGAAGAGGAGAAGAGTGCAAGAATCTGCGACTGCGGACAGTGGCAGTCTTACTAAGTAAAAAAAAAAGCCAAGAACAACAGTCCACCCCCACCCCATCCACCCAAATACACAAAGCCAAACTGGCCCAGTAAGAGCAGGCACCTATTGCCACTGATTAAATTTAAGGGATCATTAGAGCTCACAAGGGTCTTTAACAGACTTGTGCAGAGTGGGTCAGGTTCATGAATTCCCCTCACTGTGCAAGTAATATTTCTTCCTATTGGCAGATTTGTTAGTCTTATTGTGACTGGTGCTCTATACACACAGACAACTCCTAAGGAAAGGATTTCAACTTCCTTAGTGTATGAGCTGGGCAGTATAATTTAAATAGGACAGTGGCTTGTGATGAATAACAAGACAGATTCTTTTGGGTTCATTCCTAGGCATTAATGTTTCACTTTTTTAATAGAACATGTTGTTCCTACAGAGAGACTGCAATACTGAGTGTCCATATATTGGCTCTTTGTCAACAGAGAAAAACAGAGCTGACTTCTATGATAAAGCTTTTGCTTCTATGCCTTTTTAGAGGATATTCTAATGACTGGTGTTCTGCAAATTTTTGTGAGAACTATCATCTGCTCCATTAATGCACTGAAGCAGTAGAGAAAAATCAGACAGGCTAATGACATCCAGTGTTTCAGCTCAATCAGAGCCTCACACAGCATCCCAAAGCAGGAACTTTTGGCTGTATCTCTTTCATAAGTCTAATGACAATATGCATTGCAGAGGAGGATATAAACTCTGCACTAAAGCAACTGTTCTCAGCTCTACAGGCATATTTATAATGAAACATCTGCAGCTCTTCCACAAATCTCTAAATATTTTTCAATTACAACATCTTGAATCAGTCGTAATGAGTTGGCACAGATCATATTATTAGTAATATTACATTGTACACTAAAACACTAAGAAAAGAGTTCAAATTAAGTGGAAAAAAATTCCCTCAATCTGTCATCATAGAAACAAAGACACAAAGGCCTCAAAGTGTAGTATCAGCTACAGTGTTGGTTCACTTTGGTGAATGTATGAAAACAAAGAATAATACTAAACTTCTATACAGAAAGTTGGGAGTAAAGACTATATGGGAATATTGTTTCTTTCTTCATCCAGAATTAGAAATATACAAATCTAGCACAGGAAGCAGATGAATTTTAGAGGTAATAAACACTTGACTACTTTGTGTGGAGCTCACGGGGTAGTACAATACTCTCAAGTATTTATTTAGATTGTTAAAGGTAGGAACACAGGTGAGTATATGCCTATATTGATGAAAAATATGTATGATCAAGCTGTTTTTTCTTTAAAAGGCTTAAACTTATGGAATCATTCATCTGTCTGATGCCAACAATACTTCCATAACAGAATTAACATAATTTATTAACAGTGGGATATTTCCTACCTTACTATTATGTTTTTGTGACTTTTTCTTTTTACATGTGACAAAATACCATCACTGACTAAAAGACAAATTTAATATTTTCATTTAATGCACAACTTCTGATGAAAAGTCTTTACAGTTGGAATAGAGTATTTTGTCTGCTTAATTACTGTTGTTCCTCAAAACTAAGCAATCCATGGTTTGAATGGATTTGTGTAAAACTAGTCAGTAAACACCCAGTTAACCAGGGTATGTGAATCTGCATATGGATTTTACATTAGAATTCTACAGTCATTTCAAATGAGTCAGAAGTAATTACATGACTGACACATGATGAATCCATAATTATGCATATAGTCATCAGACATATAATGCCTATTGGTTACAAGAGTGGGATATATGCCAAGAAATGATATGCATAATACTACCCAGCAACAGAATAGTCAGTGATGATTAGCAGTTAGGGTAGTAATTACCTGTGCATGTAGGTAAACTTTCAAGCTAACTGCTTTTTAACTTGTCTTGACTGGCACACAAACTGGCAGAATCTGCTCTCACCAAATGTGACATAAATATTGTGACATTCAGTTATGGGCAAGTGAACAGTTAACTTGGTCTGGTTGGGTTGCGCAAACCCTTCCCCTCCTCTGAACATCCAACAAAACACAGGAACAAAAGCTGGTCCTCTCAAACCAGAGTAGAGGTTTGCTGGAAAAGGGCTGAAGCACCTGGGCACATCCACCTCAAAGCAGTGGCTGATCTGGGGTCCCGTCACAGCCCTATTAGCTCAGAGTAATACTGCTGTTTGGTCTAAAAGAAACCGTTTTTCTTTCCAGACCAATTTGTTGGGGGAGAGGAGAGAGTTAAGTGATGAAAGGAGAGAATCCCATCAGAGGCACACATGGTTTGTTTCAGTCAGGGTTACATTCTCTCTTAGTCCACTTATTATGTTACAAGGTTAAAGTGGAGTAGCATGAAATATTTTCATAACATCTTGGATTTTTAAGTGAGGAACATGTGCTACACAAAATTAAAGCAGGACACCAGGAAGATTAAGTACTTAGAGAAGGGGAGGAGGTGGTGGGGGAACTGCAACCTTCGAGGAAAAGGGAGAGAATACAACATGAAAAACAGGCTAAGAGGACAACTCTGTGTTCCTGGAATGCTTATTACTGTTTGAGAGAGATGGCAGCAGTTACAAAGCAGAGCTTTGAACAAGCTGAACATCTCCCCTGACATCTATGTAACGACAGACACATACTGTCACACAAGTGTAGTATCAAAGATTGTATCTATTTAGGTAAGATGACACGGTTTCTTCACCGCTTCTCCTCAAGCCAAACTGACAGTGCCTTGACATCCAAAAGGCACCATTAGTGTACCTGAGCAAAGTGTCAGACACCATTCAGCAAATGAGAAACATATGTGATAAAGTGCACGTTATGAAATATTTCCCCAAATCCCCCCAAAGTGTGTGAAGTCCTTACTGAAACTAAGGCCTGACAACATTTTCTATATACATGCTAGAGACAAACATCCTCCCTCAAGCTGGAACAGGAAAATAAAGGCTGTTGACTGACCTGAATTTGGACCTCACTCTCAAAACAATCCTTTCACTTGCTCTGTGATGGGGTCAAGGTCAATGTCGTAGAAACATGGCCTTGTGGGCAGTCCTGGCATGGTGCTCATCTGTGGAAACAATGAAATTAAGTCATACTTGTGCACCTGTAAGCAGATAATTACTCCACCCATGTAAACCTGAGATTAGGAGAAAGGCTGGATTATTCAACATGGACTCACCCACAGATGTGATCATTACCACATTTTTTTGTTTCTGTTAAAAATGTCAAGCTTGGTACTTTATTGATTAATTTTTAAGTATGAGCTTCTAAAAGACAAGAAAGGGGAAACAAAAGCCACAAAATACAGGCTAAAATAGCAACCTGAAAATAAACTATGTAACAAAATGAAGCCCCTTTGGGACTACTTGTTCCTCAAAATATTTATCCAGAACATTTATCCATTTATATCTCCTGAAAAAAAACCCACACAGCAAAGGGCAAGGGCATAATTGTCTGAATTTACCTGGTGATATGAATGTGTTGAACTCAGACCTCTGCCACAGAAAACCAGAATAGAGAAGCAGAATTAATCGCAACACTTGCCTAATTAAGGAACAAATTGAAATAGTTCAACTAAACATACAGGGATAACAGATGAATTCTAATTTAGTAGTTAGAATTAGCAGGTTGAGATATGAAACTAAAGCAACCCAATTATCTCAAACTATGCATAATTAAGATCCTGATCTAGCATAAGATACCAGCATCTGCATACTTTTAAAAATGTAAATAGTTTCATGGACTTAAATTACACAGTTAACTACAGCTCTGGTCATGCTACTTATGCTATTATTTGAAATTGGCATTTTAGCAGCAATTAAAGACGTGGCTGACATGGAAATCTTGAGGTGCTGGTCCACAATACTTTAAGCCACTTTAAATCAGAGGGTACCCCAGCTTCTCAACTCCCTGCAACAGGACTCCCCATTTATCCCTTGCAAAGGAAATGTCTGGAGAGCAGGTTTTTGATCTGCTTCATCTTCTCCTGTTTTAGCACCTTGAGACAGGAAGGGCTTCCCTGTAGCCCAGTGCCAGCACTGTCACAGCGTAAAGGCTGTAACTGTGGGGCAGTTTTAAGGCAGGACCAGTTTGGATCAACCTGTTATCACTTTGGATTCACACCCTAAGTCTTCCTAAAATAACAGTTAGAAGCCCTGAATATCTTCACTAACTCAAGGCACTCTAAAAATGACTCCTTAAGTCCTTCTGATATCTTAACCTCACAAATGGAGAATGGCCCTGCTGTATTAGGTCCTATATTAATACCTAAATTGATGAAAGACCTTGCAATCTCTGGAAACAAACCTGGAGTTCAATTTTGTGTGACTGTTTGTTGGCTAAGAGTATTTAGGCATTAAAAGTTATTTAAGAGATGTTAGATTTTGAGGAATGAACTTTTAGTCAGGGCAAGTCACCAGAGCTCATTAAAATTGGTGGTTAACCTGACCACAGAAGGTAACCTTCAAACATGGCCTCATAGAAAGAAAAAAAATTACACTGCCTTGAGTACCAGAAACACTCCAAACATAATAACCTACAGAAAGAGTCAGATTAGGGTATGTTTTCATGACATGAGCTGAAAAACACTGATGAAAGGGAACAGTTTCACCCTGTGAACCTCTGGGATGAGTCCCCTTTGGAACTGGCTCTGACATTCATCTTACTGCAACCAACTTTATTCAACACACTGAGCTGACCTAAATACAAGTAAATACATGTTTTTGTTCTTGGTTGGCTGATGAATTATATCTGTTTATTGTACGACCAGGTCACCACCAGGCCACTGGCTGCAGGGGAGCAGCCAGAGTATACTGTGGCCAGCCATCACCTCCAGCTCTCCAGCAGAGAGTTCAGGGCTGGGCAACTTCCTCCATCCTCTGTAACTCCCCAAGAAGCACAGCTTAGCTATGGCGTTTTCTCTGGCCAGAGGCAAGCTCTAACAGGCTCATTGGCCTCAGAAGAGGAAAAACATTTGACCACCTTCCTAATTCCTCCAGCATGCCAGACAGGCCCACCCCTCTTGCTCTGGATTGAACAGCATTTCTTTTATATCAACCTGATCTGCTGCATATTCAGTGATGGGGTTAACATCTGCCTTATGCTTCAGCTGGACTCTGAACACTCTTGTAATGTCTCTATCATGGGAATACAAGCAAACTGTAAGATCTCCCCACCACAGTCCCATTTACTCCAGAGCCCTGCTACCATTTCAGAGGTTAATCTCATGTTGAGAAGGAGGAAAGCAGCCTCAGAGAGCTCTGTACTGGTGCAGCCATCATCTCACTTGTGATCTAGCTCTAAGAAAAACAATGCAACAAGCTCTTCTAGTACATTTCCTCTGTTTTTAAATATAGTCCTTCCTGATGTTTTGTTATTGTACCTAGTAGTTTTAAAAGACAAAACTGTCAGTTTGCATTGACCAAACCCTGCCTCTGATTGCATGACATCATTTATTGGCTGACAGTGCCTTGGCATCTTAGCTAAGCACTAAAACACCTTGCTACTATTCTTTATTCATTGGCCACACTAGTTGGACTACTACATCATTAGGGTTACAAAATTCTTTTCTGTCTCAGATTACTCCCATTTTCTGAGTTAATGCTTGACAAGAAACTGCCTTAATGAATTACATCTCACTGGGAGGGGAATGAACAAATGCCAAAGACAACGTTCTGGTTACTCTGTGTATGGCAGTTTGACATCTGAAGGTAAACTCCCAAATTCCAGGTTCTTTTTTCTTCTCCTTTTTCCTTTTTTTTAATTTAATATAGCTACTGTAGGGGAGTTTTTCCTTATTTAAAAAATATTAAAAAAGCCCTACATATGTATTTTAGATGTTTTTTTCTTTCATAGGCCCAGTTCTACACTGGTGTAACTCCTCTGTATTAACTAATGGAAAACTATTACATCTATAAAATGGGAATATCAAACTAGTTTATAGCTGGTTCGGGGAATACAACTATACTCATTAAAAATTTAAGTCACCAAAAGGGAATGGGTTCATCTGAATTAAAATTACTGCTGGATAAAATGAAGTAGAAGGCAAAACCACAGAAGAAACACTTTGTGAATAATACTTGTGTGAATTACTGAGCGAAAATAAAACACGTCCTGTCATTTTCCCCATGGCCCAGACTTCCAAACAGGCAAAGCCACATAGATTTATGATCATTACTCTGTGCTCTCATTATCTGCACGCGCAGAGGTAACATGCAGCAGAATCTATCCCTTTTTCATTACTTCAAGGTCAATAGGAGGAGATGGCTGGCTGAGGAGATTACTACCGATTATTCTCTCTTCAGCCCTCCATTTCTTTCCTTCAACCAAAAAGACAGGAAAGAGGCTCAGCCAGCTGCAAGGCTGAATTGAGGTTTCAGCTGACTGGCTTTCCACATGGAAAATGTGGCTCCAAATGATCTTTTCACCATTTTCAATGATGCTGAATGAAGGCATTAATAAGTGAGTTCACAGGCTGGCCTTTACTGCAGTAGGCATGACCCAGAGGCATCCCTCTTCCTGACCTAAGTCAGAGCCTAGATTTTTGTGCATGGAGGGAGAATCCTACCTGTCTCCCCACTGTAGCACTTACTGTACATGCACAGTGGCCAGCAGTCTACCTCCACCTCTCCAAGACTTTCTGAGGTAACTACTTACTAAAATTATTTCAGTTCTAAAACTTGAAAAAAAAAAGGAGAATGAACAATGATAGAGAAAACATGTCTAAACATGTAATTAGCAGGTATGTGCAGCATGAAAAAAACCCACAGAAATTTACAGTCCTGCAGCAGCTTGCTAGGCATCTCATAAAATATACATCTTCTGTATATTGCATGGAGATCAGCGCAACTCTCCACTCTAATATAACACCCTTTAGGTTATAGATTGGTAACTTATGCAACATTGCACAGCGTGACTTTGAGAAAATAACAGGGTAAGAAGCAGCAAATAACAGCACACTGAAGACCACAACCCAAATTTAGATAGCTGAAATAATCAGTATTTAATTTGACCAAAACTACTACTATCACACTTTCCCTGGGAGAAGGAAAATATAAGACATGAACTTTGTAGCTTGAGGCTTAATGCAATTCATATGAACACTTTATGCAGGGAAAAAAAAAAGTTTTTACAAAGAATTCATCCAGCGGCTGCTCAAAATATATCTAGGAATGAAAAGGAACTAGTTTTGTAGGAACTCACTAGAATCAACCATTTTCTCTACAAACTGTCCAAGCATCCACGAGAATGAATCAGCTGCAGAGAGGTGATGTGAAACATACAATGCCTATTCATTACTATGGCACTCCATGTTTAGGAAGCAAAAGCAGAAAGTCTTATGAGGATCATTTGTGTTCCTGGAAATGTACAACTAGTGGAAGATAAAATACAATTTTAGTTAAGAATGCCTGAGGGCTACTGTTATACTAGGCATTTATGTTCAGAAGTTTACCTACATGACTGAACAAAACACCATAATGAGTTTCCTTACAGAGATTGCCAGTTATTTTCAAGGAAGCCATATGAAAGTTCCACACCCTCTCTAAGAACACATCTACTGTCACTGAAGAGTGACTAAGTTGAGTTTAATTTAAATTACCATTATGTGTTGACTTGTAATTTTAGTTGGCCATAAGATCTGCATAACAGTTGCACCAAGACTCTGCTAGTCAGGTTTGTTATGGTCCCAAGGGGATCTATGCTGCTTAGCTTCCCTTTTTATCATACAAATGCTCATCAGTTGTCAACATATCTTGTCTTAAGTGTGTGTCACATCCACCCATTTATTTACTGATTTACTTTCTTATGAAAAATCCTGATAGAACCTGAGATGGCCTTAACTAGGTTGGCACAATGTCATGATTTGCAAAACAGATGGTCTTGAGAACTACATCCAACTCATGTTTAGTGTCTTTTTCCCCTCTAAGTCAAGATGTCTGTTTTACAGTCATAACATGGTTTCTAATTAGAGAAAGAAAACCAGAGGAATCTGTACTTGCATAAGTAGGGAAAACAAGTGATTAGAAGATACCAAAAAATCAGCAAATAGCTTACAGAGGAAACCTCCCTATATTGTGGCTTATGGAGTTAATCTTGCATTTGACAAGAAATGCAAGTAATTCACATTATTTAATTGTATCCTTTTGTTAATTAAACAAGCTATGACAACTCACGACCATTTCAAACTTGAAATACTGCAGAAAACAGATGTTGTCTCTCAAGAGAATCCAGCATACACATAACTGCGGATAAC
Organism: Myrmophylax atrothorax; assembly: GCA_026770055.1. Classification (NCBI taxonomy): domain Eukaryota; kingdom Metazoa; phylum Chordata; class Aves; order Passeriformes; family Thamnophilidae; genus Myrmophylax; species Myrmophylax atrothorax. The sequence continues at coordinate 57,530,488 of JAOXXN010000446.1, forward strand.
TCCTCAATAAAATCTGATGGGATGAATTGCACATCCCACACTCCCTCAACAAGAAACAATACAAGAGGAAACTCAAGAGATTTATAAATAGGGCTATAAACCTGCATGCATTATGGTCAACATGCCAGAATGTGTTCGAACCCTGAGGTGTGGCATGAAGGAACTACACTTCAGGTTTTCAATAATGTTTCTTAGTGTGAGTTAGAGCTCTGCAAGACAGACCCACTACCAGAAGTTTGCTCCCCTTCAATGCATCTGTCAGTCTCAGCATGTGCAAAGCTGAATTGAAGAGCTTTCTGAAGAAATCCCTCCTGGTCTCCAGCCCTGCCTGCCTCTAGGCACCCTTTATCTTGAGTGCCAGATTACTCCCACTGACACGTGTGGTGCCAGCCACGCACTGGAAGCTGGCACGAAGGGAATTGCAATCCATGGAGTGGGAGAGAGAGTGATTAACAGTCACCTTACTGCACTGCATGACTGGAGAAGTGTGTTCAGTTCTTTTTACTGGATGCCTCCAGGTCCCTGCACTCTCTATTTGAAACCAATACTTGGATATGTTTCATGAGACTACCCATGCAATGAGGATAGCGGGTAGGACTACACCACTCTGAAGAATGCGACTGTGCAAATACTTCCAGTGAGTAGTCACTTATTTCAACTTCAGACTGAATTGTCCTACAGCACACAGAGGCACTCAGTGTGCATTTAAAATTATGCAGAAAAATTAGGCAGCATATTCTAAGTATCTCCAGGATCAGCTTGAAGTTTTTTCCACAGAACTAGAAAATTCCTCCACTCTGCAGAGCTCTATCACTTCAAAGTAAGTTCAGTCTTTGAATGATGGAAGTAAATAAAATCACATGAAAACAACAAAAAAGAATAATTAAGAGAACAGCATTTTTGTCATAACTACAAGAAACACATCAGAATGAAATCACCAAAACAAAGTATATACAATATAGTCTATATCTCACCCACCCATCATGTATTACAGAGGGGAACGATACCATACCAAAACCTGAATTGATGCTCAAGTGACCTTTCACCACTTTGTAAATGCAAACAAGCCTCCAAGCCTCATGTTAGGAAAAGCAAATGGATAATGGAGGCAAGTTGGTCCTTCCTTGCAAAAATATCAACCTTTACAAACCAATAAGTTCAGCTTTGGAAACAGCAATAATGTTTAAAATTTACTTTAATAGCTATATAATACTTAAGAAAATATCATCTCATTATTTTTCATAGCCTGAAAATAACAAGGATTTCTAAAAGCAGCTTAAATAACAGCTTACTTATAAGTTTTAATGAAAATTTGCCAAACCTGATAATAGCCAAAGGAGTTAGGGAGAGTGAAGATCATATTTCCTTCTCAGGAAATCTTTAACAAAAAAGGATCTTGTTGCAATGTCTAAGAACAATCACACCAAGAAACTCAACACAGTAACAGCTTTCAAAATAATCAAAATAATATTTGAAAAGATGCTGATGTTACCCCAACATATGCTGTAGTATTCCTTGCAATAAATGGCTCTTTTTCACTGGCATGTTGACTGACGTCAGGTGCAGAAGTCCATCTGGCATCAATTATTCTGTTATAATTGCTCCTCACTTTAATGTCTACACATTCTTGGCAATTGTTTGGTTTTTGTGAAAGGATTTACAACAACAAAATGCATGGACATTGCTCCTCTGCTCTCAGCATCTGGATGAAGTTATAAAAGTACTGAATGTCGATTATGCAATCCTAATTGACCTTGCTGCCATGTGCTGAAGAGAGGCAGAAGTAACTTGTGCCCTATTACGTGCTCTGAGGAATTATCGGGATCTGACAGTTACTCATCTTGAGTGGAAGTAGTCTGAATCCAAAAGTGGTGTCCTGGGAGAAGAGAAAAACCAAACCCCACACAACAGTCCACATTTGTCCAGTACAGCCTTTGGAGAGACCTGTGTGTGCATATCCCAAAGGAAGCCAGAGATACAAAGAATAGGTCACTGCTTGGTTGGGCAAGTTCTTGGTGAATGGGTCAGTGTAACACCACTGGAACTCAAATGTTGCTGTTAGTGATGTGATTAAGCACCAAAAGCTCAGAATGCACATTTTGCTAGCTATTAAATATTTAGGAATAGATGTAATTTGTAAAAGAATGAGCAATTTCCCCAATTAAATAAAACATTTATGACTCACATATATGACTGCAGTTCCTCTTGGCAGAGTTCCCTCAACTCATTTTCGTCTTAGAATTTATAAAACCACACTTGAAGAAGAAGAAAATGGTCACCGTGATAACAGCACAAGGGAATCAATATATTAAATTTTACTGGAAGAATATACCTCTCTGAGGTAGCATGTTAGATAGTGTTAGTTGAGTGTACTATTTTTTTGTACAATCCACAACACAGCATGTTTCACATATTCAGAACTGTCTTCTGCTTTAATAGATACGTTTATTGATAAACAAAATACTACAAAAATGAAAGCTACAAAACCTAACCTAACCAAACAACTCCCCCCAAAACACAGCCATTCATAACAGGAAATAAAGGGGGAGAGAAAAAAAGAGGACTACAAATTCCAGGTGACTTGTTCCAAACCACTTTCCTTCATCCCAGCCCACTCAAATCGATTTCCAGGAGTAATTGCTCCCTTGGCCAAGCCTTACATCCTGATTTTCCTTTCCCCCTTGTGCTTTAGACAGAATCCCTGGCAGAGGATTCTTGCTCACTGCCTCTTGTACAAAATCACCTCCTCAGACAGAAGAAATCCTTCCCTCCAGCTCACTCCTGATGTCAGATGCTCCCAGGGCTGTTCCCATTCTTGACAAGTGTCCAATATATCAGACAGTGCTGGAAACACGCCTCTGAGAGAATAAATCCCGAGGATAAAGGCATTTCTCACATGTGCTGTTTCAGCAACAGGAATAACTGAAGAATCTGATGTTCATAGGTACATAATATTCCTGCTTTGTTCAGTGCTTGGGTCTTCTGGTGAGGAGGAGGTGTCCAAGCTGTGCCAGCAGCTTAGTTTCTGCTGAAAACAGAGCAGGTTTTGTGGTATTTGGGCAGGGTGAGAAGTCTTGGGTGATCCACCTCAGCTGCCCTGTATTTTCTCAGGGACTGGGCACCCTTCATTTCCTCTGAAACCTGTTTATTTTGTATCAAGTGTTTCTTTAGAAGTGCTGTTCTTCAAACCCTGGGAGCAAGTCCCACTTTGTGCTGCTGATCTTTACTATCCCACTTTGGTTAACAGCTTCATAACTTTCAGAAAGCCTCGATTACAGCCCAGAAACTGGAGATGGTGGCAGCAGTGAGAAGCAACTATGTGTGCTCAACATGCAACAAACATTACCTTTCTCAGCCTGCCATGCTAGGAAGAGTATCAGGAACAACAACCAGTTATTTCAATGGCAAATTACAACACGGAGAAATCCATAGACTGTATAACTATGGTGAATAAAAACACATTTAACTGCTGCTGTTCTAGCTCTCTTGGTTACAATTAACTGGATAGACTGATAGCTGAGTAAGTAAAGTTTCCTAAGAAACATCATATCAGGCATAGTTGATGTGTGTAAATATAAATATGGTAAGAACTGCTTCTAAAGAATATAAAGGAATTATAGCAAAGGACTCCTTAAAATTAATTCTGTTTAATTGTTAAATTGCCAGATTGGCTTGGTCTCATTACTTGATTTAAATTAAGTGCCAGTGATGACCTTTATAATGCCAAACGGTTTGAGATTTTTGGGAAACACCTCAAAACAAACAGAGTTGAAAAAAACCCGGAAGAATCTACACTTTGCTAATCCCACCTGAGTAGATGGGATCTAGTTTACAGTACTGGGAAACAAGCAAACCCTAGGATATACACTTCACAGGTGAAGTTCAGCTTTCTGGTCTGTAGATATCATGGGAAGTGGCAGAAAGAAGAGACTGGGAGGCTTGTCTCCAAAGAATCATCAAATATGGCGGCCATCAACCCCTATCACTGTACTGTCATCATCTATTAACCATGACCTGTGAGCATCTCTAATCTTGTTAGTTCAAATTTCTATATCTACCTTCTCAAGTCACTTGTTGCTTGGATAAACAATTTAAGTTATTTGCTCATTGTAGCACTTAGCACGCATTATTTTGTGATGGACTGAAGCGAACAAGAAATAGACAATGACAAAAAAATCACTGTATATTGTAATTTTGGATGTGGATGCTCTCTAACCCTACACAATTTCATTCCATCACTCTCCAGACAAATTAGTTTTGATATGCTTGCTTGATGCTATCTTAACTTCACTGAGGAATTAAAAAACTTTTCCATCCTATTTGTTTCAAACCCAGAAGATCCAGAATGGATCCAGCTTGGATGGATACAAGGATATCAAATTGTTAAACTGTCTGTGTAAATCAAATATTCTCAGTCACAACTCCATGACAGAACTATGGCAGTATGCATTATTCAATATTGTGTATTCTCTAAAATCATACCATAATGTAAATGTACTGTGGTCCCCTTCGACATGGAAAAAAAATAGAAAGGAGAAGGATATTACTAAAAGCAGCCATTTTCCTCCTGTAGTCCACTGAAGTACTATTTTAAGAAGTTTTCGCAAGGCTGCTAAGAGAAATAAGCCTTGAATAACCTATGCTGGAGTTCACACTTCTCCTGGAAAGTGGAGGAGCATAGAAATGCTTTGAAAAAGGCCAAAAGCTATGGATTTGTGATGCACTACAGTGTTCAGAACAGTCAGAGCCTTTGTAAGTTGTCTTAACAGCAGTAATAGCTGGAAGGGGGAAGGAAAAAATGAATGTGTGACTTAATGCTCTTATGACAATACTGATTTTTAAAGTTTCTCTGAGAAGATACTAAACCCATGATTTCCATTCACTGAGAGAACCATGAGTTAGCAAGCCACCAGACAGATTCAATTGCCAGAAGCCAAACAAAATTTTGTTAACTGATGGAGAGCACAATCTTTATCCTACAAATGTGTATCCTTATATAATATAGTAAAGATTTAGATAATTTTGATTTATAAATAAAATTATTTTCAAAGTACTTACACATACAAATGAAATACTTTAGTACATCTGGGAAATAAATAAAATAAGATCTCCACTTGAAATTATGAGATAGGCGGCAGAAAAGGTTAAATGATTTGCCAAAAGGAGCTGAAGTGCTGTGAAGCAAATAGAAGTTGAAATTTGTAACTGATTGTCATCTTAGTCACATATAACTGAAATTCAAAAATAACACTGCATGAAACATCTTTTTCTATTACATAATGAATGCTGTATCAGCATTTAAAAATGAAATACACCTTTCTCCATTTCTCACAATTTGCTCAGTATGAACTTGCAGTAAGACACATTTTTAACCACAGTTTCTGCAATATAACAAGAGGAAACAACATATTCACATAAGCCATAAAAATGTTGTTAAACCATTCAATTAAAATCAACTGTATTTGGAAACACATTTTTTTCAGTCTGAAAAACAAACCAACCCCTAAACAGATGTTTTGTGGTTAGTATTTTTCCCAAATGAAGTATATAAGAGGACAAAAAAAAGGGAAGGTAATGAATTTCTTCTTCCCAACACAAAACAAGTTAGCACAATTGCTTTTTATTTTGATAAACATCTAGTATAGATCCAATCTATGGGAACCTCTTCTTGAGCATTAAAAAATGTGTATAACTTCCACCATTATGGAAAGTTTATTTCTGCACATACAGAGTAAATCATAAAAGACTAAAAAAAAATACAACACAGAAATTAAAAACCCATTAGAATATAATTTCTGTAATGCCAAAGTGAACAAACTAGCAGGCAAAGCCATAAGCTTTATTTACTTTTATGGTGTAGTCCCCCAGCTCTTCCTAATCCAAACAAGGCCAGTTTGTCATGAACTTTCAGTTTTGGCAAATAAATAATTTACAACTCCACTGCTCAGAAAAGACATAACAAACAAAACCTGTAACACAGCCCTCTTCCTTCCCTCCTAGTGACCCCAGGAACAAAGGCCCCCCTGGGTGGCACACCAAACTCACCTAAAGAGCTGCAACGTCCCAGTAGTGTGTCGCTACCCAACTGCTGCGACACTTTCCTTGCAGGGAAGCTGCTGGTGAGCAAGAGCTCTCTCCCTTGAACGCAGCCACGGATCCTGCTGCTGCCTCAAAATCTGTAACCCTCCCAGCAGTTGGAATTCATGTAGTTATTCTCACTTCAAAATTACTTTTTGTTTATTTGTGGGAAAACGCTGCTTTTATCTTTCCTTCCACATTACATTTCTCAGATTGCTTAAATAGTGACTGTGAAGCTATTTTTAAATTGATTTTTTTGGTGAAAGCTCTCAAGAAATTCAGTTTCTTTTTTTTTCCTCAGAGAAAATTAAAGAGACAAAGAGCTTAACAAACTCAGAGGGAGCTTATTTGTGCTGTCACAAGCATGCCTTGATTCCATTCTGGACAGACTACCTGCAGAGCGCTTATTTTCCATGTCTACCCTCTGCATCACATCTTTACTACAAGTGCCAAATACAATGGCATTGATGTTCTTTCCTACAGTCTGCAGCAGAGCTCTACAGTTGGTATGGCTCGTTCAGGATCTCACACACAAAAGCAAATCTGACACATGCAGTGCCAGCAGCACAATGTTGTTTCTCTCTGGTGCATACAAAAAAGGCTTTACTCTGCTCCCTGTGAACCACTCATGTTCTCTCTCCGTTGTTTTCTTGCTGCTTTGCTGCAACTGCATGACCCTTCAGGACAGTGCAGAGCGTGTGCCTGGCCACGGTGAAACACACAGGAATGAGAAAGAGTGGCCAAAGCAGTCTAACAGTAAAAGCTGCTAGTGCCTTGCTTCCTACGTGTACAGAGCAGCAGGGCATTGTGTACACACAGAAAACTGGTGCAGTGTGGTCAATTAATACAGAAGTTACACGCTTTAAATCAGCCAGAAGGCAGGCAGGGAGCATGTCGTCTCATGTCAGAGCAAATGTGCATGTCCCAGGGTTTTGTCTCTCACAGTGGCTGGTGCCAGATGCTTTATAAAGAAAAGCTAAAACTATGGAGGTTGACAAAGCAATCTCTGTCCAAGTGGGAGCTGAGGGCTGAAGACTGACTGAATCCTTGAACTTAGCATTAGCTTAGCATTTTTTCCAAATTACTTACTTATATTAATTACAACTCTGTATATTGCTGATGGCTACCACCTTTCTGAAGTCTTGTTACATTCTTGGACTCAATGGCTTTCCTGTTTTAATGACTTCCACATTTTAATCACACGTGAAAAAGTATTTCCTTTTTTTTTACAAAGGTATTAATATAGATGCCTAACAATCTCTCTTCACAGACTGAACAAATGTTTCTAAAGAAAAACTAGTTTCCAGGCAGTATGGAGACAGCTTCAGATAACCTTTAAGTTCTGCCTAACACCACAGGGATGTAACAGAGGTATAAATACAAGTCTATGAAATTCACAAGACTTCAGATGCTACAAATTTTAAATGATGACAGCTTTAAAATTCTTGGCTTTCTCAGTACTTCAAATATTAGAAACCTTTTAGTATGTCAGGAGTCTTAAAACTGCTTCTTTGAAGAAACAGAATGATTGAAGTTTTAATGGAGAGAAACAAAATCATCCAATTGCTAAAGAATACCAACCTATTGCCAAATTGATTCAGGGATAACGGCAGAACTCTGGTAACATCAATTAGGTCTAAACACATACTTTAAGTCAGCAAGCCTATGCAAAATACTACACATCATACTGTGTGCAAGCTGGTATTTAAAAGTAAGTTCAAGATTTTGTTTCCAAAAGGGAATGACCACATATTAATGTGTGGCTGTATGTCATTGTCTGTAACATTCTGCTTTTAAAGATTACTGTCTAATTACTTACCCACCAATTCAAAATTTAGCTGAAAAAGATACTTTGCATGAATTGTCATTTTTGTAGGATCCAGGTTATAATGCCAAAGTAACCTGGATTATGTATGCCTAAAAAACATAACCTTCACAACTGAAAGATTTTCTCTTTCTTGTGAATAGGATTGCACTGCTCCTACAATTAAAACTTCTGAGCTTAAACAAGCCAGCTGAAGTGGCTGTAATGTCACACGAATAAGGATCCTTACTTTTTTGTGGACCTGTGCAATTACTGAGCAGTGTGATGAGAAGCCTGGCAGACACTGAGAAAACCAGCACAGGTCAGAAAGTCATTTCTGGGAGCAGATGTTTGTTCTAACTGCATTTACAGATGGATGTCATACAAGGGCATTTAACAGGTACAGCACTCAGACCCATTTCCCTGTCATTAAGCCTACTATTAAAAAAAAGAGAGATTCAGTGAGAGTGAAGGGAAAACAATGACAGACCCAGGGCACAGTTCCAAATAACCTAGGAGATGGTCTGTGCCATCCTTATAACTCATTTCCTCTCATAAGATTTTTGACCCTCATTCTGATGTTTAAGGCTTATGGTCTCTTTGCTAGTGAAGACCCCTTAAAAACCAAGCAAAAGGCAGCCCTTTGCACTGTTGTCCCCTCAAAGAGGGCTGAGGCAGGCAGGGCTAGGAGCCCAGGTTCCTCCCCAAGGCAGCACAGATTTACAGCTTCCAGAGCACAGGCACCTGCACCCAAATTGCTGCGAAGAGGGACACCTCTGCAACCCTGCCTGTATGACCACTCTCTGGTTCACCAAAGGATTACATGAGATTTAGGGCTCTGACTACTAGGAAGAACAGTGGGACTTGGAGCAAGAGATGAGACAGACATTTCTGCCATCCCTCTCCCTTAGACCTTGATGCCTGAGTTCCTCAGTCACTTCTCAAACAGTTTCTGGACAACCACTTCTTTTTTTTTTTTTTACAGTGATACTAAGCAAAGTGAAAATAACAGAGGGTTACATACCTATCGCCACGGTTGAGCTGCTTCACAAGCAGATCAGATGTTCCTCCTCTCAGGGCACCACCATCCCTCAGAGAGGAGGGGCTGACACAGCTTCAGCAATATGATTTTCATTTGCAGACACGTTTGTCAGAACCCTATATCTCATACGATATTACTTTTGTGACTGATATTGTATGTGTCTGGAAATAATCAAAGGGCAGTCAGTAGTCTTGAATCTGATAAAATGTAAGAATTTTTCTTACTCAAGTGTCAAAAAATATTAACATAACTTTGTACTTTATAAAGTGGAAAGACTCCAAAACTAGGCAGTATTCCATGTACCTGCAGTGATAAGTAGAATGGTTAGCTATAATATAGACCTATAAAGAAATAAAACTCCCTTGTAAGCTTCTTTCCCCATATGGGAGAATACTGCAATTCCTCATGAAAAACGCCAGTAGTAAACTGTCATGCTGAGTTTTCCTGTACAGTATGTATTTGGTTCTGAATCAATCCCAGATAAGACAGCAGACAACATCAAAACAGGAGTCTTTAAATGTCCCATAAAATGAGGATTACTTTAGACCACTAAAGATGAACTATTATGAATATATCCCTGGAAAATGGTGCCCATGAAACCACTAGACATTACACTGCAGTTATCTGGGATTCATCTTGTATACTACTATTTTTTTAAAACTATACTGGAAATCATGTTGAAGGGCCTAAAAGAAAGCACATTTTTAGATTATCACAGCTTTTGTGTCTGGGAAACAGAATTTAGAACATATCTTTAATGAAATGCTCCATTTGGCCTAAACAACACAAAGAAAGAAGAAAGTTACTTTCCCTTTAGCAAATTTGATTTTAAAGCATATCGAATGTTTTCCAGTTGCAGAAGTAAACGTAGACTTGACTAACATTTCAGAGTGGATTCAGTTTACCTAGGAAAAACCAGTTCTATACTGGGCTAAGAATGCTTACAGCCATTCTGTTTAAATTTTAACAGTACCTCATTCCAGCATGACATACGTGCATATGTGTTGTGGGTAACTGTGTCTCCCTTCATAGTTTCTCTCTGTGTGACTAGAGAGTAAAGCAAGTCTCCCAATTGTGCCCATTTTGTAAAGTCCATGTAAAGCATTAGGAAAAGGCATTTAAACCCTTCAGAAAGAGGTAAAAGAATCTGTTCTTACTACAGACTCTGCAGCAGCACATTTATCAGTAATATAAGAAGGTGTGGTCACTGTCACAGCTTGCTCAGCTACCAGGGGTTCTTGTGCAGACGGCCTTTCTACATTCAGATTGGGATAACTTGCTGAATAAGCCAAGAGATGGGAGCTCTTGAATACAGGCCACATTCACTAAAAGGTATTCTTTAATGGTATTGTATCAGTTATTCTATCAGCAAGTTATCCTAATATAGATTCACAAGAATTCAAAGTGGCAACTCAAGACTGGAAACAACTCTTCAGCTCAGTGAAAACACTGCTATCAGACTTGATTACCCTTATGCAACATGGGCATTTTGTGTTATTGAACAACTGAAGTTATTAGGAAATGTTATTTGCTTGTGATCCCCACTTTTTTATGCTTACCTCTTAGGGATGCCAGTTTGTGGGCTGTAAAGCTGCTGTGGCTCTTTCTGCCTAAGGAGCCTTCTCTCTTTCTCTTACAGAGCACAGGCATTAGGATAATATTTATAGTCTTTTTGATTGAGTGCCTGGGTGAGGGAAGAGGAGCCACTGCACTTTGGAAGTACTCATGTGATTTGATGTCTCTGATCCTTTTTTTTTTTAATTTTCTACTGGCTTTGACCTCTTGAATAAGTTTCAGTATTGCTCTGAGTATCTTTCTCTCTGTTACATATAATCCTTTACAGGTTACATGTCCTGTTCAACAGCAGAGGAATATTTGAAGCAATACATCTATTTGTATAGCTGTGACAGACATTCTTCCCATGCTCTTCCTGTGCTGTGTTTGTAATTGTATCTGTCTTTCAAAAATTCAATTACGGGACAGTTAATAAAAATTAATTAGATTAGTCCTCTGACAATACAGAGCAGCACCACACAGATGACATATTACAACTTCATGATGGTGAAATGAGCAAGCACAGTACTTGCAAGTCTCTTTTGTATCCCTCAAAATACTGAGGAAATAGGCTCTAAAGTTGCTTGTTAGAAAGGATGTGATGTGACATGCAATGTGAAACAGCTATTTCTTTCTAAAGGAGACAAGAGGGAAGCTAAAAATAGAGAAAGCAGAAAAGTAAAAATGGATCCAAGTGTTGAATCCAGGATGTCTTCTTCTTATTCCTAATGAAAGTAACATCTTAGCATGTTTTTGAGGAAGAAGGGTGTAAAATACACCATAGTTCTACAGAGGAGGGTTAAGAAAGAGTATGGATGAAAACACCAAAAGGAGTGTTCAATTAATCAATCAATAATCAGCAACACTTCATCAAGAGCAATAGTCCTGCTGTCCGAAGTGTTTTGTTTTCTAGCAAAGATGCAAAAATCCTCAAACACATTACGCTTTATGTCAATGCAACTTTTGTATTTGATTCTATTCCAGCACATCCATTATACTGGGGTGGGGAAAAGAGATGAAAGGAGAAGGAAGGATGAAGGATAGATATCCTTATGATCAGGAAGGCAGCCACTATGAAATACAGCTAACTTATTTGCCAATCAAAATGAATGTGAGCATATGCAGAGGAATTTTATCCCCATGAATGCTTACTAGTTGCTTCTTACAAAGCAACTAGTCAAAGCATACAGAATCTTGACACCATAACCTAATTGTGAATGTTTCTGAAATCTGATTTAAATTACTTAATTTATCCTGAATATATGAATCTATAAGTGGAAGCATCCTTAACTGCATATTGTCACTAAGGGTGTGTAGTGTGGAGGTATGTGTGGGTAGGTATCCCCACTATTATGAGTGCCTATGAATGAAATGTTCCCTAGTCGAAAGGAAACTAGTTAAAAATAATTGCATCGCAGTTTTTATTCAAAATTTCCTGTGAAGTTTTCCCTTCTTGTACACATAAGCTTTCAGTTTATTATTTTAATATATATGAGACTTCTATGTTTTTTTCTTTCTTTATGGTATCAGCTATCCCAAAGCAAAATGATGAGTGACAGGCTGAGTTGACAAGGTCAACTATGTTAAAACACTCCCACCATTCCTGGCTCACTGCACCTGCACTTCACAGCACATTAGTCACAGTGTGTGCTGCAGAGTCCATGCATGCCCCACCTCTATGTTCCAGCACTATAAATTGAATTTGGGGATGCAGCCAAACAGCTTAAAACTTTTCCTTTAATATACAATGCAGTACTTTGTCTTGTTAGAACAGAAAGCTTGGGTAAGTTTGCTCAGTTGCTCTGCAGAGAGTTAGCACTGAGAATAGAGTGTGTGGGCTGAGTTTGCCCCAGCTTGCCTTCCTCAGACTTACAGCACGATTATTTCAGCAGCCACATTTCCCTTTATGGCAGGGCCTTCCAGAGCACCCAGCTGCAGTAATGTAACCTGCCTGTAAGGAATGGCACTTTGTTCAACCCAGCCTTTCAGGGAAGTTGGACCATCCCTCTGGCACTTGCCCTCTAAAGTCATAAAAACATTGTACAAAATGAAATGAAAAACAATAAAATCATGACACTTCTAGGCTGCTCTTCACATGGTCTATACAAGCAAGAGGAAACTAACATAGAATATAAATGTGCCAAACCAATTACAGTGGAACGTGCATTTCAGACAAGCACTTTAATAGCAATACCTGCCACCTAAACTGCCAGCCAAGATGGGCATGTTTCTGCTTAGCTAGAGAGGAGGACTGTGCCTAGCACAGCACCATTCACACCTCACCCATAGAGAGGGAAGAAACACTGTGCTTTGAGCTAATGCTCTTAAAAAGCTTCAGTGAAAGAGGAACTATGAATATTGGGATTGGAGAGTGAATGGGGCAGGGAAAGCCTCAAGTGGATATTTCAAGGAAGCTATAATCCAATGATGCATCTAAACACAGTTCATTACAGTTATGTTGTAAGAAATCAATTAACCTTCTTTCAAGTATGATAGGATCTAAGGAATCATTAAATAAATTAATGATATATACTTTATGCTAGTTGATCAGGTGCTATTACGAGCACACTGTGTTCCACCAAAGTAATTCTTCATTTCTCACTCCACTACAGAGTAATATTGAGTATCAACATTTTTGCTGTTTGGGTTAAAAACATGATTAAGTGAAATTGTAACCCAATGTTACATTCACTAAAAGTTATGGGCAGTAGTAACTATAAAAAGAAAATTATAGAACAGCTATAACCAATGCAATTGTTACTAAAAAGAATACTAATTTTACAGCTGTTTTTTCCCCTGAACTACTTTAAGTGGATATGTTCATCTGTGTTCTAGTTGTACAGTTGCAGCTTGTTGGTTTACTGTGGGTAACCAGTAATAAATTCATATGATCAAACCCACTGAGACACTACTGAGATAATTTGGATCATGATGTAGGAAAACAGCTAACACAAATTTTATAGCTTTCAATAATCCTGTGTGTTTCATAGACCAGTCACATGAAACTAATAACTGATGATGAGACTCTTTATTAAGGAAGATCCTCGGCCAAATGAAGGAAGATCCTCGGCCAAATGAAGGAAGATCTACTAATTTAGGAAAAAATCACAGGGGGAAAATCCCTCCACTAAAAGCATACTGTGCATGAGACTGAAAATAAATGGACTCCATAGCATGATGTGAAAGTAGAACTATCCATGCAGCAGGCAGAAAGTGTGAGCTGCCTTCTCAGCCCCACAGGGAATATTTCCCAAAACCAGAGGGAAGACCTGTCCCCGGCTGTATGTTGGTCCAGGACCACTGTTCTCCCTCCTTGTTCATTATGCTTATGTTGCCAATACATAGCTCAACACAATGTAAAGGTGGCAAAGCACACCCCCAGTATCTTTGGGAGCAAATGCTAGTCAAACATTCAGAGGAATATGGCTTTGAGCCAAAGGGCGTTTATCAGAATCACAGAATCTTCTGAGCTGGAAGGGACCCACAAAGATCAGGGAGTTCAATTCTTAAGTGAATAGCCCATATGGGGATCGAACCCACAACTTTGGCCTTATTAGCACCACACTCCAACCAACTGAGCTAATCTCAGGGTGTTCATTAGGCACAGTGCCCTGCTAATGGCCAGATTACCAACTTTGAAGCCACAGGCAGTCCTACCCATGCCCACAGTGCCGTATGATGTACCATCACAGATCTTCATGCTCATGCACAGCAATTGGCTCCTCCCACTACACAGCCCAGTAAAGTGTTTCTCAAAAGCCCCTAAAAGGTAATTGACAAAAAGAGTTAAAAAGTATAACCACAGAGCCTTGGAGAAGTTTGTTTTAGCAGGAAGATTTTAGCCATCTCCTTTCAAACCATTAATGTCTCTCACACTGACTTATCATGATGCTAATTTGACTTAATTTTTCTTCACTTCTGCATTTCAACATCAACTTAGGTCATAGCAGTGGCTATAATTCTCTTTGCCACATCATGTACTTGCCACCCAGCTCCCTGGGCTGGGAAGCCAATTAAGAAACCAAACAGAAAATACCTTAATTGCCAAACTGGGAGGACACTAGTAAACAAATTCCTGAAACCACCACCTTAAAAATAGACTTTCAAAAGCCTTAAAAGCTTTGGGTCAGTGACTAGACTACAGAAACTAATCCAAAATTTGAGTCAGCTTCTAATGCAACCAAAATATGTCCATGCCTATCAGACTTCCAGGACCACACTCCTTCTTCCCCTGTTCTCCTCATAAAGCACATATGCCTACCCACTTTCATGTCTATACCTTGGCCCCCTTCCCAGAGTAGTGTGTGATATCCTCTTTCCTCTCTTTAAAAAAGTGACACAGATTCCAGCTGCAACTACACTGAGATTTGGCTACAAATACTACGTGCAGCATATCAGTTCCTGGAACTTTCATTTTGATATACAAAGCAGTGAGTTATTATTGCTAAATAAATAAAAGATTACACAATAGTAAAAACAACCTACTTCCTTACAGAATTTTGCAAGCTTCAAATCAATGCTGCAAAGTATTTTGTAAAGGAGAATCATTGCAGGAGTCATAAAGAAAGAAAATGGACTGGGATTGTGATGATAAGGCCATTTCCTTTGCCAAAATGTCTGTAGTTTTAAGAACTAAGAAATAAAAAGGTCTGTTCCAGGAACAAAAAACCCAAAGTTCCATAAGATTTCCCAAGCCTTGTGACATCCACATACCTAGCTACCCTTAAAAATAACCCAAATTTTGTAGTCATTAATTCCCACCTAGCTTCATAAAATCTGACTCTATGCCGCTCATTACTAGAATAAATTCACCTATACACAACAAAATCAAACTTCAGTGATTTCTTCTTTAATTTCATTAGACACAGAGAGTCTGTGGAAAATATTTTAGCTGTGAGAAACCAGAGGAAATCTTCCTAACTCTCAGTGCCAGCAAGATGCCAAAAGATTTGCTTCTTTATTGTGCTATGCAATTCCCTCAACTGGCAGTCATCCCCTTCACTGTCATTTCAGCCCATCCCAAGAGAAAAATTCTTGCTTTCCCTGAATCAGTTGTCCCATGGCACTCACTTTAGGTTCATCATCAGCAGTAAGTGCACAGCTGAAAACATCTGGCATACAGGTGTATGAAATGGCATTTGCTTGCTGTCTGGCTAGTCACCACACATTTTTTTGAAAGATAACAAACAACTATTGTGCCACAAGAGAGATAATACTGTTATGCTCGCTGCTGTGAATTACATTTATCTTCAATGTTGTAATCTCTAGAGTAAGATAGAAGAGTAAATGTCA
Organism: Myrmophylax atrothorax; assembly: GCA_026770055.1. NCBI lineage: Eukaryota > Metazoa > Chordata > Aves > Passeriformes > Thamnophilidae > Myrmophylax > Myrmophylax atrothorax. The sequence goes on from JAOXXN010000446.1 coordinate 57,546,258, forward strand.
AGAAAGAAAACTCTTATGGAAGACAAGCATGGTGCTTCATGTTGGTACTGATAATCTAGCTTGGATCCTGGTTTATTTCTGAGGAGGACGTGGGTAGGGCTGTGCGTGTGCGTGTGTGTGTGTGTGTGTCTGTCAGTCTGTCTGTGTGTTTGTGTCTCTGTGTGTGTCCGTCTCTGTGTGTGTGTGTGTGTGTGTCTGTCTGCGTGTTTGTGTCTGTGTGTGCGTGTTGGGCTGAACTGACAAAATGCCAAGTACTCAGAGTCAGAGCCTTCCTCCCAAGGGAAAAAGGAAAAAAGGAAAAAACCCCTAAAACTTAAAACAGGTTTATATATTTACATAGAAGAGGGAAAATTAAAACTACAACATAACACATATAGACAAAGGTAAAAACATGGCAAAAATGAGGATGTAGCTCATGCCCAATGCCTTCCACAAGCATGGCAGACACACATGTGTGAGCTTTAACACAACAGGTGCAACACAAGCAACAATGATTTTAGCATGGACTAACAAGACACATTCAGAGTCCCTCACCAGCTTGCACTGCAGTGCCAGATGCATCTTCCTCACTGCCACCACTTGCTTTCTCACAGTACAAACACCTTTGATTTCTACACGTGTATCAGCAATGGACATAAGGTGGCTTATGCTGTATGCGAATGGAAAGCAGCATTTGCTATATGCCTGTTCATCCTCAGTAACTTAAAGAAACTTGATGAGACTGGTGGTACTATGACTCTTGATACCTGAACCAAGTCCTCAAACAGCAGTCCAAGGAAAAGATTCTCTGATTTACAACCCATTAAATATAAGTGACTTGGTCAATAAGACACATCAACATCACAATTCAGTTTGCAAACTCTATGTCCTCACCACTGCAAAACTCTGGATTTTCCTCTGCTTTTCTCATCCTCCTTCTGTTATGAAAGAGCAGCAATACAATACCAATCTCAAAATGTGGGCAATGCATGGGGAAAAACAACTGTGTAATCCACTCAAATTATCCAAGCAATGCTGAAACCAGAAAACACTGACAGGTCTTTTCCAAGTGCTGTCATACACAACAAAATGCTTCCTTTTTCTTTTTATGTTAACTTTCTTCAGAAGGTTTTCTCCAAAAAAGAAAAGGCTCATTAAATATCTCAAAATCCTCCAGTTACTGAAATGAAACAAGAATGAATCTAAATGGGTAGCCATGAAAACAAGAAACATGAGACAGGGATTTTAGAAAGAAGGGCAAGTCTTTACTATAAAGCAAAGCTTTCCGCATGTTTCCAGCAGCAAAATGGATTGGAAGCATGAGGTGATAGGTGCTTTGGCAGAGATAAAACTGACAATGTGAGATGAAATATGTGCAGATTATTAAAATACAAGCTTTGCTGGCACCTGGGGTTTGCTGAAATTTTAACCAAGTTTCCAAACAGAATTCATATTTGGAAGTAAAAAGGAATGCTTCATATATTGTCAAAAGCATTAAGGCCCATTTAATTAGTCCTGAAAACAAATGGGTGCAGTATTTTTCTTTAACTGATGTTATACAAATGCACACATGTTTCAGTTTACTTGTGTTTCTCCAGCCTTCATACTTCTCTCTTTTCTGTTAAGGCAGCTGGAGTCAGCAAATGTCTCTCATTTTGATAGTCAAACAGCAATTCAACTATATCCATAACTCTTTATACAGGATCTCTTCTCCACTGAATAATCAGTACAGGATCAAGCCCTCTGAGCATGTTACTGGCAGCTTCTTGATTCAAAAGTAAATGCTAGAAGATTTACCAGAAGTGAATCTACTTTATCTCCCACAAATACTCTGTAGCCAGGGAGGGAAAGGTGCCACTCTGAAGACTTCCAAAACAGATGAAAAATAACAAAAACCTTTCTTTTTGCCCAAGAGATAATAATAATATTGAGATATTGCAAACATTGCTGAATCAGCAGCTACCTCTACCTTCTGATCATCCCTAAAGAACAACTTCCAAAAGGCGAAGATCCGAAAAAGAGCTAGTTTTCACTAAACAAGTGGCAAGGAGTCAGAAGTGATATTCCATGAGCATCATTATGTCCTAATGCATCATCTACACTGCAGCAGAGTTTCATAAACTATTTAAGAAACAGGCTTTGCAGCTGCTTGGCCTAGAGGAAGTATTATGGGATCAGTATACAAAATGAAGGCAAAACATATACCTCAGACACTACCAAAAATTTCTGCTGGGAAATAGAAAGATTTTGTTTTCAATTTTGCTAAAAGATTGGCAGATAAGTAGGTAAACTTTAACTTACAAATGATTTAAGGTAGGGATTTTTGAGCTGCTAGTGGAGTTCTTGATGCTAGTTATCATATTTTATTATTATTTTATTAAAAATAAATGAAAACCCAAGGCAACAACTTACACCATTCTTAGACTCAAGACCAAGTGATTGTCAGGGAGCACAAAGGGTTAACCCATGTCAATTAACATCATGAGGTTGGAAAACAGTACTACAGAATAGATATTCAGTGCAAAAATTAACACAGCTCTGCATTCTTCACTTTGGTTTCTTTCCTACCCTGTATTTAACTCTCCATTCTGCCCACAGGCTACTGGCTCCATCTCCTTTCTGGAAGGAGAAGTTGCAGCTGGAAGGGGACAAGGCTGCCCCTAGGCACAGGTATGTATTCACATGCAGACGGCAGCCTGGCTCATCCATGGCCAAGGAGCTGGTCCTGTAGGACTTTAGGAGCTTTGTCTTAGCTCTGTGTCAGCTAATTAGGGATCAAACCCTTCTCAGACATGTTAAGCTTGAATTTTTGTACACACTCAGCTCAGTAACTTTCCTGTATCTTCACATTTATGGCACCTGCTAGTCAACACGTGGGTCAGTAAATGTGTTCCACGTGTTAAGTGGCTAATCTGTGCTAATGGAAGTGTTTTGGAATAAATATAACAAGCTTCAGCATCCTAAAGATTTCAAGAGTCAGGTTGTACTATCGTTCAAAAAACGTCCCAAGTGGCACATACTATTGCTACCAGTACTAGCTTGATTTCCACAAAACTCAGGTAATATCCCAGTTCTGTTGCTTTGATGGACAATTTCCTTCTCTTACAAGAGATTGTACCTCTCTTATGCCTACACTGTGACACTTCAGAAAGTTACTGATGAAAAGCACTGTGTAAGACATGACATGTTACTACAAATATATGATAGCCTATCAGATGGGAATGGCACTGCAAATTGATTTTGAATAGTACATTTGGGAGCTGCTAAGGATGTTCATAATACAGTAAACATCTACTGCTTGACATTTTGTTTGTCTGCCCCACAACAACAGACTTTATATCAATGAATGAACAGCACCCAAAATATACTTTTCACATCCTTTATCTAAGGCTACATGAAATAACTTGTGATATCAGTTAAACTCTTCAAAATACACAATTTCCCCAAATCAACCTCCTTAATGTAAGGTCATTTATGATGTACCTTATTATTTTTCATTAATGCCTCAAGGCATAAATAGGCACACCAAGAAATCAACAACCACTTTTACAATTAGATAATTGAGTCTGCAAATTGCTGTTAATATCCACAGTTCCTGGCTATCAGCTGAAGGCATTATTCAGAGGAGACTCTTAATCCAAGGAGAATACATGAGAAAGGTTGAAAAATAGCCAAGTATGTACGTGGCATTCAAATGAACACAAAAATTCATCTCAGAAGTAAGACATTGCTTGAAAAATCATTATTGATTTTGATTACTGGAGATGTAAAAAAATAAAATAAAATCAAAACATTTAAAATCTGGAAGTAAAAAACCAAACACTGAGAAGAATATGGCTTTGGAGACAGGAGTATGTGGTATGGACAACAGCCACAGTGACTGAAAATTAGTTTTATTTCCCTTCCTGATTTTGCCTTAAGATTTACTGTACTGTTGATTCTTTGTATCTCTAAAAGCTATTTATTCTTTGAAAGACATGAGACAAAACAGTACAGGGAGAAGAAATAGGTGTTGGAAGGAGAATGAAAGGGACTGGAAAACCAAGGGGAAAACATGTCCTGTGCAAACAGTGTTCATACCAAAGCCACTGGGGAAACACAGCCAGCAGGAGCAGAGAAAGACTAGCTGAACTAAGACAGATCTCATCAGCAAAATGCAAAGAACACAGGGACATGACTTTAGAAGACAACTGCTAAAAGACAAATAATGAAGCAGCAGTAATGATATTACAGTCCTTATAATCATACATCTCTGAGCCTGAGAACAAGTATCATCTCTAATGTTGTACAAGCAACACCCATCTCAATAGCTTTAACTTCAGGAACAATTCTGCCCTGGTGCCTGTGAATTAGGTAGAATTCACATTTTAAAGACCTCGAAGTCTAAACAGCCAAAGCAAACAACAAAAGAAATACAAAGATGTTTCTGAGAAATGCATGTTTAAAACAGCAATAAAGAACTACTTATTAAGAATTTATCATATGCATCTTAAACCCCATTCTCCATGGAATTAAGAATCAATATGCCATTGCATCTAAAGGCAGATAATTTTAAATGTAATTAATCTTTTCTTCCATAGAAATCATATAGAGCTGTTAGAATTATATAGAGCTGAAAATAATGTTCTTTAGAGGTTATGAAAAGGCAGAAACACCTGGTCTCCCTCTTTCCCCCTTTTTAGGAAATATAGTTTCCTCTGTAAGTCTATTCCTCTTACAGTTTCTTTTACAGTTGGGCTCAAGTTCCTCACAAGACACATAAAACAGAAAAGGATGGGTCCAAGAAGCATTTATGTTAAAACAGGCATGTCCCTCCCCATTTTGTCTTTAAACATCAAAAAGTCAATTAGTTCTTGGCTTGTTTTCCATGAAACTACTGCAACTGTGTTCATTATTTGTAAGAAACTGCCCTCCTATAGCACCTGGTTTTAACATTTCCTGAGTAGATTTAGGTTCTGAAGTTCTCACTGCAGTAAGTTGCATCAGACTTATTACCTACATAGAACAAAACTAATATGAAGTACCTGGCAATGCTTCTCCATGACTTGTGCTAGTGATGAACACACTAACTCATCTATTTAGAAAAGCAGACCTAATCACAAGATCAAAAGAGAACAGATTCAGACTGTCTTCCTCTGAGTGTCTGGTGGTTTCTCCTCCATTTACAAATGAATGTTTCAATTTCAATTCAATGTGATCCCGTAGATAATTTATCTTATACAAAATGACACACTAATGCAACACAACCAACAAGTCACTCGTAGCACTGGCCCAAACAAGAGAGATCTTTACACTTCAGTTAAAATGGATTTAGGTGAAGGTTTGACTTAATTTTACCATTAAAGCAAAGGTATTTTATGTACATGATAACCTTTTCTTCAAATTTACCTTTAATTTTTCAACTTTTTATCTGAATTCACCTATAATAAATTCCTTGAGACTCTACACAAATTGCCTTTCTACTTTCTTTTTGTTGGTTTTCTCAAAACCTACAGAATAAACCTTACTGGAAGGCAAAGTAGAATTCACCAAAACGATTTTAAAAAGTGGAAGCTCATTCTGTGGCAAGGGCTAAATCATGTTTTCCAAGGATCCAATTTGACAGGAGTCTAATACAGCAGACTGCCATGGTTTCCAAAGACTGTATCTCAATTAATACAGAGCCAGCAACACCAGCCCATAAACAGTAACACAAGATGTGAAGGAGAGCCAGAGCAGAGAGCTGAAGATCACAGAAAGTTCAGGGCTTTTTGAGATTGAGTTTAGGATGTAAGAGCTGCTTACTGCTCAAGCAATAAGCATTAAGAACACACCTTTCATTCAGTACATTCCCTGGCTCACTTGACCCTGAAAGAAGCCAAGAGTCCTCTAATCGACCTCCCTCCCCACCCTCTATTCTTTTTGGCAAGCCTGAAAGAACAAGACATAGTGACACTAATGCAAAGTGATGTAACACTTCATAGTCAAGAAGTAAAATGTGGGTTTGGGTGACACAGAGATGGGGCCAGCAAACTGCACAGGCAGAAGAAAGGAGGTAACAACACATGTTTTGGGGGTATGCATACTCCTGCTTTTCTGCACAGGTGTTGCAGGCACATGGAAACACCTCCGTACTTTGGATGAACTCAGGACCATTCAATGACATGCTCATTTTGAAATTTTGACCACACAGAAAAATCCCACATTTGGATGCATATGCCTTTCAGTCCAGGACTGATCCCCATAACAGCATGTATGTGGTTAATGGGGTTTTCTAGTATACAACTTCCTCTTGGCTTGGTTGTTAATTACACATTCTATGTTTAGTATGTGCCATAATCTGGTTTCTCATTTTGTTTCCATAAAATGTTAAGTTTTATGGTGCCAACAACATAGCTAAATTCTCTTCCTTTAAAAAAAAGTCCTTAAATTGCAATTTATTCTCGTGTATCCTGAGCTGAGACTGAAAACTATTTCTGTTTGAAGGAGCAGAAAGAGCACTCCTCATTTCTATGAGACAATGATGGAAATTTTTTTCTTCCACTAGCTTTTCTGCTTCCCAAACTGGACATATTCCATCCTTTATGTCAAACATGTCAGAATAAAAATCTGCCTCTAGCTGCCAAAACAGCTCCAAGAAGGAAAAAAGAGAGAAAAAAAAAACAAAAAGAGGACAAAAAAAAGTAGAAGAAAAAAAGAGAGAGGAAAATGGTTAGGGTTTTTGACAGTTATCATGAAGATATGATCTATGGAATCATACCAATTTACTGTAACCACACGAAGTAAAATTGAACACAATGAAGGCATGGTTTAGTGCAACCATTGTAAAACAAAAAGCATGCATTTTCAACACAGTACGCAATCAAAAAAATGTGGATAAACAACAGAATATATATACTCTCAAAAGTCAACAGAAAGCTCTTCTGTTCAATTATAGAGAGATTTCTACTAACACCTGATGATCAAACTAAATGCATCCTTCTATCAATGAATTCATTCTCACAATTTACATTTCTCTGTACTTTCAAGGAAATTCTTCTTGTATCACATGATGACTGCCCCATTCATTGCACTCCACCTCCAGTAATAACATTATGAATCAAGTTAAACATATATAAACTGATGGCTTCCACTAACTGACGGTTCAACATAAATACACAGAAATCCTTAAAACATTTTCACCAAGAAAGAATTGCCACTCAGAACGCTGGTCAATGGCAAACCTGAATAGGAACTGAACTGCACAGCACACACTGTTTCTGTGGATACTGATGCAAGGCATTCAAGAGCAGGAATACTCCCCTCTAAGGCTGGGTATGCATGGGCAGTTACAAAAGGTTCAACTAGGTTCTACACTTTGGCCACAACAACCCCATGCAGTGCTATAGGCTGGGGACAGGGTGACTGGAAAGCAGCCCAGTGGAAAAAGATCTGAGGGTTCTGATTGACAGGATGCTGAACATGAGCCAGCAGTGTGGCCAAGTGACCAAGAAGGCAAATGGCATCCTGGCCTGTATCAGCAATAGTGTGGCCAAAAGGACCAAGGAATTGATTCTTCCCCTCTATTCAGCACTGGTGAGGCCACACCTTGAGTGTTGTGTCCAGTTCTGGGCTCCTCAATTCAGGAAGGACGTTAAGGTGCTAGAGCAAGTCCAGAGAAGGGCAACAAAGCTGGTGAAGGGTCTAGAGCGTAAGTCCTGTGAGAAGAGGTTGAGGGAGACTCAAAGGTGGTTGCAGCCAGGTGGGAATTTTCCTCCTCTCCCAGGCAACTAGTGACAGGACTAGAGGACACAGTCTTAAGCTATGCCAGGGGAGCTTAGGTTTGTCATTAGGAAGAACTTCTTCACAGAAAGGGTGATTAGATATTGGAATGGACTGCCCTGGGAAGTGGTAGAGTCATAGTCCCTGGAGCTGTTTAAGGAAAGACTGGATGAGGCACTTAGTGCCATGGTCTAGTTGACAAGGTAGTGTTAGGTCATAGGTTGGACTCGATGATCTCAGAGAGGTCTTTTCCAGCCTACCTGATTGTGTGATTTTGTGAGAAGAGTAAAAAGACAGGAGAGCAGGAGCACTGCAAAAGCCCTTTCAAGCAGGCATGTATCCCATACTGAGTAACACTCTTGGAAACCTGAAATTGGATCTGGGCCAAAACCATGAGCTGGATGGTGAGAAAAATCTGCAGGACAGCTTTCTGAACAACCACTGGCTGAATGAGGCCTGGAGATACTTGTGAGGGAACTCCTGTGAGCAGGGAAACCAGGCATTTATAATCTCATAATATGAACGGTATTAAATGTAAGGTACCCGACTCCACAAGCTTCCCGCGCCCCCCCCCGGAAAATACCATAGACCCGTGTATTTTGAGTTACTTCATGGATCAAAGAAAGCTAAGTCACAGCTTTTGTACAGTTTTCTTGACAAAATCTCAGATTAACACTTCATTTTTGAGCAGTGGCAGTTTTTGAAAGCTGTGCAAAAGCAGTAACTACTGAGCAGCAAAGGGCAAGTGTTGCAAATGGAATTGAGGACAAACAACTTGGTGATACCACCTATGTGATGTTTACTACTTCTTTTTTGGCACTTTTGGGGGCACATTTGCCACACTGCATAAAAACATAATACAAATGAACACCACGGAGATTCAACACTGTCCTTCTGTGAAGCAACTTTTAAGTTACAGTTTGAGTACAACAGCCTCAGGTGTTCCCAAGGACACTTCTCCAGCAGCACCCTTGCTCATCAGAGCAGACTGAAAATAAGGATCAAGGAGCCAAGAACGAACTCTAAGTGGTGTTGAATTTCATGCTGTTTTGTGAAAGAGGTAAATGAAGAGTAAAATGAAGTATTGAGATTTATTTTCACTCTTGTAAATGAAACTTACAAAAGACTAGAAAGAGTACAACAGATTTCTATAGGTGACAAATTGTCAGTTCTTCCAGACTCAGTTTACTGGTTGGTTTTATTGAGTGAGCAAGTAACAAAAACAGATTGTCTCAGCACAAGAGTTTACTGATGATTTACTAAAAGGCAAACACATTATCCACATTCCTCTGCAGCTTTCATTCACGGTATGCTTATTTGTTTGCAACACTGAAACCAGAAGGCTACCTCAAGACACTCCCAAAATTCAGTATTGCAGAGTGTCAGCCTGCTAAGTGCCTGACTACATATATAAGGTTTGCTACCTCAGTAAGAGGTATTGCTAGATACAATCCCTTCACATGCAACAATACAGGTTTCTCATTGACACATACCCAATCTTCCTTCATAGACTGCTTTTGATTATGAAACCAGAATTTAAAGAGAATCAGAACAAGATTTTCTGGAGATTGCAGGGGATATAAATGGCATTTCTGTGCTATCACAAAACTCCCTATGTTTAATAATTGATGTGTTGGTTGCTAAATGATGATTAAAACTAAGTATCTTTATGCTATTTTGTATGTTTGTAGAAACAAGAAGCAGTTGATTTGGACCCAACCATCCTTTTAAAATTGTTCCTAGAGACAGGTAGCCTCCAATTAAAAAAAGTGAAGTAAAAGCCTGCAAAAGTGACATTGAAAAATAGCCCGAGTGGCTGTGCAGAAAAGGAAACCATGACCCAATTACCTAATTCTCACTACTTTACCTGAAAGCATGTACTCTGAAGTTAGATTTAGACTCAAAGTCTTTAGAGCATTGCTAAGCTATAAGTAGGATAGCCTATGTAGAACTTTAACATTTCTAAAATATTTTTTCCTGATTGCAACATTCCTATACATGACTGAATAGCTCATTCTGAACTTTTTCTTGTCACTACCTGTTCTTATTAAGCCCAAAGACCAGCTCCTTAAGTTGTCTAAAGAAACATGATTATTAAAGAAAGATGCTGTGGTCAGGCACTCCAGCCTAAAATATCATGCAATTATGGAATTTTATCTTCAGAAAATCCAGAGTCCCTAGAGAGATAAACTGTTTAGCCTACAACTAGCCCCAAACTTAGACATGGTTTTAAAAAAAACATAATTAAAAATGTGAAACCAGTTAAAGAGAATGTTCCATTTATATCAGGCATTTTTATATGACTTCAAGCAAAGCTGAATGACCAGCTGCCAGGCACTAACCTGTAAAGTATCAAACACTGGTACAGCTAGCACAGGATTACCATCCACTGGATAGTTACAGAGGTAAGATTTTAAAATGCTTCAAAGAAGCCAAACTTTGCTATAAAAGTGAAAATCCACCCATCTTATGCCACATATCAGATCTTCTGCAGCTGTCCCAGTCTGCACCACTATTCAATGTGTTTCATTGGGAATACTCCCCTGACACAACTTCAGGCCATTCCCTCGGGTTCTGTCACCCACTGGTCACCACAGTGAAGAGATTAGCGCCTGCCCCTCCTCTTCCCCTCATGAGGAAGTTGTAACTGCAGTGAGGTCTCCTCTCAGTCTCCTCTTCTCCAGGCTGAACAGACTAAGTGACCTCACTGGCTCCTCATCCGGCTTCTCCTCAAGGCCCTTCACTATCCTCATAGGCCTCCTTTGCATGCTCTTTAATAATAGCTTTATATCCTTGAGGTGAGGCCGAGGGGGTCCAAAGGCAATGCTCTATTCATAACATTTCATAGTTTCAGAAGTGAAGAAAGTTTGTTCTTTTCAAAGATAACCCTGCTACCACTTGTCAAAGGCAAAAGTCAGTATGCCAGCATTTGAACCTTTTGGGTGTTTCTTTTTTAAATAAGGACACGAGGAATATCTCAGGAAATACTTTAGGATTTTTGGGTGGGTGGAGCAGTGGAGTAGCAGCATAACTTTATCTTCTAGCATTGTCCAC
>JAOXXN010000446.1:57557040-57584518 GCA_026770055.1 Myrmophylax atrothorax
CAGAATGTAGGTCAGCCTACTCCAATGGAAATACCCCATCCTGATTTTTCACATTCTTAGACATAAACATTTAATGATTTTGCAGGCCAGGAAATCGTGAATTTTACTCGTGGCCCTGTCCCAGATTTGTCAGGGGGACCTTACTGTTCGCATCTCTGAACTCCTTATTTTAAAAAAAACATGTCAAAACTTTGTCTAGCAAATTACTAACACGAAGTAATAGCATTTACATGTTGAGTATTAGATCTTCGATAAAGTCCACGTCACAATGTAATAAATTAGAGAAGCTCAGTTTTTAATTTCTCAGTAAATGCTATTTTGTGCATAATAAATGCAGGATGCATTTATTTAAATATAAAACATTTTGGAAAATGCCCTTCCCTCTTTATAAAAGCTATTTGTTAACTAATAGTAGACATATATTTTACTATGTAAAAGTATAACCTATTTTTAACCTCACATTTTCATACAAAGTTTATGGAGAAAATAGGAAAATAGAAAAAAAGGAAATCAGAGTCCATTTCCTGTTTTAACATGGATAATCCCCTGACCAGAAGGCACAAATATCCATTCCTCTTTAATGTTAATTAGCACACTATTCATTCTATATTTCCCAATTTAGTGAAAGAAAGCATGTTGCTGGGAACATTATTAAGTTCAAAACATCTTTCACCTTATTTATCCAGAACTCAATAAAACTGTTCAGTCACAGACTTGCAGCCTCCAGCTAAGTTCCTCCTATTAGCCTTAAATCATTTTTAGAGTTGCAATAACAGTAAGTTGCCAAACTCAAATATACAGCTATCTACATCTGCTAGATAGTTTGTCTTACTGGGCAGTCTGGAAAAATTTCGGTTACTTGATCCAAATTGTAAAGTTTTTCTGCTGCTTACCAAGGAATCAATACTTTTAAAATCTGCAAATCGGCATTTGAAAAAGAATGTTGAAGGGACAATGTTGTTTTTTAAGTGAACATTAGATAGCCACTCAAAAAAAATGCATATAGATAGAAGTTTTAAAAAGGTAACTGTGGCTTCCTTAGTGAATGGCTGAATCTCTGAATTTCCCATTTGAGTAATGAGGAACCTTTTCAGAAACTGCAATTTCTTCAACTGAAGAAGCTCAGCAGGCTGAACAAAGAAAAATGGGGAGTGTGAAACATAATTTCATTTCGCCCCTATATGGAGGAACAGCAGAAAGCTGGAAGTGACAGACAATGGCTGCTGCTACCAAGCTGAACCATGACAGGCAGTGGCAATACCCACCCTGCCCCAATGCCATCAGATTCAGTGACACCACTGTCTGGCAGCATCAGCCTCTTCATACAGCAAGTCATCCAAAATATCATGAAAGGGGGCAAGTAAGAACCTGGCTGCCCTCTCTAATGCTCAAGTCTGCCTATCTTCTGTATAGATAGTACAATCAAAATATGAACCCTTAGAACTGCTGTTGCAAGATCTTCTGCAAACTGATTTCTGAGCTCTTCGCATTTGATCGAAGTCCACATAGGCTGATTAACTGAATAAGCTCTTAATCAAACCCATTTACTTGCTCTGAACACACAGCAGGGGTGTTAACCAGCACAATCTGAGCTGTAGACTAGGATGTGGTGGGCAGGCAGCACTGCTGCACCATGAGGTGCAGGATTCACCCATCTGCTTCCCTCTTTGCCCTGGAGAACAGCCAGCAAGGCATTGACTAACTGCTCATTGCATGTGCCTACATTTCCACTGCAGCATCCCTATTTCTTGTCTGAAGTCATGCATAAAATCTAAGGGTAGTTCAAAATTGGTGTTGGCTTCTGTCCAAATTCCACTTTGTACTTTTAACTAAAATCTTTGTTAGTAGCAAGCCCCATGCAAATAGGCTAATGTACACCATTCAAAGAGCTCTGCTCTTCACATGGAATATCAGTCTCTTGATTTTTGACTTTCTTAACTGATGCAGCCACATCCATTCTCATCTGGGATCATGGATGGTAAATCAGAAACAAGGGAATGAAGCAGACATACCCAAGCCAGTTATGATCACAGTTAGGTCTCACTGGAGAAGATGGCAAGGATCTTAATGACTCCCAGACTCTCTGAAGGCCTTGAGCAAAGAACGCTTTCACAGAGGTGCCCCCTTTGGCTACATGCACACTACAGATGATTCTCATTTTATTGCCTATGCTAACGCATCTGCAAGTCTAAGACAGCTGCACTGAGTTCATTACATACAACTTCTTTGGTCTGATGAGGGCAAGACATTAACAACCACACTGAAGAAAACTGTTTCAGAGCATAATGAGTTATCATTGTTCCAGCACCGCTTAAACTTGTCCGCACTAGCCAGGAACTACCCTTGATCAATGAATCCATACTGCCTGAGCTGATGTGTAAAGTCAGCTAATCTTAACTGAAAACATGTGCTCAAGCACTTGTGATCTAGGCATACTAGTCTGAAAAATTCCTCTGCAGCAGCTCTAACCCACCATACAACCTCTAACCTCTACAAGCAAAGCAAAGGAGGTTAGGTAAAATTCCCACAAGGGGTGGGAGGCCATCAAAATGCATTTTCAGGGTATCAGCCTGATAATTTTTCTGACTAAAGTGAGACTTTAAAATCACTTTTTGTACTTGTAAACAAGTGACTCTTTTAAGGGACCTATTCAGATAAACTATTTTAAGTTACCATGATATGTTTAAGAGCTTGAACAAAATGTTACATTTCTATAGATGTATTTAAGAAACATGTATTTGGAAAAGATGACCAAGGAAACCTGACTGATACAAGAAATACACTAGATACATTTTTATCACTAAAAAGTTCATTTTGCTTAGAGCCAAACTGAAATATTTGCATAGAAAAAAAGTCTTGTCTGATAAGGCTTAAAATGTGGTAAGATGGGAAAATAACATGGACACTCTGGATACAAAGGAATAATTTTACAAGTCATTGCTTATAATGGAGGTCATAGTCAGAAAAAATCTCATCTAATCTAAACATTAAATAGCTTACCAAACCACCGAGTCTATTTTCTTCTCTGATATGTTGTCTAACAATTTCATCCTGCCCCAAAACAACAACTCTTCAACTATTGAGTTTGCTGAAATAACACACACACCCCCCTACAAAACTTCTTTTTTTCTTCTCAATAGAAAACAAAACAAAGCTATTAATTCAGTTCTCTAACTACACGTGCTAGCCCTCAAGGACTGTAAGATTAGGTTGAAGAAAGCATTAATAATTTGCAAATTAATTTTGCTGACACAGCCAGCAAAGGGACCTGGTCTTTTATTCAGGAAAGTCCATTATTATGATGCAGGTTAAATAATGCTGACTAACAAACAACAGTCAAGAGAGACAGCATGAACTATACAGACTCTAAGTAAGTGCCTTTCCCTCATTATCTGCCAAGATATTTCTAAATGCCAGAGGAGGAAGAGAGGCTGGGTTTTTTTCTCGGGTTTTTTGTAGGCATTTTTTTAGGTCGTAAACAGGCATTTTACCATATGTCTGTGTCACAGCTATGGCATGGAGATACAATGATCTGAAGCAGCAAAGTATATTTACTCTGTATTTCCAAAAAGCACTGGCTTATCCATATCAGTTTAAAAGAGATAAAGTAAACAGCAAATGCACAGACCACATGGAAATTTCTGAGTATCATTTAAATACATTCCTTTCTATGCACTTTCAAAAATTACAGAAATGATAATGTTTTCAAGCCAGCTAAATTCTACTCTTTTTCTCTTCAATTTAAATAAATCCTTAGTCATCTGCAAGGCATGTTCTGCTCTCCTGTAACTACACCATTACTCCCACGACTTCTTCCTGGCCAGATCTTAGGTCATGTCATTGTTTTAACTAATGCTTTTGGAACATCTTCAAATCTCTTTTACCCTTGTGACTTTTACTTCAGTGCCCTCTTCCAGTTCTCCACGTACATCTTGGATATGTCTTCAAATCATTTCACAAGTATCTCCTCCCATTGGTATAACTTTCAGTTTAACTTCTTTTCCTCTCCAGCCTATCCCATCTTTCCAATCTTCTCCATAATCTTCTGTTCCCATCTTCTCATCACAAATGGCCATAGTCATCCTTGAATCTTAACTGCCTCATAATCCACACATCTGGGATATTTTCAAAGGCTACCACATATCCCTTTCCACTATAATCTACAACTTTTTTCTCATCCCTTCAGTTAAATCATTCACTTAGGACTGTTTTTGCCTCATCTGCAGAGATCCAACCCAATACTATCACAACCACATCACACAATCTAAAAAGGACCACAAGTAGTTTTCTTGTTATTAAACTAACCATCTCTCAGCCTTTAGCTTTTAAACACAACAAACTGAAGATGACTTTCCTCACCTTCACTTCCAGCTATTGATCTTACCTATTTGCTGACCCCTGGCCCATCAACCCTACACTGAATAATTTATCAGCCTTCCACCAAGTGTAACATCATTCAGCGTTTCCATATGTGCATACCTGGGCACTGTACCAGGAATGATGCACCCCTATGCAATTCAGAAAACCTCTCTTCCTCCTTCCCAAGAAGTACTTCACCTACTGTAATAAATAATGTAATAAACTCCCTGAAAGGAGGTTGTAGCCAGGTGGGTATTGGTTTGTTCTCCCAGACACCAGCAATAAGACAAGAGGGCACAGTCTTAAGCTGCACCAGAGGAGGTTCAGCTTGGACATTAGGTAGAATTTCTTCACAGAGGGAGTGATTTGGCACTGGAATGGGCTGTCCAGGGATGTGGTGGATTCACCATCCCTGGAAGTGTTTAAGAAAAGACTGGATGTGGCACTTGGTGACATGGTCTAGTAGACAAGGTGGTGTTAGGTCATAGGTTGGACTCGATGATCTCAGAGATCTTTTCCAACCTACCAGATTGTGTGATTCTGTGAAATACAAAGGCACATCATCTAACAGAGCACAGTGTGGGCCTTTTATTTCCCACTACCATTTTTCAGTTTAGAACTAAACAATTGTTAACTACTTTCCTATGTGAGTTTGACTTCATGGCTTTCCCTTTCTCTTACTGCTTACACACATTGCAGTTATCTCAAAATCAGGCTGCAGAGACTGTGAGCACCAAGTTTGTACAACCAGCTGTTCTGAGCGCTACTACAGCACAGCAACTATACAATACCAAAGGCAGGTGCCAAATGCCAAGGACATTTTTGGACTGAGAGACAACAGAATACCTAGCAGAGCATTACTGCTGTGTAAACAATATAACATAGAATTGTAAGCTAAATGCTTTACAAGGCAAACATAAATGTCACCATCATTTATGTCTTTGAAACCTCACCCTGTGTTACAAAGCTCATCAGGATGATTTGGGACATCTACCAATAATTATGCATCTCTCCCATAAAAGCATCTGAGAAGAGTGACAAAATGACAGTTCAGAGACAACCTGGGCCTCATGCAGCACTGGAAAACTGAAATTTCACTTCAGGTGGCCTGGACTGCAGCTTATACTCAATAGAAACTCTCAAAACTTGTTAAGCTCTTAAACAAGAAAGAAGAAAATCATTCAACAGGCAACAATATTTTCCTTCTGAAAGTATTCATAAAAATACTTACTTTCAAGGTCTTTTCCCTCTTACAATAGTCAGGTAATATTTTGGCAGAACAGTCCTGGCTCCCACCCACAAGTGAATTAGGGCTTTATTGCTCCTATACACTGATTTCAAACTGCACTGGGTCACCCCAAGAGGTCCTTCCCAGGGGATATAGTTTCAGCACTAGTTCCAGAGACTTGAACTTCTTTCTCTATGGGGAGAAAAATATTTCTGGAATAGAATGACCTTTCTTCAGATATGTTGATATCTGAAGGATGCAAGTTCATTGTGAAAATTTGGAAACTGGCATGACTCCAAAGGCTCCACATATTTTCAAAGTGATCTGGCCTGTAATTTTAACCCATTAAAATGAAAAGCGCACGACTGGAAAAGCGTAGTATGTATTTAAAAATCTCACTGTGGTTCAAACACAGATTTATTACCTGCACCAGTGATTTGGTAACATCACTTCACAAAAGCAAAAGACAACCGGTTTTACTTCTATGACCTTCCTGCATTCTTGCAACTCACATGAAATAGAACAATGGAAACATGGCAGAATGTGAGAAAGCACAACACTGCTATGACTTTTTGGGTGGGGGTGGAGAGAAACATGCATACTACAAAAATCTAATAATCCTCCACCCAAGCATTGCTAGTGAATGACCTCACTGGTTTCCTACATATACTCCAGCAGCTTTCCTGCCATCACTCTGTTAAGCCAAGCAATGATGTCAAGAGTCCACCTGTGAGAGTGATGTAGCCCTCTGGGTCATGGTTGCAGAGAACTTGGATAAAAGCTGTGCCAGTGTTAATTAAATACACCTCTTGTTTCACTGCTGATTTCCTCTGATAAAGCTCAGCTCATTTTTCCTGGAAAGACTTCCATGCTTTAAGGGAACCAGAGCCAACCATAACACAAACCAAATATTGCTTAGAGAATATGAAGACAACATGTTAAATATTTAGTTTTGAAAAAATAAAATCACTGCCTATCAGTGCTGGGGTAAATACAAATCTCATTACTTTACATGTGCCAGTGACGAGGTTAAACTACAAATGCTAGTTACTGCAGGTAGTTTATTATCTTTTGGCAGTACTTATCTCTCTAATTTGTAATGCTCTTCCCAAATAAATAGGAGCAGAATTCTAACAACCTGCTTTACTGATAAATTCTGCTAGTTTAGAGTGTGAGAAGCTCATCCAGTAAAATTATGCATTGAGAATGGAGTTTGACATTTCATTAGCATCAGAATTATCACTACAATTTTAATGAAAAATAGCACTTTTTCTCCCATCAGAAAGGTCTGAGCTGTAAGAAGGTTCTAAGCAGCTTAGGTATTAAGGAACCTCTTCTTTTAATACAATTAACCAGCACGTAATCAAAGGAAAAAAATGTATGCTGCTCCTCCTCTTTTTTCTTATAGAAAGAAATCTAATCCACTGTCATGATTAGATGCTTTCACCATATGCTGTCACCAGGATTTCTGTAATCCCTCTACTCATAGCATCTGACTCCCAGCCACTTTAAGCCTTCAGGACATGCCCTTTTATGCTTGCTTTGTTCTTGCAGACATTTTCAGATAGCTTTATTAGTAGGAGAATTGTCAAAGGAAGGATCTCAGTTTTGAAACCTTACATCAAAAATATTCTGTCTTGCACAACTTAAAAAGTAGCACTAACCCTAGGACTTAGTTGCTGACAAGAATGCACACAAGAAATCTGAAGGTGGCAAATTAGAAAAGTGATCTCAAAAATAGTGGCACAATTATGAGAGTTTGTTTCATGATGATCAGAACTCTCAACTCTGAAAGTCAGCAAGTTGGACCTCTTGCTGTAAATGTAGTCCTAAAAAAGAATTGAATGGTAAAGATGTTAGGAATACATTCATATTCATCCGTTCATTCATTCTGATTTGTAGCAATTGTAATAGTTCCAAGAAGTGTTCTGTCCTACATTTCTGAGTATTAGCAATATTTTCCAAACAACCAAAGATCGATGTCTATTTACATTTTTAGCTCTTGGAGATCTTATGTTTATACAGTACCCCACCCTACAAACTCTCTTGGAATACATAACACTGAGAGTATACTGCCTACTCAGTGCAGGATATGGGAGAAGTTCCATGGCTAATACTGTCTCTCTCCCAAGTCAGGCTAACTTACTTGCATATACTTTCTACAATCTTATCCAAGAAGAAATCCCCTATATAAAATGACCTTCATAAGAACACTATTTTTTGGTTCTAGAGAGAAACAGAAAATGAGAGGCAATCCTTGAACTTGTTTGGTCTATACTGCTCCTACAGACAGTTTCTATAGATTTATGACACTGAATTGCAGCTAGTTCATAGTGAAGCAGAGTGTGACTCATTCAGAAAGCTCAACCCAAGAACATTTCACTCTGATATCCTACAGAATAGCTCCCTCATGAATTTAAATTATTCACATGCACTCCTTTTCAAAACTTTATGACACACAACTTACAGAGCAAACTTGAATCCAGGCCATGAAGGAGATACTAGAAGTTCTGACAAATTTTATCCTGTCACCAGTAATTGGAATTTAGTCTTACACAATCCAAATACACAGCTGCACTCTGCTTCTGGTGGATGCACATAATGTGGTCATGCAGAAGGAAAGCATATCCCCAAGTCCAGTGAGTTAAAGTGACACAGTTTCCTGAACTCCAGGAACCCTCCTGGTCAGAAAGTACTTCCTTCCTTTTTTCAAACACTTGATTGTTTCAGAGGGAATTTTAAACAATAGATTAGAAACTTTCAACCTTTTCTAAGTGTACTGCTACACAAGGAAATCAGGCTATGCTCTGGGAAGATGAGATAACATTGGAAGAGCACTCTTTCCGGAAATGCAATGGCTTTTGCATCCCTTCTCTAGCACCATGCCATGAATCAGCTACATGTAAGTAATGACTCTAGCTATGAGATGTCAGATGCAGTTCAACTGCTGTTTGGGTTAAGATGTGCGTGGTTGTCAGAAGGCATGAGCTAACTAATGTCTCAGCTATTTCGATAAGGCCTGTTAGGGCCTGCTAGGAAAGTATGAGGAGCGTCTTAATCTGAGTCTGTACTTTTAAGGACAGCTAGGAAGAAAGGATGATGACTGTCTCTTTTTAGCAACTCATTGTTTAAATCTCTAAAAAAGGAGAAAGAATGTGCTACTACTTCTGCATTTACAAAGCTACCCCTTTCCACCATAACTTAGTTTTACAGAACCCGTTGTGATATTCACAGGGACTGCAAAGAGATCAGGCTCATCAGCTGAAAAGCAATCATTTTAATCATAAACTTTTCTCCAATACAATTCCTTTCATCGAAATATATTACAGTGGTCAGTAATGATGGATGAAGGATTTAACCTTTAGAAAAAAATCTTCCAACTAGTTATTTACAGGTTGCAATTTGAGTAAGAAAAGGCAATGGACATGTAAATTCATTTTTTCTGCAGCATTAGAGTGCCTAAGTATCCTAGACTAACCAAAAAACAACAGAAACATAAACAACATCAAGAGACATTCTCTCAGACCCTGTAGTCAAAGCTCTTATATCATATTGCATTTTGCTAATTCTCTTTTCCTATCAACATAGAGCTACAAGAAGTTTGAGGATAGATTATTATACAAAAACAAGAACTCACCTGGTTCTAACACATTATTTTTAGAAGGAAACAGAAAATGCACTTCCCTGTCAAGCTGGGTCAAAGGGGATTGATGGAGCTGAACACTTTGCACTCACCGTTCCTACCAAAGGATAGATGAATCCAGCTCCAATACTGGCTCGTACATCACTAATTGGCAAAATGAAACCAGTGGGAACACCCTTCCTCTCAGGCTGGTGGGAAAGTGATAGGTGAGTTTTTGCCATACAAATGGGAAGATTGCCAAATCCCTGACAAAAAAGGGAGAGAAAACTGTTTTTAAAATTACAGTAAAGGCACATTATGTTTCTGTTTTGTTAATCGGTATCTTCTTGAAACCCTAAAATCCACATTAAGACAGTTAACCTCAGCTTCATAACAGTCAGTATTTCAGAAATGGACCAAACACTGTAATTCATACGCTTTTCTCTCTTAGCTCAGGCCTCTGTCTCCGCAGACTTGGCTGTAGGGATCCTCATCTTCTAGAGCGGGTTCTCAATCTGGATGTAGGTGCGAAAGTTGCCTATGCACCAGTTAAAGTGTGCTGTTTTCAGAAACTGTGCACAACAGGTACCACACTGAACAGGAAACCCATATCAACTTAATAAAACTCTAGTATGGCAGTTCCCTCTGGCCTCTAATGACCTACTTAGACACCTACTTGAAGGAATAAACACAGATGACTTATGATGCTTTCCTTTGTTCTTAAACAAGAGGACAAACCGCATGATGTTATGGCATCCACTTCACTAATGACAATGAAGCAGATATTGAAAATGTGGGACAAAATCAGGGAAATTCCCTCAGCAGCTCCCTGCCTTGATTAATCTTGAGTAAGGCACCTTCCATTCTTCACCTCAATTCCTTGACAAACAGGGCCGGTTCAAAAGGCCGGGAGGAGAGGTGGCAGTGTAGGGAATTCTCTCTGCAGCCCAGCAATGACAATCCTTTAATGATATTATGAAAATATTTCCTAATACTACTAACATTTAGACTAAAATATGGATTCGAGAATCACAGCAGGAAAAGATAAAGACAAGATTATTTTGCTTTAAGTACACTAATTAATATTCTTTTCCATCTAAAAAAAGCAAATTAATTCTCAGGAAGTTTGCATTATAGGGAAGATGGCTATACTTCTGCCTGTCTGACCAAGCTGCTGAAGTACACTCGGGAATTTTTTCCATGACACATTGTCCATAGTTCCTACTTTCTGATAGAAAGACTCCAGCCATGTTTATGTCCAGAAGCCATTCCACTACAGAAAACACATTCACCTCTCCATAAGGTTTCAAAACTTATCAAACTGTAACAAAGCCCACTCTCACATGCTTTAGGATCAGAGATGTATTTCACCTTCTAATATTCATAAGTCCTTGAAAATAATACGAACAGAAAGAAAAAGAAAGATTTTACAAGTATTGGGAGCTTTGTTATTAATGTGCATAGCTGTTCATAGGTCTTTCTGTGTTTGCAAAAATTGGTTACATTTGCTAGCTGCAACTTCTGCAGATATGCAGTTGTCTCACTGAAGACAGTAACCCAAAATTATCCCACTGCATAGAAAGGCCTGTTTCATGAACCATCTCAGAAATACTTTGAACGCTGTTCATCTATCACAGGAGATAGCTTTCAAGGTTAAAACCATTCTGTTCTATCTAATCTCAACCAATCCATACTGACCTCCACAGTTTAGTACCATGAGTAAGCTCATGCCTTTTAGCAAAGCCTGATTTAACACTCCAATCTGGGAACATTTCACACCCTGTAGTTTCCTAAGACTCTCATTCAGCAGACATCTGACAGCATAATGCCCCGGTGTTCTTACCTGCCGGGTGTAACGATCAACTTGCGACTGCGCAACAGGAGACAACTCTATATCCTGAGCTCCATACACCTTCTGAGCAATGATCCTTATTTTTTCAACAATAGGAAGCTGCAGAGACAAGGAAACAATATAAGGATGAACATTAGCCAAGAGAAACTAGGATCTTGTTTGCCAAGTGAGATACCTGAATCTCTCATTTAGATTCATCTTTGTTAAACAGGCTTGCTAAAGCATAAAATGCAGTAATGGGCACTAGTGATGGATATGATATTCAGCTACAGGTACATGAGTTACAACCATGATTTCAGCTACTCCATCATTTAGAAGCTGCACGATTAGTGCATTACAGAGTTGACAACGGGAGCTTACGCCCTTCCCTACAGTGGGGGAAGAAAATTATTGCCTTGCAGTTTTAAGACTCAAGAGCTAACCCACTCTGCAGATAAGAGAAAGCAAGCTCTACTGGGTTAACAGGGATCACCACACAAAAAAATTAATTTCAGAATAAAGATGACGCACACACTGAGTGGACAAAGCAAGGTAGCAGGCAGCCAGGGAAGGTTCCTCTGAGAAGTGGGAAATCGTAGCAGAAAATTCCTGACCTATCACTGCTTCTTTGATTGTGATCTTTTAAAAAAAATTAATATTATTCTCACCTCTTATCCTTCCTAACACAGAGATTTTGAATTGTAACTTTGATACTGTAAAGCAATTTGGACACTTAAAAAAAAAAGAATATAAAAGCATTCTAGGATTTACTTTGAAACTTCCAGTCACTAAGTTCAATCTGAGTCTTCAAGCGTATTCGTATATGATATTCAGCTCAGACTGAACACATGTTCTGCCTCATGGCTTCTCTTTGAAGGCAGATGCAGACTCTCATATTCAGTCTGTTAGGAATCCTTCAACAGATTGTCAGTAAACAGTTTTGTGGGGTCAGATCAGGCATTCGGGTTTTGTGCCATTTTGTGTATTTACAGTAAACAACTTTCTCCTTTTTCTCTCTCCTTTTGTTTTAAATGACTTTGGAGATGGCAATTGTGACTCCTATCGCCTATTTTAAACTAGCCATCCTCTTTGACTTGTTTCAATAGGAACAGGATGATGGAGAAAGGATTATACCACCAGTTCAGCTACTACAGTGCTGACTATAGATGGCCAGATATGTGTGCAGTACTCAAGGGAATATCCCATCAGTGATTTGTAGTCTAGCGTATTTAATTAACAACACATGTATAAGAAGTGCTGAATAGAATCTAGAGAGATACCACTTGGGGAGGAAGACTTGGTACTCTCAAGAAATACAAAAAGCACCAGAACACAAAATAGAAGTATTTAATTTTATTCTAACAAAAGACAGTAATTTGTGAATAATTAACTTTATCTCCCGCATTTACATGAAGTTCCACAGTTAATCGCATTTTTGCAAGGCCTGTCTAGAAGTAATGGATTTTCTGCAAAGATGTATCAGTTGAAGGGTTTGTGTCAGACAAATCTTTTTGTTTTTATGACTGAATTTTAGAAAAATTCAAGCTTACATTAACGAAGGACTCCAGTAACAGAGACACCACAAGAAAAGAAGCTCACCAGACTTTCAAGTAGTTTAAATCTAAGGCAGTTAAAAGCTACTAAGGCTCCAATAAAGTTCCCCATCAGATCTGAAATTTCAAAGAGAGGTTTAAAAAAGTTCCACAAGACACTTTCTGAATGTGCTCACTATGTGATTATTGCATCTTAATTGGGTGCACATTCCTGACTTCAGGCTTTTTACAGGAATCCAATCAGTGCAAAAAAAACCCAGCCAGGATTGGAGATAATGCATTGTAAATATCCTGGATATCATTCCTGGCAGCAGTAAGCTGAATGGAGTACTTAGTGTCACAGATAGTCATCACAAGATGAAATTTCTCTCAGGGTGATTACTAAATATGTTCATATCCATGGCAGTTTTGAACATAGTGAGAGAAATGCAAAACAAGTCTGTTAATTAATTTGCCTTTTGGGTGCTGTTTGCTTGCAGTCAAGGACTAACAGAGATGGCAAATGGAAAGGCAAAAGGAATTCCACTCCCTGTTGCCAACAGGCCAGCATCAAAACTAACAGCCTTCTGCTTAAACCTTAGTAAATTCACTGAGATGGAGATGTACATTTAGATTTAACTTGCATTCGTGTCAAAATACTTCAACCTAATTTGACAGCAGTATAATTACTGTGCCTTCAGCCCCCTTCCAATGGCCATAGCTGTATTTTCCAAATGAAACGCAGCAGGGCTCTGGCTAACATCAGAGGAAACTGCTTTAATGACAGTGGTGGCATTCTGTTCCTCCCGGGATGTGTGCAGTGCCTTGCATTACTGAGTCTGAGCCTGAGCTGGACAGTCAAACTATATCCCTATGGATTTATGGTTTGGGTTTTTGTTTGCTTGTTGGTAGTGTTGTTTTGTTTGTTGTTGTTGTTTTTAAGCCATAATTTCAAATCCTGTTCAGGTGAGTACCCACATTTCAAATTTTGCAAATGTAACCTCAGAAGAATCACCACTGGGGAAGGAGTTGTGGGAGTGTGAATGGCAAACTGAAGTGGTTTGCTGAGACTGTCACATGTTTTCACAAGGCATGCACAAACAAGCAGGTGAGGCAATGTGCATGGTGTCAGGGGAGAGGTTGAGCCCATTTAATCTCACAACATAAGTAAGACAAGTCCTGGCTGAGCCAAATTCAGACGGAAACCAGCAGGGAAGCACAGATGCACTATACACGTTAACACAGCCCATGCACATGCGCTCTCTCAGACATGCTTCCTTCCTGAAGTTTCAGGAGTAGGGAAAGGAGTACGCTACATCATTCTTAGGATCCACCTGTTTCCTAGTATTTAGTGCAACTTTTAAGGCATTATCTATTTAGAATCACAGTGTAACAGGTAATTTCGAGCTAAAAGGTTTCCTGTGTTTCAGTTATCAATTAATACTGCTGAGAAACTTCACTTTAATTTAAAGAAGTGTTTTTCAAAGAAAAAACACCTAGTGCTTTGCATGAGAAATAACAATTCACTTTGCTTGAAAGTAACATAATGGTACTTACCGGAAATGTTCTACTAATTCAAGAAACATTTTACACATATGCCATAGAAGAAGCCTGGATATTTACAAGACACTTGTAGGAAGAGTTCTTACTTTTTCTTATCTGGCCTTTAAAGGCAAGTTTACCTTTAGGTTTTCAACAAAACTTGATTATTCAGCACTTCACTACTGAAATACTCTCACTGATGGGCAAAGGTATTTGCCATATGTACTAATAATGCTAATTCACATGGAAAAGTGTTTCACTGAAGTCAAAGGGGCATATCTCAGATTCTTAAAACAAAGTATAATTTCACGTCTTTCGTGGTTTAGGCATGGCCATCCCCAGTCAGAGCCCCCAGTGAGACTCTACAAACTACACACTGCTCTCTCTTGCTCCTCTGCTTTCCTCTCACCCTCCCAGCTGTGGTGGGATGGAGAGGAGAATTAGGAGATGCAAAAGGCAAAGATCATGGGTCAAGATAAGAAAAATTTAATGGAAACAGCAATGAGATAAGAAAATAAACAGTAACAGCAACAACACTACTGACAGAGGATACAAAGAAAAGTTTCACATGGAAAAACCCTCCAGTAACAGAAAAAACTGAACAACTTCCTCTGCCACACTTGCGCCACATTTACATGACCAGACTGGAACCCCTTCTGCCATGAAGAGACAACCTTTCCCCCACCCTTGGCAATGATATGAGACAGTATAGAACAACCCCTGGCCGCTAGCCATGCCCCTTCTAGCTGCTGCAAAAATTAATGCTGTCCTGGACGGAACCAGGACAACAACTCTTTTTTTGTCTGAGAATCTGAGAATTTCCTACAATTGCCTAAGAAATTCCTGAACCAGTTGTTCATTTTCACTTGCAAACTCCAATGTGGCACCCTTAGCTATGCTGATGCAACTATTTGAAGGTCATCTGTAAAGCAGCCTTAATGAAAGGAGGATAAAGCCACATCTGAATACTGAGTGTCGATGCACCCTTATGAACATCAACTTCATTCCACAGCAAGTCTGCTACCTGGACAGCCAGGATGAGAATGAAATTTATAAAATGTCCAGAGTGTCAAAGGCATGAGAGATTTAGGATCAGCAAGAAAAGCTCTTCCTGTTTTCATTTCCCTCAGGTAATGTTGTGAATGTTACACAAGTAAGTACATTTAGGAGAAGAACAGGTGACAGACAAGAGATAGTATGGATTTAGATAAAACTTTTTACAGACATGCAACTGTGCATTAGTATTAATGCTGAAGGAATTATGGTAGCTTCAGAGAATTGATTCTAAATTCAATTTTAGCTTCTTGAGAAAATGATAACACGAAATACCCAATGTAAATTTACAATGAGCATGAGAAGGTGCTACAGGGCCACACGATAGAAGTATCTGCTGACAATTCAGTAGCTTTGAGGTTTCTCTCAGAAACAACCAATCTCATCAGCCCTGCCACAGACAATGTATATTTGTGAAATCTCACACATTTAGAGCTACCAAAGCCATATGCTTCTTCTGAGGCAAGCACAAACACACGTGCTTGTCGAGGCTGCCAAGCACCTACACCATAAACAGGGGCTAAAGCATAAAAAGTGCTAAAGCACAAGTGCACAAACTGCTTTCACAAAAACAGTATCTGTGCATCTGTAAATTTCATTACTTGATAGAGAATGATTAAACCACATCAGCACTGATAAAAAGGAGAGCCTGTCATTCCCAAGACTGAATTGATCATCTAAGATGAAACCACACCAGTGTTGTCATCTCAACAGTCCATCTGTCGCAAGACATATTAGTGCAAATTGTTGCCATTTATTATACAATCTTCTTTCTTCCAATGCTATCAACAGTCAGGTTTTTCCCCCAAATGTAATTTAATAGTGTTTCATTTATCCTAGCCTTTCCTCACATTTCCTTCACTCCATCTCTTACATCAGCTATAACAGCAGATTTCAGATTGTCATTTTTCCACATAGGGCTTGATGAGATTTCCATGGACAGCAGACCAGCTTCAACAGACCTTCCACCATCCTCCTTTCCTCTGCTGTTCACACTCACCCATCTGCCCAGTGCAACTGAGAGGGTAGTACCACTGTTTGTGCAGCTGCACATACCATAAAAAGTGATCCAGGATAAAACATAACCTTGGAAAAATACCTGGTGCAGCCCATATCAGTTCACATATTCAGTTTACCATGTAGGCAAAGCCAGTATAAAGCAGGAAGAATTGCTCTGTTCAAATCTGATCACTGAAATGTACCAGCAGAAACAGCAACTTGGGACACGGACACACAGCTTGGCACGGTCTTGTCGCCGTAAGTCAATATTAAGTGAAACAGAATAGCAGTAAGTCTCCAGTCATACTACATTTCACAGGTTGCAGTTAAGCCATACTACTATGAGAAGTGCTAGTGTTATCTAGTCTAAACTGAATACTGTAAGCGAATGCCCACAAGTGTGGGCACTGTCTGAAAGGATGTCTTCACAGTTACACACCATAAATATTTACAACTACTATATTCTCTGACAAAATTTCAGATTCTGTTGAAAAAAATGTGTTTAACCAGAGAATACACAAAAAACACTATTCACCTGTAACTTACACATTTAATACTTCAGGTACTTAAAACATTCACTTTAGTCTCACTGCCTATTTTTAACTGTGAGAGCACTAGTTTAATGATAAGGTAACAACCTCTGGGCTTATTGTTACTAAGCTGCATGTGTTCTAACAGAAGTTCTTAAAATAATTCAAAATTCAAGGCAGTGGCACTTTTTAAAAAATTTCAACTTAGGCATTCACTGAAAGCAATAAAAAAGAATCACTGGTTGGCTAAGTGAAACAGTATGCAGACATCGCTCACTCCTCTTCTTGGGAAGGTTGCCAAATGAAAACATGATGGGAGTATGGCTGAAGGTGCTGTGTGGGGTGACAGAGTGCAGTGCTAAAACAATAGCTGACTCTGCACATTCGAAGTCCTACTTCCAGCTTTTCCCTTGGATAAAATAAAAACACATTTATTAAAGTATCTGTATATTCTGGTTCCAGAAGATCTGTGGCTGACAAAAGGATTTCCAAGTCTTTAGCACTCCTCTTCCTTTGTTGGCACAGGACAAGAGTTTGTTTTGTGGAAAAGCATATTCAGTCAAGTTAAACAGTTTATGAATCAACACCTAAGCCTTAGAGATTCATTTTCCATTTCCCCAACTTTGAAACCCCAGCTGTGTCTAAGAAAATTGCTTCATGCGAAGAATAGGGCAATAATGAAAACAAACATAAAAGTGCAGTGCCGTCAAAAGCCTATATCCACAAATAAAGAGATGGAGTGAAGGAAAGATAGCTTCCAACCCAAGAACACCAAATTCAGTGAAAGAAGTGTCCAGACTCCACTGAAATCTCTTTGATGGGAATGAGAAGAGTGGGTGGTACAACCCTATGGAATTCCTCTTTAATGTGGCTTCATTGCTAGATGGCTTACTAGCAGTGGAGGGGAGGGGGGAAATATTTAAAGACTAGCATACCCTGAAGGGCAGCACAGCCTTCATTTCAACATGAGAAATGATCTCCATCAATTACTAGGAATAGTTTCAGTGAGGAGCATAAATGATTTTATTTATTCCTACCCCAGTAGTGCTTAAGGACTTTCCATTAGGTCCACACACAACTGAACTCTATGTTGTATAAGACCAACACAAAAGCTATTTGCCTCCTAGGCAAACAAGCAGAGGTGTGTTGCCCTGATGTGACAGCAGACACATGATGGATGGCTTTCATGGCTTAGACACTCTGTGGTGTTAGTGGAAGAAACAGAAAATACCCCTGACACCCCTCTGCACTGCCCATTCAATCACTGGAATTGAAAAGATGACAAGTTTACAAACTATGAGAAACACTGTGCCTTAGGTCATTCCCCAGGAGGTCAGCATCCTCAAACCCAGGCCCCATGAGCCCTTCTTCTCTGTGCCTTCCTCTTTGAGTGGCTCCTCCTCTCCTAGTATATACACCAAGGAGCCTTCTCCACTGATAGGGCTCTTCCTCCTCCATTATTCACAGCTCATTCTGGCTACTGGAGACCACGGCCAGAGAGTGGAAGAGAAAATAATGCACAGAGAACTGCTGCTGGCAGAGTTTTCTCCGTTTCAATGCTACCCTTAGATCCCTCTGAGTGACCCATTGTCTGTGACAGCTGAAGCGAAAAACTGGAAGAAATGAGACAAGTGACAGCCCACACCATATTGCCACAGCACAACAGAAGCAGGGGTAGCCAAAACTGTGGGCTCAGATGCTCCAGATTTGCCCAAGCTATTATTATGCTCCCAGCAGGGGAAGATAAACACCAGTGCTGAGGCTGCTAACTGCTTGAATGCCTCCCTGAGAAGTGCTGCTCCTCAACCTCATTCCCAGTGGACGGTCACAAGCTGAGAAAGCTTACCCTTGTTCTGCAGGCTGGCCAGGCAATACACTGTACTCAGCCAAAATATTTGTGCAATCAACTTTCACAGTATAACCTGGAAGTACTTTCATTTATCATGATATTACCTAAAGGCACAGCACTGTCAAAAAAAGGTGTCATCTGACAAACTCAGAAGATTGGAACAACCCCTTCTCCTCCCTTCTATTTGTGACCTTTACACTCTCTAAATTAGTTTTTCAATGCAGTATAAATCATGTGATTTGAGGCTCTTCAAAAATACTGGTCAGGTTATCATGTCATTGTTTCAAGAGGACAATGCTAACTTGCTAACCAGCCAGATATGCTGATCCTGCCTCATGACATGTGTTTGTCCTTCTCCTCTCTGTCTCCTGCGTGATAGCCCACTGTACTACAGCTGCCTTGCAGGAAGGGGCAATATACCTCTCAAAAACCTTATGCCTGCCTTCTTGTTGACCTGTTTCCTGCCCCAAGTTGAGGAGGGCTGCTGTAAATCAAGGGCAAGTTCACCACAGGAGAAGAGAGAAGACCAGGATAGTGAAAGAAGGCAGGTTTCTCAAGAGGCATGCATACCCTGGCCAAGAACAGGCACTGAAGCCAGGGAAACTTGGGAATGGGATGCGTATGTTTCCATCCTTTCTTTTCCTCTCCCCAGTTATCTAAACTTACTTTTAATGGGTCAGTCAACTTTATTTTGAGTAATAGCTTTCTTCTGCAACTTAAAGATCCATACTTCAAGACAAGTGAACCCAGAAGGGAAATCAACAGTGATAAGAGGGTTGATATTTTGATAGTTTCCATATGTAGCAAGAATATATGTTAAAATAAACCACCACAGATTATTTCATAGAGAGTTCAGGAGGCCTTTAAAACAAACCCATCCTTCAAGCACTGAAGGAAATACTCTGCAAGAAAACAACTCAAGAGTAAATTAAGAGAGGTTATTGTGCAGAGGGGACAAAAATCCATACTAAACCCACACAATACTGCAGTGTTTATTTCAACTACTGCCAGTAATCTTTTAAACTACGTTATAAATTCTGGAGCCTATTATATGAAAACTCATCCTTGCTCCTGAACTACCTCCTCCCGTGCTTCCCTGTGAAATTCCTAATACTGTAAGCATTTCATGGTACACTGTATCTGTTTATGTCCTTTTCTTACACTTTTGCAGTGGCAACAGTGCTGTCTATTTTTGTCAAAGGTCTCGCCTTGTACTCAATGCATGAAATGACACTGGCAGACATATGGATTCGCAAAACCGTATATGAGCTTTTCTATTCTCATTTCAACTCCTGAAAAATATTTGTCCATCGAATACCAAATGTCAAACAAACCCTTGCTATAATCAAGACAAAAAAACCCAAGACAAACTACCAAGCATCAGCTACTTGATTAAAAAACCTCAACCAAACAAAGAAAAAACTTGCCTGCTTAGAGAAATAAAGAGAAACCGAAAAGCTATCTAGAAGTGGGATTATAGAACAGTGTATCATGGAGTGACACCCAAGGAAGTTTAAATAGACCAAACCAGACATTTCAAGAAATATAATTAGCACAGTCTTCTAATTAGACTAGCTTGCTATGATACTGAACAGGACAGCTTAGCAGAGTCTGAGTCCCGAACTGACACAATTGGTTTGTGTCCAATGTTTAAAACTGCTCATTCAGCACACGCTTGGATATCACTGGACAAGATGGCATAAATATACTCCAGGACTCTGAAAAAAAAAAAAAGGTGATCCTCAACTTTTTACCAGTATTTGACAGATCTAGAAAACACCTTCTTCTCACATTATACACATTTGTAAACATCTTTCAAGGAAGCCTGTGTTTTCAGAGATAGATTTGGAAATTACATAAAGCACTACAGAGATGCCAGCCATTTGGAAAAAGCAAAACAAAGAGAGCCCACTTGACTTGGACTATCCTCCCACTAGATGACTGACTGTATACTTATAATATTGTTTACTGCAAATTCTGTTCTAAGTAGTTAAAATGATATAAACCAGTTTTACATATAGGGGTTTGAAAGTTGGTTTTTTTTAAATGCCAGGGTGATGCTTTCTAACAAAACATCAAAATGTTGAATGAACCTGTTATGGCTTCAGTGGCCTGTGCTGTTGGAAGTTGTTTTAATTATAGCCAGTTTTAGACACAAATTCTGATTAAGTTTTACAGACAGGAAAACAAGGTGCATAGACACAAAAGGATTAAATGGAGATATGGAGTCAAAGGAAGAGTAGAGTAATCTCATAAAGACAGATACAGAAATGACATGGTAATTGTTTAATACAGAATACTTCCCCTCTTTGACATTCTAAAGGGGAAAGAAAACAGGAAAAAAGCCAAACACAGCAAATCTCACCAAACTTGATGCCATCAGGACTTAATACTATTCAAGTAACTGGACAAATCTATCAGGGAGAGGGACAGAATTACATCCTTTCACTTGCATAGCCTTTAGGCACAATGATCATCTGCCTGAAAACCACTTTACTACCTCTTATCTTTCTTAAATTTCTTAATTTTACCCCTTTCAACAGCAGAAATCACACCTTAAAAGACAAAAATCTTATTACAATCTTGATTAATATCTGGGTAGGCTCATTTGGATGAGGTGGCACTGCTTCACTTCTCTGTGAGCCTAGTAACCAATTGACCTACATACTGTACAAGTGACACCATTGCTGTTTCATCTTCCTACTTCCAATTGCTTCATTCCCCGTTCTTTGCACAGTAAGAATGAAACAGAAGCCTGAACTTTACTGTTTTTGTTGGCCTGAACTTACTTTTTCTTTGTATTTAAAAATATGTTTTTATAAAATCCCTTCAATATATTTTTAAGGCTTATAATACTTGTGTAGAGTTATGGAATATAAAGCTGATGTAAAGATGTGATTCATACCCTTGGTGCTTAAGATCATGCTGTTTATGCAACACAGTACAAAACAATGTGCCTGGGAAAGACATTAAAGTAGAAATCAATCTAATTTTATTTAGTCAGAGTCCATTCTTACCAATCCTTTCTCCTCACTCATACCACAAGATTGTAAGCTACACAGCATATAGTAACATCAGAGCCTAAGGATGGGACTTGCCCAGTGCTCATGTGCTATCTCTGTAACACAAGTGTCCAGTGGGGAGAACTATTGCATGCATTTCTCAAAGAATTTTTCCCCATGTTATTATGCAAGCCCTGTAAGATGATAGCTTCAGTTTTCAGAGCATCTCAGCAGAGACAAACTTAGAAAGGCTTGTTCATTTTTCAGCTGTGACAAAATTGCATGGGCAAAATGTCTTGAGTAGATGCCGCAGCACTAATATTCCCAACATATTTCCATCTATTCTGTCAAGGCAGTGGTTAGTATTGATCGGAGTTGTCTGGACTACTGACATATTGAAAAACAGTGGGGAAGGTGGAAAGAAGAAATAAAATGCAGGATACAGGGTACATATCAGGGAGAATAAAAGACAGCAGTATAGCATATCTACCTCAGGCTGAACTTTTTTCTGGAGGGAAGAATCAAAACAAGAACTTTCAGCCATTTAAAAGAATGAAGCTGAGGTTCTGTTGTTAAAAAATAGCATTCAAACATTTTCTAAAGAAACTTAAGCAGAACAGTCAACTAGGGCACAGGATCTGAAACCTAACAGCCTTTGTCAAATTGGCTTCAAAGCCTAGGAGCCAGAGAAGTCTGTTTGGGTGCTCAGACTTAAACCCACCCACATGTGGATAGCCAGGAAGGTCCTGAGAATCGTTTTTGTAACCTTCTTGGCAATATGTCCCTCCAAATGTTCTGCCACCACAGTGGTACTCCAGTATAGTGCTTCCAGGGGCCCAAGCAGCCCTTCTTTGCAAGTTGCTCCTCTTGACAGCTCACAATGCTGCGATGTCACTTTGCAGACAACTGCAATAACAAAGTCTTCGAGATATGGTAAAAAGAGTCACTATCTCTGGTAGACATAGGATTGAAACTTGGACCACACTGTCCTTGTTAGGTTATCTAATGGCTAAGCAAATTAGACACAAAGCTCCAGCAAGGATCAGAGGAACAATGATAGGTGGAGGAACCCTAGTAATGTAATCAGTGGAAAGGCCGAATCAGTGAAGATCAGAGCACACTGAATTGCCTGTTTCCTATCCAGGGGGAAGATGAAACTACTGTCCTTGGTGTGAAATGCACCAAGGTGAATCAACAGGGAAACACTTTGATCATAAAACTTGGTAAATGAAAGGAAGGGATTGCCTACAGCAGCACAGGACTCTAAAGGATTTATGAAGAAGTGGATTTTGGGACTGTTTAAACCTTATGATGGGATTTTCTAAGGGGATGGTGGAGATGTGTAAAGATTGTTTAGCGTAAGGAGCAAAGATGGGGAAAGGGAGTAGTCAAGGTGGATCAAAAAGGAACAAGTGTCATAAAAAAATGAGTAGAAAGAGGAAGAAGGTGCCAGTTGGGTGTTAAAGGTGTCTAGTCAGTAGTCTAAGTGAGCTCTGTGCTTGATGACCACAGACTATGCTCTATTCTCATGAAATCTGATTTCCGTCTCCCTTTTTTGTGAGTGTGCTCTCTGCT
Source organism: Myrmophylax atrothorax (assembly GCA_026770055.1). Classification (NCBI taxonomy): domain Eukaryota; kingdom Metazoa; phylum Chordata; class Aves; order Passeriformes; family Thamnophilidae; genus Myrmophylax; species Myrmophylax atrothorax. The sequence continues at coordinate 57,580,163 of JAOXXN010000446.1, forward strand.
CTAGATGTCTATGTATGAGCACTGGAGAGCAGGAGGAAAGGTCTGAGTGCCATCAGCTGGAGTGAGCTGTGAGCCTCAGGGGCTCTTGGACTCTAGTGCCATCAGCTGGAGCAGGGCAAGGGCACTGGACAGTGCTCCTGGACAGACTGAGGATTCAAGGCCAACAGCAGCAGTGACCCATAAACTGTGTGTGCCATATTGTACTAGCAGACTCCAACTTGATCATCAGGAGAGAAGGAAGAGGACTGGGTCATCTGTGCTCTTCATGCTCATCTGAGTGCTGCATTGTGTAAGTAGGTGCTGGTAAAGGCAGTGCTTTTCCTCTGTGTTGACCTGGCTGAGCTCGGCAGACAGGTAGGATGAGCATGGACATGCTACCTGTTACATCCTTCTCATACAGAGAGTGAATGCTTCAGGAAGCCACAACTTGGTGCAATACCCATCACTGTGAGACAGCAACTATATTCCATTTTAGCTGACTCACAGGACAAATACCATGACTGTGACATCTTTGTGGAGAAGTCTGTCAGAATAATTTGTGAATGTTCCATCTGCATACATACTTTTATGTTAAACATGAAAGTATCAGAAGCATTGGGCACTACACTAAACAACAGTGATTACCAGCAAGTATCCTGCTCTCTGATTAGACAAGTCACAAATTGTTCTCTCCAGCTTTTGTGATTTTAAACCAAGGCAAGCTACTTTCCAAGTATATTAGATAACTTTGTTGCAATGTTCTTGTTGTTTTAAATCCAACTCTGATGCAGAATGCTTTCATAAAAAAAAAGAAAAATTCTTACCTCCAAGCTGTAGAGGTATTTGAAACTGTTTTTCTGATTGGCTGCCCTTTCCACAGCTTGAGCTAATTTTACTGCTCCTCTACCACCATCCGACCAGTGATTGCAGGGTACAGCATCAAATGCTCCAGATTGCTTTGCAATCTTACACACAAGATCAACCTCAGCAGGAGAGTCGGTTCTACCAAACAAACAGTTCCATCTCATTATTTTGTTTAATTAGTCCTCTTTTATAACCTTATAAACTTACTCCACAATCAACAGTGTTAAAGCAAGTCTATATAGAAATTATGCCATATACATAATACATTTATACACAGCGTATGAATTTACATATTTCAAGAAAACTTTGTAATTGTTATAGATAACTAATATGGAAGATTATCAGTTCCATAATAGTATATACTTTTTTTGTTACTTTTAAAACCTTAAGAACAAGCTAATGAGTTAAGTATCTTTTTATTCATGATGAAAAAATGAAATTCATTAATAGGTTCTTTTCTTTATGCCAAAATCAATTATTTTAGAAACCAAGAAAGGTGAGAAATTTGAACTGTGTATTTACTCACAAGAGTAATGAAATAATAGACTTACTTGAAGACATTTAGAGCAACCACAACAGGAACTCCAAAGAGCTGAGTAATTTGAATCTGTTTCTGTAGATTACAGCAGCCATCAGCTACCATCTGGAGGTTCTGTGCAATTAAATAAAAATTAATGGAAACAGTAAGATACATAAAGTCTTCTCCAGCTAAATAATTTTCCATAAATTGAAATGAACATAAGCCATGCTGACCATGACAGCTGCAGACAAGTGAAATGTTTCCAGACAAAAGTATTTCGGCATTTATTAATTCTTATTTCAGTTAATAAGAACCAGACATGTTTAAGTAACTAAGCAGTGTTCAAAATTTGTACATGAAACCATTGCTCTCTTCTAGGACACAAGAAGATGGTGCAGCTCATGACTAGTTGCTTGTCATGATTGTGAAAGGGCTGTTAGTCTCTTGAGAAGTTTATAAACAAACTACAGTAGTGGGGTGGGGTTTGACATACAGATGTATTAGATGCATAGTTTAATCTCTATCTACATACATATACCAGATAAAGGCACATTATTGGATTTCCTTTTACCTCACAGTTTGTAGACCTTGTCTTAATTGTAACAAGACACATAGTCTTCGCCTCATACAAGCAGAAGACCAGAATTTGGCTACAGTGAAGTGACGAAAAAACCAAACCAGTAGAATTCATTCTTGTTTGAAGAGATACCCAAGTCCAAACGTGAAGCACAAACAGATTCAACTTGCTTAATGAAGAAGTTAGTTTCAGGGAGTGTCTTTGACCCCTACACCACTCTGCTCTTTCTCCTGTATAAATGCCTGTATGCTGATCAGTCTGAAAACTTCGTGGTCCCAGAAAAACTACTGAAAAAGGTTATTTTTCCATTAGCTCCGTTCCTCACTACAATCCGTCATGCAGTCACACATATGACACATACAAGAGGAACAGATAACAAAAAGGGGCTGAGGGAAGATGAGATGGCTTTACTTGTTGGCAATGTCTGTTAAAGATAACCACTGAATGTCAGCATTAGACCGTGCTCTTGTCAAACCCGAGGCTGCACACTGTCCACCCAGAGGAATGGTAAGTTCTGATTCTCCACACACCACATTATTTTGTTCCTTTAAATAAAATCATCTCGTAAGTTTTACAGCTGTTCCTCTTACCTCTTCTGTGTATTCTTTCTTCAAGGGGGCACCAGCAGTAACCTGGGACAATAAATAAAGTCATTCCAGATTATCATAACCCTCAAGGGTCTGAAGTACACTTTTTGCCTACTTTCTATACCAGTGGTTAACACATACATTGCAGACAACATCAGAGCCTGTCTACAGCTTCTGGTTTTTTTCAAGTTGCACCAGTACAGAAAGAACAGCAACACTTCCTACTGTATTTGAGTAGCAAGATACAGGTAGTGACACGGCAACTAGTTGCAAAAGATACAGTAAAGGGGAGGTAATTGGATCTCATTCTACATGTTGTTACAAGACACCAGCAGTGCAAAGACAATCAACAGCAACCTCCAACAGCTGACTGGAGAAATCAACAGCAAAACAGATGACTAGAAGAGGAACATCATATTTTAGTGTCCAGTAATTTCTGGCCGCGACAAGGAACTGCATGCGAGTAATTTACTTTGCTCAAAAGCACAAAGGTTTACCTGCAAAGAGTATCACCAGGGTACTATACTGAGTCTCCAAGGACCACATACAGTGATCCCAGGCACTGGACTTACTCACTTTTGTCTCTAGCATTGGTCCATTTTATAGTTAACCTCCCAGTAAAAGTATTTGGTACTCTACATGCCTCTGTGATGAATGCATCATATTTGTAAACAAAAGAAAGCTTTAAACTTCTAAAGACACAAGTAGGGCAGAAAAAGAGACAGTTATTAAGACCTATTTAACTCCTGTTCTTGCTGACTGATTGATATTGACTGGACAATAACACATGTGACAATATACCTGTCTTGAAAGGAATGGAGAATGTAATTAAAAATAAAGAAAAGGTGCATTAGAAGTGGACTAAAGTGATAGAAGGTTATGTAATTATATCAGCCTGAAAGACTGAAAAAGGACAGCTCAGCTTTAACTCGTTAGAGATGTTTAGCAGTAAGGGAGACATGCATTTCAAAATTTTGTGGCTGTGGTAAGAGCTCTCATATTTTCACCCAGCGAGACTGTTTCCCTGGCAGCATGACTCTCTAGCATGTAGCTGGGCAGATGAAAGTGTTTCCAGGAGATAATTGAAGTGTCTGTCTACTTGGCTAACAGAGTCTGATCTGATTGCATGATTGAGGAGCACTTCTACAATCAGTATTTGGTACAAGTCTCTCTGTAGCTTAAATAGCAAAAAATGACACTGGTGACTTTTAGTGCACCAGGAAAATACTTGCAAAATTTTATCAGTTACTTCAGCATCTCTGAGGGAATTAACCTGAGCAAAATAAAAGGACAGAAGGGGCAATGGGTACCCATTACTGGAGTGAAAGAAATCTCAAAACCTTCACTAATGATGTTCTCTGCTTCCACTTACACACTGCAACTCAAACTCATTCTCATTCCTCCTCAGCTGCCAATTTTCCCAGCCTGTGACTACTTTAATGCACTTGAAAATGCTATTTCAAAAGCCAGGGAAAAGAAGACAGCTATCTCTTACAGCTTTTTTTTTCATGCAAACAAACTTTTGCAGTACTTCAGAGATCTTTCATCCCCCTTCTTTCATTTGTGCCATTCCTGCATTAACTTTAGAGGTAACATCCATACAATATGGTATCTCAGAAGTGTTATCTAAACACTGTCCCAGAGGCTACCCCTAATATTTCTTAAATCAAGATATTTTACTTATTTCAAATATTAGCAACAATAATTTTTTTCCAAGAAAGGTGCAAAAACTTACATTTGGCCCACCTCCATGCATCTTCAAAGCCCTCACTGTAGCAACAAGTACAACCACACTGGGAACCAAGCCAGATGCTCTGCATTTGATGTTG
>JAOXXN010000446.1:57589291-57601750 GCA_026770055.1 Myrmophylax atrothorax
TTCTGTTGTTGTTGTGAGGTCCAGAAGAAAAGGCAATCAGAAAAATATTTTTAACTTAGTTTAACAGACCTTAGGCTAATTGCAGATATGTATGTATTTTTCACCCTTTGATAAAGACAGATGCCATGGCAGTATGTGCCCTGCAGAGGTCTGGGCACTGCAGATTTCTGATTGTTGACCAAATCTATGCTTTTGATTGAACCAGCAGATATGGCAGTCCTGGCTTATTAAGACAAAAGGATCACACATTTAATGGGTTTTCTTCCACAAGAAGTCCTGACAAAAATAAACTTTATTCTCAAAAAGCAGATGATATGACATTATGTTCAATAGTAGATTGTTATTCACTTGAGACTCTCTGGTAGAAGTTTCTCCAAACATGGACGGAGAGCAGCCCACCTGTCCAAGCATCCCCAAAGAAACACATTACAAATGCCATTTCTGGTTCCCCTCGCTGCAATACCCTCCAAGCTGCAATACTCAAGCTCTACAGCTGGAGACCTTTCTCAATATAAATTTCTTTGGAGGCAAAAAAAGTCTCCTTAGAAATTTTCAACTTCCTCACAAAAACAAAATGTCATGTGAAAACAAAGATTTACATTCAAGTCCCCTGCCATCATAACCCATGACAGCAGCAGGCAATTCATGCTGCCTTTCTTCAAAGGAGACTTACCTCCTTTGGCTGAGTCTCAGGCCCCAGCTGACAGTCACTGCCTCCTGGCAGCAAGGAAACTTGGCTCCCAGGAATACACAAATTAAGCGCTGATTCCCTTGGGACCCTATAATAAGCTATTTCAATCTTTTGCTCAGAAACATTTATTTTTCCATAGAGGATTGATTTTAACATTGAAATGCAGAGCAGCTTTAAATTAGGAACTAAAGGTTACCTCATAACCTCTCACAGTTACTCACTTTAAATACCAGTTGCTGCTACCTTTCCAAGAGCACTCCATACCTTAAACAAAAGAATAGGCACAATGATTCATACAAATTATTTCTAGACTATAGAAAAAAACACTAGCAGGAAGTTATTTACTACAAGCCAGACAGGTAAAGAAAATCCTTAAATCTCAATTCTCTGACAATTAAGGATACAATTCCTCTTTGTGGATGTTAAAGGCCTGTTTATATATGTACGCTGAAAACAATGGATTTTAAATTCAGGGTGGGAAGCAAACTGAAGACTCCAGGAGCTGACAGGCATAGCACTGTGTGACAGAAAACATGCTCTGCACATCTCCACAGCTCTGTTTGCCTCCCCGCCTTGAAAATATACAGCAGTGCAATCGCAGTGATTCCTGCCTGCAAAGCACCAATTTAGGGCATGGTTTTACACGGTGGCTGAACCAAATGAGCACCCTGCCTTGCTGAAAGGGTAATTCCTGTTCATTCTTAAGTCTTCCACCTTTCCCTTCTGCTCCTTCCCTGCTGCCCAGACTTCCTGCAGGTTTTGACATTCATCTAATCAGAAGATAAATGTTGGAATTTGCTAAACAGAAAACAAAAACACACAAAAACACAGAACAAGAAAAAAAATTTTTTTCCACTGGGCAATATTTTAATCAGCTGAAGTAAGACCAGGTGAGTGTCTGAACATGTTCAAACAAGCAAGCAGCAGAAGCAAGAGAAGGAAGATGCATTTCAACAGCAGAAAACTTAATTCATCCCTAGCCACCTTGTCAAACCATACTCTGATACTTTGAATGTAAAATCTGACATTTTCTTGCAGTTCACTAGTAACGAGCTCATTATTTAGATTTATTTCTAGAGATTAAAAATCTGAAGACATTCTTACAAGCTACAAACAATTCATTCTAATAGAAATAAAGTGAGCAGTATGTGACTTCATGGGCTGCTTGTTTCTTTGAATACCTCTGCTAAGCCTGCTGGGTGTTACAGTCACTTTCTCTTAACTTCTGTGTGCTATACCCATGTAAAGACCGACAGCTTGTAGGCTAAGTGGTTGGGCCCTGACATGAATTGCAATGCATTGCTGAATACACTGCCCAAATACACACAGTTCCCCCTTTTGTAACCTCCTTCTGTTACAAGTAGAAAAGTTCAAATAAAAGAACTGTGACTTTTAGGTTGCATCCTTTCACCATTCATAGCACATTTCCTTTTGAGGTAACACAGTATCATTTGCTCATAAGACAGATGACCACGTTTTTAAAATGGGGCAGAATTAATGACACAGGAATAAGGCAATTACGTTACATACTTAAAAGATCATCACGGCCTTTGGCAAAAGAAATACTAGTCTTCTGGTAATTACAAAATTAAAACCTCACCACTTTTTTATTTTGTATTGTGTGAAAGGAATAATTAACAGCACCACTGATGGATCTTCATTTAAGGTCATTCCTCCAAGATTGTGCAACTGCAAGGAGTATATTAACTTGCGGTGCCCACAGTATTACCCTAAGGGCTTCAAATAAATTTCATCACACTTAAACCATGTTTGTCTATGCATGTCTCACTACCAGACTTCCATTTACTTTCACTTTAGAAAGATCCAGTTGGCTGAAGCTCCTGCCAAAAATATACCTTCCATCAAAATGAAACTGCTTTCTGTTGAGCTCTCAGGTTTTGAGTCCTCCCTTAGAAAAACTCCAGAAAACAGACTTCGAACATGCTTTGAGAAATCACGTTACAAGCATCTGGAAAACACTAAGTTCAAGAGGCAGGCAGAGAGCCTGAAAATTTCTTCCCTGGAAAAGTTCTAACAATTTCACTCAATAGTCATGAAGTAACACCTGCTTTAGCACCAATATTGCACTGTTTTATGAAAAAGGAAAGAAAGGATGCAAAGGATCTTATTCTTGAGACAAAACACCACTTCAGTATATGCCCTGAAGAGGACATGCTTTCTAAAGAGCAGCAGAAATACAATCAAGCAATAAGTCATGATACTGGTAGTGAATGATGAATGCAGAATTTTTTGCAGTCATACAAGCTATCATCAGTGCCTATCACAACTCCAAGATAAAATCCATTTAACCAACCACCACCTACCAAGCTGTGAGTGTTCATGCACTCCCGCACGCCTTCAGATGGCTGTGAGAGGACATGGAGTCAGGAAATCACCTTGCCTGCCACACACTCTCCTCCGTGTTCTCATCACAAAACAATAGCATCTGTGCATGGCTAGCAGAAGAGTGGTGTTGGCTGAGGCTGCAGTGGATGTCACACAACAAAGAGCCATACTGAATCATGATGATCAATGCTCCTGTCACTTGGCACAATCACTCAAGGCCTTACGGAGTCATCAATCACTGAAGCACAAGCCTATCCCACAATGCATGCAACTATTTGCCCTGGACTGCAGCCGTGTTAAAACTCACCTTGACTCTTCACCAAAGCACATATTTTGAGAAATATTCTCCACCTTGCCCTTCTAAAATCCTGGGGACTACTTGCTTATTATGATAAGAATTTTGCCCATTTTCACTGCCTTTACATTGTACACATGGAGAGAATCCTTCTCCAGGGACCAACAGGTTATGATTTACATTCATTCCACTTAGTCTTTGCTAGGAGGCGGAACGCTTTCATGATTGGCCTGGGAGAGGACACCAACACTATTATTGACAAAACTACTGAGCTATGCTATAGAAATTCATGGAAAAGGGCATCTCCTGTTATGAATCCCCAGGAAGAAGAGTATTTTCCTGCACTAATAGTTTGTCTTGACGTAAAAATGGCCCATTGAAACATCTGATGCAAAGACTGTAAATTAGTCTACAAGACCATCCCAAGAGCTTGTCTGCAGAGCTCTGTGAGAATGGAAATTATTCTACACAGAGTGCAATACTTGTACCAAACACATACAAAATTCAAGATATCAATATATAAAGACTTCTCATAGAGACAGAAAGCACCAGATACTGTTAGTATTTTCGAGAAATTCATAGTGGTGAGAAGATGCAGCATAAGCCACAGAAGAGCAGAGGAGGGTAAAAGAAGCAGGCATGCAAAGCCCACTGTGCTGTACAGACTTTGTGGAAATAGCCACAAGCATGGAAAAATGCAGCAGGAGCAACTCTGGAAATCATGGAAGCTTTTCAGATGCAAGCTCTCCAATACCTTTTGCAGGTAGCCATTAGCTTGGTTGTGATCACACATACAATAAAATAAACTGTACAAATCTGGTATTTGAACTTCTACTCAAAGTGTAAGATGGATGGCTTATGTCAAACGTATTAATACATATTTACTGTTTTTCCTATGAGTTTTGGATAAGGAAAAAGAATTCAACTGGTTAAAATTGCTGTGCAAAAATAACTTTATCTGTTGGACTGTATGTGTATTATGTGTAATCTATCTTATAGAAAGAATTACAAACTGAGAGAGAAGGTCACACACCAACAAATCCCACATGGGGGATTTTCCTACATGGACTTCCCCATTAAGAACACAATCAAAACCAAAATCATAATTCCTAACCATAATTCTCCTAGTTTACAAGACAAATCCTGTCACCTGCTCATGGCTAAAACAATTCTTTAACGTCTTCTATGAATTTCTTCACTTAACCACAATTCATGTAATCAAGGCAACAGAATTGCCATTGCAAACTGCTCATTACCATTTCTGAAATATTTCTACATTATTAGTTGATCCCTCTTTACTACAGATTATAAATTATTAATCCTTTTTTCAGTCCATCTTCATAATTGCCCATCATCTTGTCATCTCAGCTACTTTATCACCCTTAGCCCTCCCCCACATTTTTGTGCTTTCTCACTCCTCGTTCAGTGAAGAACACCAAACCATACACTGAATTCCTAATTAGTTTCAGGAAAAGCTGAACCTGCAACCATTGATTTATGAAGCTGTTACTCAGCCTCTTGGGAGCTCTGTTTGAGATGCAGTAGATGGAGGCAGCACATAGATGCTGTGTCCTCATGCATGTAAAGCATCTGCTCTGTCCCTGAAGCTTCATTCCCACTCAGAGCTTGCAGTCAGTGCTAAGTTTCAGATACATTACAAGCATGTGCCTTATTATTGCAGGAAGCAAAGCTGAAGAGTTTGTCAGCTTCAATAAAGTTGTCAGCATAGCAAATCAAGGACAAAGGGACCAACAAACAGAACCACTATATAGAAGATAGGGTACACAAAATTTTAAAATGGCTGTAACCCACATTTTCTCTTACTGTATCTGAATCTGTTTTCTCAATCAAATCAAATTAATTAAACAGCAGTTTTATACAACTGCAAAAATTAAATTACAAGGTCAGAGCAGCAAACTGACCCTGAAATGCCATTTAGGATATTAATCTTTTCTTTAAATGTATTATTTTATAGAATCAGAGAACAGCCTCCGAACACTTCTAGTTATTGTCCATATCTGACCTTCAAAAGCACTCTGGCTATTTGCCAAAGCACCACTCTTCCCATTAACAAATCATACTGGCCATACATAACCTAGCATTATCTGCAATCTAATTAACATGTTTAAAAATGGTTTAGAAACAAATTTATATCCCTAGTAATGAATTCTTGAATTTTTCTTTAAAGCTAATGACCCACTAAGTAAAAAATCAGACATGTGAGCAAACTTAACTTCTGTTTTCAAAAAGAAACAACTATTTTCTCTTAAAATTCACTGTATACAATAACACATGCAGTTTTTTGCTTGAAAATGAAAAAAAAACCAACAAACCCAGACCAGCAATTTAAATTTGGTATATTTTCAGAGAAATTACAGTATTTTGCTTTCATATTGTCTTATCATAGAGTAGTTGTGCTGGTGTAAAGGTGAACTGGCAGGAGAAATGAACCTGACTCAAAAGAGATTACTACTTAGAGTTAAAACTTACTAAAAAAATACAATAAATACAATGATACAGAGAAAAATTAGTTTTAACCCACAAAAGAACACACATGTAACCCAGCACCCTGGGGCACAAACACACTAGCGTTCATTAGCTCCTGTGCTGAGCACCACATGGTCCCCTGAGTGCAAAGAGAAAGGAAAGGAAAACCTGTTAGTGAGGATGATGGTTGCAGCCTAGTCAAGAGTAGCAGTCGCAGTATTGTTGAGGTTCTGGTCCTCCCCTGGATCCGACGAATGGTACCAGAAGTCCCCAAACCCCAAGATTATAATACCCTCAGGTTCAGGTAGGAAAGCCCAGTACCTCCCCCAGGGCGAGGAGTTTCACAATGGGTGATTTAACTCTGTGAGTCATGGGATATTTTTGGAATCTTTGATGGCCCATTAGCAGACATGACCCCTCAGGCTGAGTGTGAAGGTGCTAATGCCTCGCCAGAGGGGAGTTATCACAGCTGAGTCATTGATGTGAACACAGGAACACTCCCCTGTCTCACAGGGTTCTTTACCAGTTTGTGCCTGAGATGTCAGGTGTGCCCTGGGCAACTGCTGCCAACAATCCATTATTACCAGTTCCTGAGAAATGACAGAGGGTGTAGAATACACAGTTTTGGTTACACCCATACAGTGGTAAGTTGGTTCTGGCCGCTGTAACTAGGACAACTCTTCATAACATTCTGAGGCAAAACAAAACATCTGTAAGCAAAAATCACTGGAATGCTCTGCATGAGCATTTTATTTCAGGTACATCTAAAGACATAGCTTAACCTTTTCCCCAAACTACATTATCTTAACAGGCTGGTAGAGAGGGTATCACAGGATGAGAAGAAAAACATTTCAGAGTTCTGATCCCAAATAAGAAAATGCAGCATTAAACAGTTCTTTCTGAAACACGTGTTAACTGAGCTCTCAGTGTGCTTGTGTTTATGGAATATTAGTGGAAAACAGGAAACCAACTCCACAAAACCTGTACTAAATGATATTAAAACCTTGCCAACTATAATTACCAGCATCAAAAACATGCACTTACGTCCTTTCCACATTTCACACTTTGACTGACTTATCTGAAGCCTTGAAGATTTGAGTCACCCATTCCAAAAGTGAATACATAAAGTAAATGAACAAACATTTCCCCCTCCTGCCTTGTGTGTACATTAGTAACAATTTTTATCATAAAAGCTTTCAGAAAACAAAGCACTTCTGCGTGTAGATTCAGAATAACGAGTCAGAAAATAAAAACCAAAACTGGTTTCTCCAACATAATGGAAATATCTGAACAAACCTAATTCTTATATAAATTGTCCATAAAAAGAACATTAGATTTCAGTTTCAAAAGGTCAGTAAAACAAACAAACAAAAATCTCATAAAGAGCTTACATTTTCAACTGGTATTAAAAGTAAACCATCCGCTAAAATTAAAATTCAGCCTTTGAAATGGGACTTGAACTCTTCATGCATACTATGCCCTGTTGACCCTAGCTAAAGGGTGTAAGTCAATATGAAATACTCACAAATGGAGAGAGGATGATGGATTTTCTGCCAAATAACCCTAAGCAAAAGTAACGCTGTTAGCCATGGAGCCTGCTTTTATTTCCTTTGCCAAGTGATGAATTAGGAGAACTTCCTAGCATACATGATGTTTTACTGTTTGCATTTTTTTTTAACCCTGGCTCTTTTCTTCTTATAAATAAAAGTAATACAACCAGTAGATAACAAAAGAACAAAAGGAACTATTTCTTATGTGTTGGGAGTTTAAAAACTAGCTAAGATTTTTAACTTGGGGAGGGAAGGGAAAATAAACAGGACAGAAATTGCAATGTCATCAGTCTCTACGCAGTAGAATGGTATTTTATTTATCAGGAACTGGGCAGCGCCTCTACTTTCTGAATGAATGACAGATCCTTCCTATCTATTTTTACCTCTGGTTAACTATCTGAGACTGAGAATAATGGATAGCCCATAACAGTTGTACACTCCATTTAATTTATGAATGTCATTGGCAGAGGAAAGAGTTGTGTTAAGCTCTAACATGTTGCACAAAAGGTCAGCATATAGAACATTAAAATACCATGTCAGCTTGTAAGTAAATTCCTGATGCATGTTTAAGTATTGGCAGCTGCCATGGCTCTATAAAAGCCCTGTTACCTTAAAGCTCCTATTAATGTAGTGCTTGGCATCTCCCCATTTGTTATGGTGAGACAGTTTTTGCCCCCAAGAAAGTTTATAAACTGAATAAACAAATCAAGAAGAATGGGATTACATATGGAGGCTGAAATTACTTGCTTAAGGCCAGAAAGCTAGGCAAAGATGGAGGTGGCAGTAAATGTATACCTCCTGACATTCTCTACAGTGCCACAGCCACGCAACAGGCCATGAGGTCTCCATCAGAGAATGTATGCTGCTGATGACAAGCAATGGACTTGGCAGCTTTGTCTCCTTTTCTTTTATTGGGCAAGAAGGAGAAGAAAGGACAGGTTTCTTTAAGATACCAGCTCCTCAGAAGCCAGTGAGCTTTAGTTACCATCCAGCCAGCAGGAACATTCACATTGTCCTTCCTGCCTCTCCATCATCATCGTCATAGCAAATTCCCCAGGCATACAATCCCACCCCAACCACTGTTGCATTACATCTTGCTTCTACTCTGAAAACCTTTATGAAGAGAAAAAAATCATGGCTTTCTCAATTAAGTTACATGTGTCCAGTTCACTTGTTTCTGACCCAGACAGCTCAGTTATGGTGTGACACTTCATTCTGCACAAAACTGACACATACATAACACTTCACACTCCTAGTCTGTGGGTAAACCATTTAATTCTTTGCCAGTGAGGCATAGAGCAGCATCCATCCACCTAAAATATTTCAAAAACCTCTTGAAAATAACATGGCAAGGCCACAGTACCTCTTAACCATTTTCTATTACATCATCATTACTTTTTAAATTGCTTTCCTCGTACTAAAATCACTTCATTAATGCAAACTTCTCTAAATGTACTAATTAAAATGCCTGGTCTCTCATGGGACATCTGGCCTGAGAACAGTGGTAACTCCTGGCCACCAAGAGGAAAGGCAGTCAAATTCAGTTTTGCTATCCTACAGGGTGAATGTTGCGAGTAGAAGATGCTTCACCACTAATTACAGAGACTGTAAAAGAAAGGAAAAGACAGTGAGCTGCTACACAAAGAAGGAGTGTTAGAGCCTGCAAAAGAAATGCAAAACAAATTGCAAGCCTCACAATTTAAAAAACAGAAGACAATAAAGTGAGGTTACTATAATATATAAAAGATGGAATTAAAAAACCTGAAGTACCCAATAGCTGAATGCACTACTCTTAAAAAAGAGTGAATCAGAAATTCCAAAATCCTGGAAGAAAAAAGCCCCAAACCATAAAGCTTGTATCAATTTTTAAAATAAATTCCTTTTCTCTTGGTGCCTTGTACTTGAGTACAGGTCTTGAAAAGTAGCAAAACCTATTTTCAAGTAATGTAGGAGGAGTGGGGGGAAGTCTGAGTGACTACAGGCTTGATGGTTTTCAGAGATTTTTAAGAAGAGAATAATTAAAAAAATAAAAAAATGAAAGAAGTAATAAATATAATCTTTGTTTATCAGAGGCAGACTATGCCAGATACAAAGCTTTCTCCAGTAATGAAAATGTGACATCTCATCCAGGTGGCCTTCAGGAAGAAAAACCTGCTACAGCAATACACAGGAGTCTGTTAGCAAAGCTAGAAGAAAATGGTAACTCTATGATTAAGGGAGAGAAGAATATACAGTCATGACAGGAGAACTGTGGCACAGGAGAGAGCCTGAGGGCTCTCATTTATTGTCTGGTAAACCACCTCAGCAGAAAGACTGAGAAACACTGATGGAATTTATTCGCAATACCAAAGCTTGAAAGCATTGCTATCATAGACAGGAACAAGGATACCACAGAGGAAAAAGTTTCTGTAGTTTTAGGAAGAAATGAAGAGAAACAGAATGGAAGTTATTAGTAAAGAGATATTGCCATTGGAGAAAAATCACAAAAATCTGACCTACAATTTGGGAACTTCATACTTTCAAATATCCCAGAAGATTCAGGGAGTTTAGCAGTATTAAGTCAACCACAGTGATGTATGAAAAACGTGAGCTTGAATAGTTAAGAGACAGCATAAAAATTACCACTTGAGAAAGAGAAGACTAAGCTGCAACACAGTATTACAGAAAAAGAACAAATGAGACTAAACTGGCCATGGAAACCCAGGCAGCTTACAAGCAGCAAGAGCTAAAAATCCTAGCTAGTTTCAAACTAGAGCTCAGCCAGTTTATGAAAATCGCCAGATATGCTGGTCAGATAAAGCAGAGAACTTAGGCTAAATGGCTGATGATTTCTAATCACATGTTGTCTTATTGCTGTAAATTGCCTCTCATGATTCTGGATATAAACAGAAGATTTGGGAAAAACATTTAAAAATACATTTTGTACTGAGGAAATGCCAAGTGGATTTCTAACACTTCCTAGATGTATTTTTTTTTAATGGAAGAAGGTAAAATCTCATCACAAGACCACACTTATTTTGGGAGATTTTGTCTTCAAAATAGGGCCACCTCTCCTGATTGGGCAAAACACCACTTTTTAATGACAAGTGTCATATTGGTTAGACGTAATTCAGTAGTTCATGACCAATATCAACTTTCAGTTTTGAGTCTTCCTTTGCAAAATTTTTAAGATTTGAAATAATTTCAAGTCTGAAATACAGTGACATATCACACTGACGTAAATGCTAGAATGCTTCCTGACGCACAAAAACATTCAGGACGGCTCTCTTCTACTCAATCCTTCTGAAAAGCTTTCTTTTGCTATATATCCTAAAGGTCAGAAGAAAAAGTTTAAAGAAATATGCAGTGATAATGTGGAGTCAGAACTTTCTCAAGGACTCTGAACACACAAAGATATAAGAAAAGATTTGACTCTCATTCGACATAATAACTCATAAATTATTTCAAGACTGTTTTGAATACTTTCTGCAGTAGAAAGTCATTTAAATCATTGTCACCTGACTTTCAGTTGAAGCAATCCATAAGCAAGCATGATTTGCACCCAGGTTATTCGTGACAAGGCAATAAATAAACTCAGCTTTCAGGAATTCTGACTTCCTGTCAGTGAATAAAAATGTGCTGCACTACATCTTGTGTCTGAAGACTTTCCTGCTTACTGGTAAGAAAATTTGCTAAGATCGTAAAAGCAAAAGGGAGAAAAAGAGATTTTAAAAGCAGAAGGGAGAAGATGATTTTTTTGTTTCCACTTCACAACATGTTAAAGAAATTAAATTTACTTTTATCTCAGCAATTGTGAAGAAAGAAATAAAGAAGGCACCTGGGATGTGAATGGCATCAGCACTCACAAGTGAATGGCACAGATTCATGGATCTTCTAGCAGTAATTGTACCTTATTTTGCAGTTTGTGGCACCACTGAGCCGCCTTGTATTAGACCATGACTTTAAGAGCATTGCAGCAATACCAACTAACACAATATCGTCTTCCTTCCCTCCATCACTGTCACAGTTGCTACCAGCACAGCTGTTTGAGCAGCTGCACTATGAGTGGGATCAGAATAAATACTGTAAAGTTTTGAACATCCTTTATCTACTTTGTAGTACACACATATTACAGGAGGCAAGTAACACCTACACTGATAATGCTGTCAACAACTCGGTACCGTGAAACCTTAGCCTTGTTTTAACACTTCAGCATGAAGAAGCACATTGTTTAAAGAGCAAAATACTGGGCTGCAATCACAATACATTTTGTTTCTTGTGAAAACAAGAGTAAAGAAGTCAGAGATTAAATAACACAATCCAGAAAGATACTGGGCAGATTTTTAAAAATTAAAGCTTTCTGGAGGATGAGTGCATGGAACCCCCTTCTAATGGTATCAAACAAAGAAAAAATACAAAAAATAAATCCTTGAACTCAACATTTAAATGTAATAATAACACATATACTACTGGTGCCAAAAGAAGTTTAGCCAAAGTATTTGGGCTTTATTTCCTTTTTTGGAAAAAGACTGCTACTAAAAAATGGATTGAGCTGTCTGATGACATTGAAAAAAAATCTACTGAAGATTATCTGCTTAGTGTATTAAACACACAATTTTTATAAGGTGCTTTATAAACTTTTTATACAATGTCTGCTCTGAGAGTATGTAAAATGGATACCCTTTGAAAGACAACTTTGTATGCACTAAACAGATAGTTAGATCAGCTGGCATTATTAGTTTACTCCAAGAAATGAACTAACACAATAAAAAGAGTCAATTATGTAGCATATAAAAAATTACTGCTTCTACTTGAGTTCCTACCATTAAAAAGGCGTGACAAAGTCTTCCCAATTACACCAAGTGTACCAACTAAAGAAAGCAACAGAAAGTAAACCTTTCTTAAGAAAGTCAGCAATAGCATGCAATAATCCTCCTGTCACCTGATACACCACCAGGACAAAGTTGCCTAGCACAGCATGCTCTCAGCATTCAATGGAATATGCTTATCAGGAGTAGGAAAGAAAGCAATTGCCAAAAATAAAGTCCAAACCTGAAAAACAAACTTCAGAAGAACTTTGGTTTAGGATTCCAAAAACATACTCATGTTTC
>JAOXXN010000446.1:57612493-57630347 GCA_026770055.1 Myrmophylax atrothorax
AGACCTGTCACTAGTGGGGTTCCACAGGGCTCCATCTTGGGCTCTGTGCTCTTCAGCATCTTCATAAATGACTTGGATGCAGGACTGGAAAGGATAGTAAGCAGGTCTTCAGATGACACAAAACTGGGAGGAGCTGCTGACTCCCTCAAAGGCAGGGAGGTCCTGCAGAGAGACCTCAAAAGATTAGAGGACTGAGCAATCACCAACCATATGAAATTCATAAAGGGAAAGTGCTGGATTCTGCACCTGGAATGGCACAACCCTGAATGTATGTACAGACTGGGAATTGACATGCTGGGCAGCAGTGCCAGGGAAAGGGACCTGGGGGTCCTGGTCGAAGGCAAGATGAATATGAGTCAGCAGTGCCCTGGCAGCCAGGAGGGTCAACCATGTCCTGGGGGGCATCAGGCAGAACATTGTCAGCCAGTCAAGGGAGGGGATTGTCCCGCTCTGCTCTTCACTGGGGCAGCCTCACCTTGAATATTGTGTGCAGTTTTGGGTGCCACAATATGGAAAAGATATTGGAGAGTGTCCAAAGGAGGGCAACGAGGATGGTGAATGGACTTGAGGGGAAACCATATGAGGTGTGGCTGAGGTCACTTGGTCTGTTCAGCCTGGAGAACAGAGCCCAACAGAGACTGATGGGAGACTTCATTGCAGTCTACAACTTTCTCTGTGGTGACCAGTGACAGAACTCGAGGAATGGCTTGAAGTTGTGTCAGGGTAGGTGCAGGCTGGATATTAGAAAAAAAGGTTCCTCACACTGGAACAGGCTCCCCAGGGCACTGGGTAACAGTACCAAGCCTGCCAGAGTTCAAGAAGCATTTGGATGATATTCTTAGGCACATGGTGTGACTCTTGGGGATGGTCCTCTGTGAGGCCAGAAATCAGACTTGATGATCCTTGTGTGTCCCTTCCAACTTAGCATATTCTGTGATTATTCTGTTTTTCCACCACCTATGTGCTGTAGGATCATTTCTGATATTTCCGTTATCAAATCGTGGTGCTGCTGCTAAAGGTCTTTACACTTCTATGGAGAACATGTTTTCCCTGAAGGGATAAGGATTATATTGCCTAATTACTATTGGTAGCCTCTTTGAAAACTTAAGATACTAACTTTTGGATGCTACTTACAAGAATTATTTCAAGTGTAATGTAGGCTTCAGTTCTCCTCATTTTTGGTTTTGTGAGAAGTAAGACTTGCAACTCACAGTCATCTGAAAGATGCCATTACCTATAGCAGAAGAGATATTATTACATCTGCCATCTCAGGGTACACTAGTTTGGTTTAAAATCTATTATGCTGTAGGGCTCTAAACTCACAAGTTGACCACTACAGTGCCTTCAAGTGTGCAGGGCACAATATCTTCCTTGTTCCCCTCTTTTTTTTTTTTTTTCCTAACCGATAGTATTAAAACTAGTACCTCTTGAAGCTATTCAGATGAGTAATTAAAAATAATGAAAGGTATTCATTCACAAAATGGGGTATGACACAAGCTTGAGGATCAAGAGCAGCAACAACAGCATGGGCAGTAACAGAGCAGGTCATTGCATCTCTACACAAGAGTAGTGACACAGTCCAAGAGGTCATCAGCCAAAGCACAGCACTGCCTTGGAAAACATTTACATAACGTCTCCATTCTTGATGTCTGCAAGCCAATAGGTATTCAAAAGGAGATAAAAAACCATCTTTAAGACTCAAATTGAAAGAGTGGAGCATGAAGCAGTGTTTTGAGCTGCTTTCATTTGCTGTTTCAAAAATAACTTTATGAGAATATTTTGTGGAAAAATCTATATTTGGGTACTGTGGTCAGGGTCCTGCTAACAAGCGTTTGACAAAAGTTGACAGATGTTTCAGCCATAGCACAGATTAGACTAGAAAAGAATACCACATAAAAGGCAGGAATTTTATTGCATAGAAATGTGAATATAAAGAAATGCAGTGAAAAAATAAATGCATGCAAGTCACAGAACCAAATGCCTATTGATCAGAAAAACCTCTTCTGACATTTAGAATCATCCTTTAAAACAGTGCAAGAAAACCACATTATTTTCTAACAGATATGCAAAGTGCAAATAAAGTGATGCAAACTAAACAGTCAGAATCAAAGCTACATTGTCACTGATGCTTACATACACAATATCCAAGTGGCAATTTTAAGACACAGTTCTGGCCATGACACTCCTGATCCTGTGTGACCTCCAGTTTCCGCTATTGGATGTTATATTAAATTCTGACACACATACACATTCTTCATACAGCGACATAAAAGAACAGATCTTTTTTTCAGGAGAAAATAATTAAGATGACTGTAATAAAATTACATAGACTTGAATTATATTTTTCTAATATTTCCTGAGAGTAGGAAGCTGACCCCATCCAAGCACAAAAGCAAGAAGGTAGTTATCACTTTGACATGCTGTAAAAAATGAGACATTTTTACCAATTGGCAATTGCACTGGTATATGTCTACATTCTTCAATCTTTCACCATTTCAGGAATGTTCTAGTTACGTACTTCTGATGGTCAGACTTTTAAGAATACACACTAATTTTTCTTCAAGTGTGTTTGTTTTCAAACTTGTTTTATTAATTCTTCATTTTATTTTCTCCCTCTCCCACTGAATGTTGCTCATTATTCAGCTTCCCATTGAAAAGGCAATACTAGACTGCTCAGACACAAAGTTAGGTTGCATCAATTCTGCATTCTTTAAGCTGTTGGAAGAAAGCTCACTAGGCAAGTGTAAAACGTTCCTGTCATAGCCCAGCAAAGCTTCACTTAGTCCTTGAAGGCACTATGGCAACATTAAGTGGCTGGGAGCCATCTTTTGAAAAAGCATAAACAGGCAAAAGCATCCTCCTGTGTTTATGAATGGCATAAACTGTAATACAGACTAGAGTGGCTGCAGCAAAGATCTACTTTCCACACAAAATGCTAGGCTGTGGGAATCATCATGGGAACATCCATATAAAGGAAATACATAAAAAGTAAACTCCTGCAGAAGAGCAAGGTGGGAAACAGTACTAAGTCTATGACTCAGAAGACCAACTTGCCTTCCAGTGTGCTCAGAAGCAGTTCAACAGTGCAGTGCAGCTTGCAACACTAGGTAAAATTATGATTACAGCCAGAGTCTCAAAGAAAGGAAGAAAACCACCACAAAGGTATAAATGCAGATAAAGTTGAATAGTTAACATAAACAAATGAACATTTGCTAGAACGTCTTTAGAGATCTGCCCCTGGGTTGAACCTTGAAAGTTAAGCACAGTTGCTGAAGAGAAGCACAATCAGTACAATACAGAATTTGAAAGTCAGAGCAGGGCAGGAATCATAAGCCATACTCACCTCTAATGTCTGCATTAGTGTGGGCTTAATTGCATCTTTCATCAAAACTGCCAAAGCACCTGTTACTCCCTAAAAAACAAGAGTCCACATTTTAAGGAAGTCAATTCTAAGGTGCAATATTTCCACGTTACACTTAAGCTTACAGTTAAAAAGCCTTACAGTTCAAAGAAAAAAAGAGTGTGCTCATAAACTATAAAGGATAAGCAGTCCTACAGTATGGCATAAAGAATTTTCTTAGATATTACCTCAAGACTTCTAACATACTGTATTTACAGGGTATGTCAGAAACAATAATGATTTTGTTCTGAATACACTTAAAAGGCAGCAGGTCCTTTTTTGTCCTGTTTCATGGAAAGATCAGAAGCAGAGTTATTAAGTGATCAGCATGAGGATAATCAAAGTAACAAAAGATGAAGCAGAAGCCTCTGAGACCTGAGAAAGCAAGAAGGCAAAAACTTGCTGAAACTGCCTAAAGAAATGCCAGATGTATTTCTTTCACAACAGAATCAATAGCATGAATCAACAGCTAGCAACAACAAGAAAGGGTATTTTTCAAGACTTGTACAAATATATACACAACAGATACAGGATGAAAGTAGCCACAGAGTTTACTAAAGGTAGATAATACATCATAAGATTAAAAGTTAGAAGTAACTGACTGCCATGATAAGGGCACAAAAAGAGCTGAATGAATTGCTGCATTTTGGTTGGAAAAAATCTTACTCCTCCCTAAAAATTTTGTTGGAAGTATAAATTTCACACTGACTGATTTTAAAATAAATTAAAGTCATGACATCCCTCTACACCAAAATTCAATGCCCAATTTAGAAAAAAGAAAAAAGGCTACAGAGTGTGCACATCACTATTAGACTATATGTGGAGTGCTAGGAGTGCTAACTAGAAACCACCAGCATATGTTCAAATTTTTTTCTAAATTACTTTGATTTTGAGATGATGTGTTTTGTTTTGAAAGAACTAGATCATGGTTCAAAAAAACCACAGTAGTGTTATAAAGAGTGGCTCACAGACTTGCCTGAGAACATAAAAAATGAATTTAATATATTTTTGTATTGAAAAGAAATATTAAAACCAAACAAAAATCCTAGCTGCTGCAAATGGAGGTTGAAAAACATGGGTACATTATCTGAGTAGCCTATTAAGAGATGAACAAAAATATTCAAATAAAGAATAGCAATGAAAATAGCATCTGTATAATTCGCAACACAGCTTTTGTCAACCAACCCAAAATTTAAACAAAGTCCTATGAAAATTCTGATGGCAGACAGATGAGAGATATAAAAATATGTGGTGATTATGTACGTACAGTATTATATAAAATCAAATTTTCCCCTTTTTGAGCATCACATCTGAGCATGGACTTCAAAGAAAAATGAAGCAGAATATTTGGCCTTGGATAAAACTGAACTGAAACCAAAATAGTACAACTGGTTTCTACTAAAGCAGAGTAAGTGTTTCTTTGGAGGATTGTGAAGAAGAGAGAGAAGGGAAAGATTTTTTTCTTTGACCTCTGCATCTCCCATTACCCACAAAACCCAATAGATCCACAGATAAATTATGAGAAACTGGTAGCAAAACAACATAGTTTTTCATCTTCTGAATTAGCAAATAAATAATTTCTGTTTCTTAATATGTTAATTTTAGAATCCAGGATTAAAACACAAGGAGACATAAGCACACCAGCCCTGTCAGAATGGGTGAGGCTCCATCACTTCTACACAAGCAGCCTGATGCTATGTTTCACATGCACCCAAATACTCTTAGTTCTGGAGGGGAAAAAAAAAGCCAAATGGAAAACTTTACATCAGATCTTCCAACTGGTCAACAGCAAGGATAACTATCTGAGCAGCCATGGATAAGCCCTAATGATCTTCTTGGGAAAACTGCCTAAGGAATGACAAGTGTTAATTCATGCCAAATAAAGCCACCAGATCACTCAAAGTAAGCATTTAAACAGCTATTGGTTGACCCAAGACACATCTAATGGAAAGAAGACTTGGGGCAGTGGGAAGTAAAAATTAAAACAAAATCAGGACATTTCTCCCCCAACCTCCTCCCCTTCCCCTTCTAGATAATAAAGGCTCAAATCCCATGTTCTTTGCTTTCTTATAGTTCTTCACCAATTGATAAAAATAGTGAAGCAAATAACCCAAATACTTCCTCTGCATTTTACCTTTTTGGGAGGTATTAGCTATGCATTATTTAGGAAACATTAGATACGCATTCTGGACACAACAACTCATTTTTTTCTGAAGCTGAAATGAAAGAAAAAAAGATGTAAATACTCCAAATGGCACACCTCAGGTCTATCTGCCTTCTGTGGTTAAACGGGTTTGGTGTCAACAGCAGTTATTTAAAAGCTAAACAAACAATAGTTTTCATACCTATCTGACATGACTCCGTGAGAATGAAGTTTTCATTTTTTCCCATTCTCAATCCTCCAAGTATCTAGTAAACAATTCCTGCAGCTCACTCCAAGTCCTGAATGTAATTCTCAAAGCTATTTGAGGAATCGGGTTCCCATTTCCAATTCAGAAAAGGTAGATAATTTTTTTATAAAAGCATTAGAGGCTTAGACACTTACACACCAATTAAGCATGTGAGAGCCCAAGGATCATTAGCCCTCCACTAATTCACTGTCAGAAGAAAGAAATAGGGCTCTGCAACAAATGTATACAGACACCCAACTCTTCTGGGTTTCCTCCTGGAACTGATTCCAAGTACTTCTGAAAATAATACTCTTCCATCTATCCACCAGCCATCAGGGCAGGTATGGTCCCCAGGATAGCAAAGATCATAGAGCACAAAATAAATTATACACGTGACACAGGAAAGGCAAACTTAGATGAAAAACCAAAATACTTTCAAAGCAACTTCCAGTGGAGCAGTCTCTGAAGTCTGCCAAGAGTGGAAATGAGAGCCAGCAGTAGATGACAACGAAGGTGATTGAAAGCAACTACTGTGACTGAAGTTACACAGAGTGAAGGGCAGAGAAAAAGCCCTTTTCTTTGTAAGAAAAAGAATGAAGTACTGGAACTTCCCTTCATTTGAAACTATAGTCTCAAACAAAATTGTATTTTCTGCAATTTCAGTTCTGTAAAATACTAAATCTCAAACCATAATCTGAGAACAACTGCAACTCCTTTTGTTTGCAGTGAACTATGTACACAATGTTTCTGAGGATCCAGAGAATGAAATCTCTCCATCTGACAGTTCGTTTATAAAAGTAAATATGATTTTTTTTTTTGGTCCTAGAATTACTGAAATCTAATGGCATGGTACAGAAAGTAAGCTGAGATAAGTTTTATTTAAAAAAATAGTAACATATTTATTTAATATTTTTAATAGTTGCTGCAATATTGATCTAGGGCATATATACCCATTTAGTTTCACATAAAAATATGGCATGTGCCCATCAGAATCCTACCTCATTGTAAAAGCCAAAAAGCAATTAAGTCTTCAAAATACTGTACAATGAGCACCACGTTTTGGCAAAGACTTCTGCATATTCCATTACAGAGGACAGACATTTAATCCATTACTCTTGTGGAAGGAGTCTTCTCAATTCATGAAATATTCAATTTATCTTTTTTCTATTACTTTTAGCCTGTCTCTGCATATGGTTTATATCTGCCAATGTGTATTTTAGGTTTTACTATTGTATTATTATGAATATATTGCATATAAAGTCAAGATTTAGAGCAATTGTATTTTGGTGAAGTACTCTTTGTGTACATCTGGAAACAAATCATGGAGAAGGGTTTAGTGGTTTTGGTCCACATAGCTTCCAAAGAACTAAAAGACTACAGTCAAACATTAAACTTGGATAAATGCAACCTGCATAGGATATATAAAACATGAACCCCAGAATTTCTTTCAGTAACACCTAGGACTGACCCACTATTCAGGTTGTCTAGCACCTCCCATGACAAAACTGCCCTTAAAATTTCTTAAAATTATATGCAATTGCAGTTCTTTGAGCTAAAATGTTTCACATTAAGAGACTATAAGAGATTCAAGCTTTTTAACTCGATTTTGTTTTACAAAAACTTCAGTCAAAATTACTGAAACCAGACCTTTTATATTGCTTTTCCTATGTTCAGTTGTCTTGACATCTTTCCTTTCAGAGCTATAAAGCTTTACCTCCTCACTGACCCTATCTTGAAAAGAAGATGAAAATTCAGGAGAATGGCTTCCCATCAAACCTCTCAATACGTACGAAAATTTGTTCAAGATACAATTCTTGGGTACTTATCAACACAGGCAGCACAAGCTGCAGGGGAAGAGGGGAAGAGTAGAGACTGCACTTAAGTCTAGAAACATTAGGTTTAGTTGCAAGCTTTTCTAACAGACTGATCACCTGCAGGAAGAAACTAGCAACAGAGATAAAATGCCATGCAACACAATAGAAGTTTATCTTCTTTGTATGTAGGAATTATAGCATGGTATGTATGATCTTTGGTTGTATTTCTGTTGATTCCAGAGGATTCAGCTTTACACAGTACATTTTCTCCAGTGCAATACAGTTAGTAATTGCAGTACAGTTATTCATAAACTCTCTCTCACTGTACCAAGTAAGCAGTATTTAATTTGATAAAGAAATCTTAGAAAACCCACTACTAAGCTCCTTTTTTGGCATTTTTTAAATCCCAACACCACGGCACCTGACTTCTTCACCAATATTAATAACTGCAGAAATGAACAATTTGTCCTGTTTTCAGAAGAGAAACCTGCACGCACAAGAATCAAACTCAAAATTTTGGATGCTCAACCTGAGACAACATGAAATAATTTCTCCTGTTTCGAAGTTCTTGATGGAGTTTCACTCTTTCCATAAATTTCAGCTGTTGAGGTTCCTAGTATTAAACCAGATTGAGGAATGCGTAACTCCTTACGTACTGTAAGAATCAGTTTGTATGGACACAGCATCACACATCAGGTTTGCAAAAACCAGAGGAATAGAATTCAGCTCTCCCAAGAGGTGCTTTATGGCCATAATCATTATATCACGTTCCTATTATTCCCATGGTTCTCATTTGTAACACACTGCACAACAAAGGAGGTAAGAGTTTTTGCACTTCACAATCATGACATGCACCCAAGTCCTCCCTGTGAATGGTATGGAGAACGTCCACAGGAAAAAGAATGCAGCTGCATAGCTGCAGATATTCATAACATATCCTTCAGACTGTGACAATTATTTTTTTCTGGGCAGTTCTTCATTTGTATAATACAGAACACTGCTTTAGAGAACAACTAGAAACATATGTTCAGCACAATCAACACTATCAAACGATTGAGATGCTAAGCACAGGAAGTTTGTTTTAAAAAAGGCCAAAGAAAACCGAATTAGTAACAGACATCTTGCTGAGCACTACTTTCATTTTAGGGACACAGTGGAAAAGTTTTCAAGTTCTTTTCCCACTATGGAAAAGCAACTGCTTTCATTCATCAAGCTGATTAGCATTAACTGCTTGAAGGCAGGTTAAATATTTTGCAATATTAATACATTAAATATACATACATTAAATACTGCTTCATACAAAAGTAGTGTCAAGATAAAAATCATGTATTTCAATGTCGCTTTATTTCTAATACTGAATTATTTTGAAGATTTTGCATATGCCTCCACTCCATTTGGCCAAGACAAACTTATACAAGTGAAAAGCAAAAGGAAAATTTCAACAGCTGGAATATTAAACACAGTTTTTCATGTCTCCTGCATAATTAAGAATAGTTGATTTGCTTTGAATTTTAATGCTGACTGTACTTAGAAATTTTTAACCTTATCCTAATGTCATTCTTAAATCCAGACAAGCTAGATATTATGTTTTCATTTCCTTATGAAACTGGACTTCATTAAGGTGGTGAAGGTGTTCCTGACTTGTGAATTTGCTATCTTTGCTGACAGGGCAGGATACTCATTGCTTTATTCATTCCAAAAACACAGTAAGTTTTGTGCAGATGTTCACAAAAAAAGGGAGAAACAGGAAAAAACACACATAATTTGTGCAATACAGGCAGCCATCACCAATGGGCTGGCATAAGACTACTCTTGGTGTACAACTGATTGCAAATGTTAACCGGTAGCTTCCGGCTGCACCAGAACCTGCCATACACAACCATGTATGAGCTTCCAACCACTGTCCAATGATTCACAGCCTGGCTACAAGGGCTAGGATGTGATTTAAAGAAGAAACATACTGACTTCTTTCAGAAGCTGAAATATTGAATGAGGAAACATCACCTGATGAAGGCAAGGAAGAAAAAAGATCTAATGGTGTAAAGAGATAACCCTGTCTTAAGCACTATCAGCAATCTTTTAATTAAGAACAGCTTGTTTCCATTCTGATTTAGTGGTATACGCATTCATGTGGTAACTATCATTGTAACATCTGAGCAGACTCTACAAGTACAGTAGCAAACATTATCAGCTCCCTCAAATAAGAGTCCACACTTTGACTCCCTCGAGCACCAAAATTGTTTGCCTTAAGAATTGCAGAAAACGATCCAAGTAGGTTATGGAGACCAGCGACTTCCTGAACCAGATGTTACCAGAGTTGCAGAAATGAGTTCTACATCTTGTTCTCATTGCAAGCAGGTTTTGGCTCAGAAGATGATCTTTCTTTGATATCTGACTGTGCTGTTCAAAGGAAAATACTTGGCATGCACCTGCCTTTTTAATGATTCAAGAGGCAAAACAAATGCATCTGAGGTTATTCACAGGTCTCTACAGCACTGAACATACCAAATCCTCTGCTGTTACTGGTTCTCCTTTCTTGTCATTAGCCACAACCATTTTCCCCAGCCTCTCTTTCATATCTTGAAGGCTGGTGGTAAGCGCCAGGATGGCCATAATTTCACTTGCAACAGCAATATCAAACTGAGCCTGTAAAGCAGAAATGAGAATCATGAATCAAAGAAAAGTTAGCTCAAATACTCACAGGGGATCATCAGGAATAAGCTCAGGAAAGATAAATTTCACACTGGAATTCAAACAAGTTCTAAACAGTAAACTACAGCTTTTGAGATTACTCAGACTAGAGTAACTTGTACGTACGGACTGGGGAATGAGATGCTGGACAGCAGTGCCAGGGAAAGGGACGTGGGGGTCCTGGATGACGACACATTGAATACGAGCCAGCAGTGCCCTGGCAGCCAGGAGGGCCAATCGTGCCCTGGGAGGCATCAGGCAAAGCGTCGCCAGCCAGGCAGGGAGGGGATTGTCCCGCTCTGCTCTGCACTGGGGCAGCCTCACCTGGAATATTGTGTGCAGTTTTGAGTGCCACAATATAAGAAAGATATTAAGCTGTTAGAGAGTGTCCAAAGGAGGGCAACGAGGATGGTGAAGGGCCTTGAGGGGAAGCCGTAGGAGGGGCAGCTGAGGTCACTTGGTGTGTTCAGCCTGGAGAAGAGGAGACTGAGGGGAGACCTCGTTGCAGTTACAACTTCCTTGTGAAGGGAAGAGGAGGGGCAGGCACTGATCTCTTCTCTGTGGTGACCAGTGACAGGACCTGAGGGAATGGCCTGAAGTTGTGTCGAGGTTGGTTGAGGTTTGATATAAAGAGGTTCTTCACCCAGAGGGTGGTTGGGTGCTGGAACAAGTTCCCCAGAGAAGTGGTCACAGCACCAAGCCTGACAGAGTTCAAGAAGCGTTTCAGCAATGCTCTCAGGCACATAGTGTGACTCTTGGGGCTGCCCTGTGCAGGGCCAAGGGTTGAACTCGATGATCCTTGTGGGTTCCTTCCAACAGGGCACATTCTGTGATTCTATGAGTTCAATAACCTGTCCCTCCTTTTCCTGCATCCAATTTTTGGATGATGCAAATAGATGGGATTTTATTAGAGAGTGTCATAATGTCACTGTTCCTTTTATTGATGTGTACATTATACCATTGCAACCTAACAGTATTACAGAGCCACAAGCAGCTCTAAGGAACATTGTGTCTTCATGTAAACTGTCCCCTGGCTTGAGCAGATCTCACTGTGTTGTAGGGTACCAGAAACTGATAGCTGAATGCAAGGGAAGAATAGAGGAGGTTGCACCTCAATTTTACAGGACTAGTAAAGCTGCAGTATCCTACCAAGCTTAGAAAAAAGAAGATGGTGACCTTCATCTCACATCCACAAAAGCATAACTATACAGGTATCATTTTAGATGCTGGATAAACTTTCTCCAATTGACATTTCTAAGATATAGTTGAAAGTAATCATAAAAGATTGTGCAGAATATACAGAAGAAAGCTTTTAAATTTTTTCCAATATGTGGACAATAAATAAGAGGCCTATTTAAATTTTCCTGGACCTCCAGGTTTAAGTTACTTACACCTGTTTTCTATAATATATCTGAATATATTTTTAATTTAAAAATAGCCACCTGCTATTCAGATATCTTCAAAGTACATTGGCCGGATTGAAAATACAGGCAAAGATGCTGAAGGAATCATATATTGCAGTTGTGGTAGTTCCACTGACTCTGCCTAAAAATCAAGTGTGCCCTGAGAAATAGTATTTTGTTGTCTGTCCAAAATGTTTATCCGAATCTCTTTTAGCTTGTTAGTCTTGTTTGTTTTGTTTATCATTTCCAAAGAGGTACTCATTTCACAAAATGAAAATTTCAAAAACCTGAAATATAAATTGTACCAACCTACGACCTCTTGTGGTCCTGCTGTTGTTGTAGGAGGACAGCTAGAATGGGTAAATATTATGGTTATGTGCTGTTGACTTAGTGCAAGTAAAATGTCATGAAAGGACTGAAATTCACCTGTTTGGTTCAAGGTCAGGCACTTATAAACTGAATTAGTGCCATCTCCCACCTGTTACCACTCTAATGCAGATATTTGTGTGCAGAGCTGTGTCCTCACTTAGAATTCAAATTCAGGAGATTTTCTTTCAGAATCTTGTCTTACCTTATATATCTCCTCTATTAATTTCATAAAAGACTGTGTAATTATGTCAATAACTCCCTAAAGGGTCTTTGTTCTTTCCCTACTCTTTCATGAGATACATTTCTGTTAGAGGTTGCTCGGTGAAAATGTGTTGGCAAAGCTGGTTTAGTATAAAATGAGAAACGGGCTAAAAGAACAAGTCTACATCAAGATTATACACAATACTGAATTCCAGTTTATTGAAATACACATTAAAAGAATAGTACACTAACCCAACAAAAAAGGTATGTCAGGATGTAATTTTGTGACTAAGTGAAAAGTGAGAAAAAGAAAAGGAAAAAAAAGAAATGAAAAGAAAAAAGATAAAAAATAAAATAAAATAAAATAAAATAAAATAAAATAAAATAAAATAAAATAAAATAAAATAAAATAAAATAAAAACAGGAAAGGAAAAGGGTAGGAAAAAGGGAAGGGAAAAGAAAATGTTATTACTTTGAGTAGAAGTGCTAACTTTGAACCTGTGTTATTTCAGTTGTAAATTTTTCAACACAAAAGTTTAAGCCGTGTGGAAGCAAAATTAATTGCTGAATCAGCTGTGTGGTAAAAAATCAGTGAGCTCAGAGTGGCTTTTCAAAAACTGATCTAAAATTATTGAAAGAAGGAAATAGAAAAATAAATGAAACATGATACTTTCACTTCAAAATGCACAAGAAAAAATGTAGCAACAATGTAATGATATGTAATTATGTGACAATATTCATAGACTAGAGCAGGATAAAACAAAAATGATGAGACAATTTATAAATGTAAGCCACAGCTATTCTGTTTATTTGGATCAGATCCTCTTTGTGGACAGGAAGGAAGAAAGGAATTAGAAAAGATTTTCATGTTTGGAAAAAGACAGATTTGTTTGTTCTATTGCTTATATAGTACTAGATAAAGGTTAAAGTGATTGTGTGGTTTACTGTATTTGGATCACAGATGTTAAGAAACATGATTAGGAGAACATAGAGCTGCCATGTGTAGAAAAGTCTTATAGACTTCAATGACAGCATTGCAGTTTAACAGGCTTAGTCATTCAATCCCATTTCATCTGAAGCGGCAATGGGCAGTTCAGCAATACAGCAGATAAGCAGAAGAAAGCATCCTGTACTTTAGATAAATTTCTATTTCTCTGCAGTGAACCTGGTATGTTTATTATAATAGCAGTGAAGAGGAAACAACTATAGACTTCTGCATCTGTTTATCTACTCTTGGATTTGTAATACCCACCAGATTTTTCAGTTAGGAGCACAGTTAACATTGGTGCCTGGTAGTCTCAACAGAGAAAGCTCTGGAGGTATCTCCAGATAATTAAGATATGTTTTATGGGCAAGATAACCTTCTTCAGGGGCCCATCTCTTGTTATTGTCTGCCCAGGGATGCCATGTGCAGCTAGACTTCTGACTTTGATTGTTCAAGACAGATGATGTTAGTCTCACTCATACTGGGTAAGTGTAGTGTAACAGAACTTCCTACAGTGAAGAAAAGCTACAAACTCATGAAAAAGCCCTCTCAACTCAGAAATACCAACCATAACAGGTATTTTCCTTGTGTTGTATTCTATATACAGTTCAACCATTGTATTTCAGCTCCTCTGTTTAGGACATGTTCTGGCAGCATTTGCCCATATGAACAGTCCTGTTCCTCTGAATTGCTGCTGGCAACACCCCTTGTCTGAGTCCTGGCTGGGACAAGCTGGGCTCAGCCCTTGTCAGCCTCAAGACTGGATATTCCAGTCTGTTATCAGAGTTTGGCTTTCAGCATGTTTGTGCAATCTATGTTCTTGCGTGTCTTCACTGCCCTTTCACTACCAGCATGAGTGATGATTTTCCAGCACAAGGATGACCTTCTGAAAAAGAGTTCACTTTGCACACCTGACATACTTAGGGAGCTACTTTCCCTGGGCTCAGTGTATGGATAATAGAAGGATGTTTCAGAAAGATATTCAGAACAGGATGCAGCAAAAATCTCAAGTTTCCTCCTAGAGGCTATAAAGAAGCAATTGAGAGACCAACTTGTTGTCTGTTCAAGAAACAGAGACAACACAGTCATATTCTAGCCTGGTAACAAAACTATAGAAATTCTCCCATAGAACCATCTTTATTTATTTGATATTTTGAGGTCTGTAGAAACGTTAGCAGGTGGTTTATGATTATACATACCAATTTAGTAAATAACAAAGCCAAATAAAGAACTGAAATTAATTTCCATTTTTTAGAAGCACCATTAATTTCAGTCTGCTCAGGTGAGCCCACTTTCCCAGCTCAATATATACAATATATTAATACTGAGATCATAGCTCCTGAGTTAATACTGAGATCATTGCTCCAAGAGTGAGGAATAGCAACATATACAAGTGGCTGCCAAAACTGTCTGAACTGGATCTTGCGGTTTGGTTTCATCTGGAAGGAATCTAGTTCCCAAGGAATCAGGTGAGGCATTCAGAATCTTTCAAAAGCCCAAAATAAGTTTCAGTACCAAATATACTACCAAAGTACCAATTCTCATAAAATACAAAGATGGCTGAGCAATACATTTAAGCTGTCAAAATTTCTTATTGTTTTCTTTTGGAATTAGATGTTGTGAAAACAAAAAAGAGAAAAAGCTATAAATATTATGATAGTAGCTCAAGATTGGAAAAGAAATAGTGGTCTAACATCTGAGATTTCTTATATTATGAAAGATTTTATTTTTTAACATTGAAATCCTGGGGAGAAATAGATACCAGAAGAAAGGGTTTATGTTCATCTTTTCAGCTTGTTTATCTAGCTATATCAAGATGAGCTTTGCTATAGATTTCTACTTTCTCCTTTGACAGTAGCAATATCACTACTTTCCATCTGAGTGTTTCTTCAGGATCAAGTCTGTAGTGGGAAATAGAATAACATTTTTGTGTTATCACTCTCTGAACAAGACGTCTTTACAACCTATTTCCTAATCTTAAAGATATCAGGAACTTCAGATCCATTTTACATCTCACCCCCTCTAAACTCTTACATCAAGTATATGAAGTTAAGAATCGAAACTTCACAATGATGAGACATTTTGGCTGGAAGGTATGTCAGCTCAGTGCAAGTTTTCATATACCTGATTTGTCTTTGTCTGAGAAAATGTTACAGATTCACCCGTCTGAGGTCTGATGAGTTATTCACTGTTATTTCCATCAGGATTTCAGAATATATCCTGAAATATCTCTTAAAAAAATCCCTAGTGATTGCAACTCATTTTTTGAAATTGGGTCATTCTGTCTTTCCATGCCTTGGGATAACCAATTAAAGAGAGGAAACCTAAGGAACAGAAGAAATCCCCCAATCTGTGAGATCACCAGCCTGTCATCTGTCTTTGACAACATCAATTTAATTTTTTATGGTGAAAACTTAGTGTCTTGAGACACTTCATAGTAGACTTGACACAGTTTTTAAAATCAACAGCTCTAGCTACTCACTATTTATTTAACAATATGGTGATTGTCAGCCCAATACCTTAGGACAGATGTAAAAAAAAGATCCGAAAGTAATTCTAAGGTGAGCTAGCTTTCAAATATGCACCCTTAACAAAATACAAGCACCATCACCTGTGTCCCTTTGTCATCAATTGAGGCTATTTAACTGGAATGCAATATCACTGGCTACACAGAAAGAGCTCTAGCCACACTACCAGTGGCTTAATTCCTTACTCTAAATTATTTTTGATTAATGGCAAGATTAAATGCACAAAAAAAGACAAGACAAACAAAAAAACCCCCCAAAACAGAGACAAAAGCCCCAACCTACTCTGACTTTTGTGCTGCTAGTCCATAACCTCATATTCTTTCTGCATAAAATTATTAGGATTGTGTTTGTCGGTTATTTAATAGAGGATCCATGTGACAGAAGAATGGAGTGTAGAAAAATAATTTCCTGGGTTTTTTTCTAATTAAAAGTACTTATGATCTGTGTTTGCCATAGAGGACACTAATTCTTTTTTTTCCTTTTTCTCAACTCCTTGAGTATTCTCACCACAAGCATTGACCAAAGAATGCGTCAGCTCAGGTAGCTGAGTAAATCAGAAAAAATGAGAAGGAGAATTAATACAGTATTTGGATGAGTTTCTTTTCAGTAGCATTTAGTAATTGTATTTATTGTATTCATATTTAGGGTACTCTGGGAATAACACGTTTGTCAAGCTTTATGTGAGTAACCTTTCATGGATGTGAAGTATTTCTCCTGCCCTTCCCCACCCCTGCCAATTTATAGGAAATTATATGAAACTGTTAGTTGAGTTAAGAAATTAAAAAAAATAGAAACATGTATAGCAGTACCTAAAAAATGGAAATATTCTTTACACATAATTTCTATCCTATGTTCCTTTCACCAATATTTCTGTTGATTTTTTTTTCTTTGTCCATCTTACTCATTTCATAACTTTTTCTATGGCTGCAATTCGGAGCAACAAAGACTATCTTGGTTTTGGTAATTTTAAATTGCTTTGGGGAATTTGATGGTATTGGGTTTTGTGTTCTTTTGAAGGGCATTTAACAGGTATTCAGCAATCAGTGACCAGATGATGGAAAAAAAATCCTTTCTTTAATTCTGATAATTTTCTTCTACGCAAATCATAAAAAAAAATTCTTTTGGAATGTTTTGGAGACTGAGTTTGCATAGGTTAAACCACATCAGGATTAAAAGTGATTTAATTTGTTAGCATTGTGTAATTAACCAGCAATTAGTGATCTATGCATTTAGGATCTATATTAGCAACTCAACAGATAAATCAGTGCCAGTCATTTTTAGTATACAATTGCACTTTTATGAACAACTTTCTATGGCTGATCCTAGAAAATTGTTATTGCATCCACATACCCCACCCTGAGTTTAATGCACCCCCACCCCAGAGAGGAAAATGTGAGTGACAAGTACCACTCTTCCATGCTGCCCATCCCTCCTGTGTGACGTTTGAAGTGTATTTATGCTGCTTGCCTCAGGTGCTAGCCCCCATGCAGCTGGGATCATACCTGCACATGTGTCGCAGGACCCTGAACATTGCACCTCATGCTGTCATTCACCCCACAGGCTGCTCCTGGCATACAATGGGAAGGCTGCTCTGTCTGGCCATGTCAGTGGTTGTGATACCCTGGGAAAATTTCTGGCAATGGCAAGCCTGGCATTGACTGCTACCATTTCCACTGCAAGTTTCTCTGCATTGCTCTGAATATTTGCATTGCCTTTGTATTTCTTTCATGCTGACGCCTTCTCTATTAAAAAAACCCCAACAAACCTTATTTGCAATTCCCAGGTCTAACCTGGCTGGTGGGCATCTTTCTTTTCAGCGTGAACAGTTTTGGGCAAACACCCTCATGACAGTTGTGGGTGTCCCATTGAGATGTACAGTGCACACTCATGTGGTTGTCCATGACCTTTTTTTCAAGGACACAGTGAGCATCTCACAGATCCCAGAGAGACACTGGCTATGAGAGCAGGAACAGGGAGAGAACCAGCACCTTGAAAGTGATGCCAAAGGGGTTTTTGATTTCTGATTTTTCACATTTTGTAGATTTTAGAAGTACTTGTAGCTGTAGCAAATGT
>JAOXXN010000446.1:57638366-57655727 GCA_026770055.1 Myrmophylax atrothorax
GATTGGATGTGGCACTGAGTGCCATGATCTAGTAAATGGACTGGAGTTGGACCAAGGGTTGGACTTGATGATCTTGGGGGTCTTTTCCAACCCAATCGATTCTATGATTCTATATTTGACCAAGTTTAGAGCAACATGCTGCACCCACACTTCTCACTTGCATATTGGGTATCTTACAGTTAGAGAGCAGAAAGAGCTATGATACAGGTGAAAATCAAGCAAAATAGGAAATAAGTTATGACTAAATCCAAGCTGAAGCGAGGCTTTCTGACTACATACATACCTCTTTGCCATGTTATGGTAGATGGGTCAATATCAAGGCGCACAAATTTGCTGATTTCCTCTTCAGTTAAAGTCTCAGGATCTGTCTTGTTTATTCCCAGCCTCTACACACAAAATAAATTCAAGAAGTGTGATGAAACGGCTTATTTGCTTCAAATGGTATAGCTGCTCTGGCTTATCAACCCCACATATATAAGTGAGGAGTTTCAATCTTAATAATCCTCTTTTGAAAAAAAATGTAACCCCATCCCACAAGGATTTTTTTTTTTTACAATTTACATTTTTAGATATAAGATATCATTATACTAAGAATCACTCACAGCACAACAATTCAGTTATACTGGAAATTATGATGCATGTATTTGAATGTTATAAAGACAAATTATTTTTTACTTAGTTGCAGCTCATGTGAAGGGAAAAATTCATTTCAAATGCAGATATAACCGGCATGTCATGAATAACAAGAACACTTCCTCTCCATCCCTAACCTGCTACCTGTAACAGTGTAAATGAGGACAAAATGAATACTCCAAAATTCTGATACAACAATCTGTGAGATCGGCTGTGACTGTGCCTTAGAGTCAAGCAGGCATCACCCACATTTTAGTTTACTGACATTCAACGGAGCAGCACAAAAACTTAAAAAGTTATGGAAAATTTCTTTTTACCTCCACGAACAGAAACTCGTACTACCTCTATCCTTCTTTCCACCCCCCCATTCCAAGTGTGCACTTGGCAGCTGTCCATTGCCATCCAATGACTCTGAAAAAACACCCGTCAGGACTCAAAAATAAACATGGAACTGGACACAGAAGACTGAAGCTGTCCTTAAGGGTTGTACTCAAGGCGTTCATATTATCTTTCTCCTACACTAGTGGACTGTGTTGCTCTCCAGGTATTTATCAGAATGGCAGTCTCAAATCCAGACGTGTTATTCATACATGAATTGCCCAGGAAGCTCTTCTGAAAGCATTCAAAGCAAGATAGGATGCAAAAATACACTGTGTGTACAAATGTGCTTCTAACCCTTGGAGGAAGAACACTGTCAAACTGACATCAATAGAACCCCAGAAGTATACACTATAATAAACTTTCAAAACCAGAAAATATTGCAAAACCAAAGAATGTGAGCTTTCAAATGTGACTCTACCATAATAGGAAAAGTATTTTAAAACCTCTAACTTTAATATTTCATCAGAAAAGACACAGCATTTAAAAACATTACTGGTTTATTTCAGGAGAAAAGAACAGCAAAAATGTTAGTTATGAAAATATCAGATCCGGATCCTATTACTCCAAGGATGATGCTTCCAGAAAGAAGTCTGGACTTGATAAATTCATGAGTGTTGATACAAACTCAGTCTCATACATCAAATAATTTTCAACAAGTTGTGTAAGAGATTACACTTTATGAAGAGATAGTATAATTGAGGAGAAACTGTATTAACAACTTACTCTCAGACGGGCAAGCTGAATAGCAGAAAATCCTCTCATGCCATTAACTACTGGAACCAGCCTATTATACAAAGACTAGAAAAAACACACAAGAAGTTAATGAAAGAAAAAGTTACAAAAAGCTAATTGTTTTTTAATTTATTTCACCTAATCTCACTAAGAATTTCCCAACCACCTAAGTTGTGGACCTCTGGTTGGTGATTTAAAAAAACAATTCTGAGAAGGCCTCTGGATTCTGAGCAGTATCTATGATTTAACAATCTAAAATCCAATTACCAAAAATTACTGGGTTTCTATGTTTTACCAAAAAAAATATTAATTTTGAAATTGGGAACATTTTAAAACTTTAATCGAGGACAAAATTATTCAAAATATTTGCAAACTGGCATAACTGCAGGCTTGCATTGCACCAAGTGAAGGGAATTCGATAACCCTGCTCAGTTTTAGCACTGCAGCCAGAAAGAAGAGACTCCTTCCTTTACTTTCTCCCTTCCCTCTGAAGATTCAAGTTAGCATTTGTCTTAAGGTCACAATAGATTTAGCACAGGGAAAATTTATTTTGCCCACAACTCCTTCCTCTTATGGTACATCATACCCAACTACACATCCAAAGAGTAATGTGTAATTTTAAATGGAGTCCACAAATTATGGAAAATAATAATATTATTTACAGGGAAAACATCCTTAATTACACTATTTTGTACAGTCTGAAATAGTTGTTAATATTCTGGGCATAAGATCCTTGTCTTAAACACTACCTTATGATAGCCATTTGCCAGAAAAATACATTCTTTAAAGAAAATTTCACAGCAGAACATCGAATGGCTTCAGCAATAGTTCCTGTTCATATGGTGAAAATATAAAAAGATAAACAACTTATTTTGCTTTGAAATGCAGTTTATTAAAAAATCAAGTAGAAAAAATGTCATGTGGATATGAGAAAATAATTCTTACCTTATCAGACTGAGTGTTTTCATGCAAGATCCTAGCATCGATAGCAGCAGCCAGCAAATTATTTGCAGCAGTTATAGCATGAATATCTCCAGTCAAATGAAGATTGAACTAGAAGGTGAAAGCAACAGGATCTTTTTATAAGAAAACATTTAGTTTAATTCATGAATCTCAGACAAATTACCAGCAGCAATTATTGATATCTCCTTGAGGCTGCAGCTCTGATTAGTCATCTCTCAGTGTAGATTAGGTATTTCCAGGCTGAGAATACACTGAACCATATGAAGGACTTGTTCTCAGATGAATATGCGGTAAACTACCCTAAAGTTAGTCAAACAAAGCCACAAACAACTTCATTCTTTGCTAAATGATCCAAGAATGAGAAGCCAAGGGCTACAGTTCCACATCATTAATACTAAATCAGTTTACTGCTAGTAATTACTAACTGACCTGAACCAGAAGCGTGGATTACTGCTGAATCTCTCCCAGAGCACACCATGCATGCTGGCTTTGGAGGTGTATGCCAGCTTTCTGCTAGCCATAGGAGAACAGTCCATTACTTAACGAGCACAAACTTTGCTGGTACAAAGTTTGACCAACAAACTTTTATGGAAAACTCTAAATTCAGCATCTCAGATTAAATTAAGACTTGTGTTATACAGGTACTGTATTTTTTTATTAATCTTACAGAAGTCAGAAGGTGAGTTTTAGTGGCACTTTAGAGCTGGCTGCAGAAGGGCAGTGACAGCAACCAACACAAGCCTTTGTGCTCATACTTAAGTACAATAGGGGGTCAAAAAAAGAAAAAACAAAAAAATTAAAGATACGTTAGGATTCTGCTTGGACCAGCTGTTTGCATTCAAGGTGGTACTTTACCAGTTTCTGGCTATGGTTTTGCAGAGCTCTAAATTAGATTCTCTTGGGGTGAAACTACCACACATTTCCAAACAAGCACCGTGAATGTCATAGAATCAGTCAAGATTTCCAAAATCATCAAGTCTGACCTTCAACTGAATACCACGGTGCCCATTAAACTGTACCAGAAAGCGCAAGTTGAGGCTGTCTCACCTCCTCCATGGGGATCACTTGAGCATATCCACCACCGGCTGCTCCACCTGCACAGGAAAGCATATAGTCTCATCAGACTACCACCAGTTTTGAAAAAAACAACCCATCTTTAAACAAAGGAAGTGAAACATACAGTGTTGATGACACATTTTCAGTATTTTGATTTCTACTAAAAGAGATCCATGATGCACCCAAATAAACAGGTTTTCCTTAACATTGCTGACTTTTTCTCAGCAGGTAGTAAAATGGGAATTCTCAGTCTGAAATAAAAAGCCTACACATGATGGCTGGTGCAGGCTACATAAGAGCTACTTCCTGCTCCTGCAGATTTAGGACACAGTCATGCACATGCAGCTGTTGGGTGGAAAGACATAGCAGTCACAAGCAAGCACTGCTTCTGAATGAAATCTTCACACCCTTGCCACAGTGTTCCTTCCCCACTGCCTCTTAGGGTACAGGCAAAGAAATTTGCTGTAGCCTATGCACAAGTTGAGTGGAGGGATTAAAGCACTCACATGCACCAGTCTTAGCTGAGAAGCACCAAGCATCAGGAGCCTTCCAGCTGAAATCAAACTTGTTAACTTAAACTTCAGCAAAGCAAAGTAGAGCAGATGAAGGGTGCTTGCCCAGTTAGGCACCAATTTCAGCTGAGAAATGGCAAAAAAAAGATTGCATTACTTCCTATCAGCATTAAAGACAGACTTGAAATCTGGCTGGGTCTTACCTGGCCCTCAGGCCTCAGGGTTTCTAGGCAAAAAGGCAGCAGCCCACGATTAGAGGCGACAACTCAGGAGAACAGAAAGAAGAGGTTCAGACCTAGCCAAAGGTATGATACTGACACAGCTGAACCATACGCACAACTGCTGACTTCACTGTACTCATTGGAAATGTCCAATAGGGACTCTTGCTCAAGGAACAACTAAAAGTAACATTTAGGGACATATTTAGAGAGTTTCCAAATAGAGGGGTAGCTGGAAGGATGTATACTCACACAAAATTCCTCTTGGCTTATACATTCCTGTGCCTTTCATTACGTTTGGGCTTTATCTGCATTATTAATTCATGTTAAGTGCAAGAACATAGATATGAATGTTGCACAGGCAGTCGTGTGCAAGATACCTCTATCTATTAGTTATACACACATTAAAAAAATCAAATATACTACCCTTTGGATAATCCACTGAGTAAAGTAATTTAGAAATTAAAAAAAAAGAAAGAACATAAAAAAGCAAAAAAGCAGTATTTCCTTTTAATCTGGAAGAGGCCGTAAGTTCTGCAAATGTTATGTACCTTTAACTCCAAAAGTAGGTCCTTGAGAAGGTTGTCTCAGACAAGCAAAGGAATTAATGTTAAGGTGTGCAGTAAGTGCCTGAACAAGACCAACTGTGACTGTGCTCTTCCCCTCTCCCAGGGGTGTAGGGGTTATTCTGGCAAAACAAGAAAAAAAGATTAATCAAATTCTTTGCTGATGTCAGCCTGGCTAAGGATATCTGAACTTACAGCTTTTGATTTCAATGAAGAATATTTGTACAGCAAATTTCAATAAGATTACTTTATCTTCACAAAAATACTGCTACAATGTTAGCCCCTAGCTCAAGCTGGAATGCTAATATACATATGTCTTCTATTTAAGCAATTTACTATGATAGCAGAAAAAGAGAAGATTATTTTGGCAAAAGTTCTAAAAAGTATATATTGAATTTAGACATTTTATTACAGCACACAAGTCTCACCAGTTTCATTAACAAACCATCCATCACGATACTCTAAGCATGTATTAATACTTTTCTGTAGTAAAGCATGAGATCTTTTATTCCCACAGCTCAAACTTTGAATGAAATAACAGAATATTTTAAATTAAATAACCGACACGTTTGTTTGTAGAGCTCAACTATCCCTCTCCAGCTTCCTTGTCATCATAACCCTCAACAATGACAGATCAACTGCCTTTCAAATAAAACAGGACTCAAAATTCACTCTATTCAACTTAAAACTATTAATTTTACACTTGTGTTTCAAGTTTTTGCAGATTTAAGGGTGATAAGGGACAATGACAATCATGGTCCATACAAAAGCTCAAAAGCCTCATGCTAAAGCTCCCACATCTAGACCATGATTGAACCAGGAAAGAATTTTGGAGATATATCCAATCTCAAAACAGAGACTATAACCTCCATTCTATTCTTGTACCCAGAGAAGACTCTATTCTTGCCCTTTTAATAAAGAGATAATGGCAGCTGATTTTGCAAGTAGAAAAAACTTCACCAGCCTTCAGCAAATGAGAGACATCTCAGTTCAAAGGATGTTCTCCCTATTTTCAACATCAGAACATTTGCCTATGATCCAAGTTAAAAGCATGTGTGGGTTCTAGGGGTTTTTCTCCTCTTTCTGTTTTTCTCTCTTGAAGAATGAACACATTTCATGTCTCAATGATTCATTTGAGGCACAGCATTTCTTTTTCTGACTGGCAAAAGACAAAACCCCACCCTAGTCCTTTTCCCACTCACACCACTCCCACAAATCCTGCTTTTTTGCAAAGTGTAACCATTTGTATCTTTGCTGTCCTTTCTACCTGCAGACAAGTAAGTACTTTGCTGAAGCTGATTTTAAGAAGTAATGTTCATTCCCCAGGAAAATACAAGTATGCACATGCATCCTACTCAAAGGGGAATCCTTATCCTATGACCTCTTCAAAACTTGAGCTAAAATATCCAGATCTAATTAGAAACACTTTCTTTCCCAAATAGTAATTTTTCCAAGATATTGCTATCCTCAGATCACAATTCAAATGGCATAAAAACATTACTGTAATCATAAGATTCAGCTTAGTTTATTAAGTTCACAGATTGGCAAAAGCCCGGTTTTGTCCCACAAATGTAAACAGATGAGAAACATTAACTTTTCACAAATCTACCTTTTACAGCATCATCAGATCCTGGGCTTTTTGTTAAAAAAGAGGCCTTTGTTAGACATGTCTGGAAAAATTTGGGCAATAGGAGGCAAGCCAAATGAACAACTTTACACTGCTCTAGGAAAACATTTCCTATTCAGAAATGCAGCATTTTAACTAAAGTTCCAGTGAAATCAATGGAGTTTAGTGCACCTATAAGAGAATCCCTGAACTAAGACCCTTTGCCTTCAACTCCTCTTATATGACCATGTCAACATGGGTTACTTAATTTGGACATTTGGTTTTAGTAGTTTTCCCCCAACATTTATAACAATGTGTTCACCAATCACCAGACTCAAACATTGTCAATAACTTACTGTCCAGACTATTTCATCATCCTAGAATGGCACTCCTTTGACTTAAAAAGGAATTCACAGAATTTCAGGAAAACACCTACACAGAGGCTACAAAAGGTGGGAGAATTAGAGCATATCTTTTATCTACTCTCAAAAGTGGTTTTGGTCCCTGTCGCACTTTTGTCTGTACTAGGCCTTATTTCCATCTGATCTACTGCAGTAACACAGACAGCTACTTAATTTCTTTTACTTTCAAGTTTGCAGTTCCTAGAAGAATAAATACTTTTAATCTCTACATTGTCAGGACAGGGAGCGCTCAGGGTTTTACTGTTGCCACAACAGTACCTTCCGATTTCCCCACCACTATTTTTACCACCTCCTTTTTGTCTCGGGATCCTTACTTTTGTACAAACATGCTTCTTTCAGAGCACCACAGCCAGGTTAACTCACTTTTGCTGCCAGTTTCACTCTTCTGACTCCTAACACTGGTTTCCAAAACTCCATCCAAATCATTCCTAGCATGATTTCTCCTTACCCCTTGTTCTCCTACTATCTCATAATTTTTGTCTATTGTCCTAATCTCATCTACCTGATCCTCTTATTCCAGATCAAAGCCAGATTTAAAGAATATATGAATAATACTGAGGCATTACTGCCCTCAAAGACTTGAAAAGTAAAAACTATTTAGCTAATGATTATTTAAAAACAGTAACAACAAAACAAAAACCAACAATAACAAAACACCAAATAGCAAACTAGTCTATTTTGAAAGAGACATCTAGAATTGTTTACTGGAAGTTACAAGTAAAGAACTTTCTGCAACCCCAAAAAACTCTGTGCACAGAACGTCTGCACTACTAACAG
This sequence comes from Myrmophylax atrothorax, assembly GCA_026770055.1. Classification (NCBI taxonomy): domain Eukaryota; kingdom Metazoa; phylum Chordata; class Aves; order Passeriformes; family Thamnophilidae; genus Myrmophylax; species Myrmophylax atrothorax. Next base: position 57,646,233 of record JAOXXN010000446.1, read on the forward strand.
AACAACTTGTATTGGTGGCTACCTCTATTTCTGAGCCTGAGACACACTAAGTTTACATTCAAGAGAATGCAGAGACACCATCACTAAGTTATTTACTCAGTTGCATCTCAAAACATGCCACATGGCCTATCTGGCATGCACAGCAACACAGGGACTCTTTACAACTCTTATGAAATGAGCAAAATCAAAGCTGCTGCCTCCTATCCAGCAAAGGAAAGCAAACTGGAACTGACAAATACATAACCAGAAGGCATGTTGGTAGTAGCATGAAGGACAGTATCTACTTGTCACAGAAGATAACACACAATCAAGTGCCACATTACTAAAATGCTCTGGTAACTTGATGGGTCTCTTCTAAAATAACTATGTAAAATGAGCCAGAAAGCACCGAAAATTTTCTATGAGACAGAACTTTTTCCAGAAAACAAAAAGAGAAACACCATTGCTCATTGATTAAACTGGCAGGAAGACATCTTGCCTCTACTGAATTTCCAGTACATTGGCACTCTGCACCAGTCACATTCCTACAATGTGGCACTCAGGGACAACCAGTCTCCACCATAATGGGGGCAAGAGCAAACTTACTTTCACCAGTGTACTCATGCAAGAACACAATGGTTTGCAGCAGTAAATAGACATGTCTTTGCAGACAGGACCTCAGCTTCCTCAAATTTGCTTGGCTTTAAGAGTCAACACTTTCAGTGTGTTTTTCAGATGCTTTTGTTCATTTTATTCTGTTCTCTCCCTTCTGAGAAGCCCTGTGATCCTTAGTTTTCCTGGAAATAGAGTTATGCAGGTGAGTATCTAAGGACTGAAAATGTCTAAAAGCAATGGTGATGGAGAAGGAGAACCAGCACTTGGGCTTCTATAAGCAGTCTACAGAACTTGGACGACACTCTCCCAAGAAACCGTGTTCACAGCAGCAGTAGGAACAGGCAAAAATTCCCAAGAATTCAAAGCCAGGAACCTGACCTTAAAGACTCTCTACCTAGTAGAATTAACAAAACATGAGAACTCTGCAAACTAGACTGTTCAGTGAATCCAGACTGGTCTTGACAATTCGCTTACCTATCTTCCGCTTCCCCTCTGGCATGAGACATCCTGGCAGAACACCTTTGATTCTCAGAGGTTCAGTAGCAGCCTGAAGGCTACAGGGTAAACCTTATGAGCCAAACAGTTATTTAATAGTTTCAATAGTTGCCAAAACCTCAGCTTTAAAAGTATTAGTTAAAAAAACCCTCAAAACAAAAGCCTGAAATTAAAAGAAAATTCTTTTCCAATCATTTATCTTATAAAGCTTATTTAAAATATCTTCCCTTTTGTACCTAGTCTACTTTGTTCAGTTTTTATAAATAAAATAATCAACTTAAGCTGTTTTGTGGACATTGAGATGTTTTTGCTGGCTGCACTACAGAACCTACACTCTTGTAGCTTAGGTCACTTGCTCACATGGGTATGAAATTACAACTGCCAGTGGCTAACTTTAGCTCAATTGTGCAATGCTGTGTTTTAACCTTATGCAAATCCAAATGCAGTAAATTTTAATGAACTTCTAGAGACTTTTATAACCATTTGCATTATTCTTCAAATTTCTTTAATATGCTTTCAATTAAAACACAGAAACCCCACCATCACTCCTTAAAACTTACTTTGCCACCTACCAGGCAGTCATCAGCTCCTTGGCAAAGTAAGTTTTCCATAACATTGAAAGCCTTCCCCCTCTATGTATATCAAACCAAAGATAAGAATACGCAGCCTTTTTGTTTGTTTGTTATACATCACATTAGCTTACAGCAGAGCTGTTTCTGTGGGAAAGCTACATGAGGTCTCCCAAAGAGAAAACAAACAAACAGGGAAAGGATACAATGCACCAGCTGTAACCTCCTCACAGCTATGCCAGGGGTTGTGACTACAGAAAGAACTTTTCTGGATATATGACAATTTTCTATATATTTCCTACCTTCAACTCATAGGTATGAGCAACTTCAAGGATTTTAATGAGTTCATAATTCCTGTGATCCACATGGAAACCTGCAAAGCCAGGTTATGGAGAACACAGGCAATTGAGTTTCCCACCTATGTATACATCTCCCATCCAAGATTACAACTGTCAGAAATGTGTTTCTGTGCACAGAAGTGTTGCAACTACTGTCACTTCATCAAGATGAGATTATGACAACATTGCAGCGGCATCCTCAGAACGGGACTGTAACTTCCAAACACAAAAGCACAGATACCACTGTGAATGACTGAACAAACACAGGCACAGAGTGCAGAATCCTCAACTACAAACCCTCAAAACCCACTGAAGACTCATCCAAGGCAATCCCAATCGTCGTGCAACGACACGACAAATACATGACAAACTGTCTCAGCTATGACTTTGCTTTGGACTGTCAGACTATTCAGTGCATCAACACAGGGGTATTTTCCCCTCTTATTCTTCCCTGTATTTTTCCTTTATTATATTTTTTCCCTTTTTCTTAGATTTTAAGTGCCTTGTGAGAAACAGTGAAGAGAAATACATACCTACTAGAAGTAAAATGCAATTCCAAATCTGAAAATTCTATCCCCAAAATATTTACCATCATACAGCTTATATCAGGCATTAAGTTAGAATTTATTTTCCTACTTTACTGAAAAAGTAGTTCATCACAGAACAATTTATTACTGTCAAGGAAAAAGTACTGATTTTAATTTTTCCAGCATTCAAAATCTAGCACACTTTTTGCCAAAAGCAGCTTCATATTTCAGAATTTTCCCACATTCTATTATTCCTCATCTTGAAGTGAATGAGTTTCCAGAATTATCTGGTAAAAGGCAAAGCACTGGAGCATTTAGAAACAAAATGCTGCAATATACACACTCATATACTCTAACAAGTTTTGGCTGTAATTTCATATTGTGTTTGTGAATGGCTACCTACATGCTTGAATGCATGATTAAGTTACCCTGGACACTAAACTTAGTTACTAGGTCATGCACAAGCTTCATTCATTTTCACACTCTCAGCTTGCAATGAGTGGAGGCAGTTTGAGTTAACATACCCTGCAACATATTATTTAGCACACTAAAAGCCTGTATACAGGCAGTTAACGCCCAAGAACCAACTACTCCATGGTAACTCATGACTCTGTCCCCATGATGTCTTAACACGAGCCCTATAATAAGTCAAATACAGAGACAATAAAAAAATCAAGAATGAAAAAAGTGAAAAGAATGTTTTCCATACAGAAAAAAATTAAAGTTATGAAGAAATAAATTCTTCATCCTATTTCTGTGTGACATGATCTGTAAATCAAAATGCAATTTTTCAGCATACAAAGTCTGTACAGGATGAGGCACTTAGGTGTATTTGTTTGCATTTAGAAAGAACAGAAAAGACTTTGCACTTTTTAAAAAGCTATAAATACAGCTATCTTTAGAGATAAAAAGTACATTTTTGATGCATTTTACTCTTCAGAACAACAAGTTTGGTCTCTAGCATATTAGGAATAAACTAGAAAAGCATTTGCAGCAAATATTTATAATTCCTAGATATTGTGAAACATTTAAACCCAAATTACAGGCTCAAATGGTGCTGGCTGCATCATGGATGGAGGTTGGAGATTTTGCAGTCTGTTGAATACACACACACACTCACTCTACATTCCCTTCACATATGAAAAGTTCTCATCATACATTATAAATATATCCACCAGACAAAATAACCTGAAGTATAAGCATATATCTTAAATATTTCTTCTGAAGCACCAAAAATTTATTCCGAAGACCCATTCTGCATCATTCTAAAATAATTTCTATATAACTTTGGTTATTGTGAACAAACATAATAATCCAAGTGGCAAGTTTTGGTTGACCTTGCTTTTGCAGACAAAGAACAAAGGCAACTGAGGATACTATTTCACTCCCTGATTTCCACACTTCAGTGATCCTTCATTTGCATTGCACTGAACATTTCCTTCTCAGATAGAGTTCCCCGCTTTTCTTAAAATCCTTGTTGTCTGCTACAGTCATTTCAGGAAATAAGAACAGCTGAGAACATATAAACACATACTATACGTATAATTTATATGTACAATATTTCAAAGTCAAGCTTTGAAGTCCCTCAGGAGAGAATGTTCCTACTATCATAGCTACCTTGTCTGGCACTCCTCCTGCAAAAGACGTGGCTTTGTACTAACCCCAGGAGATGTAATGACTTCAGAGACATTACAAATGACAACATATCGCATCATCAGGTTGCGTAGGTACCAAACCCAGCCATTTGTTTGTGAAACACCATTAAGTATTTGTACATGTATATAAACTTAAGAAGACAGAACTTTCTATTTGTTGACATCTGTTCATATTTGTAGTCAAAACTTCCACATTTCTTCCACATGTATATATGCTTCTTTCTGCGACAATTGCTTGAGACACCTTCTTTGAAGAATACAGGGAGACAAAGTAATGTGAGGAAACATAAACACTGATGCGTTCAAACTGACACAGCTAAAATCCACCTGAATGGGGCTTTGCAACATGCTATCTTGCACCTCTAGGCTTTTTCAAAGTGAGGTTCGCTGATAGAGAAGCATGCAGCATCATGCCCAACTGAGCTGTTAACAACATCAGCATGAGAATACATGGCAGCAACCTTCTTCAAACTCAACCAAATGCTGAACATGTTTTTGTTTCTCCAATGCAGCAAAACCATACGCACCCAACCAAAACAAAACTCTACCAAAGGAAACCAAGCTCAACCAGGTATTGTTTCCTTCTCTTAACTGCTCCAGCATTCTCCAGGAACATCCTCATTGCTGCAGCACTTGTATCACACAGCTTTGAAGACAGCTTCATAACTTGCCTGCCTCAGCTTTGTAACACCAAGTCTCTCAGTCTACTACGGCTCCATCTCTGACAGTACCAGAAAAGCACGCTGCCCCCACAGGAAGGCAGTAAAGCAAACAGTTTGTGAAACACTAGCCAAGGTGAGAAATCAGGAAATAAAGGCAGTTAAGAACAGCCTTCTCCTTTTGGATCAGCCTAAAACTGTATTTTAAACCTGAGTGGTTTTACTTAAAAAGAAGTGGCCATACAGATTGACTCAAAATACAAAGACGACATTGTAATTTAAATATTAATGAAAACCTACACACTCGTTCACAAGTAGAAGTTTCCACTTAGTTAATCAGGTGAATGAAAAAGCTGTGTCACGAATGCAAGAAACAACTGAAGCTCTTCAGAAGAGAAGTGCATAATTCCTGCTGAGCATAGCATTTGCTATAATCGTGGGAAAAGCAAGCAGGATAAGCCTGCCTGGAGACATGTCTACATTTCAGAGAAAAAACACGGCTTTTTAAACTTTGTAATCTGTTCTTCAATAAAAAAGTATTTATTGTTAATATCAACAGATTAGCATGTAGCTTCTGTTAACATTTGTTTATAAACAGACACAATACAAGCAGCTTAAATATCCAAGCTAAACATTTCAAATTCTGATAAAACAGTAAGAAAAACTCCATGCACCAACAGATAACATTTCACATAGAACAAACTACCTTTTATAAAATATACTTTACTTTAGTAATAAAAGTTGGGAAGAAAAGCTGTGTTACTTCAAAAAAGTTCAAAACCTGCTCACTTTCAGAAGAGAGCAACATACAGATGAAAACATTCAGGATTCTTATTTGTGCAGTGTATATAAGAAGATGTAAGTTGCATGTTTATATTAATATGAGTGGAAAGAGCGGACATTAATGACATTACAGTGAATTCTTACCCAGCAACTAGAACATATTTTCCATCTGGTTGATCCTTTAACCTTTCCAGCAGGGACAAACGTACTTTGGCTTTGGTTTGGCCATAGATCTCAATTTCATCTGTAAGCAATCCTATCTCCTTGGCAAGTACATCAACAGCTTTTGGACTCTGTGCTCGGGAAATCTCAATATCACTGGAAACGAAAACAAATAGGAGACAGGAGATTTCACTCAGCTTAGGTGGTCGACAACAGAGCACAAAACAACAGCAAATACTCCAACAATGAAGTTATTGTCATGAGTTTTTCAATCCTCTCTCACATTTTACTAACCAAACCTAAATAGTAGCTAATACCTAATATAACATTGAAAATCACATGCAGTGTTTGTTAATTGTTACAGTTTCACAGAGTACTCTTGTTTAATCAGATTCCAAATATTACGTAATGCTTTCATATCAAGCTAGAGACGTGCCTGCTGGATGCTCAAGCATGTCCCATTGGAATGGATTTCTCTGGTTTTGTTTTTCTTTTTCTTCTCCTCCCTCACAGCATATTCCAGCCCGTATAATTTACTAAAAGGCACATACATTCCTTGGCCAACAGTCACACAAACACATTAGCTAAACCCAATGCTTGTGCATGTGGCGCCTTTCATGAATGGGCAGTGCCATGCAAGCTCAGCCTCACTACTCCCCCATGAGGCCACCAAAAGAAATCAGACATTTGAAGACCAGCACATGCACATCTAAAACTCAGCTAAACTAAGAATGGCCACATAGCAGGAGTCTAAAGCACAGGGCTCAGGCCAGACATCCAGTCAGCTTATGAACTACCTCCAGCAAGGACTGTGAGTGGCAGCTGAGGCAAGCACACATCATGGATTACCTGAGAGAAGGCAGCTGTAGGCTAGGGGTCACTATTCTATCTGGAATTTCTGACCTAGACCACACAGAGTCTTTGGATTAAAGAATCCTTTATGGATTTTTCATTTGTGAACTTGACTTAGTTATGGCCACATAAGCATTTAGCAGCTGTCGGCTCCTGCAGCAGTGATACTCAGGGTGCGGCCCACAAGGTGTGAGGAGTTGTCTCCTTTGGCTTTGAAGTGCTCGTATTACCACAAAAGCAACTTAAAAAAAATACTTTCAGCCTGATCGGGCTAAATTCCTTCCTGCAGTTCCAGCCGACTACAGTGTTTTTAAGATAGAATCTGGCAATGGCATCAAAGCTAATGTCCTGAATTTTCAGTCTGCAAGATTTTAAGTATCCACCGATGAACACAAAACTGCTGCCAGATCTCAACTCTGTGTGTGGACTTTGGATGTTCTGCATCCACCAGCAGATGATCAGTCTGTGCCAATTTAATTGCTTCCAATTCTTTGAGGATATCCTTAACTAGGACCATTATTCAACTATAATTCTCAAGTATCCCTCTCTTGCACCCTGCAGCAGCTAAGTGAAACCCAGAAGCCATCCATCCAAACAATTACATAATTCAGTACTACAGGACAAGAAGTTACTCAATCACAGCACTAACCTGGCATCCACTTTCTTTCAAAGACACACTTAGCATATCCCCTTTCATAGAAGGATATACCTTTGGCTTTCTATGCATTACTTCAAACACAATTAGCCATAAAAATGTAATAAGAACACAAGATGGAGTGGCTTACAAACATCACATGGCAAAGAGTATCTCAATTTTTCATTCAGAATTTTCTATATAAAAACAACTCGAGTCCCAGAAAACTATTAGTAAGTTGATGACAGTGTGTGTGGTCCCATAAAGATTTAAGCATAAAAAATTTCCAGGGTGACTGTTCTCCTATTAAGGTAACTGATGCATTTGGCAAGAGCAGAAGGATGTAGACTAATATGACAAAGTTAATTTCTCTTTTTTCCTTCTTCTGAATATATTGACCTCTTACTAAAAGACAGAAGCTATTATTTCTAATCTCAGGCCAGACTGTCAGGACTCCCTGCAGCAATCTCAGCCCTTCCTGTTTCCCTCATCTCTTCCTCACCTTCAGAATCCTGGAAGAAACAATAAGGCTTTTCTCAATCTGCAGGTACCACTACTGGCAAAAAGTGGAAGAAGCAAAACTAGCCAAGTTGTAACACTTATACAAATTAAAAGGTAAAGTATTTCTAGATAAATTAAAATTAGAAATACTTTTAGAAGTCAAGCAAAATTGACAGTAGATGCTAACAGTTATCCATTGGTAAAACCACTGTTGTCATAATTTTCCCATCTGAAATTCCCTTAAAAATCTTCAAGGCACCCAGACTTTTAACAACTCAGAACCGCGTTAGTGACAGGCACAGCACCAATACATGCAATAAAGTGCTAAAAGGCATAATTTCACTAAAAATTTACATTTATATGTTAATTACTACTGGGCTATACAAAACATATGAAATGTTTACATCTAGTCTATTATTTCTGGTAAAAGCTCTTCCTAACACACATGAAATTAAAGATTTGGTTAGAACTAGCATTTAAAAGTCTACATTTGTAGCTGGCTCTTTTAGTCTGACAACATATTCTCTCTACTGGAATTACCAGAATTATTCAATAAAGTTATATTATTTAGTATTGCTGGAAATGTGTAACAGTGGTTTTTCTGCATGAATGAAAACTTTCAGGCAAGAAGTCCACCACTGACAATGGTAAATGATAATTTATAAAATGCAAGAAAATTTAAAAGATAGGGGAAGGCTCCCCATCTCCTTACCTATGTGCTGAATTTTTTTTTTACTGAATATTTGTAAGAAAATTTTCCATTCCATTTCCAACATATTTGGAAATACTTCAATTAACAGCCAGATCTCACAGAAATCAAAAAGCAGATGTTCTTAGTTTTAGTGTTTAAGCAGCTTTGCCTCATTTTCAATGAAAATTCCATCTGTTTCCACACAAAGCGGTGTATTACTGCAAGATTACATTTTATTACTTAGGATACTTTCCATCTCAAGGGTTTCTTTACATTTAAAAGAAAAAAGACAAAGCTATAGAGTTAGCAGAAAAATGCAAGTCCTATTAGTGGTTATATTATATGCCATTATATATTAATCATGTAATTATTTATGTATTAAACACACAGTGCTGTAGAGAGGGTTGGCAATAATTTTTTTGAGTCTTCTTTTACTATCACACTCATGACATCACATTCTTTAATCTAACTAACTGTATTATTTAAGCATAGTTTTTTCTGGGTTTAATTCTAGAAATGTTACATGCTGGCCCAGGAAAAGCTCAAGGATTTCTGCCCCCTGGACTCCTGGCTATAACAGAAAACTCATTCTTTTGGCATCTCTGCTTTAAATTACAGCTGCATCCATTGCCACTAAACTGTTGTAAGAGACAGTGAAAAGTGAATCAAAATGCTTAGAAAACAAAACATTTTGTTACAGGTTTCCTAAAACACAGCAGTAGGATTCAGAATTACAGAATCACAGAGTGGCTGAGGTTGGACAGGACCTCTGGAAGTCATCTGGTCCCCTGCTCATGTAGGGACATGTAGTTGCCTAGGAGAGTGTCCAGGTGACTTTTGAATATCTCCTATGATGGACAGTCCACAACCTCCCTGGACAATCTGTGCCAAAGTCTGGCCACTCTTACAGTGAAGAAGTGTATTCTGGTGTACAGATGGAGCTTTCTGTGTTTCAGTTTGTGCCCATTGCCTCTGGTCGTGTCGCTGGGCACCGCTGAAAAGAGCCTGGCTTGGTCTGCTTTGCATTATTGTACA
>JAOXXN010000446.1:57655827-57685774 GCA_026770055.1 Myrmophylax atrothorax
AGCCTGGCGTGGTCTGCTTTGCATTATTGTACACTGTATTTAGACACAATGGTAAGATCCTCCAGAGCCTCCTATCCTCCAGGCTAAGGAGGCCCAGCTCTCTCTGACTTTCTTCCAATGTGAGGTCCCTTCAGCATCTGCATGGCCAAGAAGCAGGCATACAAATAAGCACAAAAACATTGCAAACTTTTCCTGCACAGCAGAATCTCACTTGAAATCCTCAGTTCCTCTCTCCATCAGCCAACACAACCAACAAGTAGCAAAGCACTTTAGCACAGTAAAGAGTTCAGGCTGCTCTAAATATCAGAGATGTGAGCAACTGTGCCAAGACAGATCCGAATCCCTGTGGCCCTACATGAGCCTTGGGAGGTGAATGACAGGAACTGATGGAAAAGATTCTGGCTATGAGAATAAATACGCTTCCTGCTTTCCACACACACAGAGGAATTTAGAAGTCTAATGCAGAAGAACGTACTTCTGCTGAGGAAAGAAAATAAATACAAACTCAAATGCCACTGAAATCACTGAGCCTTAACTGAACAACTCCCTCCCTTAGGGTGTAGGCTTTGGGAACTTCTCATATTTTGTATTTCTGTTGGTGTTGCACCAAGCTTCATCTCCTTTCCTCAATGAAACCTTCCAGCTTTACATCTTCATTAAACAAAGCCTGACTCCAATGCACATAATAAGAGTAAAAATTGATAGCAAAAAGAAGGACATGGTTACAGTGAGGCATACAAGAGAATAGTACAACATGTAGTCCACATATGATTAAAAGTGAATTAGGCACAGACCATTTTTAGGTTCATTGGCACATTTAACACTTGCAACAGCAATTTTTTAAATATTTTTTTCAGTTTGTTTTCTTTAAAAAGCACTTCTTACCTGGGTACTGGACAGAGGGGCTGCAGTTTCAAGCAGTGGAGGTCCCACTTCCTGTACTGCCGGGACTGCATCCATCGCTCCATGGTTTTTACCATGTTCTGGTTTTAAACAAGGAAACAGCACACACCAGCTGCATCATAAATGCCGAACACGAATTTGAAACTATCTCAAGAGCATGTTGAAATAACTTCTACAGCAAAGGCTAATAGAAAAACCCTCAAACTTAAAAATCTTTCCCTTTCATGGTTTTAGGACAAAATAAAACCCACTATCCTATTGTTTGACCACATTTCAAAATGAAACAACTCCATTAACATGTAAGTGGCAGAGAGAAGTCTCTAATTAGGCAGTTTGAGATTTATTCCGGTAAGACGGAGAATTATGATTCCTCTTTCACATCATAAAAATAATGGAAGATACTAATTGTTCATTGACTGAATTATGCTGCTTCCACATTAAATAACAAACTTTCAGACCCTCTATCCATCATGACACAAAAATACGGACAGATACAAATAATCTTCACTGCCTTACCAGAATAAATGGCATTAGGCTACTAATACAAGTGCTTCTGCCAAGCTTTACTGTATTCACCAGAGTTATGACATATTTGATTTTTAATTTACCTTTCTCTAATTAAAAGTAACAGGCATTACATTAATCTGAATAAGAGTTACTATTAAAATGGGAGGCGGGTAAGATGTTCAAAAGGGCAAAACCACAGTTAAAATCTAAGCTGCAGAAGCAATCTTTACAACTTACAAAAAGAGCAACAAATCTGCAACCCTGAAGTTACACTAACCTGCATTCTCATTGCTATTGCAAGAGATCCAACAGTGTTTTCAACAGCAGGGTTGTTTTGCTGATCATAGTTGCATTTCTCTGTAAAATAAAAGTATTGCATCAATAAATCACAAATTTTTTGTGAGTGGGAGCATGTGTATTTGAAAGTTATGTCCCAATAAAAAATTTCAGAACTTTGACTTGAAATTTAACAATGTTACTGACAAAATTATAGGTGGCTTCTTCAATACCTCAAATGAAATCACCCATGCGGATGAATATACTACTAAATCAGAGAGTAACTGTATGCTCTGAAACATATTACACAAACACACACAAATCCACATAGCTGTAAGGATTTGAAAAGCTATACATATTCTTAAACAGAACACCTAAATGAGCATGGTAAAGAATGTCTTCTTGACACACTCATTACAGCGAGAACAAAATACTACATAGGATTCTTAACCAGAGATTTACAACTTGGAAACAGACTATGAAAATTTTTTTGAGCAGCAAAAGTTATCTCCATCAGCGTGACATTAAAAGCAGACAGTCTGAAAAGTCTACACAATTCAGAGTGATTTCAACTTCAGAGACACTTATAATTGTTTCTAGTGGCAAGATATCAAATAATAATCATACATTAGCTACCCTAAATAAACATATTATTTTGACATTTTGTTGTAATCCTTATTCTGGCCTGTTTTTCTGTTACTGTTTATTAATTTTTATCTAGACACAATTTCTCCAAAATTCACATCCTAGTCTCTGTGGGCATACCAAGGCCCTATTTGCATGCTGAAGGGCATGGCCGTAATTGTAATAAAAAATAACAACTGTACACTGACAGCTTTAACCTTTCCCATAGGGGAGCTGAAGTGCAAACCCTGACCTGGTCAAGCTCTCCCTCTATTCATCCCATCTGTACTGGTCATAAAATGCTCACATTGTCTTGCACAATTACCGCTCTGACAAGGGTTCCAGTGGCAGCAAGGCACAGAAAACTCAGACTGAAGCCAGTGTAGCAGGCAGAAGTAGCCAGACGAGCCAGAACCACCCCCCCACCACCACCATCCAGCTCTGGCCCACTCTGTCACACCCATCACTGAGAGAACAAGAGACCCTCTCTGCAGACACCCTCAGTCTCATTCTGCATGTTTCCTTATCCTTTATCAAACTTAATTGCCAGCAGGCACCTACTCATCAGTGACAAAGCCAGCCAAGCAGAAAGTAACAGTCCTGATATTAAAAGGCAATTAAGAAAGTGTTGGAAAAGTCCTACTTGCTTTAACACTTGCTGTTAAAAAAAACAAAACAAAACAAAAAACCAAAATCTTCTGGAGATGCTCAACTTTAGATTCAGACAGAAGAGTTTTCCTGGAACAGTCTATCACAGTCATAAGTTGACTGTTGTTGCTTTGAGACCAGGCTGGGAGAGCTGCCAAACAGACAAACGAAGGAGGAAAAATGGAGTTTAAAATCTCCTTTCAGACAGCTGTGCTTTACAGAAACATTTTGACTTTTCATGCTATTTGGCTTAATACAACTTTTTTATCAGGGCAGAGCTAGCATGTGTGTAAATACATATCAGAATTAGACAATTCCCTTCAATAAACTACTTCTGTCAGACTGCCTGTGCTACACAGTCACCCCACAAATGACTAACCAGGCTTTTAGAGGGGTGAAGGTGAAGTTAGAGGTGAAAGTCATGCACACATGGAGCTAGCAAGACAATCACAAGATTGCAACAGCTCTCTTAGGATAAATTTTCCAGATGGCAGCTGGAATAGAACTCTGCATTAGACTACGGTCAGATCAGCTAGACATTATCCTCCATTTTCTAACTTGTACCCTATTATGCAGATGGGTGAGAGCCACTGTCATGTACAACCTGTTTGCTCAGGCAACTTAGAATACTGAGAAGAGGTAGAGGAATGGTTGAATGTCCTACTGACATATTCAAAACCATATGGGCTTAAGTTTTCAAGTAACCCCAAAGGAGCTGCACACCAAATCCCAAATAATTCTGGCATGCCTAAGTTTTGTTTAGAAATTCATTTTCATTTCTCTACATTTACATATAAAGTATATTCCTGCAAGACACTGGCAGCACTCACCCTATTCCAAGATCATTAGTACAACAGAAGCACATGTTGCATTGCTAGAAAACTGTAAAACATTTTAAAATTGTGATAATTTAAAAAATCTTTGCTTGGATTAAAAAAAAACTTGAAAAATAATCTTGTCACTTTGGAGCAAGCACTTTTAGCTCTACTCTCCTGGTTTACATCATCACATTTCTTCAATTCAGCTATGTCTTTACAAATTTTGAGTGCTTTTAAAACATGCAAGTCTGTTAGACTACATATACACACATGAAGATAGAAATCCAGCTATTATCTAGCAAGGAAAAAAGCTACTTCATGGCCATTATTGCTTTCAGGCTTCATTTAGCTTCTGTGACCCCACAGATGTTAAATCGGACATTTCTAAAGCAAGAGAACATCCAGAACAATTTCCAAGCACTTCAGCCAGATTCCATGAAAGTGAGGAGTCAGTTATGAGACTCAGTTGTTTCCCCAAGGTCACAATTACTCCACAATGAGCTTTTCACAAACATCTTGCAGTTAAGCTAAGCGCATTCTTCCTGTCAGACACCTGTGTTTCATGTACCTCTCTAGTAAGCTTTGAGATCAGCGTTTTTTAGAGCTGCTAAAATGCATTTCGGAATTTCTTCAAGGTTCAGACATCAAAAGCATAACCGTAAAGACAGACAGACATTTGATAGTTAAGTTCTATTTAAATTATCTTTATAAAAATTTCATGCTGCCTGCCAAAAAAAAAAAAAAAAGCAGTACTCAACACAGCCCACTGCTACAACTTGAAAAATGCAAAGAAATGTATACGTTTATGCCAAATCTTACATTTCCTGCCCAAAGAATGAATGTTGCTTTGATGTGTGATGCAATTCTTTTTAATAGCGCTCTTTCAGGGAAGGGAAACACTAATATTATCTAGAGTTCTATAGAGCAACTAAGGCATGAAGGTATTTAAGACATAGCATGCAGTTACATTGCAGAGTTCTCTGAAGGCTAAGACTCCCTCTATCATGGAAGGAGAGAATTAGGTGTCCAAAAGTGGGACTTGTACCAGGCAACACATAGTGCTGGGAGAGTCTAGTCACTAGTGGTGCCCACTCAGGCTGCAAGGACTGCCTTATCCCCATCCTGTCAGAACAGACCTGCATCTCCCTCCCAAGTCTGACATGCAAGACATTTCTGCTTAGAAGCACTAGAACGAGGAAGGGAGATTCCCTTTCATTCATTTATTCATAGGTATTATCACTGTAACACCACTCCCTCTCTTATGTGGCCCTTTCTCCTTCTCACCCATTCCTCCTTCATGTAAGACCATACTATACTAGTAGGAGGTTGGGTACTTGCTGAAGAGACCTGTGCTCCAAGCCCTGCCCCACGGTTACTTAACAATTATATCCAACAATCCCTACGGAAAATAAGTGGGCATTAGAGATGTAAGGAGTCTACTAGTCAGTAGGCTAGGAAAAAGAAAACACAAAATATTTTTAGACAACTTGTGCAGCATCAGGAAGGGATAAGGCTTGGTACCCACTCTAGGATCAGAGCAATGGTTTGGAAGGTGGAAGATGAATGTCCAATTGCCTTCAGACAACTGAGTGAACATAAACCCAGATCTCCCACACCTGCAGTGTCTGTTCAAGTCAAGAGGATATCATGAAAGACAAGGAAAGGAATCTATTGCTAAGGCCATGCTTCGCATGTGAACAGCAGCTGCTTTATTATTAGCCCAATCTTGCATTAGGACTGAATAGACTTAATTTGTCCTTAAGAAATATCTCAAGAACCATATAATTAGTTTTCCTTGGCCTTATGACCATTTCCCCAGTTTTGTATCAATATATGTCAACAAGCACATTTGTGACATATTTAAAAACCCCATGTTAACCAGTCACACTACCCATGTACTTATTTTCCTATTCTTCCACAGCATAATTTCATTTGGATGCTGAGCAGTCAAATTCATTTACACACCACACATCAGGAGATGCAATTCTAGCAGCAGAATAACTCCTGGGAAGCTTTCTTAATTTTATTCCTAATTAAATTCTGTAGCATTTTTCAATTGAGAAATTAATGAACACATACACCCTTCTACAACAAGACAGGGGAGGAGGAGGGAGGTGAATCGGAACTCTTTTTTGTAGGAATAATAACTGAAGGAGGCATTCTGCCTATTCTTGGCTATACATGATTTCTCTACTCCCTCTCTGCAGGCAGGTTCACAGCACTTAGCAGTTGGTATTTTTTTCTCTTCTCTTTTTCTCATGTTCCAAGTGAGTCCACAGAAGTCACAGGATAACACACTGAACAAAACAGCACTAAGTAATAGCTTATCTGATGACCCAAAAGTCTTCCCTCTGAATTCCTTGAATCCATAGGATCATCACTTATTTAACAATCCTACTATGAAGAATTGGTTTCAACCTTTCATACCTTACCTGACATTTTTTTCCTATTGAGACATTGGAGACAAGTGTATACACCCCCTATAGACAAACACATACCCTTAAAGGTCTCCTCCCAAAGATGCAGCTTTTAACCACATTACATTGTCACCAAGATGCCACACACACCTGAAGAGCTCGCTGCACATCACTTCCAGTAGCTGTTATCTTTAACACATCCTACCTGACAGCAGGTCATGAGAACAACTGATAACGGTGGTTCCAGGCTTTATCCAGTTCACAGGAATGTCATCAGGCTTCATACTGCCGAATATCACCACATCTGCGTGACGAAGCTAGGGACACCCCAAAACATCCCCCAGAAACAAAACAAGTATTTAGTGTTAGAAATACATGCTTGAATATGCATCTTAAAGATAGTCAGACTTACACAGCAATAGCCTTTTGAGCAAAGAATTCACAGAGGACAAGAACAAAAAAAAAATAAAAATATCCAAACTGAAGGCTTGATTCTTACCTTCCATGAAATTTAAGACCAATAGCATTTAAAATGAAGTTAGGTAAACAAACTGTGAGATCAGGTGATGAGGTCAGAGTCAGCATCAATAATATTTAATGGGGATTACATCCTTCCAAATAAGAAGTTCTATCATTGTCTTAAAGTCCAAGATAACTTGAAGTAACTTAAGAAAAAGAAGCATTGAATGACAGTAAATAGGCAATTAAAATAGTACAACCAGATTATTTGACAGTAGAAAACCAGGCCAGCTGATGGGAATGCAAGATGACCTGAGCTGCAAACATCAATGCTTTTGAAGAATACCAGTTGAGCATTGTTTTCCTTCTCAGTTCATGTTTGCTAATCAATGCCTATGATTTACTTCAACCTGGCAGATGTTGGAGCAAAAATGGTTACAGCAAAAATTCTTATAACCAAAGATATAAGTGCCTTTCTTTCCCCACCTCCTCTGAAGCAAGGTCCTGTACCAGTTAAAAGAATCATCATGAGATAAGGGACAGCTCCAGAGGCAGATGTATAAAGATCCACTAAAAAATCCAAATACACTGTGCCTGAATGTAAAAATTATCTCAGATACAGCGATTTGGTAATATTTTGAAAAAATGTAAATTAATTCCAAATGTCACAAACTCAGTGAGCCTCTCTATGAATTGATTTGTGACTGACAAGCGTTTCAGCTTCTTTTTTGGCCAAAAGTGCTCTGACACAACCCTGCCCAACACTCCTGCCAAGAAAGAACAGCTACAGATCCGGTCAGGATAGCAGGTTTTTGGCACAGCTGAGCATCCAGGAGGGGAGAAGAGCATAACTCCTGCGGAAAAGGCAAAACACTAAAAAAGCTCCATCTTCCCCTCAGAGAATGCAAGCATGTCCTAACCCTCCTTAGAGATCTGCATGTGGAAACAAAGCCAGGAGTGTGGGAGAAGATTTACTGTCTTGACCAATGACTAATGCAATGAGCTGATTCAGGCAGCAGTCACAAGTCGCACAACACTCCTGTGATGGCCTGCAAACAGCCATTCAAGCCTTATCCAAACTGCTCACACTCCTGAGTCTGGTGCGAATATCAGCTTACATGTCCCTCCTAGAAGGGCACATAGGTCATAATGCTTGACCAGCATCAGCTCAAACGATACTGAGAAATCTGCAAGCAAATCTGGATAAAAAGACGCTGTAATGACTTGTGTACCAGGAATACTATGATGAAGGCACACTTTGCTCTGCAAAAGGAGGCAATTTCTGCTGTAACAGTCGACATCAACACAAAGAAAACCAGTGATTTTTCTCAGTTACATGACCACAGCATTTTTTTGTTAAGAAATCACATACTGAAAGTCAGGATGCCTTCCCATGCAAAGCCTCTGGGACAAGGACTAAGCTTTGCACACCGCTTAGCATAGTTAATTGATGAACCAGTTGAGAGCTGTATGCAAGAAGTAATAATTTTGATGAATGTTCAGCCAACATACTTATGACAGAATTGATTCAATGTAACTACAACGCCAGAAAACAACTGATGAGACCAAATACTCATCTCTAGGACTACAGACCCAAATGTTGAAAAATGTTCTTAACAGCTGAACACAATTATTTTTGTAGCCAATGTTAACATTGATTTGGATAGTTAACATGGCACATACCCAAAAATTTACCAGAAAACCAGTTGAAGTTTTTCTCTCATTGCCCTGCCCCACCTCCTCCTTGAAAAAAGTTGCATGGCAGCAAACAGTTGTTCCACAGGTTGAAGGCAGATTGACCTCTCAGAGCCTTCCCCAATATGATTGCCTTTTCCCTCTTTCACAAAGAAAACAGTATTTTATGTGCAACTATTGAAAAAGTTCTTGCAGAGTCGATAGAATATATATCACAAACATTTAATAGAAATTTTCTTCCCCTGTGAGCATTTTCAAAAAGTATATCCAGAAAGTGGGAGAGCAAGTCCACTGAAAGCAAAATAATTGTTTACAGAATTTTGTGTGTCCTTGGAAGAGATTTATGTGATCTCCACCAAGGCATTTTGGTTTCACTTGCAAGAAGTGGTGTCCATGCCTTCTCTGTTTTGTTTTTTTTTTCTCTTTTGCCACAACCTACTCTTCTGACTGCCTGTTTAATCAGTAAAGCAAGAAGCAAGCCTTGGGATGCATGTGCAGGGTTATCTGCAACCAATACCAGACGTTAGAGATGGAAAAGTCCTATGAAATCACCACATTGAACCTCCCTAGCAAATGCACCGCACAGTCCCTGGACAGAGGACACATCTGACAGGAACCAGATGCTACAGGCAGCCATAGCCAGAAGGTCAAGGAGATGCCCACAAGGGAGAACACATGGCTGCCTGTCCCATGCTCCCTGGACAGCAAGGCTGTGTCGCACCAGTCTGGCTAGAGGAAGGAATGACAAGCATCATGCCAAACACTCCTTAATGTACTAGGCAATATGCTGAAGACAAAGTAAGCTAATAGTCCAGTAGTATCCTGCCTTCTCACCGGTAAATATTTTTTCAGTTGGGAAGAGCTGTGCCAACAAATAATCTGAAACCTTACCTCATAACAAAATATGATTCCCTCCACCAAGATTTAAGTAGAAGCAGATTAAGAAGCACCACCCATTCCCAAGACAGAACACCAAATGTTAAAACAACAATACAGACTTTCCAGCCAAGTATTTAATGATAATGGTACAAAGTAGCTGTCTATTACAGATAACTGAAGCTCCATTTTGCTGTGAATTCTACATAAAAATTTCATTTTCCCACAGTTAAAACTGACTGCCACAAAAGCCATTTTTAAATACATGATCAAACAAAATAAAAATTAAAATTAATATTTGAAATGTAAAAGCCCTCAGTTTCCTGGGTATGAAGCTAGGCCATATAAAATTTAAGAGATGGGATGAGTAACAGGAACCTGATTACAAGTTTTTTCATAACTCTCTTTATCAAAAAAAATCTTTAAGCACATCAGTTTTCAGATCAAGTTCCACTTAAATCACAGCAACTTTAACTACTTTCTGAAATCTTGAATATTTTATAAGTCAGTTTCAGGTACTTTTCCCACCAAGGTATATTCTTCTTAAGTGCTTTTTTCCCAGCCCTCTCTCTACCTCAGGAAGTTTAGGGTTTGCAAATCATTGCAAGGCAGCAGAGCCACTCTGCATGGTCTGCTCTGATTCCTCCCACCTGGCCACAGTTCTAGGGATGAGCCAGAGCAAGCAGCCACCAGCTCTCTGCTATCATCTTCTTGACCAGACACTGACCACCCCTTCCCTACCACACAGGCCTGAATGCACTTTCTCTACACGTTGCACATGAAAATCAAGTCCATGTCTCTCCCGTGGGCTCAAGCCTACTGCTTTAGCAACTGTTCCTCTAGCTTAGAGACAGGGGGATAAATTTCAAAATTACAAGGAACAGAGGTGATGCACATAAAATGCTGAAGTAGAAATAGTTTGTCTACATCATCATCATCACTAGAAACTCTCATGCAGCTTCCCTTCTTCTCTCCTCTTAAGGGATCTCTATACCTGGTCTCATGTTCCTTCATGCTTACAATACAAAATAAATTTTTGTGCCCATACCATGGCTCTTGGGTCAGGATAGTAAATGGCTAAGAGGTGTCTAAAAATTTGAAGCTTAAGCGTTGGCTCTAAGTAAAAGGAGATTGTGTCCAAAAGAAGTCCTTTTTCAACCTGAAAAGGTTCAGCACTCCAGCATGATGTGGTTCACATATGGACTACATTAAAGATGACATGCTGAAATAACGACTGACTGAATTTAGATGACTGAAACAAAATTCTGTTTTCTTACAAGAACTAGGTATTATCCATGTTTTAGTGAGGAAATAATCTGTATTTTTCAATATGAATCTACTTGATAACCTCCTTTCAAACTAGAAAGCATAATTCTACCATAATAAAGGATTAAGCACAAAAGTTCCCATTCTTCACCTGTAATACTGAATTGACTTTTGGGCAGTCCTAATTTAAAATTATGAGGGAGATGTTCCTGAAAGTATGGCACTAGGTCATTCTTCAGGCACCATGCAGTAAATGTGCTTTGAAGAGTTATCTACACAAGGCTTAACAGAATGGTAACATCTTAACAATATCCACCAAAATTATGTCTATTTCTTACTTCATAATTTCTTTCAAAATGAACATACCAATGCCAAAACCCAATGTTTCCTCATGGCAACCATGACCAGATGTGTCAGAACCTTCTGAAATGCTTTCTTTCATTTGTAATTTTATTTGAAAACCCAGGAAGCTCAAGGGTGCTGAAGAACATGGCTCAGTTGTGCCGTGATTTTAAGAAATGAAGTCAAGCATACCTGAGATGGAACAAAAATATTAACCTGTTCACCTTAACAAAACGTGAAGTAGGGAGGGGAAAAGAACACTGAAAGTGGGTCCACTATTCATTCATGTCAAAGCAAGGAAATGAGAGTGAACCATTATTTATTTTATTCCCTTTTCTTGCCATAGGACAGAAAAGACTTGCTTTAAAGGAGCACACTAAGTCAGATGGTAGATGACATTATGCTGTTTGTCAGGAAAGCTACCCCTACATTGTTAGACTTTTCCTAAGGTGGACTAAAACATACCTTCCTCTTGATCAGTTTCAAAATGTTTTTTCAAAAGTGCATGAGTAAAAGAAGCATTAACAAGTCCATAGCAATACAAAACCTTACTCCAGCACCCAACAACATTAGAGTTGTGTGACCAATTTAAATGGAAAGAATTCATAAAGATAACAGTTGTTGTTATACTGTCCTTTTTGAAAAGAAGAACAAATCAGCGAAGCTAGTCTAAGGTAATTTAGTACCCACTTAAGAAAGGCATTACATCATTAAGTTCAGGCTTTAATGCAAGTAGGCCTGTCCAATGGATTAAGACAAATAATATAAACCTATCCTTAGGACAAAATTTTCCTTTCCTGCTATATATTGCAAAACAAATGCATACCAGTGAAAAGTTCATACTCTTCTTAAGTTCATCCCTCACTTCGTAAGTGAAGTTATTATGCTACCACAGCTTATACTTCAAAAAAACAGCACACCCACTGCTACTGTAGAGGCATGACATTCAGAGAAAGGAGAAGTTGGTATATTGAGCAGGAAAAACAAAACATGAATTAATTCTTCCAAGTCTTGGAAAAACCTCAACATTGATTAGCATAGTTTTTTACTTGAAATTCAAATAAAAAAGACCTCATGAGAAGAAACCTTGTGAACCCTTTAAACTGTTTTTACTTAATCAGCATTTTAAACAAACAGAAGACTTTATATAAATTCATACCACCAGCTATAACCATGTTATCTAACAACATTGTATTTCAAATACAGGTTGCCACCAAACAGCAGTACCTAATTTTTCTGTAAGAAACCTGTGCTCAGTTTCTGACTCTCCAGCTTCTGGGAATATGAAACAGGATAGTTTTCCCAGCATGCAATAGATTTTATCAAGGAGCTAGAGTTAACTATCAGAGTTACATCCAGGCAGGTTCAGCAGTGCTTTGGGGATTACTGGTGACATGCTGCTCCAGGCTTACAGATGAGGAAAAGGAAGGCAGGTTTCCCCTGAGCTCAGCTGATTAGTCCTGCAGGCAAAGTACAAACTCCTTTACTGCCAAAAGTTAAAATGAATCTGGGAAAACTGAAGTGCAAAACCTCAAACTTAGGCCTCTTATTCTGTTTTCCATCAGTGACCTGCTGCAAAAGGTAAGCTATGGAGAATGCCAAAAAGCAAAGCACGATTATGGGAAAGCATCTGGATGGAATGAAACAGATTTCTCTTCAGCTATAGACAGCACTGCACAAGCAGCTATGGGCTCAATCCAATTTTTTCACTGTGAACCAGTGGAAATACCTCTGGCCACACTGTCACCGGCCCCATCCAGCCCAAAGCGGTCCTCTAGCACAACCCCAAGCACTGAGAAATAACTGAAGAATGAGACATTGCAAGGATCAAGTTCACAGTGCTCCATCTCCAAGAGAGGCATATGTTTCCTAAGTTCTGTCAGTCACTTAAAGTCCAAAGCTGAGACAAGCCTGACAAAAACATCCGCAGCTGTGAAAACATGAATTTGCCAGAGAACTTTCTATCACAGCTGCTCAAATTTATTTCCTCCTCCTGTCCTTGCCTCCAAAACCCAGAGGTTTGACACCATCATTTTTCCTTGGCTGCCACCCTGTGGTACATGCTGTCAAATACAAGAGTTGTCCCGGGCACCTCACCCCTACAAGCTACTGGCAACCAGGCTCTGGAGTAACATGCGCTGCCACAACCAATATCTGAGCTCCGCTGCACACGCCTGAGGCACAATGCACTTGGGGCTAAGGAACAAACTGTGAAGTTTGACAGGAAGTCACATCAAATTCTAAGTTGTGGCTAAAAGCTCTGCAAAAACCAAGGAAGACCATGTATATTAAATCCTTCAGTTTAAGGCTCCCAAATTTCTTTGAATCCTTTTACATTCTCTGCAAAGATAAAGAGTGGGACCTCCCTTGTCCCAAAAGACGCAGTATTTGCAAACCTTTAAGACAAATTCAATGAAAGTAATTTCATACAGAGGACAATATCATAGAAAGAGAAGAAAGAGGGCATTTCTCTCGGAGAGAAAGTAAAAGGGAGAGCTAACATTTGTTGAATTCTTTCTCTCATGGCTCTTGTGTAAAATAATGAAATTACAGCAGCCATTGTTACATGCAGTATTCACAGAATCAAGGAATCAATTAGGTTGTAAAAGACCTGAAATCATTGAATGCAATTTTGGATCAAACATTATCATTTCAACTAGACCACGGCACTAAGTACCACATCCAGTCTTTCCTTAAACACATACAGAGATAGTGACTGCACTACCTCCCTGGGCAGTCCGTTCCAATGCCTTATCACGCCTTCTGTGAAGAAATTCTTCCTAATGTCCAACCTAAACAAACCCTGGCGGAGCTTAAGACTATGTCCTCGTCTAGTTGCCTGGGAGAAGAGGACAACCCCCACCTGGCCAAAACCTTTCAGGTAGTTGTAGAGAGTGATAAGGTCACCCCTGAGCCTTCCCTTCTCCAGACTAAACACCTCCAGCTACCTCAGCCGCTTCTCATAAGGCTTGTGCTCCAGACCCTTCACCAGCTTCGCTGCCCTCCTCTGAAATCTGGTAGAGGGTAGAGGCCAGTGTTTGCACCATTTATGAGCAAGAAGGAAGGAGAAAAGATCCTAACCCACACTGGCTACCAGGAAGACCCAGTACCACCTGTGACTGCAACGATGAGTCTCCCTCTCGGGAACAGCAGCAAAGGGAAGCAATGCCAGCGGAGCAGCTGACAGGGATATCCAGATAGTAGGGGTGCAGGATGACCCTGGGGAGACAGAAAAGCACTCACCTCACTCTGCAGCTGTGGGGCTTTCCATGGGCAGCTGATGATTGCCGCTCCCTCCCTCTGGAGCATGCTCTGCAGGGCAGCACCCACCGCCCCGCTGGCTCCCACCAGCAGCACCGTCCTTCCACCTGCACAACAGAAGGCAAGTCGTTCAGGCGCCTTCAGCTGCAAAGGCACAAGCACCAGACTCCACCAGCCACAGAGCTGGGGCAGAGACACAGAACTCTGCCTTGACCAGGCCACTCACTGCCAAAACCCTCCAGAAGTGCCAGCACAGTGGCTCACGACAGGATAGTGCCGCATGACTGCACAACCACAGCTGCTGTGCCAGCATGGGCAACTCTTTCTCGCAGCCCGTGCAGTGACCCAAATCATAGCTCTTAAGTTGTTTCCTGACAACTCTCTAAATTATAGTAAGCAAATACTGCTTTTCTGGCTTTCTGGTATTTTGCACAAATCCTTTTATTCTCATTTGTTACTAAGTATATTTGACCTTCTGTTTACCGTTCTGTTACAGAAATCCTTGTTTCAACAATTATGAATCACTGTAAGAGAGACAACTTTTGAAATGTTGCCTTAAACTAACAGCATCTTCACACACTGTAAACCCACTTGTTTAAATCTGCCATTTCAGTGTCAGCATTTACACAACACAACCCAAACCAAAAGACTTGCTCAGCAGCAATTTACAGGCAGACCTGGGTTTCTCCAACTGTTCACAATAATCAAAACTGTCAAGTGAAATCCCCAAGTATGTTTGCGTTTTTCACGTTGAAGACTCAGATGTTTTGTGTGGCTTCAGTGACACTAAATCCACTGGTGACAGCCAATCCCTAGGCTAATATCTAAAATCTGTAGGACTGAGACCCATTTCTGCAAGTACTACATTCAGATCTCACTGAGGTTCCTCACTAACAGGAGACAACTATACATTGGGTGGGAATACAACACAAACTAGAAAACACGACAAGTCAGATTATATTTGACTTCCAACCAGGATTAAAACTGAGAAAAATAATTATTGTAAAATTAATTAATGTTTATGATACAAGGACTCACTTATATTTTCAAGAAGCTCCATCACAGCACATGCTGTAGGAGGAACTAGACAATCATAGACATCACCATGTACCAAGCATCCGAGGTTTACACTGGATAATCTGCAGTGGAAAAATATGGCAAATTAACAAAAAAAAAAGTTTGTGTAACATTAATGCTCAGTAATGCTTGTAACATGGCTAACAGCTAATCCCAGGAGCAAACACATCTTATAAATGCAAATCCTTTGATAGTCATGTACTGTGGCTAATTTGTATCATCCCACACCCCAGTTAGACAAACACTGAGCCTCAAGAGAGGCCAGAAGAGGGATCTGTGAGTTTGAATAAGTAACATGATCCCACGATACACAGGCAGCTCTTCATTCATCATGATGGGCTACCCACGGCACATTGAGCAAAAACACCTCAGTGGCTGCAGTGAGACCAGACCAGCACTGCCAGAACCAAGCCAAGCCAGCAGCAGCACATCTGAGAGGCTCAGGCTGCCTTAGTGGGTGCAACTCAGGTGTTTCCCCACTGCATTGCATATTATTCTCTTTCATACACAAGGATGGTTTAAATTTTCCATTTTCTGACCATCTCCTGTACTCCAGATAATGGAAAGGTAACTAATGTGCAAGATTTTCAGACTTTTTACTTGACATGAAAATAAAAGATAGAGGGATTAAAAAAAGGGGTAATAGCCTGTAGTTGAGAGCAGGAAGGCTGAAAGCAGCAACATGGTAACTCAGAAATCTAAATTACACCAGTGGCCTCTTCAGAGAGCAACTCAACACTGATTGGAAAGTTGTGCTAATGGGTCCAAACCATAGCTTACTCTCACCATGAGAGAGTGCTGGGAGGAAGTTAAAACATTCTCTGCAATTCAATTTTTCCATCAATCCTTCTTCTTAAAATTCAGTACTTTGTGGCTACCATTTGTATTATTGAAGTACTGAAATACTTTAAGTATCATCAGTAAATCTGAACCTCAGTTTTTATTTTTGTTTAAGGCCATGTCCTGAATATACATTATGTAAAGATAAAAAAGATAATGATCAAAATTACATCAGCAGAAGACTTCTGATTGATTCAGAGGCATCTTTTATCACTGCTCAATAGCACAGCTAGATACATTAACAGAGGAACCATTAATGAAAAGCACAGGGGAGAATTGATTTTACAGAGCCATCAGCCTTGTGTCTGCTGATATAATTTCTCAGTGCTTCACTTACCCATCCACATCCTTCTCTGGTTTCACAGCATTTAATACCTTACTGCTATATAAGCTTTCTGGGAGGTCAAGGGCAAGGCCCTGCACGTTAGGATCCTCATTAAGTCTCAAGATTTCACTGACAATCTAGGAAGTTAATAAAAAGCATTAAAGATCAGAACAAAAGATAAAAAGACAATCTAATTAGAAGGGGAGAAATCTTGGGGGTTTTTAAAATTACTTTATGGTCACCTTTGCTTCCCTTGCATATTACTGCAACTTCTACATGACAACGCAATAACCTGTTTTCCTCGGTTTGTATTTCCATGGCTTACCAAATAACTTGACTCTGTTTTAAACACCTTGCAAAATAAACACGTATTACATGACATAAAACTGCCAAAAATATTTTCTCTTTCACCATTCCAAATCTCAGCAAAAGCTCATCACTGTAATGACTTCAGAAAATGGTTTTAGAAAAAAGACACCTTAATTAAAACATAGTTCAAAATTGAACCAGATCACATCCCAACACAGATCATGGACAAAATGTTGTAACACTAGAAAAAAACCAATTACACAAGAAAAAATTCATTTTATAAACCAGCATATATCATTACCAATTTTCCTTCTCAAAACATCCTTATCTTAAGAGCAGCCAATTGCCTGGTGAACAATTGTTATGTTGAAAAGGCACTGCACAAAAGTTTAAGAATTTCAAATACTGAACAAGGTGCAAGTCCAAGTGGTTTATAACTGGTCATATTTGACATCTGAGATTGTACTACTTTTCCTTGATTATTTACTCTCTGAAGTGTAAGGCTGATCCATAGTGATACATACTGTTCTGCTGTAACCAGGAAGAATACAATGGAATGAAACATGCTGAAGTTCTCAGGTGAGACATGTCATACAAACATGTCTTCCCATCATAAAATCAGTGTGCAATCATCACAAAGCTGTGTAATTGAATGGGATTAATATCCAACAGAATGTTAGTATAAGGTTTTTCCCTTTACTAATATCATGCCTTCTTAAAATGCTTTTCTTGTAAACTATTCAATGTAATTGAACCCAAACACTTGATATGCAATCAACATTAAACTAGGGGAATTTGGTACAAGTTAGATCTGTAACTCTGAACCAAGAGAACTTGGTGCTACTTTCATGCTAAACAAAGATTGTACAAGCATATCACTAGTATAGAAATGTCCCTTTAGTTTGCTGACTCCTGAGGCAAAAAGAGGTGTACATACTAAGGTTCTGTGCTATTTGACAGCAACAGGGCTGGTATACATTGCAACAGAAAGCATGAATGAATAGATGTTAGAACATCCGTATTTTGCTTAAAAAAATCCTCATATGCTACAAAATGTTGGGGGCCTACACAGCAACTGAAACTTGAAACTGTATTTCAGCTTCCTGGGAAAATAATTCCGTTTTCCATTTTTGTTGCATCTTACTTTAATGCAGCTTTCCATCACCACAGTATTTAAATTACATTTAACTCGTGCACCATAAAGCAATGTAGTATTAATTTGCCTTTACTGTACATACCTCCTTCCCAGCCACCTCCCCACACCAGAGAACACAAGTGAGCATGTGGATTTTAACAGATGAAAAAAGACTTTGTTATAGTAAGCAAGAGTGTGAGCGACCCATTACAAATTTTATTGAAAGTAACTCACCTCAAATAACAAAAACACTGATTTTCTCTTTAAATACACAGCTCAACCACTTTCTAAGATACTACTTCAAAGTAACAGCAACTACTGCTGCATAATCACTATATTTTACCTATTTCCTCCTGTGTTATTGAGCAGATAAAACACATTTACCAACAACAAAGTGTATTTGTTCCTCATTTCAAAAGCCCACTCTTCTTAAATGGATATCTCACTATCCATAATGTATAAAACTTCACAGTAAGTTACTCTCAATGTACCTGGAAGCAGTCCTTGAGATCACACTGCAAGCCACTAACATTTTAAAAATGAAAACACAAAACAATACACAAAACTCACAAGCTGCAGAATTATAAAACTTGCCAAGCACAAGGAGGCCAGTGGGAAACAGTGGCGTCTTTCACTATACATTTCTTTGTTGGTTTTCCTTTCAGATGGTTTGCTATATTTAAACCATATTTGATACTAAGTGCCGTGCCTTCAACAAGGTAAAGAATTCAGCCCTCTAACGATTTCGTGTGGATGCTTGTTTTTTAACTCATACTCAAAAGATCAATAAACAGACAAATAAATTCAATGCCTGTCGTGTGTGTCCCCACCCTCCCCCCCCAAAAAAATCCATTAANNNNAGCAGCTGCAGGAGACAGGATACATGTGCTGGTGTGAGGGGATGCGGCAGTTAAACACCAGACACAAAACCAAAACACTACTCTATTGATTCTGTCCCCGCTTGACAGCAGACAGCAGACAAACCCATTAACTATCTTGTTCCCACTCTAGTTAGTAAGGGCATAATTCTTGCTGTTTGAACTAAGAATCCCAACCCTAGTTTGAGTTAATGGGGATCAGTCGAAGTAATAATGAATGTCTGCAATAAATATAAGTTTATGACAAAAGCGAAAAAGGAGGAGTCCTTCAGGTACTGCAGTTACCTCATCCTTGCCGCTGCCTTCAGGGAGACAGATGTGAATAACACGTAGACCAACCTGTCGAAAGCAAATAATTAAAATTACCAAAGGCAAGTAGCTCATGATTAATAACACATGTATCGGCAAAAGCTTACCTCTTTGGCAAAGTTCTTGTTTGCTTCTTGAATCAAATGATTATTATGTGCCTTGGGGAACAAAACAGAAACTAAGTTTTAAAATAATACATTTAAAAATGTGAGTGCACTAACGAACGTGTCTATGCAAAAACCATAGTGATGATGTCTGTGCCTACTGATTCTCAAATAAAAAGCCTAGTAATTCTACAAAAGATGCAGAGAGCCATCCCTATTAATCCCAAATTACAGCAAGACTGCTGACAGTGAAAAAAAGAGCATTTAAAAGGACATGCTTCACAGTTAGAGGCAGGTCCTGTGCAGGAAGGAGGGCTTTCCCTCCATCCCCTGGCTTCCTCTCTGCACTGCCAGCATTCCTGGCACCGCACTACAAACATCTCACTTCCCAAATCTTGCAGCTGAAGGTGAGTGGCAGCACAGAGGCTGCTGCAGTGAGAACACTATGCAGAGCTCACACTGTGGCGAGAGAAGAAGAGACAGGTCTAAGGACAGCTCAGCAGCTGCTCCCCTATGCCTGTAATTACGGAACTGTACCCCCACGCTGACTGCTTGAGAGGTTTAACTGGCATGTAGCAACTGGTGGTACCACACTGTTCCCTGTAATGTCCCTGCTGCTGCAGCACTGCTAGATGAACAGTTACCTTATGTGAATGCAGAAAGTCCCTGCCTTGAACTGGTTCCTATCAAACCCACAGAGCAGCACAGGTGAGGCCAGAGCTCAGGACGTGGGCTGGCATGGCATTAAGTGCAGGGGACATGACAACATGCATGACAACAGCTCCACTGCTAAGCAGGATCCTGATGCTGTATTTTAGTTTTCAGCTTCAACAAAATTAAGAGGCTCCCACCAACATGTTGCACAGATCAAGCCAAGGTTCAACATGGATAATAAGCAATGCAGTTATCAATCTCAGTATCAATTCAGGTTCAGTTGACTCAAGAATAGTCCTACAGCCATTCCCCAGCAGGCTCATTCTGCAACTCCTCATTCCCAATACTGCTGAAGTGGTGGTGCCACGTGATGCTGACTGTTGTTACCCAGGAGTGATTGGCAATGGAGATCATTTTGCTGCCTTCCCTCTGCTCCTCTGAGTGCAATGAAGCACGTGGGGACCAGCATGAATACTAAGGCTCTGCCCACATTACCTGGTAGAGCAGAGTACCGACAAGAGCATTTGTAGACTAAAGTAAGTATTTTTTGTACCAACAAATACACATTTAAAATTAACTTTGCTTCAGTCCTTACAATCAGACCAGAACTAGGGTGACCGAGAGCTGAAGAACATAGCT
This sequence comes from Myrmophylax atrothorax, assembly GCA_026770055.1. Classification (NCBI taxonomy): domain Eukaryota; kingdom Metazoa; phylum Chordata; class Aves; order Passeriformes; family Thamnophilidae; genus Myrmophylax; species Myrmophylax atrothorax. Next base: position 57,676,190 of record JAOXXN010000446.1, read on the forward strand.
TGGGTGAATTTCACAGAAGTGTGTGTAGTGTTGTTCTAAATGAAAGTATGAGTCCTGAGTACAGACAGTGTTGATTGCCCTACAGTTAAGGAAATCCAGAAGGATCTAGGCCACATGTTCCTACAGCTACCTCATGATGCAAACCGAGTGGGATAAATAGGAAAAAGAGGCACATCCCCTCCCTTGTGCCAGCATAAATACGCATGTGGCCATGCCAAAAAACAGACTTGGGGGACAAATGTGGTTGAAAGGAAGCTTCTTTAGACCCCTTAGGCTGGGATGAATCACAGTCCCAGTCCAGCTCATGGTGCAACTGGATGAACACATAACAGAAGTGAGAAACAAAGGATCACTGAGAAGATGGGTCACTGCTTTCCTAGCAGTCCTTAAGCTTATAGCCTTAGAAGGCTTTATGAAAACATTAAATGCAATTACCAGGGAGGGTAAGAGATGGAAGAGCCTGTTCAGACAGCCACACCATAAGACCTACTGAAATAGAGCTGTTGCATTACTTAGATTCACTATTACTACTCATAAAATACTTACAGTTGGGTTTTAAAATTAAACCTACTGAGTCAGAGTTTCGGTGTATGGCCACTCAAAACCAGTATTACTATCCTAGGAAACAGGACAAAAACATTTTTGCCTGCATGGCTGTGTGTCCCACTGTCAATGACAAACACCCCTAGTTTCTTGGCTTTAAAACCTTAAGAAATCTAAAAAGGAACATATTTCAGCTTTGCAGGGATAGCAATCCTCATCTCTCATTTTGATTGCCTATCTCAAAGATGCCAGCATCAGTGGGATGGGCTTTAGTAAAACAACAGCTCTCAATTGCTGCAAGATTCCTTCACATCAGAAAGTGCTGCTGCTTCTACAGGACGCTGACACATTACATAAGGCACTTGTTTCACTCAGACCCTTCTGTCTGGGACTTTTCAGTATGGTTTTGCTCTCCTTAGAACAGCAGTAACAAAGCAACAAGCTGCAGCTGCCCAAAGGTAACAAGGCTGACAGGAAACAACAGGGCCTTTTATTATTTCAGTGGTGGGAGGTAAAGGGAGGCACGTAAACACTTTGTTCAGGATTGCAAAAAAAGCTTCAAGCTAAATAAAGGTTGAGAACAACCACTTTAAATCAACAATGCCAATCAACTTAGACAAGCTGTAAGAAAAAACGATCTGTACTTACAATGGGAAAGACTGTGTTAGCAAAATGAGGAAAGGATAAAATCATCCCCTTCCTTTGCAAAGCTTTCCCACAGTCTGAAGTTTGCTGTGGCTTTTGTGGGCCTGAAGATGGGCAATCTATAGTCTAGTGGAATTACCTCCTCCTATTGCTTTGTTTTATAATAAAGCAGATAATCTTCTTTATAAAAAAAGAATAAAAGTTATTTTCTGCATCGTGTGCTTCTGAAGTCTCAGACAAGTAGTGGTACCAAAGGAGTTCTTTCACAGCCAGTGAGCATACAGAAGTATTTTACCTGAATAATGGCAAGCGTTGGCTCAACCTGAGGGTTTTCTCTCTTAAGAGAGGCCAAGGATTTCTTTGCATTCTCTGTGATTTTGCTGCAACACAGTAACAAGCAAATCTTTAACAAAACAAACCTTCTTAATATTAGTAAACAGAAACTTACACTAGTCAGCAATATAACATGAATGCTTAGGCACCTACGGTTTTAATCACCAAAATTATGGTTGGATATAAACTGTGAAGGCTGGTGTTCAGCAGGCACATACAGAAAACCTTAACAGGCCACAATTTTTTTACAGCTATGCGTGTCATTGCTTCAACATGCCCAAAACTTTACAGCTAGACTGTGCCAATTCATGAGAAGACACTTCCAGCCCCACCACAGGAAGTACAGCAAGGAACCACCACCCTGCTCTTGGCTCAGGTGGGTCCTTCATTTCCATACGCTCAGCCAGGGCAGTGACAGATGCAGAGACCTTTACATCTGAGGCTGCCACAGCTTAACACCAGCAACACCAGCCCCAAGAGCAGCAGACCAGCCACTTTCATGGATGCCATTCAAAACCGCTGGCAGAAAGGAGACAGAGAAGCTCTGTTTGCCACACTGCTTCTTGGAAAAACTGGTGCCAGCCAGGCACTGGGAATGCTTTCTGGAAAATATTTCTGGGTAAGGGGCTACTGGCTCTCCTCTGCTACCTTTTGCACGTACAGATGACACTCAGCAGAGGACAGAGAACACCCTCTAAAACATGTCTGTGTCCCACAGCAAGCAGGACAGACGGACAGACGAAAACATAGCCTAGAGTGGATTTTTGACACCTCGTACCGAGCCCCTTGCAGAAGTCAATAATCAATTCATGCCGTGGCAAACTATTCCGACCGATGTTGAATCGGGGATGCGGGGGCGACGAGGGACACGTTTTTCCAGGAACACATCTTCGAACAGCCTCACCTGAACCACCACTACATAAAGGCTGCTCTGCTCCTCTCAAAATGCCACAAACCCCAAAAACCCACAGTAAAAAAAAACAAACAAACCCCAGTGGTTCTGGGGGAAGGGGGGGCATTTTACCACGAGGTCCCCCCAAAACCTACCTCAAAAACCAACCCGACGCACCCAGTTAGGAAGCACCCCCAAGGTCCCCTTTACCCCTCCTCCCTCCATGCCCACACCATCACCACCCCCGGTTGCATCAGCCGGCGCTGCCTCCCCACGTGCGCCTCTTACCGGGCGGCCGCCGCCGCGCCGCCACCCCGGGGGTGCCGCCCGCACAGCCCACGGCTCGGCGGCAGCGCGGCGGGGAGCGCCGGGGCCAGGCAGCGCCGCAGCGCCGCGGTCCTCATCCCTGCGGAGCACTACGGCAGCGGCGGCGGCAGCGGCGCCAGGACGGAGCGAGACGAGAGGGCGGGCGAAGGTGGAGCACCGCCTGTCCTCTCGCCCTGCTTCCCCGCCCCGGTGCTCAGCCGCTTTCGCTTCCGCTTTTTTTGCAACCAAACCCCCAACCAAATCACCTCCAAACATCAGCTCCCACAGGCAGAAACCATCACCTCCCTTTCCCCCGCTCCCCCGAAAGGAACAGCACTCAAAGCTTTTGAATACTCAACGTTTATTAAAAATAGTATGAAATGGTCCCTGGAAGAAGTTACAATGCTAGTAGAAGTCCCTTTTAATGTTTGTCTTTTTTTTACCCTTCCCTCCCAACTCCACTGATTGCATGAGATGCGAGTTAAACATTCCCCTAAGCCGTTTAAACAAATCTAGACGTGCGCGCACAGATTTACCTTCTATCCATATTTACAATACTTTACAAGCTATATTAAATAAATACGGGCTCTGCTACACCTCGGCGTCTTAAATATGTACAACATTATTTCTCAGTCGGATTTTACTAGGGTCCTATCACAGTGGATGTGCTGACTGTAACAAGTATCCCTGTGGTATGAGCTAGCAAGTACCATGACCAACCAGCTCTCAAAATAACAATTCGTAGCCAATGCAAGATACGTATGGTAAATAATTTAATCCGTTCTAATAAATTCAAGTCCTCAAATCTTAGTTGACAAGTAAACCTGATAACTTCAGGTTTTCCTCATAGTGACCAATGTAGTAAATAGTCAGCTGTTGCAGAAGTACAGTGCTCTGTAGCTTAGGGGAGTGATAAGTGATTAGTAAAAATAGTATTTCAATGAAACTCCTTTGTTTACTGATATGTTTAACTCGGTACTGGCTTTATCCATGTAATCTGAAGAATTTAAGCACCAAAGAAGAACAAGTCACACAAGATGATCAGTGTAGACACATTTAGGCTTTCCTTTAGGTACAATGTTTTCAAGTAACAGAATCCAAAGGTGTGCAACAAGGATGACAAATGGGAGTAAGTGTGCATGATAATGGAAAGCCTGTTCTTGCTCTAAATGGCAGCATTTATTCTATGTATTATTTGCAAAAGAATGGAATGTATTCTCATTTTTTAAGCTGCTATTATTGTACACAAATTGGATTAGAGTCAGCCCTGACTGATTTAGTAAATACATATTTTACCTCTCTCAGTCAGGAAGGGTCATTTCCTACTACAGGAGATGCATGCCCTGGGGATGGCTGCTTGTCACTAAACCACCAGTATCACTGAACCACCATAGGGGCCAAACATGCCCCATGATCAGGATTTCACCCAAGATTTCACCCAAGTATTATCTGGCCAAGCCTCATTTTCTCGCAGAGTTACCAACACTGGGACCTGAACAAACACCTGGCAGGTCACTGTGTATAACACACAGCTACTTCACAAACTCTCACACAGCAGCTTTCAACTGCTGGGTGCTGAGCTACAAGATACTCAAATTTTCGTTGTGTGTCACAAACACCACCATCACTGAAGGTACCAAAACCAGTCTAGTCCCCTTCATAAGCAGTGGAGCTCCCCTTCTATTATCAAAACCATTCCTCAGACAAGGACTGTGTCACATCCACAGGTTCTCATAAAAAGCCTCTACTGCCTGTCTTCTGCCTACTATGCAGTTCCAGGAAGTAGAACAGGCTAGGAAGCACTAGGACTAAATTTTGTTTAAAATGTAAGAAGCTTGTTCTAAAGTAACATAGCATATGCATTGGTCCCATACACTTGGAATCTGTCTGATGAAAAGTAATGTGCAAAAAAGTATGTGCAATTGCACACGGAGTCTGTTGGTGTAACTACCAGAACCCTGCTCAGAAATATGCAGTCACAGGAGCAGCTGCTCAGCTAAATGCTCCTGTATGTAAGCAGAATAATTATGCAGGTATTTTGCAGGCAGAACACTGGACATCAACTGGTAAGTCCAAATGCTAAGGTTTCCACATGATAAAATGTTTTAAGAACCAAATGGCATCAGACCTCGTTCGATGGTAAGAATGAAGGGATATCACACCTAGCAAGGGAAGAGATGTGAAGGTCCAGTAGGAGATGAGAAGTCCAGCTGCTTATCTATGGAGAGGGACTCCAGATAGTGCATATATGGCCTTTTTCATGTCCAGGACTCTAACCAATTTTTTAAAAGATACATTTCATATCTATTTACAATATTCTTTTGATACAATGCCTGACTGTGTAATATTATGGTAATACATGATGCCAGTACTGATTGTCCTAGTATATACTCTGTCATGGAAATTATTGAAAGCATCAAGCAAAGCTACTTGAACTGAGACACTGAAACTTTTCCCTTAAAGACTGTACAATATTCTGCTGATTAGGAGGTGGTACTCTCCACAAGTAGTCATTCAGTTTATCCGAATCGCTGTATGCAGTCAGATATGGGGTAAGTGCATGTTTGCTGCTGGAAGACTTTGCAGGAGTACAGGAGACAGTTTTGCCACAGAGTGTTTCAGAAGGAGCTGTGTCTGCATTACGCAGTTTAGGATCTGATTTCCTTGTTTGGTTCTGAGAAGTCTCCAAGTCAGATCCTTCATCTTCAGATTTTATTTCAACATAGTCATCATCCTCCCCATCTCCTTCTTCAGAATCTTTGAAATTTGAAAAATAGTTCTGAGTGGCCACCTGTGCTGTCAGAGGGGAGGCCCTGTTCACTCTCAGGACTTTTTGAGAATCCTGCAGAATCATATCTGAACAGTTTTCAGGGATCTGCTTTCTCATCTCCAGCCCTGTACATGCTGGAGCAATACCAGGAGTTTGATGACTGTTGAATCGCAAGTTCCTATTCAAATGAAGCTTTTTCTTATCAATTTCATTAGTATATACAATTGATTCTCCAGACCTGTTGACCACAATTGAGGAAGATGACTGTGACCTGCTGTATGTCTGTGGTTTTATATTGCTTACTCTTCTCCCAAGCGAGTTATAGACGTGATCTTGATGTAAGTTTTCTTTGTTTGGTTGGCTTATAATGGCACTCCACCTCTGTGCTGGGACATGCAAACGGTTAGAAATCTGAAGAGAAGGCACCGAGCCAGCTGATGGCAACTGCTTCAAATTGCTTTTTGTACCAGCTTCTGCATATGAGTTCTTGGACTTTGGGTCTTGCGATTCAGACCACGGAGAGAAGTCGGCCAACTCACCGTTACTGTAGGTAGAATGCAAAAGCCAATCTTCTGCTCTTGAGCATTCACTGGCAGGCTGGGAACGTGGAGGAGATGAGGCCACAGGCGTGGAAAACCTCCCAGCTGATGGCTCCTGAGGAGTGGCCCAGGCTTCCTTTTGGACCTTAGGAGTACTATCTCTAAAGACAATTTGGTCATAAAGCTGAGAATATTCAGCTATTCTGGCACCTAGAAAGAAGAGAGAATTAACTTAGCAGAGAAAAGGATTCCATTCCAATTAATCATGTGAAAATTTAAAAATCTCAAGACACTTAGTATCAGTCAAGAGAAGAGCTTTCACTTGTGTCAATATATTCAGCCTCAACAAGTCACATGAAACAATGGAGGCTGGAAGACCCTTTGCATCTCATTTCAGTACACTGTATTGAGAAAAAGAAGCATAAAATATTTTGCTACAGTAAGCAGTCATGCATGACACAATGCAGTCCATGGTTCCAATAATATGCTGCTTGTTTCGCATTAAAATGGAAAATAACATTCTAAAAATAGCCTGGTAAATAAGATATTTAGTGACTTTTATAAATATCACAAGAAGGGAAGAATGACACTCTAGTGCATGGAGTCTGCTGGCTCCATGTTTTCAATTTGTTGCACTTGAACATGGACAAAAATAGTTCCAGAGCTGTTGCATACCATGACTTTGTACATTCATTAGATAGAACAAGACCACCAACTCTTTCTTATCTTACCCGATTCCTTATGCTTATGGGTGTGATTGTGGATGGTAACTGAGCAAATGTACATGACTTGTCAGAAAGTGAACAAACATGAAAATAAACTGTTTCAGTCAAACTCTGAAGATCACACTATAAAGGAAATAACTGCTCTTCTGTAAAAAGGCCAATAGTGCTTCAGGCAGGATTTCTATTTCCAGCCTCAGTTGAATTGCTCTTTCCTGACACCACCCCCCTATTTCTTCTCAAAGTTATCGAGTAATAACAAAAAATGAGATATAAAGGTCTATTCATGTTAAAACAGTGCCAGAAAACTCATTTCAGTGGTAACACAGAAAATACAATACTGAGACTCAATGAACAAGGTGGGGAAAATTCATAACCTTTCAGTTCAGAACATAAAGTTCAGTGTAAGTTACTTAAGAAATGTATCCATATAGAAATATTTTTAACATACCAATAGCAGGACCTCCTTGTTTCTTCTCCTCCAGAATAGCAGCAAGATCTTTATGTTTCAGTTTCTGTTGTCTGCTAGCTGGCTGTTCCTGCTCTGGACTTTTAACTTTCAGAAGCTGGTTAGCCTTCTTAATTTTTTGACTGTACTGTCTTGCCATCATAAAAACTCTGTTCTTCGTTTTATCCACAACTGCCAAGTCATTTTCTATGCTCTCTGCATGCGCATCGGACAGAACACTATTGGCAGGTTCATATGGACTATGTACAAAAGGCATCTCACTGGAGGAGGAAGATCTGTTCAGACTCATAAAAGAGTTCTCCTTGCACGGTGTAGTGTCTTCAAGCCTGAGATTAGCCTCACTAATGGTGGCAGCCCTGGGCTTCACAGTTTTAGGGAAAATAGGAGTTTCTGGCAGAGAGAGAGTAGACAGTGAGTATTCTACATCTTTACTCAGTTCAGGTGTACTACCAGCATGCAGCCTTTCCTGCATATCATCTTTACAGACAGGAAAGGCTGCAAGGACACGGTCTCTTGTCTTTTCCTCATTTTTCTTTATGTAGTTCTCCAGGTCATTCCAAATTTCATCTACTTCCTCTGAGAGTTTATCTGCTGCAGACTTATGGGACAGAGAATCAGAGTTGGAGGAGCTATCTACTAAGCTCAAATAGTCATTGTCAATGGGAACACGATGGTAAGGACTTTCATCTTCACTGAACTGAAGACTCTCTTCAGAAACAAAATACCGTAGATTGTCACAATGTGCAAGCTCTTTTTCCAGAAAACTCCTCCTTTTAGAGGATTTTGAGGTGTCACATTTAAAATTTAATAGTGGTGTTTCTGGAAGCACTATAGTGTCATAGATGTTGTCTTCAACAATTCTGAGCTCATCCAAACTTGAAGTAGGTGCTTCTTTACTGAGTAGTACCTCCTCCCTACTACCATGAACAGAGGCCCTGTTCTGATTTGCTGTTCTCCTTTTGGAGGGTGAATCTAAGCTGCTTTTGTTTTCAGCCTCGTAGAGAGAGTCTCTAGCAGATCTCTGGGGACCACGGTGTGTCTCCTCCCGTCTTGTCAGACCCATCAGCTTTAAGTCTTCATAGCTTATATTATCATAAACATGTTCAATATCATCGAGAGTCAGCTCCTCTGAAGATTCAGGATATGCATTCCTACTGCTCACTTCTGCTACCTTCACTTCTCTTCGAGAACCACGCTCCCCTATTTTACACCTTGTGCTGGCTGGACACGTGTTACTTTCACCAGCACTACTGGCCCGTCTAACAATTTTGTGACGAGAGGAGCTGGAAGTCTCATTTTGATGTGCTACTCCCAAGTGCCAGCTGCATGGACGCCCAGAAGAACCTCTCCTTTCCCCACCAATAGCAGAACTCGCATTGGATGTAGACATTGACGGTACAAACATTTGATAATCGTCTTCATCATCTTCATTGTCGTACGGTGGGCGTCGGCTGGGAAACAGTGCCTGCCTGATCTGATGGTCCGTCCAGATGTTTCTGACAGAGGTACCTCCCCCCAGGATATTCATGATTAACGAGTTGCTCTGGCTTGTGCTGAATTGTCTAGGAGACTGCAGCTGTCTAGCCGTGCAGGAAAATGGAAGATCAGTATTCAACTGGGTTGACTCTTCATCTGAAGGGTCTTTGGAGCTCTGTGGAGATTTGAAATTTGCAGCTAACATTAGCATATCCCTGCAATAACACAGCAATTCCCTCCATTCACAGAACTGCCATATCACTAGTGTGTCCCGCAGCATAGATTTATGTGGAGATGAACAGGGCAAGCAGGCTTCTCAATAGAGAGCCAGGGTACCAAGCTGGAAGTGCCAAACCACTTTGCCTCCTAATCCTTACCACGGCTCAGAGTTCACTCTTGGCATTTAATAACATCTACCTTCAAATACAAGACAGTAGCCCATGTTAATGCATGAGTAATTAAAGGCAAATTTGTTTGGCAGGAGTTAGATTAAATCTTTTATGCTAACTCTGCAGTTTCACAGTTGGATTAAACTAATCTGACTCTGGGTTTGTGCCAAAAGTTTTGTTCTCCTCCCTTTCCCCTTGCTTATAACCCCAGCAGAAAGGAATCTTATGCTCTCTAGCACATGCCACTGAAAATTTCTTTTTCTTTTCAGAGTAAGTTTTCATGCAGATCTAATTTATAGCAAGGCCACATGCTTGCTAATGCCAACATGAAGGATGCTGCAGAGATTGCTGGCCAGAGGCTGGCAGAGAGGGAACCTTTTGGCTTAAATAATGCTGATTGGTTTGGTTAGTTGCTTGTTTTTCCCGGCTCCAAAAAGAATAGCCTTTCATCACAGAGATGAGTATTTCAATGATATAAACAGAAGATGACATACCTAGGAA
>JAOXXN010000446.1:57685832-57700089 GCA_026770055.1 Myrmophylax atrothorax
AAACAGACTCCTTTCCTTGCATAAATATGCACAGCAAAATAGAAGTAAAAATAATAATTACATACCTGCATTTCACACTTGTTGACATTAAGACTTCTCCGTTTTTCAACATTTTCAGCAGCTTGACTATTAAGTCTTTTTCTTCCCCCCTTTGATTTCTGCAGTGAGTTTTGCTGCACTCTCTGTGATTTAAAAAAAAAAAGGCAGGGGAGGGTTAATAAAATCTACAGTTCTTTGTACAGTCTTGATTGGAGGAATTATTAGCAGCTAGAACAGGTCACAGATCCATACTGGGAGATGAATAAGCTCATGAGTTGTTGTTAGAACACTGACACAAGAATGATTCAGAGCCTAGAAAATCTGTGAAAGTATTGTTGCCACATCTAGTATTGAACACTAAGCTATTAGTATACTATATGTTTTTGTGGTGGTATTCTTCTGCACTTACTCATTCTTTTGTATTTACTTATGTCAGCAAGAGGGAGATGTACAAGACAGTGCACTACACTCATACAAGATACTATTTTGTCAAATACTTACAATGCAAACAGTGTACTTTCAAAGAGGAAATGCACAGTAAGCTTAAAAAAATTTCAGTAAGTGGTTTGGTATAATTCACAACATAAATGAATCTCACAAGGACATGACTTCAGTATCAAGTAAAGAAAATAAACTGAAAATCTAGACTATTTGCTATAGGCCCATTTCAAAGCTGGGGTTTTACTCTTTCAAAGGTACTACATATGTGTGGAAACACCATACAGAGAGAAAAACTACCATCTGTGCAGTAGTAACAAAGACTCTAATTTTCAGAAATCCTACTCAAAACTTCTCATATTAAAGTTCACATGTTCCTAGCTACTGCCAGGAGCTCACAGATCAAGAAACATCACATCACATGCAGCAGTGCCTGAATCTTAAGTCCTTGCTTTGGAGGTCTGAAGGCACTGTCACTTCATGTGACCTAAAAAGGTTTCTTTTATGGCATCAGCTGAAGAAGCAAGAAAAAGTCAATTGTTTGCAACATGTATAAACAATAGCTTTCTGTCAGAACTGAGCTTGGTGACTGCAAAGGACTAAGTAAAATCTTGTTTAAGCAGTGCGAATTTCTCCCTCCATATAGGGACTACTTTTATACCTTCTCTGTTAAATGTAAGAGAGTATTGTGTGAAGTCGAAATAAAAATATGTCTAAGAAGAGAAAATTGTAAACACTTGCAATGCATTCCTTCATTCCTTCCTCATGGCTGTTATACAGATAATTTTAACGCCTCTTTCATTCTCCCCAGGAAAAAATGCTTTTATTTTTTTCCCCTCTTTTTCCTACCTGTTCAGACTCTTCCTCATCATCAGCATCAATCTGTTCTGTAGCAGAAGTCTGAAGATTTTCATCCTGGTCACTGCTGTAGGCTGGTTCAATAGACTCTTGAAACTGGCTATCCAGCCCACTGGATTCCATCGAAACCTTTTTCCTAGAATTCAGCATGGCTTCACTTGATCCCATTTTGGTGGCTTGAGATAACAGGGCTCCCTCAATACCGATCCGCTTAAAAAAAACCACCGCCACAAAACTTTGATTAGAAGTTTATGAAAGTTCTGTATTTTAGGAAGATACTATTTTATGTCAGATTTATAGGCAATGTTCAAGTTACATTGAGTTAGCTGCACTGAAATGAGATTTATAAATAAATAAGTACTACAATCAGTATTTTCCCATATAATATTTTGAACTGAAAAAATACATGAAAATCCCCACCGCCCCCATCCCCCAAATCATGAGCCTCACTATTATGACATGACAGGGAAGTCATATCTAATGTACCCTGTTTGTAAAACTTATGTACACACATACACTTTAAATTCCACCCTAAAGAAAACCCTAAGACCTGAAATTCAACCTGAAACTTTCCAGCTGCACCAGTAATTTCATTACAAATTCCTACAGAAAATGTAAAAATCAGTAATGCTCATTTCCATCTGCTCTAACCTGCATCTGTTCTGTTTGCTGATATATTGGCATTTATATATATGATATATATTTCAGAGTTAGCTGAAACTTTCCAGTCTTATTTAATAAATTCAGAGATAATATTCTCCAAAGAATAAACACTATCTTTATACAAGCACTTCCTTGATTCTAGTGGTACTTTTAAGCACCTGATACCCCTAGTAATTAATTATACTGTATTATAAAGCACAACAATATATGGATCAGCAATTTTTTCTTTATTAAGTATTCCCCAGATAGTAAGCTGCATTTCTGTTGCTTTCATTCCAGTAATCTTATTGGAAATGCTAAATAACATTTATGGGTTTGTTTCCATTTTTAAAGTCAACAAAACCATGAAGATGCAGATTCTCCAGTAAATACTGTGTTTTAAGTCAAATGAAAGCGCTAAAACAAGAAATACCAGAAAATGGCTTACCTTCTGCATATCTGGACTTATATCTGAAAACAGAAATACATGCATCATAAGTGAATGATCAGACTGGTATCAGCCTATGCCCATTTTAATGCTACATTAACGTCCCAAATATGAATTCCCCAAAAGGGGTTAAATTTAGCAGCAATTGAACAAACAGACTATACGATCTCTGAAAAAATAGAGACAGAATGAAATTTACAAGAATTCCACTTGAGGGCCTGGTTCTGCAACACTGCTATGAAATGAGCAACTGTACATGATGGCCAAGACCCTCTGTGTTCAGTTACTAGGATGTTTACAGGACCAAAACCCAAGTATGGAAAAGCAGACATTAGATTTAAACACGAACAGTTTTGTTTTCTTTTGAACTTCCTCCTCCTCACCCTAATGTTTTTAGGGACTGTTAAAAGAAAAAAGAATCCATCTTTATTTGTTCTACAAAGTACAGGAGCACTAGGTCAATAAACAGTAGACAAAGTAGCTTACCATTTGACTTCAAAACTTTATGGCTTCTAGATGAGGGTTCTGAAAAAGATAACAACATGTTTAAGCACTCCAGCTTTCCAAAGAAAGCTGTGGACATCTTCAGCAACATTTTATAACGTGGATATAAAAATTTAAGCTTCTGAGCCCATGCAGTGGTGAAGTCAGATTTTAATTTCTTTATGTTACCACAGAATATATATGTTTCTTAATGCAACAGAAGCTGCCCTCCATATAAGCCACACATAAATCTTTATCCCATGTTAAGATTCCTGCTTTTGAAAGACTTGGCCATCTCTGTTATTACTCTAAGTCGTTGGAGGTTTTCTATTAGAAATATGTATGAGGTACCAACAGCTTAGAGGGTTTAAAAAGTATAAGTAGCTGAACATTACATAACAGAACATTTGATCAGTATTTTGTATTATTCCTTTTACAGGCAGAGCAGCACCAATACACCTCAGAAACAAAGGAAGATGCCTGAAATATAATTAGAACTTGATTGTTTTTCAGACACAAATGCTGCTGTATGTTAAATGTTGACTCTGGAGATCAAACAGTAGATCATAGATCATCCCATGGGATGTCCCTGAAAGAAATGAGGAAAGCCTCATTTAATGGGTCCTATAGGAAAAAACAGATGCATTCTAATCTCAGACTAGAGTTATACAGAGAGATGAAGTGTGAAAACATGTAGCAGCTGAAAATGACAGACTGCAAGCTAATTATTCAGAGTAAAAATATTTCTTCCAACTTCAAGAGAAGTGCAGTGGTTCAGCCAGAAAGCTGGAGGGAGAGGAGGTGTAGGTGACTCAAGAGTCTCACAGGCAGAGCAGCACCAATACACCTCAGAAACAAAGGAAGATGCCTGAAACGTAATTAGAACTTGATTGTTTTTCAGACACAAATGCTGTTGTATATTAAATCATTACATCAACAGGTCTTGTTTAAGTCATTCCCAATACACAGTGTTACACACTCCAAATTGGAAAGCTTTTTAAGGAGACAAAGAGGTGAACACAGTGACTGCAACATGATGTCACCCAACTGCAAAGACATTCGTAGTGTCTTCGAGAGGAAACTAACAGTAATTATGGATATATGTTCAGCCTAGGAGGAAAAAGAACCCCTGAAACCAGCATAACCATCTCTCAAATCTCTATATCCAGAAGGCAGATATTACACTAAGTAGAGATAGCAATCACGTTTTGAAATAATAAGCCTATCCTAATCAAAATAGAACCACTTCTGAACAAGTTACTGTGGAGAGAAGGTAATGTCAGACTTAAATAATGTGACTGGCTTTCCTGCTTATGCATTTTTTAATCCATTAGAAAGTACCAACTGTTCCTTGTGCATCCACCTTTATGAATGTATGTTCATTACATTAAATACAAATAATGGGGAAAAAATCACACAAAAACTAGACAGTTAATTAGATGCTTCACCTACATCTGAGAGATACTATGCCATGTTAAATTTGCATAGAGTGCAAATTAAAAACTAATTCCACATGCCCAGCCTCATCCATCCCTAAACAATCGTTTCTGGTTTTCCTTTTGTCATCTAGGTGGTAAAAGTTTGCTCACCTGATTTCCTTCTCACTCTATGAGGAGCAGTGCCTTCTTTAGGCTGGTACGGTGACTTCATTTCTCCCTCGGGGCTATAGTGGAAGCCTGGGTGATCTGAAGAACAAGCAGAGGCACAAGCAATAAGAGAGTGACAAGGATGGCACTTCACATGCCTTGGTTCCCTTTGGAGGCAGTGCCATTGCTCCTCTACGACTGATACAGTGCCACCTCATCAGAACCTGAAGCAAAACATGCAAGATATGCTGCTGTAGGGTAGCTGTTAACCAGCCCTCAATGGAAATGCTTTGCCCAAGTACTAGTGCCTGGCTCCAGATGGCTAACTCAGAAACATTTATCCACCACCATCCTGTTTGTTTGCTAATTTCTCAGTAAGAGCCTTTCTGACCAACTCTACAACAACTATGTAAATAAATACCAAGCCTGCTATACTCCAGGATTTCCTCAGCACTTATATCCGAGGACTACTCTTCTCATTTCCCTACATTGACAGGGATTAGTGGTGTCATGAAGAGCTAAAGTGTCTTGCACCAGCGAAGCCAGAAAGGAGAAGATGCAACAGTAAGGACCCCACAGATGGGGCTGTGCTCAGAGTGCAGACAGCAGCATCACATGTGCTTTCTTGTGCGGGATCCTGGGACACACACAGGTCAACTCTTAAGACGTAAGAAGACAAGCCTTGCTATCCTCCAGTTGCAGGTTTGCCAGCATGAAGAAGTCATAGCATTGCTATGTAACTCTTGAAACTGTGTTTGCATAATGCTAGCAGTTCAGTGGGCACTAGCCAGAAGGAGTTTATAATACAACACAGGAAAGATCACACACTTAGTCTGCAAGGAATAAGCAAAAGAGATTGGCCGGTATTTACAGCGGGTCTTATTTGCCTCTTCCTTGCTCATCAGGTTGTTAGTTGCAGACCAATCAGCCCGATGCCTACAGAGCTCCACAAGACCTGTACCCAATTTTGCCCTTTCCAGCAAGGTCATAGTTCAAGGAACATAAGCCTGGCTTTCTTCCATCTCAAATAAAACCAACAACTAAAGACAAATTTTGAAGATGGTTTTATTAATTTTTTAAAACAAAAGTGAAAAAGAACCAACTTACGTATGGCATCCATTTCAAGAATTGCCTGCTTGGCCTGGAAGAGAAAAAAGTAACAAATGAACAAATTACAAAGTTAAACTGATAGTAGCAGGGCAAATTGCATTGCATATTACAGAGAGTAGTGAGTTCATATGCAAATAACAGCAAGTTTAGTTTTTGAACTAATAAATATGATTAGCAGCATTATTTTTTGTTTTGCATTTTGTTTTTTTTCTCTGTATGTTGGACATGTTACATATGTGAAGAATTTTGCTGGCAGGAGCTTACCAGCCCAGAATTTGGAGCCATAGATGCATATCTCCATATTCTGCTGAGATCACCACAAAACTGGTCCTAGTATCTGGGAACCACTTTTTTTTTTGGTGATTCACAGAACATTTCCTCCCTGAAAATCAATTCATTTAACTCTCTTATTATTTTCTTACTCTGAAGTTGTTGGCACATCAGATGTTACCAACCTTCCTTCAAGAGTTTCCTTGAGGAGCAGCTATTAAAAAACAACCCTCATGATTTGGCTTAAGTAAAATTAAAGCAGGATAAATAGTGTCTCATGATTGCTTAAAATTTCCCCCCCTTTTTTAATAGGGAAAAAAAGATGGATGGTTTTGGCAAGCATATCAGCTAATATGTAAGTAAATAAACTAAACTGAAATATCCCATCTAACCTGCTTGCTCTTCTATAGGTGCAGTTTGGTAATTTTCCACCAGGTGTCACATGTGGACTACTAGTAAATTCTCCAAAAGCTGGGCAGAGAAGCCTCACAACTACCAACTACCGGTTTGTCAGAAACAAAAAAATAATTTAAAAAAAGGGCAGATAACCATAGAGATTGATTTCGTTAGAGTTTTCCTTGCAATTATTTCTCAGAACAGAAAATATTTTTGGTTACACATTTAAAAAAAATCTAAGTGAGAAAAAAATTGATACAAAAGCTGACATCATGCTGTAATATTTTTTTACAACCTAACAAGCTGCAGCAATTATTTACATTGTAAGCATGGATACTAGCCTAAACATTACACCTTCAATAGACTTAGTCAACGAAAAGATAAAATGAGAACTAGCAATAGGAACTGTTAAGGCTTTTTTCTCCCATGATTCTCTTTTTGTTACACTTTTCAAAATGAGAGTTAGTATAGTACGTTGCATGTCAGTCACAGGTAACCTTTTTTAGCCATTACAGCATAAAACTCAGTGAAAAAAAACAGGGAAACCGAAAACCGAACAGTAAACTCGGGGTGAAAAAGTTCTGTTTCCACGTGAGTCAGTGGCTGCTGTATCTTGGCAAGAGATAACTAGGCTTAATCTCCTTTGAGGGGTGCTCTATGTTACACTGGGAAGGATCACCTGAAGCTCTTACACTGGATTTCATAATAAAAGGATCAAAATTCCTTATTCCAGTATATTATAGCAATGAATATGGTATCAGTGCCTCATTTTCTCTGGCATAAAGCTTGTTAGCTATCTCACCAAAAAAGGCCTCGATGTCCCAGCTAAGGAAACAGGGTTCAGGATGCGTGTGTGTTGTAAAGTGAAGTCTGTGTTGCCAATGTCTTCACTGCTATGATACCTAACCAAGACCAATTAAAATTACCTTGGTAATATCTACACATGCTGCAATTAGTGCATCTTGGTGTTCTCCAGACAGGCAGTATCAAGCTAAGATATGCCTCTATAGTCAAGCTCTCTGACACTGCAGCTATATTACTTATGTCTTAGCAGGCAAATGCCGCTCACCCAGTTAAATTCTTCTACTCTTGTACCAAAATCTGTAGATAATTATAGTGGAACTTGCCAATTAACTCTGAGGAACTTTTAAAGATATAAAGAAACAAGATATTAATGAAGCTCTTGGAACCTAAACTCTCTGTATATTGCATGCATCTTCCAGCTAACAAGATTGCTTTAAGTTAGTACACCTAGAAGGGGGGAAGGGGGGGCTTTGTGGTTTTGTTTGGGATTTTGGGGGTTTATTTTTACCTTGGCAGGAATTTTAGCAGGATGATTTTCTAGAATTAACCTCTTCAAGTGAAGAATCCAAAGGCGCTTATCTTGCTGTGACTTTGCCTGATAAAAAAATTGAGCATCATGAGAAAAATGGATTTCTGAACTATGCTGGGACATCAGCCAGGTTACCCAGTGGGCAGGGGGGTTTCTGTCATACCTGGACAGTATGTTGCATCTTGGGATTTTTGTAGTGAAAGACACTAAAGCTAAGTGGTTCCTTTGGTATTACTTCAACAAGCATCAGGTTTCCACACTGTAACAAAGAGAGGCAACCATGTAAATCACAGAGGAGTTTTGGGGAGACCTGCAGACAGCACATTACCTCCTGCTCTCTGACATACCAGTATGTGAGCTTTGTATACAAACATTTCATCTCTCTTTTTTGTAATTAGCAGCATCTTGTCAAAGAGGAACAACGTGCGCTCATTTTTAGCTCGCTGAATGCGAAATGTTCCTTCTAACACCAGCTCCCCATAACTGGTGAGGTCTGGCCCTTTCCAATTAGTGAGCAAACTCTGTATCTCCTGCAAAAGATCAAAAAAAACAACCAACATTAATTTCAGAGATCTTACTGAAACAAAGACCCAAATGATTTGCTGAGGTCATTCCCACTTTTCTAGATAATGTTCAGCATCCAACAGTGGAAAGTCACCACACACCAGTGACAAGATTGCTAGGTCATGTACAACATTGCAGCCAGGTGCTTGGAGACTTACTGCAAAGTGCAGACTAAAACATGCCCCTAGTACTGGTTACTGCCTCTGCATGGCCACAGCAAAGAGCCCTGAGCTCCCTGGGGCAGCCCATAAAGAGTGCAAATCATCTCCCCATGTTCCCAGAGATGGAAAATCTTTTGTAATTCAGTCATCGGTCTCTCTCATGTCTGTTCCTCTCTCCCCTCTACGTCCCTAACCAATCCCTCTTAACGTTTCCCTCTCACCCTGTGTATCCTCCTGAAGTTGTGTGGTCTCCCACTGAATGAATTATAATGACATGTCTGTGTCCTGTAGGCCCATAACAGAAGACACTTCCCTGAGGGGTTTGGATTGAAGAGATGATTCTCAGAAGACTAGAGGACCAGGAGTGATTTGGTCAACTGAACAAAGTCAACATCTGGTCACTTTCAGGCAACATCTGAAGATGTTCTTGTATTTTAATGTTTTGTACAGATACAATAGATTGTTCTCACTTGATTTATTAATTAAGAAAATGAAAAAAAGGTTGGAGAAACATCTAAAAACATTTTCCTTGAGTTGCTTGTGTTTTCTGCCAGTGGCAATGACATTGGACTTAAGCACAGGACGGCAAATTCCAAAAACAGACTAAATCTTTAAAGAGAGAAATCTTTACAAACATCCATTGGACTTTAAACCTGGCAGCATAAGCGAAGCAGGGACAGATTGCCTCATCCTAGATTGGCTCCTTAGCACACTAGACTTTAATATAGCATTCACCAAGAAAATATCTCAGCCAATGTG
Source organism: Myrmophylax atrothorax (assembly GCA_026770055.1). Taxonomy (NCBI): domain Eukaryota; kingdom Metazoa; phylum Chordata; class Aves; order Passeriformes; family Thamnophilidae; genus Myrmophylax; species Myrmophylax atrothorax. The sequence goes on from JAOXXN010000446.1 coordinate 57,694,920, forward strand.
AAGCACAAATGCAGGCTTAAGCAGTCACAGGAAGAAAACCCTAAAGCAGCCCACTTTGGACTATACACACAGCTGCTATTAAAAAAAAAAAGTAAACATACATGAAAAAAAAATGCATTTTATCAGATCTCTCCAGGAACTTGTAAATAAGTCAGGATACAGCACAGAGATCAAGTTCACCACTGTTGAGGGAGACTTTGAGCAGGAACTGCTATCAGAGTACTCGCAGCATTACAGACCACATGGCAGATAGATAGCCCACAGGAGACCTATCCTTATGGCTGCAGAAACAGATTTTACTTTTTTAAAGGGTAACTATGAAAATGAGCATTTTCCATAACTCCACACATTTGCCAGATGAGCTCAATAAATTAAAAAAAAGGCTTTTTTCCAAAAGCACTTAACCCTCTTTATTGTCAAATATAATTACTCAGATTTATAGCAGATTGTTGTTAAAAGTCATTAGCATGCATTTACAGCAATGTGTGCAAAATGTTACACTGCTGCAGGCAAGATGTTGTCAAATATAACCCTATTCTCTCTACATATAAACAACAACAAAACAAAAAAACAAACAATAAAAACTCCAGGGGAAAAAAACCACACACACGAAAAAGGTGAATAAATTTCATTTATGTTGAAAAGAAAAACAATGGACAAAGAATAACATGAAATAGATTTCTGAAATGATAGAAGCCTATTACTCACTTTTGTAAACTGAAAAATTTCCCCAGTTTTCTTAAAGTGATATAAATAATGCTTATGGAAATGTAGTGTAAAATCACAACTTATTCAGAATCTGGAAACAGAATGAATGTAAAAATTTTACAAAAGAGCTTGCTCTCAATGCCAAAAGTTATTCAGGGTGTAGCTTTTGCTTTTTCTCCTAAAAATTCTTCATTTGAAGCAAAGTTAAAGTTTTTCTAAGTATCATGTTTCTAGGCTTATGCTTTTCACAAAAGCAACCGATAATGAGTCTGCAAAAGCCCAAGAGGAAAGTACTTAAACAAGAATCAGCACAAGAAATGCCTCAAAACAAAATTAATCAGCACAAAGGGGAGAAATCGGAAACCACAGGATTTCTGAACAAAGACATGCCCTAGGGTTGTACAGCAGCGCTGTACAATTGAGGGAAAGGAAGAAAGAAGAGTTATCTTAAGTTCCGTATTACTGCAAAATAAATGCTTTACAGGATGCTGCTTGTACATAGAGATGTCTGAGATTTTCCTGCAGCAGTTATGACCATGCTTTCCAAGATCAAACGGCCACAGGCATGCTCAACAGGAGTCTAAATTATGACTGACAAAGATTAAAAGAAAAGATAAACTAAAAAATGTTAATTGCATATATATTGACAAAACCAGCTCAAAAACACCCATAAAATCTTTTTGGGAACTCACCTGGAGCCTGATGGCATGTTCATGTTTTCTCTTCATGTCATTTATATGCCATGCCACCCTCTGCATGGTATCTATAGCATCCAGCACCACATCGTAGCCCTCAGTATCCTTGTCAAGGTGGTTTTCTATTTCCTAAGACAGAGGAGGAAAAAAAGGCCACCTTAATAATAAATAAATTTTTCTAGCCAAACGCAATAATACATTTTCCTTTGTCCTATTTTGTCTTTTCATTGCAATCACTCAAATGCAATGTTCCTGCCTTTGTTACCACTGCATGCAGCTATCAATTCCATGAACACAATACAAAGTCAAGCCTTTGCGGTCACTTTAGCAGTGACTATACTTGCAGCAGCTGATGTGATCAGAGAGGCCCAGAAAGAGAGTGCAGCACAGTGACAGGAGACCTTCTCAGACAGCATTTAATGGCATTCTTAAAACACAGAACATATCTACACAATTACAAAACCCTGATGGAATTACACTAGGCATTACTTTACAGTTGGAGAGCAGAATAGCGTCAGACATTTTAAATAAGGATCAGTGTCTTTACACTTCACTAGAACATGACTCTCTAATAGGAAACATATGTTGAAAACTTTAACAATAAAGCAGGAATTTCCGAAACTTGCTTAACTCAATTCACTGAATATGGAAAGAGTTCCCAATTCCTCAGCCATTTCTCTCCATAAAATTCTTAGCAGTCAGAGTGTTTATATGTATTTAGTCCTTCTTTCAACCACCCCCAACCTTGCAATATGTGGAAAAATGCTGTTCTTCATTGGAAAAATAAATTTGTGTACAAATGTACATGACAAGAATTTTCCAAACAACTTCAGAATTACAGAAGTAAGAATTTCAAAATAAGTGCTATTTATTTGGTTGCACAGACTGATTCAATGTGTCTAAAACAATTACCATAAATTCCCCACCCCAAATATATGCATATAGTGAGAAGCAACGAAGACAGTGTCTCCATATGTGGGAATAAAATACCCACAAAAGGAAAAGCATTTAAGGAAACCCAGAGTCTTTCTAACCATCAAGCCTTGTACCAGAGGCAGGAACTCCGACGTGCAGAAGCCCTAAACAAAACACATTTCTAATGGGTGCTTACATGCAGGAGCAGGTGGTACTTGAGGATGCGTTGGACAGGTTTCAAAAGATAAGAGCCCAAGGGCAGAGAATGCTGCAGAGCTTCTTGTCGCTCTCTGAAGAACTTGGCCAGCGCCTTGTTCCTCATGCACTCTGTCAACACAGCCACCGACCTGAAAACATCAATACATAGCTTTAAGACACACTGTCTCAATAAATTTGTAGGTGAAGTCAAGAACTATTTTCTTCTTTCCTCATAAAAGAGGGCAGCAGGTTTCTATTCTAATCACTGCCGTTTCTGCAACCCCTCTCTCTTACTAGGAATTGTATATGCTGCATTGCAAGATAAGAATGATAAAGCAATGAATAACCAGAACAGTCAAACCACAATTTTAGATGAGCATTTTGTTTACAATTATTGTATTTTTTTCTTTTTTTACATAAAAGATAAAGTGCTTGGTGCTCGACCATTGCTTGAATTTAGAAGGGGGCAAAGCTTTTTTTTTTTTTTTTGACATAGGCTCTAACTTGTATTACTTAGATTGGTCAAGGGACAAATGAAGAAAGGGAACCTATAATTCCTACCTTGGGTAGTTGGTGCAGTACTGTGTATATATGTGGAAATCTTCACTCTGCAGGGGGAGGAAAATTTTGCATATATTGAGATTCTTGTCAAACTAGCAGCCAAACATGATGATGTCAAGACAACGCCTCCAGGTCCCAATCAATGAATCCTCTGCTTTTGCTGTGATAGTCCCAACACAACCAGAATTTAATTTCACTACTTTGGGGAGGTGTCTGGGCAGGGGCAGGGATTTTTTTCCTTTACTCTAAAGAAAAGCCATGGAAATCTACACAGAGATAAAACAAGTGGCTTTGCAAGAGAGCCTCCAAGGTACCTTATGAAAGTCTATGCATCTTAAAAAAAACCCCAAAACCCCAAACAAAACACCATTACGACACATATCCCCTTCAAACAGTTGACTTGCACAAATCTGATTTTTTTCTGTGCTAAAGCACACATGTATGATACAATTGCAGAATGTCCTGAGTTGGAAGGGACCCACAACTATTACTGAAGTCCATCTCCTGGCCCTGCACAGGACAGCCCCAAGAATCACTCCATGTGCCCAGCATGCTTACTGTGAGAAATAAGTTTTGCAGGTTATGTTCAGTGTGTGGTTTTCAAGCAATTATAAATACTTTCACATTTGAGCACAATCTAAGCATGAAATTAGAAGCCATAAATGTGATTTTTTTTTAAAGTAAATTATGTGAAAGCAGACAGCTATTACCCAAACAAGTTGCAACTAGATTTGTGTGGGTTTCCACAGCTGCCTGTCACAGTGCAATTGCTCAGATTTTATGCTGACAAGCTTCTCAGAGCTAAAGTCTGAGCTCCATTTCTTTCTTCCCTGGCCTAAGTATTTTTCTTAATAATCATCAGTTAATTCCATGTAAGAACAAGTTTCCAGAAACATTCCCATGTGCTCTAAGTCCACATCTGCCTATCAAATTCTATCCCAAATAATACACAATTTCTGCAGCTTGCTGGAGTTCTAAGACTACAAAAACACTACAGAATGCCAAAGTGCTCCCAGAATCAATCACTTTTTCTTTCCTAAGCCCTAGACCGATAAAAGAAAATCCTCCAGTAGTAAGTAAGACCCCAGTTTCCACTCAAAGCATCTGCAGAATGGGCTCTGGCATTCTGTAGGACAATAGCTGTGCTTCAGGAGGGGTTGTCTACCAGGGGTCATTGCTGGTGAATGGCAAGACCAAACATCTGCCTTCACAGAGAGCACCACCACCTGGGGAGGGTCTGACACAGGCTGTGGCTTTTGTTTCTCATTGCTTGGGTTTGGTTGTTTTCTGTTAGGCCATTCATCAGAAAGAGTCATCTCAGGCAGTGTTCTTCCCTCATTCCAACAGCACTGGTCTCGTACCTCTCTCAGAGGGGTAAAGCAGGTTATGCCATTCATTTGTCCACTGACCAGTGATCCATAAGGACCTTATATAAAGCAAGATGCTACTCTGTATGAGTTCAAGTCACTGCAATTCATTTCATTATGTCTTACTGGATTTTAATAATAACTGTTCTCAAAAAAATAACTCAAGCAAACTTCTAATAAATGTTTCCGCAGGGGACTGTGGTCCCCATTTACTCACTGCTGAACTGTAAGCTTATTAAATGGCTCTTTTCTTAGAAACCAACAAAACAACAAAATGTAGTCTTGATTCAAATACAGTGAAATGATTTAGCTTGATTTTTCACACTTGATTTTGTTGTCACAGCTAGTTTTTATGGTAGTGTTCCTACATCCTGTGTCCACACCCAGACAGTGAGCCTGTTCATGTCCATGCTTGGAACCACAGTCACACCTCCAAACCATCTGCACTCAAAATGAAGAATTAACAAACCTCAGAGCACTGCAAACATTACACTGTGTAAATTTCTATGGCAATCACTACCAAACTAGCTAGCACTCATAATATCCAGAGTGCTTAAGAGATGATGATTATCAGAATGAAATTCAGTACGGTGAAAAAGTATGATTTATTTTATATATGCATATATTAATTCAAGATTCACATTTATGAGGGGGCGGTCCCGTGGTGTAATGGAGAGCACTCCGGACTCTGAATCCCAAGGTCGTGAGTTCGAGTCTCAGTGGAAC
>JAOXXN010000446.1:57700189-57721649 GCA_026770055.1 Myrmophylax atrothorax
AATGGACCTCGGGACTTAAACGGTGGGGCCAGTTCTGCGCACGCTGAGCCTCACCTAAAAAATCCACTGCACAGGCTCAAAGGGCACACCCACGTGGGGGAGAGTCCTTCCCAAATCTTCGTTAGCGAAGTTTGGCCATACATACATTTATGAGCTTTTAGTATAAATTATAATATATTCCCTACTCATGATAGCAGAATAATGCAATTTATAGAACTACTTCATAAGTAGAGTGCAGAACATTTAGAGCCAATTTATTTTTATACATGTATATATATATATATTCTGCTCATAAATATAGTCATATGATTATTCTGATTTTCAAGCAAAAAGGAAAAGAATATCTGTTGTGAAATATTCACAAATTAAAGCACTATGTGTAAAATAAACAAGGCCAAAACTTTAGGGTTATGGAGTGGACTGTGTGCACATTCCTCTCAAAATCAAAAGCATGTCTGAAATCCCTGGAAGCCTTTCCACACTCTCCCTCTTTGGTTTGGTTTTGGGGTTGTTTTCTTTATACAAGGTCAAAACTACTTTTAATGAGGATTTGTTTGTTTGTTTGTTTTAAAAGAATTTTAGTCTAGCTATTAAATGGAATGAATTTTTATTTAAAAAAGGTAGTTTCTTATGCCCTCAATACCTCTAAACTTTGAGAATGGTTTCACAATCATACCTGCTTTCTGAACAGACATGACACCAAATTCCTTACTCACATGGGTACTCACTTCAGTGCACCACAACTCATTTCATCACACAAAACCATCAGAAAGCATTTACTTTTATTGAGCAATGCAAGCATAATGCCAGGAGAAAGTCAAGCACATGTATTTTGCCTCCAGGATAAGATTGTTGATATGCACCCAAACTTACAGATCTCTTGTCAACATCATACACCTTGCCTAAGCATTGGCCAGATTCATGTGAACTCATTGGGAAAGTGGCCAAGAGAGCCACTTCCAAGAGAGGCTCCTTGATCCAACAAAACTGCACTGCTCAGGATGGCTGTTCTCCCCTCTGCCTGCCTGGGTACCTGGCACCTCTGTATGATCAAAGAGACTTTCAGTTCACACACCCAGCTGGTCTGCTCTACTTCACAACGGATTCCTCAGAGAGAGAACCAAGTCACTGGGAGCATACCAGGGCACAAGCCATGCTAGTGCTGTAAACTATGTTCAGAAGCAAAAGAAAAAATAAAACTAAGATGGATTTAATATTTTTCTTAATACTTTCACGATGTAAGGAAAACACCAGCTATGCTCATCCGTATTTCTCTGGACATCCTTAAACTTACTCAGCTCTAAACTAGTTTTGTGGACATAAACTGTCTTCAGACCAGATTCAAACTGATCTCTGCATGGAGACTGAAATTGCTCTAGAGATCATTTTTAATCTAAGGGCCCACAGCTGTTGTGGTAGAGACTGCAAAAAAATGGAGACTCAAGCTGAGAGCTCATCTACATTAACTGCAAGTCATCCTCAAGACAAAGCCAAGTGTGAGCGTATCCCAGCTATACTTAGCTGGTCCCCTACTGTGGAATCAATTCACTGCACATCTCCTCCACATACATTCCCAATCTTCCCTCAATTCTTGGTGCAATGTGCTTTTTTATAGCCATAAAAGGCACTTTAAAAGAAAATGGAGACTGAGAAAATGAGTGGAGTCAGAGTGCAAGTTGAAGACAATTGCCTGCATGTCCTCTTCACTAATGAGATGCTAGAATAGAGTAGTTCTCCCTTTCCCCTTGGTTAAGCTGTTTAGTATGTCTTTCAGAAAACATATGTTCTGAATTTCTGGGGTGCTGAGTGAGAAGAGACACATGCCAGAATTCAGCTCTCCTTTACAACTCACTTTAATGTAAATGTGTAGAATACTGAAATCAATTTTCTGATGAACACTGGCATCATTATTATGAAAATGAAAGACTGAACTGGCAAAAAAACTTGTGAACAGTCTTCTGTGTGAATAATTAGGCTATAGCACTGAAACCCTTTTATCAGCCTCCAGTTAAAGTTACCAGCAAAATGACTCCAAGACCTTTAATGTACTAGAGTTAATACATTTCTTCTAGATGAAGAGGAAGGACCAGAACTGGTATAAACTGAACAACACTGCCTTCTGAGGCAGGTTACTTCCATGCAGCAGCTATTCCACACTGTCGAACAAATACCCATCCACACCATCTGCATCTTGTGGCAGAAAGAGAAGGACAGCAATTCATGACTGGTAGCAGGTTTCAAAAAAGCATGCTTTTCTGCATGTGTGTCTATCTGTCTGTGAGCTATTAATGAATTCAAAGATCATTATTTTATTGGTTAGTGAGTTTAATGTTACTGGTGAGTTTCCATTAAAGACATCTTTGCTGAAGTCTGTTAACAAATAAAAGCTGTCATTTTAGGGGCTATTTACTTCGGGCACTCAACACACGTTAAGATAAAGATTCAAATCGACTATTATGTGTTTTTCTTCAAAGTGTGCTAGTGTGTTTTGATAATCCTTATTCTACTTCCCTTAAAAGTTGCAAGGCTTTTTACTACTCAAGCATGAAAATTATATGCAGGAAACACAGTGATGTATAATTGTGTGAGGGAAATACGCTATACAAGAAATTTTATTGAGCAAAACCAAATAACAAAGTCAAGTTCAAAGAGAACGATCCTAAACTAGAGCTTCAAAAATTAAGCTCCCAAGACGTCTTCGCAAATATCAAACATTTTAGTTCCAACAAGCTCCAGAGTTACTTTAACTGTAATTGTTCTGTTAAACATTGTGTCATTTCACGTGAATCCTAAGAAAGAAATTACTCTTACTTTATGCAATTACTGAACTTCATAGAGTGGCAAAAAATAAACACAGAATCTACAGTGAGAACTTGATTATATGTTGAAAGTTCCAACAACTACGGCACTCACAGCTGAACCAGCAGGGTGAAAAAATGGCACTAGATCCACAGCTCCTGTAACCTAAGCACAGTTTCACTGGAAGCATTCAGGAAGCTCCAGCAGAGCTATATCCATTAGCTAAGGCTGTGAGCTATGACTTCACCATGATAATATCGCCGTGCTTAATGCACAGTGAAGACCTAACACACTCGAAGCCATCAAACAATAAATGGCCAAAATCCCATAAGACTTGAAGGGCTGCATGCTGCCAAAAAAGGCAGTTTTATTTCCACTACTCAGTGCTGGGAAGACACAAGCAACTAAGAATGAACAACTGGAGTCTGTTATGTCTGTAATGACATCTTCACGGCCAAAACCAGAACTGTGGGGTATTTTGGTATTGTTTGATTTTGCTTTTAAGTGTTTGCACTTGTCTGGATGAAGCTAAAAAATGCCCGTTAGGACTGCAGTCTCTAGCAATTTCTGAGCCATCAGGCAGTTGCCTGCCAATAATACAAATGCTAAAAGCATTTGACAAGGGAACAAAAAGCACAAGCAATGATATGCAGATGGATTTTGGAACTAATGGCCAGAAAGTCTACCAGACAAGCCCTTTCAGTCGGCCAATTTGAAGGAGAGCACAACTTTTTCCTGGACTTACTATTATCACTTGCACCATCTCTGTTTCATATCCCAGCAGGAGTAGTCCCAGCGGCCCCATCTAAAACCAAGCAATACAGCAGAAAGATCTACCAGCTTCAAAACGTTTTCTCTGTAAATATCCTGAAGGCCTCCCAGCTGGCCTTCACTGCACAGGCACTCAACTTACACACAACTTTTTACCCACCACGACCTCAGATCTTTTTTCCTAAGCTGTTTCCTAGTCAGCCAGACCCAGCACGTACATGGAGTTTTTCTGTTCCAGAAACAGGACTTTGCACTATACCATTTTCTCTCTCCTTCAATTCAGACCAGGCTATCTGTAGCAATAACAACATACCATAAACCCAACTGCAATGTGGCAAAAATACATCCTACTTTTGTAGTAGTGGTGCCAACACTAAGGTCTCTCAATGCTTACAAAAGATCCATTACTAGATAAATAACAGCTTTCTCAAACTCAACTGAAGCAAGTGATCTGGTGAAACAACAGCACTAAGCTGGTATCACCACTCCCCTTTACGATAAAATCCCTTGTGTCACAACAGTGCCAAACAAATTACTACACCACCATGAAAGGGTGTTTAGTTAATCCTAAATCCATGTGTTAGACTTGTTACATTGAATGCTTGATGCTGGCAATACTGAGTTCAGGACAAAGTATAAAACATGACAGGCTTTGGTTTTATGGTTTCTTTGGGACTTTTGGGGGGGTTTTTTGGTGGTGTTTTGAGGGTGGTTTTTTGTGCATTTGTGTTTGGTTTAATAAAAAAAAGGCAAACACATCTGTAGAGATTATGCAAATTTAAACAACTGCCCAACCCCTCTTCCACTCCTCTTCCTCCACAAATACCATGGAGATGGTATTATTTTCTTAAGACATTTGAGCTCTACAGATTCAAGGCCTGTGTAGATTCTCTGGTGAAGTCTGCATTAAACTAGCATCATCTGTAGCCCAAATTATTTAATTTCTTTTTGTCCTACCTGTTATAGTCATTCCTCTTCTCCCTGACTGGCTCTCTGGTTTTCCTACAATGAAGGTCACCTCCATTGCTTCCCCGTGTTTCTTCTGCACCTAACAACTTCTCCTTCTCTGTATCTTTTGGCCTCAACGTTACCCAACAGAATAAAGATGTCAGATCCGTGTTCAGAAAATTCAAAGCATTTCAGAGAGAATGAGATTTGAATCTTAAGGCTAAACTTTGGACCACCCCATTTAAAAAGAAAATTAAAGGTGTAACTGCAGAATTTGGGAAAAATGCATTTCAGAAAACAATATGGCCACAAGTATGTTAATATTGTTGCCTTTTCTAAAAATGCAGTCAAGTTTTATTCTCTAGTGTATTTAAAGTGACAAGGCATACCTGGAGTACCACTTGATCACCTACATTAATACCTGGAAGAAAAAAAACCCCAAACCCCTGCTGTTGACTAGAAAAAAAACCCCAAAAGTCTGAAAATGAATTCTTAATCAACAGCTTCACCAGGTCAGATATACAGACTGAAGAAAGTTACACCTTTTTCTAGATTTTTTTTTTCAGAAATGCAAACCAGAGGCATATTCCTATCAGTTACTAAGAGCAATTCCTTCCCTTTTATAGATTTACTAGTTTTTCTTGGTTGATGTCACAGAAGCTCTCAGAATTAAGTCCCAAATGCTTATAAATTAATCTTATTTCCTCCACATCACCCTAAAACTAGTGTCATACTGCAGACTTACCTTGGAAACAAAACAATCTGCTATAGCCACAGGATCATTTTCACAGTTTTCCAAATCTTGCAGAAGCTCACTAAAACAAAGAACAGGAAAAGGTAAGACAATTATAGTATACTTCAGAATAGGCACATTTGGATATTTGGAACCAGACCGTGCCTCACCATTCGTGGCAGCACTTACTACCACAGGGACTCCTAAAAACAAAACAAGAACACCTTTGATATCCCTCTTCCCTCCTCCCCGCCCCGAGTTTTTTATTTGTGGGCAGAGGAGAACTATAAGGAAATGGTATTTCCACATAAAAATTCAAGTCATCACAATGACTGTAGATTGGTGATCTGTTAAGCAAAGCTGAGTCCCTTCCCTCAGGTGGATGCCTCATCACTAGAAACATTCAAGGCCAGGTTGGATGGGGCTCTGAGCAACCTGATCTAGTTGAAGATGTCCCTGCTCATTGCAGGGAGGCTGGACTAGATGACTTTTAAACACCCCTTCCAATCCAAACTAGTCTATGATTCTATGACTGACAGTTCTTCTGCAATACTCATAGCGGTGTAGTCAGTTGTGTAGCTCCTATATCAACTAATACAATTTAAAACTAAGAAAATTTAAAAGCTACTGAAACATGTTTACTGTCCTATAAAGACTTTGTATGTTCTAGGAGTTTTACTTGACCAAAGAAGATGAGAAGCTGCTCTGAAAAACACTAGTAAGAACCAAGGATACATTACACATACAAGAAGAATGTTAAGAATCTTAAGTTCATCTCTTCACCAAAGAAAAATGGTTAGCCTAGAAAGTTTTCTGGAAGGGAATATATACATTCTACATGCATAAAAACAACACCTCACTGAGACGCTTTTATAATTTGACATGCAAAAAAGGAAATTAATTCCCTGTACAGAAGTAAAGCAATAGAGAAGCCTTTTCCTGTTGTATGAAACTCAGTTCTCAAAAGCAAATTCAGTGACTGAAAGGGCTCAAGTAGGAAAAGAAAACCACAAGGCTATCTCCTTGATTTGAACAGTGTTCAGTCTTATTGAGAGAGGTACTCAGAAAAATAAGAGAAGAAACTGAGTTTTCTGCCAAATGGTTCTCTAATAGAATTTTCTTCCCCTGCTTCCCCCTTCCCCAAATCCCACAGATGATTTTCCATTTAGGGCTACTTTTCTCCCAGTTCACAGCTGGTTCCCTAAGCTATTTTTACCTAAGAGTTCTTAAGCCTGTATCTAGGGAATTACTCTATTCCCCTGTAAGCAGACGCAATTTCCCTCTGTATGTACAGAAAGGAGTAAACCAGAAGAGTTTCCTGCCTTCTTCTTTACTTTTCTAATTACTGGAGGAAGGAAAGGGAGAACTCAGCAAGCAGTCACAAAGAACAAAGACAGGCAGAAACCTTAGGTTCAGCGGTCACTAAGTCACTTTGTACAGCAACAATTTCACTTCCACACCTCAATTTCTCCATTAATCAAAATAAGAATAAAAATATAATCCTTACTTGATGCTCCACACTCATGCAGCTTGTTTACATCAGGCAAAGAAGCAAGCTGTAGCAATGGTGACCACAGCTATTAATTATACAGACTGACTGTGTCCCACACATGAGTTTTGGAAACAACATCAAACACACCAAACAGGCTCAGAGGATTCCTGCTGTTTGGCAGGCAGCTGTTCTCCTGATGGCTTAGACTATGTAGCACCTTGATTGTAATTTTATTCCTACTGGTCTCCTTATAAAAACCACATTATTTCTCCTTCAGGATACAGCAAAGAACACTTATATATATATTCATGCAATGAGTCCAAGTTTATGCAGTAAATAGACTAGTGGTTTGTGTTTCAGCACAAGTTCATAGTGTAATGGCTGTTTTTTGAAAGATTTTGTTACCTATACTGCACTCCCTTCTCGTGTAACCTGGCCAGTAAGAATGGGATTGCTTAAGAGCAGTCTGCCACTGTAAAAACAGCAAATCTGTCATGCTCAGGAATCCTGAAAAACTTAAATAAATCCCTATAATAGCAAGCTGATGTGAAAAAGCAGGGCTATTATTATAGGCTACATTTAAGTACCTGGCAGGAGGCAGAAAAAACAATAGAAAAAAGATTAGTCCCCTTCACCTGACTATTCAGAGGTTTTATGCAGTTCACAGCTCTTGGCCTCTGCAACTCAATTATGCCAACCCCCCAGGCCAGAAGGGAGTATGAGGGAGCTCTGTTAGAGGAACTCCATGCTCTCAATCATGAACAAGATTCAGACTGAAGTGTGATAGAAGTGCCACTGCCACTTAACACCATGTATTGAGTTATATAGCTTGGGTTGTTATGGGCTGGGAAAATCTGAATTTGTACAATCCTCATAGAGAGCCAATGCTAACTCTTTTGAGATGAGAGATAAGCACTGACAATTTTGCATATAGTGTATTCATTATATTATCAAATCAAAAAAATAAGTCATAATACCTTTTAGGATCCTTTAATTTTTTGGTTTTATGAAGGCTCCTTAGAAGAAGCCAGACCTTACTACCATGAAACTCAGAGCACAGGAACTGCTGAGTAAAGCAGTTACAGAAAATGGCCCTGCACAATATTTGGGTGCTTCAGTAGTCACCAATGGCCAATGACCATGAGGGATGATCTGTGTCACCAGAAGAAGTTTCTGCTTGACCTCTACTAAGATTGCCTGAATGTTGGTAGAAGTACTAAACTTGACCACATTTATTTTGCAGAGTTTCCCTTTCAGAACTGAGTCATGGTACCATGGAGAATTTTTCCTAAAAAGACACTGGAAAAAAATCTCAGCAGGGAAGCCAGGGAAGAAAGGCAGCAAATGCTGACTTAGAGAACACTTCCCCCTTCCAAATAAATAAATGAAAAATGAGGGAGCTTTTCCCAAGGGACAGCAGGATCAGTGGACCAGTATAGTCAGTGATTCTTCTTTAAGTAATAGTTTTCCTAAAAGAGATCATAGTCACAGGACTAGCAGTTACTATCCTGACCACCCTTTCCACCATTCAACGCAACATCTGAACATCCTAAGTAGTTTAGCTGAGAGAAATTCCCATTTATTGAAATGAAAATTCTAAGCTCTGAAAGTCTGAAAAAAACCAATATTAAAACCTTTAATCACTGATTAGATTAATGGTTGAATTCAAGGTTGAGGAAAACAAAGTAACTCTAAAACTATAAAATCATGCTCACAAAAAGCATCTGAAATTACTAATGTAGAACTGCCAAGTGGACCTCCCTTTGACAGTAAAAATAAATAAAAAGGCTCTACAGTATGTTTAGGACCCAGAAGCTACATGCCAAACTTCACACAAGTGTAAACTTGATCCTTGAAGCTATCTTGATCTACAACGAGTGTTCACTTTTAAAAACTCATGATTTTCATGCAGAACTTTATATCAGAAGGCCTAAAATACATTAGTAATTTACTAGAGGCTTTGGACAACTTTCCAGTGAGTTTTAACCATTCTAAAATATCTATCTCTAAAATTGCCCCAAATTGCTTTTTTTGTTGGTGGTTTGGGTTTTTTTCTTTTGCTTTCTTTTCTAACCACTGCAAAACTTTCCCCTCATCCCCGCCCCCAGCCCACTTATTCTGAATAATGACTGATCATACTTGGAGATATTTTTATTAGGTAATATTTGCAGTGATGCTGGCATAAATGTCTGTTGTTTTTTCTAGCTTTTGAAGGATCAGAAAATGTAAAGACCAGGACTATGTTTTTCCATCCTGTGACCACTGGGAATCTGTAAGCTTACAGTCATTGTCCTATGGCTCTAAAGCAGGCCATGAGCCTGTTTTAGCAGGCTTCTACTATGTGTTTTACAGCTGTTAGACATTTGGTCAAGATAGTTGTTGCAGCTGAAGTAGGACACAGCGCCTTTGTAGTTAAGCGTATTTCCATTACTCTGCAGTAGCTATTTTTTAGTTTCAGGAAAAGATTTTAGGGTTCATCTTTGTCCATAAATTCTGAATAGATCCATTCTTACTCTTTCCTTTGACACTGAACAGAGATCCCAGCAGCTAAAGCACTTTAAAGTAACTTCCCATGATGATGGAAAAACATTGAAGATGCTCTTTGACACAAGCGCTCCACTTCAGAATCCACTTTTGATTCAATTAAATTGCCTGTTGCTCTTCAAAGAACACAGACTTTGGGATATGTTTTGTCAACTATAGCAAAGCTAAAAGAGCTTTTACAGAAATATTGGGATATTAAAGATGTAGGAACTTTATGACAATATATTTCTTGCATTGGTTGAATATTCAGGTTTCCTTAAATGCTGAATAAGTTACTTCTTTTTATGTTAGCAGAGAATTGAGACAAAAGTAGCAATAGCATGCTACTAAAACTGCAGATACCGAGGTCCCACACAATTTGGCACTAGCTATACAAGCAGAAAATTTTATTCCAGGCTCTCAATATACACTAGAATCCCATCTGCAGAGTTTTAGAGAAGGCTGGAAAGATACTGAAGAGAAGACTTCAATAAACGAAAGGTACTTGAACACAGTTTTGGGAAATTAATTCAGGGAGTCCTCAGAAGTATAAAACACTTCAAAACTCAGATCTGGGGGATGTACACAGGTACACAAAAGGACCTTATATAGAAGGATTAAAATGACTCTTTATTAAGGCAAGAATTTCATTCACAGTGGTCTTGCATTAGGCTCAGTTAAGGCACAGAGCAGGTTAAGCTTACATTCATGTAAATACTCAGCATAAAAATAAAAAACATAAATGGCGACCACACTTGATTCATCAAGTAAATAGCTAAAAAAATCTGATCTCAGCAAACCACCTTTGCTTAGAAACAAAATTAGATCATTTCTCAATTTATAGACCTTGGCCACATTAGAGTGATAAAAGCATCTTTGGTTGGTTTGCTCCCTCCCATTAACACAGGCTACTGAACTGTTTTCATTTAGTTTAATACGAATTTACCTGTTGAAATGGTAGATATCCCGTATGTTTCCAAACAGGGCTGATCGCTCTTCTGTCCCCAGGGAGAGCTTGGTCTGGTCAGTGATACAATCGAGGTAATCCTACAAGAGAAATGACAGCAAAGTCTTCAGACATTTCCTCTTTTCCTAGATCAGTAAACAGAGCTATGTTTTATTGCACAAGATGACTCTCTTCATATCAATTTCACCTTATTATTACAATAGAGCCTTCAGCAGCCCCTCTGTGAACAGTCACTCTATTATGAACAGTAACAGTACTTATCTGTTCACTGAAACCAAGAAAATAACAAAAGACTGAAAGCTAACTTATACCTCTTAGATGGGACAGCCAATGTTTCCCCTGCTACTGATAAACAAATGTTTTCAGATTTCATTCACAGTGACAGTTTAATTGATCATCTGACTGGCTCAAAGACAAAAAAAAGTAAGAGATGAAGAATGTAATTTAATGCAGTCTTAGTAACAGAAAACTTATATAATGAAGACCAGAAAGCATATGGGCAACAGAGGCTCAGAAAAGCAACAACTAAAAAAATATTTAAAAAAAAAATCTTAGCTACCAAACAACGCAGTGTGTGTGTAGAGGACAGATCTCAATGTATATATTCCACAGAATTTACCATGCATAGAGTTACATTGCAAATTACATTGCTATATACTTTAGCAAAGATTTCTTCTTGCATTTACAAGAGTGATAGTGTCTCATCCAGGGACTTTAATTGAATATGAACATGACAGCTAGAAAAAGCTCAGATTAGCAGTGTTCTGGGAGAACAACTTTCCCATCTCATCCCTCCCTTTGATAAGAGCTCAATGTCACCTTTCAATCTGTTGCTGCAGCATTAAAAATCTCAGATAAGGGCAAACAGATCCAGCAGGCTATTTAACTAACTACAACTCATTAACCAAGAACTCCAATGTGCTGCCACATTCATGAAGAAATTCTGCTGGAGTACGGAAATAAAATAAAAGTGAAAACAGCTGAAACAATGTGAAATAAAAATAAATAAAATCCCTTAGCCTGGAGCTAGACAATGTGGTGTGGCAACCACCCAAAAGCAACACAGCATTACATGGTGCTGCAAGAAAGGAACCCTACAAAACGTCAATGTGACTGTGAAAACATCTAAGATACAACTGTGTTCCAGAGGTTAAAGAAAAATGTATTACAGAACACATACACTGGCCAAGAATTATTCTCTCTGTAAATTCTGTGAAGACAAAGGGTTTGGATCAACCATGGACCTGGTTTTTGGATTCTAGATGCCCTCATAAGAAAAGTTAAGAACTGCAGCACTTGAGCCTCCATGCCCGTATCCTTGTTTCCAACTGAAATAACATCAGCAGAATCACAGGTGCAAGCAAGATTCAGGTTTAGGTATCAGCATAATTTTCTCTCCTCTCCCCCAATCCTAATGCTCAATAATCTACACTCGTTCATCACCCCAGTTAAAGGTACCCCTTATCACCCCCAAAACTCAGTACTTTTTGCCCAGGGAAAGCAAGTAAGTTTATTCCAAGGCAACCTTAATGTCTTTAAGAAGAGCACCAAGTGGCAGTGGGCAGGCAAGCAGACAGGTCACTGGAGAGTCATGTCATTTCTTTGTGATGGTATCCAATACATACTCTACCCTCCCTCCTAGCTGACCACAGATTCACAGCCCACACCTGTCCTTGAAGTATATTTGTGTAGTAAGTCACTGGAACTGCATCCTGGACACGCCCTGCACTTGTCCTTTGCTTTTTATTCATACTCAGAAGCTTCAGAAAAGTAAAAGGTTCGGGATGGCAAGGCAGACAGGGCTGGAGCAAGCAATATCATAGGTCAAAGGCAGAAGCAGATGACAGATTCAGTGCTATTCCAGTGATGGTATTAAATAAATAACTGCTTCTGCCCACAAATACACAAGTTTATCATATAAAAGCAAAGAACAAAAAAGCTCCAGAGGAACTGTGATCCTACAAAAATACTTTAGAGTTAGGAACACTGCAGCACCCTGAGCTGATATTACAGGGTGGAGTGCAGAGGAATGGAAATCTTACAATAACTCCATACAGTACATTTAATGAATAAAGAGGAGTTCCGTTCCAATTGATTCTGCATAGCTGAGTCTTGGATTTCTTCAAATAACAAACAGTTCACAGTTATTACCAGTATAGTAAACAGTGTTATATACATGACCTGTTTTTTGTACCTTTTGTCCTTCTACCCATTTTTTCTCCACATATGCATATTCTTCTCAGTCTTTTACCAATTATTAGTAAGAAAGAGGGAACCAGGTATCTTTCTGATATTGCTGCCAAACAGCAGCCTGCAGGTGCTCTGGCAGTTTTCCTTCACTCCCATAGCATATGGTAGTATCAGTTTATATATCACACACCCACAGTATGTGCTCTCTTTTGCTTAAGGTTGTGCTTCAGGCCCCCTTCTGTATCCAGCATCAGATCAGAAACAGCCGAGAAACTAATGATTGGATTTGTGTTTTCATGGGGCAAGGCGAGATTTACTCAAAACTCTTGGGATTCAGAGCCACTTTGTAACCTCACCTCATATTGTGAGGAAATCACACAGGATTTGGGGACTGGTTTCCTGTTTCCGCTTTCTACTTTATTTTTTTAATATGACTACAGAAATGTTTAAGTTGCTGTTATTGGTATAAGCAGATACCTGAGCTAGACACAAACTGCCTAGTGCGGCACAGACAGTAGGGCAGCCACAGCAGCAAAAAGCTTCAGGTATCTGTGTTTAGGTGAAAAGGGTCGACACTGGACAGTCTTGACACAGTGGTCTCATGAAGTCCAGGCACAGCGCAGCAGCACACCACTTGCTCTGACTCAGCATGTGGGACCTGTCTGATTATACTGCTTTATAGAGCACCTGTGCTCTAATAAAGGCTTCATGAACTCATCCAGGAAACAGATGCAGTATTGGCATATAATGTTCTCTGCAAGGACAACACCACAGGCAGATAAAAGCTACCCAGACACGGGGTTTTTCCTAATTATTTTCTTAGCACATGGTACTTTACCCCCATGGTAGTCACTGCAACCTCCTGCTGCATATCAACAGCTGTTATCATCTGAAGCCATAATGAGAGGTTTGGAGCTACAATATAACAGGGCAGGCTTGCAACCATAATGACATGGTGCAGAAATCAATGAAATTTATCAGAACAGAGTACCGGCCTTATTCACTTTATTTGTTTCTTGTCAGCATCTATGAACCCTCTGTCGGCACAGAATGCTTTGTTTATAACCTTTGCCTTCACTAGCCTTTTATTGCTTCTCTACAGTTATGGCAAAAACATTTAGCTTACTTCACAGGAGAAAAAAAACATTCACAAATGTCAGTCTCCTTAGATTGATTTACAAACCAAGGTTTGCTCTAATGGTATTGCACAATTTCCCTCTCCCATTTCCTGAAACCCTCCAAAAACTAGAAGAGTCTTGCCAGACTGCCCTGCCTTCCTTGCTGGGTTTGACATCCTCTCCATTTGTCTTTCATCATGCCAAATCCATCAGAAGGAATGTCTGCTAGAAGACGCATATCCTGACTACAGTCTCCTCCACCATAATCACACAAGAAAGATCTCTAGAGGAATAAAATGATGAAAGCACTAACCTCAGAGATTAAAAAAAATATATGAATTGGAAATAAGATAAAACTGTCAAGAAAAGGACAAAATGAGCAACAGTATTTTCACATACTGATTAATGTCTTCCATGACCAAACTTTTGAAATCAAATACAAATTAGTGAGACATTTACATCTAGCCACCCAAGTTTTCCTTTAAAAACAAACACTTAGCTTTAAAAACATTATTGATTGTTGTTCAGCCCATATTATAAGTCAGCTATTAATGTGGCAATGTTAAAATTACACATTAAAATGATAATGTTAATGGTAATGTTAATATGGTAATGTTATAAAAATGGGTCAAAGCCACATTGCCTCATAAAACAAGAATCAGTTTTATCCTGCCCTGCAAGAAACATATATACCATAGAAGTCTTTACTAATCCCTTTATAGGACTGGACTGTGCATAAAAGAATATGACCAAAGATAAGCTCCCACTTCTGAAACTTCTCTATAGGAGAAACAGAAGTGGCAGCTCTGCTGCCATGTCTTACCTCTACTGATTGAATAGAGAGGGAAGAAACTTCACAAACACTCTTTGCTGTGATGGTGAGACTTTGCTGTCTAACAGCAACTATCTCCAGTTCCCACATGAGTAACACAACCACTAACCCAAGGTTGCAAGCAACACACATTGTCATACAGTGGGATAATGCAGCTGAATACTTACAGTTAACTAATAGGTATATTTTTAGCTGTAGATGCCCAGTTTGAGCATCATAAAAATCAGAATCGTACTTTATTTCTGTCAAAGGTGTTGCACATTAATGGTGCCTGGAAATGAAATCTCGAAAAATGCTTGCACTGTCCGCTATAGAGATTCTCTACATGCAAATACAGCATCTTGAATAAAGAAAATTTCTGCAAGCATGTCTTTCCAGTTTCTACTTTTAGTGGAAAATGGGGTGTCAGGCAAGGGTGGGATGGCTATTTGGTGGGTTATTTTAAAGACAGCTGAAGTTGGAAAACCATCACACATAGGCCAAAACACAGACAGGTCTGAAAAACCAGCACTTACCTGAGGGCTATGAACTGACTGACAGCCAAAGCCAGGGCCTTTCTGAGGACCTGCAGACTTGGAGACGCAGCCATCTCTGCTCACCTCAGCAATGTAAGCAAAAAGTTTCTATGCTCTGTGTGCTTCCTACTCCTGTGTTCTATTTGCTTCCCAACCCTCAGTACCTTGTACATAAGACTGCCACTTGTCAGCAGCAACAAAGCCCCATCCTTGTGGGAAATGGGTCTGTCAGGCCTTGCAGATGGGCTTTGAAGCACCAGTCTACATGCTTGCAGAGCACTGACCCTGCCACCAAGGGGGAAGGACATGGAGAACACCTCCCAACACTGACAGCCAGCCAGCCTCCAAATGGGAACAGCAAAAGCCATATGCTTTATACAGTCTGTCACTAGACGTTGTTTGGGATTGATTTCTTTCCTCTCCAATGTCTGTGCAGAAGAGCAGAGTCTCTGAGCTGGCAGGAGGCCACCTCACTGGCATCAGCCCTCTCCCCAGGCAGAGGGTGGAGGAAGCCACACTGCACTCACCTGTGCCTACAGCCAGCTTCCTCAGAAATCCCAACCTACACGTGCAGCTGGCTCACACGCAGCCTGCGGATAACAGCAATAAAGCCTGATACAGTAAGATGATACTCCACTGACTGACTGCTTGTAGAAAGGGCAAAGATTGATGGTGACAGCATTCGTGAGAACATGGTATGAAGACTAAAAATAGAGAAGTTTTCTTTCCACTGTCTAACATTGCAGAGTAAGGTGACCATGACAGAGTTCTCTACACTTTCCATAGTTAGGGGTCTGCAAATAAGTTAAAGTTGACAGTATTAACTTAAATTTTACCTAGAGAAGAGGAGGAAAAAAGTACTTTTTCCATGTAGCTACTCTTGAGGGGCAGATTTTTGATAATCAATATGACTTCCTCACCTATATTATAGATGCTAAAACACTGTCCCATTTACAGTTACTAAGGTCTGCAAGCAGTGACCCCTAGTAGGTGCCTTTGACTTCATCCACATGCATGGACAGCCACAGGGGGAGTTATGTGTCAGCCAAAATTAGCAGTGAGGAATTCCTGAGTCCTAACACTATGCCTTGCACCTTGAAAATACATGCTTTCTTTGGTTTAGGCTGGAAGTTGGAAATTTCTAGGGCACATCAATGTCAACGACGTAACCGTCAGGAGATCCTGTCACAGGACTTCAAGCTGTCAGAGCATAGCTAGTCTCAGGAAATTAACCAAAGAGTTTGCCCTGGAAAACTTTGTCAGTGAGAGGTCCCTCAACGCTGTTGCACTGAATCTGACCATAGGGTCCCCGGGCAAAGACAACTGCCTTGCCAGTATGCATAGCTGGGAGACAGCAGAATAGCTTTCTGCAGTTGTGGGATCCCCCTCACTGCTTTAGAGTCTGCGCCTTTAAAACAAGCTCTGCACATCCTCTTGCCCCTGCCCTCATGTTTGAAGATGCCCGTATCAGCTTCCAGCACAGGCTCACAGCTCCCTTCTAGGACTGAGGTGGAAGGAGGCATGTGTCCTACAATGCCTCCTCCACCTGCTCAGGGGTTTATGTTATTTCTTTTTGCCCAGTGCATGCTTTCTTCTTCTATCCCATGAGCCATTTTAGCAGGAATGCTATGCCTGCAAAGCTCTCTGGAGGGTCAAAATCTGACACCAGCCAATCCAGCATTGAACTGTCAGCCTGCCTGGATGGACTACTTTCATGGATTTTTGCCTTCTTTGTTGTAGTGAATTTTTGCTCTAGTGAAACACAGTCGAAATTCAATAATATTCCTTTGTTCAACTGCAGGAATTTCATGCTAAAATCTCCCATCTCAAAAAAGACACCTTGCAAGGCAGGCTGTCAATTATATCAAACTGTAATTTGATAGAGATGCACTAAAAGCACTCAAAGGCTGAAACCAGGATTCATGGATTGTACATAGACAAGTCCCCTAAATAATCCATTGTCTGTAAAGATGGTAGAGGTAAATCACTAGAAAAGAAAACTCACATGAAACCCCATTTAGACACTTCAGCACATTAAGTTATTGAAAGTTGTAGCCCATTGATTAAAAACATGTCCTACATCTGCCTTCAGGTATCAGCCAACACCAACTTCTAAATCACAGATACATGGATTTTTCTCAGAAGCTGGCACTCAAAATTGCTGCTCAGACCTATGGTAAGAAGCAAATTCAGAGCACAGGTGGAGATCAGGGGATAACAAATGCTGTCAGTAGTTTACTGACATTTCATTGGGGAGTTATGTGAGGCCTTCATCTAATGACTTCTGAAAGTTAAGAGGAAACACAGAAGAAATAAGGACAATAATGAGGCCAGCTGAATGAAAACATTACACAGTAATTAGGATGTCAAATATTTCCAGATTGCTAGGCAGATGAAGTAAGTGCTCTAAAGATTTCTAAATTCACATCATTGGTGTCAATTGTCATCATAATTTCATAATCTCAAGCTTTTCCAAAAATGTACCAGCTTAAAGTGTTTTGTTAATTATAAATTAAAAAAAAAAATCTCAAAGTTCATCAGGACATCTATGAATTAATTCTCACAACACAGCTTAGTTGGTCTGATTATAAACTTATTGAACCATAGTCAAACAAAACACTGAGAATTATTAAGGCATATTTGGCCTTTGAATGTGTGAATCACCCAGGAAAGGAACCCAAGTCTTATGCTGTAGACCCTTGCCCTGTTAAATAAACTTTCCTCAATTTGTAAGGCAAATGAATGTTAACATTTTTTAGAAGAGATCTCAATATGCTTACAAGTTAAATGAGACATTCCAGAAATGTTTATTTTAAAATACAAGAGTGGAAACTGAAAGAGTCTGTTTTCCAAAGAATGGAAATGGAAACCCAGCATAATGAAGAAAATCTGCGCACATACTAAACACATATTTGTCTTAACCTTAGTAACCACATGATTCCCAGAGACTTATGGATGGTTTTTATTATTAATACATGAACAGCAATGAAATGGAACCTTATAGTAGTGGGTGGTTTGCAAGTAAAAACTTTTTCAATGTCTCTTATTTGCAAAATGGTCTTCTCCTGAAACCACAAAAAATAGCAGCTATCTCCACACTTTCATCTGCAGGAGCGGTGAAAGCAGAAAAGAGACTGCTATGGGGTTTGTTAAGTGTTCAGGTTTAAAGGTCATGGATTACTGGAACACTGTTCATTGACAAGTAGTATTTAATAAAAATGATATAACAAATTTAAAAGCAGTTAAATATGTCCACGGATCAAAATGGAAGTGGCTATAATAAGCAAATAAAATTCCAGAAACTATGGCTTGGCTGGAAATGCAGAAATTTGTTGGTCTTTAAGGTATCATCTCCAAATTTTGAAATTTCTTTACAAAAAATCCCAAAAATTTTGAAAAAAAAAATAACCTCATTAAAACATTATAATGTTTACTGACAATTTTGCAGCATAAACTGCACTTCCCCTCCCTGCCTCAGCTCTCAGACCTGTTCCTCACAGTTTTGCTGCCCACCCTCTATAAACCTGTTGCTTTTGCAGAGCTGCTGCTGCTCTGTTCTGTGGAACTCTGTATCTGCTGCTAGTGAGCAACAAGAAGCAAGAGGGCAGAGGTGAACAGACCTCTCTTTTATTACTTTCTGAATCCCACTAATCAGGGATACAACCTCCCACTCCAGCCTCAAAACAGTCACAGGAACGGTGTTTCATTCCTGAAGCCTCCTGCCCACCACCAACACTCTTAAATGGCACACTCTGTATTTAATTACATCTTCCCCTTACATCCCTGCTCCCAAAAGAAAAAAGTACTCTGGAGTCGAAGATGATCTTTCATCCTTTTATCAATATTCACATTCAGAAAGTGGGTAGGAGGTTGCAAACAGCATGGTTGACTGATTTACACCCTGCTGCAAGAAAAGGGAGGACAAGAGCAAGAGCAGCTAGGCTTTTTGGCAACTCTGTGGCTCCCTGGAAGAGCAGCAGCCCTCCTCGCTGCTTCTCTCCCATCCACAGCTTAAGAAAGACTTACTGTACATTTATAGACAGCTCATTTTTTGCTGCAGTATAACTCACCCTTTTATGCTGTCCAGATACAGAGCTGACCTTAAAACAAACACAAAGCTATGGCTGTACATTCATACTGTCTTAACGTTTTCAGTCCCAGCCAAATGGTGAAACTCTGAAATCACCTGACAAAGACAGTCTCTGTCCCAACAAGTTTCTACAATCTAGCTGTAAGATAAGAACTGGATGCAAAGTACAGGTGGAGGAAACGCAAGGCAGCAATGATATTTTATTTAGTCACTTTCAAGTACTTGGAAACTTGCTGAATGAAAGAAATTTATGAATGTTGCCAGCAGAAATAAGACAAGTGATAATGCAGATAAGAAAAAAACATGCATCAGTATATTTAACCCTGGCTTTTCTACTTCCTGTGAAGTTAGTGTACAAACAGCTCCCTGTTCACGCTGCAACATAAGCAGGTGCTTACATCACTGAAGTAGTTTGTTAGGTTACATCTGGTTGTCCACAACACAATATATTCCTACTGCAGAGCTATAAAATCTCTTTTTTCAAAGCCCAGAATCATTCTTATCCTGCCCAGAAAAACAAGGTTTGGGTTTTGTTTCTGCTTTTGTTTGGTGTCATTAAAAGGCACATATGATGAGAGGCTTATAGCATATGTAGCTGCCAAAACACTTTCGTTCAAGATCCTGGAGTTCCAGAAACAACCTCATCTAAAACTATTTAAGACACAAACAGTTTGTGCATACTTCCATTACTTTAGGTTGCTTTAGGGTTTTTGTTAATATGGCTCACATACAGGAAGCAAGAAGTCCACAGGGAAAACCAAACTATCCCACTACATCAGAAGAAAGAAGTCTGATTTACTTTAAGTATTTCTTTAAGCTTAGCCAGAACAGCTGTTTACACCTGCTTGGGGTGTTCCTAGCTACCTCAATTCTCAGCAGTCTGCACTGGGGATTATGGTCCTGATTTGTAAACAGCAATTCCACAAATGAAACACAACACTGATGTTCTCCAGTACAGCTGCCTACAAATTCATTACAGATTTTGTAAGTGGAACATTTTTCTGCTCCGATTTATACTGCTGTAATTCTTAAAGTTCCCAGACTCTGAGAAGGCCTCTCGGATATGTACCGATATGCTTTAGTTTCAGCTATTGTATCTCAATATTATTGGAAGAAACTTCCCTTGCTTTTAAGCCAAGCTTCCCCTAAGGAGGTCAATCAGAATTTCACACAGCTCTTTCTTCATAAATGAAAAAAAGAGCAGTGAGAAAATTCAGCTCAATAGTGTAACAAATGCTAATCACAGCTAAACTTATCACTGTCATGGCCATAATATTTGTTTTGCAGGTAATTTAAATTGCTCACCCAAATTTTCTAAAAGCATAATGATAAATCCCTAGTCAGAAATGACAGCATGTATGCAAATCTTCTTTAAATGCTTTTTAAAGCCATCTCACTCTGAATATCACTGTTTTGCTTTAAATCTAAACTGAATGTCTTTTCTCTCTATATGGGACAGGCTCTGCAAGCGGTCCAAGAGAGGCAAGTCTGTTTCTAAATCATCACTCTGTTTATGAGGAAACTAAGAGTAAATTACGTAAAAATCATGCAGCTATCACCCAAGTTCTCTCTTTTGTGCTCAAGATATAACACAAATTAAGTATGGCAGCACTCTTTGTCATACAGATTAAATTTGCAAAACTGCAGTAACCTAGATATGAAGATGAGATTTTGGTCCATGGCTTTAAAGTCATATGGTATGTTAACTTCTGCTTTAATGCACTGAAGAAAAATATTAGTTCTGAGACCACACATCACTGTTTCCTATACTGAGTGAAACAGAAGTGATGAAAAACCTTTGGAAGAACGCCATCACTACATTCTGATGGTTACAGCAGTGCCCTAAAATTAAGGATGCTTATATAGGAGGGATCAGTACACCCCCACACATCAGACATTGCTTCTCATTATCATTCAATAAACCTTCCACTGAAGCACTCTGTGAAGTTTCTCATCTACAAAATGCTCAAAAGGAGCAGCTCTGCTAATTTACCGTTTCTATTGGTGGGTGCTGGAATTCTGTACTGTGAAACAGAGGCACTGTCTCAGAGCAACATCTTCACATGCAACTTCAGTTAGCAATCTAAAAGTGTCTTCCTCAGGTATGCAGGTTAGCGGGCATAGAAAAAGAGGTCACGTATAAAAATTAAGTGTAATGAGGGAATGAACATTATGGGATGCCCTACCTATATTGGGATTCCCACCTTTTGAATCTAGAAAGAATTAATTTTCAGAGTTGAGCTATCCAGCTCCACAAGCTTTTCCTAACACATCACAAGTGACAATGTGTGCACTTTCACTTTTTTTAACTAATTGCCCAAAACGTAGAAGGAGACATCCTTTAACTGCACCACTGGGAGACAGGAAACTGGGAACAATAAAATTCTGATACTGACTTCCTCTCAGAAGAGTTTCCCTTAATCATTGGTGTCACAACACGTATCTACCTCAAACATCCAACACTTCCCCTTTCAAGGCCTAC
>JAOXXN010000446.1:57729972-57751085 GCA_026770055.1 Myrmophylax atrothorax
AAGGGCCTCCGTCACCGCTGGTACAACATCAAGAGGTAAGTGGAAGTCATCTAAACAAAGAGAAGAAGTGAGTTTACTGTTGCTGCTCCACATAACACAAAAGTTGCCAGCAGATACTTTTATAGCTGTTTGCATAGAAAACTGCCATAACTCTATTTTAAGTAAAAGACAACCAGAACAACACGATTTGGGGGTCACTGTGACTCTAATGCTTTTTAGGTGGTGGGGATCCCTCACTGGGGGTTAGAACAGAGGCACCACATTTCCTCCTGCTCACATACCTGTCTCTGGTACATCCTTCTTGTGCCAGAGTGCTAGGCTTGTTGCTAGCACATTACTGCTCAGGCTTAGCACAGGAGTAACCTAGGACTCAAAGATTTTCCCTAAGTTTAAAAAAAAAAAAACAACTCTCTCGGGAACAGTCTCTGCTATCTCCTAGCTGACCACTGACCATGTTTTGGGAAGTTTGGAAAACTTAATAAACACACAGTGATCCAGAAAGTGTCTTTTGTTTCGAATCCTGTAAGGCCAACAGTCAAACAAAAACTAAAAGCAGTTATCAATTACCCGCTCTGTGGCTTGTACAAAAACACTAAAAGCGGAATGATTTCCCTATAAAAATAATGTAGTTTCTGAAGAAAGCATCCCTGCAGCAAAGAGTACTGCCAAATAATTCAGTTTTCCACTAGGAAAATAAATCATTCTAAAACTGTTCTGCTCCAGCCAGAATATTACCCCCTGCCGAGCTGACCCAAAGCTGTTTTTCAGATCAGTGCAACAACAAAATAAGATGTCTGTCTTCCTGTCGGCATTTCAATTCTGCTTTATTTTCATTGCCAAAATGCCCTGCAGGACACTGTCCACAATGCAATGCAGATTTGTTTCTGGCCAAGTTGTGTGTGATGCAGCATGAGAATCTGCAAAAGCAGCTGCAGGTAAATTCAGTACTTCAAGGCTTCATTTCAGTAAGAAGTGTCCACCCAAAAAGTCTTGCCTCAACTTACAAAATTTCAGAATGTCTGTTCAGTTAAAAGGGGAAACTTGTGACAATTTAGGAAGACAAGCACTACTGAAGCTACCCACAGAGTGGATAGCTTAGTCCTTATTTTAGTGCAGTGACAACCTCACTTTTCGAAATCATACCAGCAATTACAGCTCTAGACAACAGTTTCAGTAAAGAAACCATAAAGTTGGAAATCAAACCCGCCCAACCCTTAAGGTGGCCCTTCTTGAATTGAGGCAGACTTGCTATGCAATTACAAGCAGATACCTCCCGGACACACAGCTTATGCAACTGTAAGAACAGGGGGAAATTTCATTCAAAGCAGAAAGCAACTCTCCCATTTTGATTTATTTGGCCTATCTTGAATGCATAAGATTTTATTTGCATGTGAGTAATTAATAGTGCTATTTCAGTGATGATGGTATTAGCTTTCTGTTAAGGAGAAGTTTTGCTCTCAAGGTGACTCATGGTATTAACACTGAGAGTAATTTGCTCATTAGAAATTGGCCATTAGATTAAAAACCTAATTTGCCACCTCTGTACCCCTGGTTTTACCTTGTAATCTAAAAATCTATAGCCTTTCTTTGTGCAAGGTTCTAGTTTTGCAGCATAGAAGCATATTTTCTTACCTTTTTTTAATAAACCACATAAAGTAACAATTACAAAATAAAATATAAAGCAATAAACCAGGAAATAAATTAAAACTTAAAAATGCAGTGAAGTTCTCTTGTTTCTAAAGGGGCACAGACAATGATGTTTGCCTTCTTATTGCTTGTGGTAAGAAAGCACAAATTTTTGATAAGAAAGAATGTATTTTTGTTATTGGCTTTGGATCATTTTTCACGTTCAAGTTAGAAAGCACAATGTTGCTGTGCAGGTAATTGAAAAATGTCCCCCTTGAAAAACGCACAGGATAAACAATGTAACAGGGATACCTTACAGCTAACTTACTCCAAGGTATTTTACTAAAATTACATGACAAAGAAACACCTGATTAGCCACATTTAGGATGAAATAAAGGATTCCTGTGAAATTCCATTACCCCACACTCTTCTTGTTTCACTGATATGTCGTCTGCCTCTCAGATAATAACCTGAAGGCATTAATGTGTAGTATTTGCTTCGCAAACAATGTCAGCCTCAATATTAAAAAAAAAACAAAACACAGTTCATGTTAATGACGTTGGAATCAGAAAAAATGTTAAAAGTAGTTTTACATAAGACGTATTTGTAGCCAGAAGCACTGGGAGATCTTAACATATTTTGGAGAACCAAAGCAAACAAACCTACTTATTTTCTTGTTTAATGACAATGTCTTTTTTTATTTTAAAAACAAGGATTAGTTGTAATACTTAAAAAAGGCTTGCTCTTTAACACCTGACCTTGGCAAAACCCAAGCACCCACAACCACGGCTAATTAATTGCATGCAACATGGTTGACTCAAGTTCCTCCATTTTTGATATAAATTACTATTCCTGTATGCTTCTATATAAATTACACCAAAGTATTTGCTACTTGGTCTGTTTTGTCCTCAAAGCCTGATCCTGACTATTAACTTCAAAAGCTACTTTTTATTTAATTCTTATTCCTTTCCCAACAGGTGTAAATTGGTCATTTGGCTTCTCTATGGAGAGCTTTTGTTAAAATTTTGTCTCTGACCAGCAAAACATGTTCCTCAGGGTCCACTCTGATGGTTCAGAAGCCCAATATTCCTGCAGAGCAGCAGCCAGACACCTAGGCAGCTGGTGCCCCTAGCAAAAATGCAGGGCATAGGGGACTGTGGATTTCACCATAGCACGGAACCAGGAAGCAGCTCCCTTTCCTCAGCAGGCAAGTCCTGTACCAAACACTGTGCCAGTGGAAAACAGAGCTTGGGGACACACCCTGGCTGTGCCCAGCTCCCAGTTTCTGCCTCAGGTACAGAATCTGTAAATGTTCCAAGGCTTCACAGGTTTGTTTTCAGAAACTCCTCTGAGACTAGGCGGCATTGTACTGGGCACTGGTGAGATCACACCTTCAAATCCAGTGTTCAGTTCTGGGCCCCACACTACAAGCCATTGAGGTGCTGGAGTGTGTCCAGAGAAGGGCAATGGAGCTGGTGAAGGCTCTGGAGCACAAGTCTTATGAGGAGTGGCTAAGGAAGCTGGGGGTGTCTAGAAAAGGAGGCTCAAGGGAGACCTTATTGCTGTCTACAGCTACCTGAAAGGAAATTTTAGCAAGGTAGGGGTCAGTCTCTTCTCCCAAATAACAAGTGATAGGGCAAGAGGAAAAAGCCTCAAATTGCTCTAGGGAAAATTTAGATGGGATAGTAGGAAAAAATTCTTCAACAAAAGTGCTATCAATTGCTGGAACAGGCTGCCCAGGGAAATGATAGAGTCACCATCCTTGGAGGTATTTAAAAGACATATAGATGTGGCTTTTGGTGACAGTTTAGAGCTGAACTTGGCATTGTTTGGTTAATGGGTCGATTCAATCATCTTAGAATCATTACGCTAGAAAATAACCTCTGTGATTACCCCCAATGTTAAAATCAGGAAGAGAGGGTTTAGGTGATTTTTATAGTCACAAGTGCATCAGAAAAGGCAGCAGCCAAATCAAATTCATTGCCACAGACACATCCCCATCCTCTTTCCTCATCAGGGTCTGCATTTGGCTTTTCAGAGCTCTAGTATAGTTTTACTCTGCAGTTGTACTGCAAAATAACTTTACTCTTGCACCAGCTATGTAAGGTCTGTACCAACTGCCTGGTGAAAAATTTGCAAACTAATTAATGAGAGTGAGGGGAAAGTAAACAGCCTCTCCCAGGATTGCTATCTATGAATCATAACTGACCCACTGCCTTTGCAAACCCTGTAACCTCTTACAAATTTCTGTCTTTCATACAAACTTACTATAAAAAGCAAGTCATTTGTCCCATACCCTGCAGGACTGATTTACAAGCTTTCTCCCTCCCAGTCCCCAGTTTCAGCAGCAGCACCAGTGGGTAGGTGCATTCACCAAAACTCAGGCTACAGTGTGTGTAATTGTACGCACTCCCAGAGCCTGCAGAGGCACAAGCTCTGAGCAAGTCTTGTATACCCTGACCCATGTCTGGCCTGGTTCACTGCTTTTTTTGTTAGGCTTTCTTTTAGTTACTGAACCCTTTCAAGGATGAACCAAAATAATATTGAGAACTTTTGTCAGCTGTGAATAACGGTATTTAACTCAGTTTGGAGAGAAAAAAAGAGAAATCTTCAATTTGCATACTTTAATTAAGGAATAACAGTAATTACTTGTTAGTTCAGCACTGAAAGGAGGATAATTACTACTTGTCCCTTCTCAGAAGGAAACACACTCCCCAAGCAAGGTCAGTTCTTGTTTGTGCCTTCACATTAATTCAGTTAGTCCCTCCCCCTTCCCAGCCACTGCAAACCTCCCTGCTCCTGCATCACACACACACACTGGCATGGCACGACCACAGAGCACTCCCCAGCAAAACCAATGACACGTTTGTATTCTACAAACATGCAAGGGAAAGAAATACCCACATTTCACCCCAACAGGCAACTCTAATATTAGTTGCAACACTGAAGGCACATGCAAAGCAACCATCTTGGCATGTTTTCAACGTGCAGCCATAAACAAGTTCTCACCAAAAGTGGATACCCTTCTTCTATCACTTGCTTTTTTTTTTTAACAAATACCTCTTCCTGTAACTATGTTCATGGTAATGACAAATGGTTTTCCATTATCTCTGCAGCTTTAGCTATGCTAGGACATTATCATACAATGAGAGATACAGTTCTTTATTTTAAATATAAAATTGACTTAAAGATTCCCCAAGTCCTATCTAAATATAGGTGTTTATTTCTCCAAGCTGTTTACTGCATGTGACATTTTAAGACATACTGGACAACTGAAAACTCACAAGTCATTTTATATTCATGATTAGCATTGTTGTTGCCTTTCTCCTGACATGAAAAAGAGCACCTCAGGTTTTATCTACAGAGTCAACATTACCAGAAACTACAATATTCACATCCTGAGGAAGTTTAGCTACAAAAAAGTGATGAGGCTACAAGAAATATCTTTCTTGTTTTTTCCTTGAGATATTTTCATATTTCAAATAAAGCATTCATAATATGGATACAATTAAGCAAACTTATCTAGAACAATTTCTACATCCAGTATCAAATTCAAAATGCAACACTGGAATTTAGAAACAAACATAAATGTTCTAGAGATTTATGACTGAGAAAGATTAAATTAAATTACAAGAATCCCAGATGATCTTAAATACACTCCCCATATCCTCTGCTCTGAATATTGTCCAAATGAAGGTCAGCAGACTTTTAATCACTACATTTTGTATACGAACGCATATCAGTTCTAAAACTAACACCCTCTGTGAACAAAATCACATTAGAGAGCTACAGTATTTGCAGGATTACATCTCTAGTCTGGACTGTCATAAACGATACCCTGCCAAGTATTTTAACTGAACTTTGAGAAACAGAAATCCCATTTATTAGAAATCTCACAAAAAAGACAAAAAAGTCACCAACTAATGTGCTTCTGTCTGTCAAATTACTGTCTCCCTGCCCCCACTACCTGCAATATTTAAAGCAGAACAGCCTCTGTCACAACCAAGCACAATATCGAAGAACATTATTGCAAGGGAAAATCCTCTGCGACAGTATCTCACCACTGAGGAATGTCTCTGTCTCCTCACACCCAGGATGAACAAGTCCTCTCTATTTTTTCAATCCTCTCCAAAGAACCCACGACCTACCTGTGCGGCAGAGGAGAGGCACGGACTGACTTCAGCTGTTCCCGAATTAGCTCATTGGGCACTCAGGTAAAATGAGAAGCTCTTACTAGTCTGTACAGCTCCTTCGCCAGAAATATTGCATGAGTCAGCTTTTATCTATCAAAACCCTAAACACAAAGGCTTTACAGAAACCTGATTCACAACTTTCCCACTGCCTTTTTCCCAGTGCACCGAAAGTCTTCGGCATCACTAAGAGCTTTAAATGAAACATGACATCATGCAATTCAGGGACAGGACAATGGGCATCACTGTGGGTAACTTTAAAATGCACAGTTCACTGAGCAACACCCACTAACTTCCATTTTTTCCAGGCACAACACTGTGAAAACATCAAATAGAGCCCCCACTTCCACAACATTTATTACACACTGCTCCTTGATTTGCAGACAATATTGAGACGCATGTAAAACAAATAAATCACCTGCTGGTATTGTGAAATTTCTGTGTTTATGTTAAAAACTCCCATGAACTTGCAATGTAATAGGATGATCCCCAGCAATAGAAACATTTGGATCTTATTCTGCCCTAACATAAACAGGAACAGGCTTTTTCAGAGTGCTTGCAAATTTTCAGTGTTTGGGTTTTTTTAAGAGCAAGAGGAAAGACCTTCAGAAAAAATGTGAAAACCAAACCACCAAGTGCTCTGTGCTAAATCCCAATGAAGCAAAGTAAAAAGGAAAAATTAAAAAAAAAAAAAAGGAAAAAGAGAGAGGACACAGTGAGAGGAGAAAAGATGAAGAACAGAGAAAAGGAGAAAAGGATATAGACTGGTGCTAACCGGCGAGAAAGCTGATGTCTCCTTGGCCTATGGAGGGAGTGGTGGCATTTCTATCTTGGAGCTGGGAGGCAAAAGAAGTCAGAGGAGTTTCCAACTGCTGGCAACACTTTCCAGGGGAGTTCTCACAGCTGCATGCTTAAATCTAGCCTGCAAAGAGTCACTCTATCTTTAAAATTATATTTGAAATTCACTACCTCTATTCTTGTACATAACATGGCCTCGGCCTCATTCAGAGTTTTCCTAAAGAGCACAGTCCTTAAACAACGCCTTTCAGCAGGAAACTGGAGGTAGAGAAGGAAGTGAAGCCAGCGTTGAGACCATTTGCAAAGGTCTGAAACACTTTGATCTGAACGTCGGGGCGCTTGGGGTGAAAGTCCTTTTTACCCAGGCTAAAAGATCAGGTGTTTACTGCCTATTGCCATGCTGACACATCTCAGACCATTGAGACATGCTCTCTCTTGCATGTATTCTTTTGTAGTTTTTGAGGATTTTTTTAGCATTTACATACTTATATTAAAAGATCTTTTTGCAAGATCTGTGCCAAATACTTCAGACAGAGGTATCACATATCTGTAAGTCTTGGACATGTTCACAGGCACAGAAATGGCCAACACCGGTCCAAAAGTTCTCAGTACATACACAGTTAAGCACCCAGGTACTCAAATCAATTGCACATAGCCAGTTTACCATATATTTGCTATGCCCCACATTCATACATATTACTGTCAGGAACTAATGACCTCTAGACTTCTTCCTCACACCCTGTGCCCACATTGCCCACACAGTTTTTATCACTTCTGAATCAGGTTTTAACTAACTCCTGGACAGACCTGTAGAGCATCAACCAGCCATAGGGCACTGCTTGGTCAGTTCTGTGAAGTCCTATGACATACACATAATACCAGCAGCTTCATCATTTAGGGATGACAAACCCCCTGAACTCTGAAGGCTCAGTGACTGTGTTCCACATCTCTTTCAGCAGGCTAGGTAAAAGCAGGAGCTGCAGCAATGGAGCGAGAACTTCAACCACTGGGCTGAACTGGCACAGTGAGCTCTCATGAGCATTACTGTGGGTAGAGGAAGAGGGAAACAGAGCTGAGGTCCTTACTTCTCTCTGCCTTGCTCTTTCATCTCTGCACACCCACATCTGATCTTAGCACTCCCTTCCATTCCTGTGTAAAGACAGCAGAAGTTCCCCTCATACAGAGGGATTTCCCCAGGAACAACAGTTCACCTTCCATCAATTTAAACATCCATATCACTGAGACCTATCAGTGCAGAAGACTGGAAACTGAAAAGTCTTCTGGTTTTACTAATGTGCATCACAAATGAAACACTACACAGATGTGCCAGAAAAATAATGGGTTGGCCCCTCTTTTCATTTGGTAGCATTTCACATATTCTGTTTATCTGCATTCTATCCATATATCCCATCTCCTGCTCCCTTCTGTTGTACGCACAGTGGCGTAAGACCGCATTTTTAGTGTATCAGGTTTAAGATTTGAGAAGGGTGACCTGTTTTTATATTGGAACAAGGCTCTGATTTTTCTGAACTTGAACAATAAGTGACATTTATAGAGGTTAAGAATTATGTTATTCTATAGTTCCCATCAGGCTAAGGATTTACTGAAGAAATAAGTTATTCTCAGCAAAATTAAAAAAACCTCAAACCCTATAACTCAACCACAAGGTACATTCAGGCTAAAGGACACACTGACATCTTCCCTGGAAGTGCAATGTAATGTATTAATAACTCTCTGCAATGCAGTAGCTATTTAATCTGTATACAGTACTGCAAAGGCACCTAACAAAAGGAACAAGCCATCACATGCTGCTGATATACTGCAACACAAATAAAGCATGTGGATCCAGTGCTCCATTTATGGGCCTTTTAAAAGAATTGTTTCTCATCTTTTGGTGATTTTTGAAGGCTTGCTTCTTTCCTCTTCAAAAAACCCCAAAACACAAAAACCAAACAAACAAATGAACAAACCTCAACCCAAAAGTACAGTTCTAATCTTTTCTAAATCAGAGCAAATGAAAATTCAGTGAATACTTGTAGATTTGAATGCATATGGAGGAGTAATACTCTAGATGACAAAGAGAAGTAACAACCTAGATGACAAATAAACAAAGCTTTTACATCCTTTTCTACCCATACTGACATTTAGTGAAGAAGCATAAACAGTTACTGTTCAACATGATGTTATGTGAATGTTTTAGTGCTTT
This sequence comes from Myrmophylax atrothorax, assembly GCA_026770055.1. Lineage (NCBI taxonomy): Eukaryota > Metazoa > Chordata > Aves > Passeriformes > Thamnophilidae > Myrmophylax > Myrmophylax atrothorax. The sequence continues at coordinate 57,738,793 of JAOXXN010000446.1, forward strand.
TACACTCAAGCTTTAGTGCTGGAATGAAAACCCACACAGCTCTTTCCACACAGTACCACACAGGATCAGGCCTTGCTGCTGGCACATTAGTATTTATCTTTGCATTCTACACTATATCACCGTAACAGTCCTTGGACATCACATCTGGTTTCTACTTCTTCCTGTTCTAATCTACTGCTCTAGCAAAGGTCTTGTTATGCCAATATAAAACATACCACTGCTTTCAACTTCATCTAAACCAGCTCAAGTTGCTGCTGAAGTCTAAAACCTTCCAAAACCCACTGAAGAACAAGCACTTGGGAAGTTTTGGTTAGGCAGCCCCAGCATGGCACACAACACTTGTTGCTTTACCAAGAACATTGGGAGGCTTTTAAGATTAAAAAACATTAACTGTCTCTGACTGTAAAGTCACATTCACCCTTTAGAGAGTGATATACAGTTTCAGTAGAAGGAAACATGGTATCCAGGAATCATTCTTGGTAGTTACAGTGAAAACTTCACTGTGTGACCCTAAAGAAGGCATCTTTGTACAACTCACCACTTTCAATTTAACAAGAACTTGTAACTACAGTGTCTAGCACAAACAAGATTAGCTCTTTTAAACTCATTTTAACAGTCTGTTGTTTTCTTCTGCCACTGAATTTTTTGACTTCCAAATCTGTCCAGTGAAAATCCTGCCTGAAACAAAAGACATTTTGTAAAAAAGTTTCCTGAAATAGCTAACACTGTTAGATGCCAAATAGAAGTGAGTTTCAGAAGCTTTAAATAATTGATGTTTTTCTTTTAAGTACAGCTAAATGATCTCTCCCATTTGATTTTGAACTGAAGACACTTACTGGAACCTCCTCTGCACCTCAGGAAGTTTAGCAACTAGAATTTTGAAGCAGAACTGAAATAGTAGCAGCAGACTCCTCCTAACAGATATTCACATTTCCAATAAAAGTTTCTTCTGTGTTTCTTCTCTTGAACAAAAAATATAAGCTGTAGAAAGCAGTATTCATGTTTAAAACTTGTGGAGAAGAATCCTTAAACTCTACTCAGGTTGGAACTACGACATATTGATGGTCTGTCTTCACCACAGACTGGCTCTGGCATTTCAAATCATTAGTTGTTTTCTTATGCTCACCCTCCTACAAGGCAACATTAGGTCTTATTTTTAAGATGACATTACAACAGTAAGCTAATAGCTCTTTCAAAACCCCAGTTCAATAGGAACGTATTCAATGACAGTTAGAGGATTCTGGATTTAATAAATGACTGTGACCAATTTTTACAGCATAAAATAATCAGTATAATGAAATCTCACAACTCTTTAAATGAAAATAAATAAGAAGAAAGCAAGCAGGTGTTCAAGTCCAAAGGCATACAACATACCCCATGTCTTCTCACTATATTGCTTCTACAGCTTAGTACGGAATTTTACATAAATGAGGTCAAGACTAAGACTGCCAAATGGCAACAAAATAACTGGTCACAGCAGAAAAATCAAAAGGTGTCTTATTGCTGCTGCATACAACAGATCTTTAAAAATGCAGTCCCCAAATCTTCATTTGTTATTTTCTACTGATGACCCTATCAAATTTGGACTGCTGTTCACCTTGATTTGGTCCTTCTAAATGGCCCTTTGGAGCATGGAGGGAACATCTGTATTTTTAAAGTATGGGCATCATGTTTTGTGCCTTTCCTCTTTAATGTCCTTAACTTGTTGCAGTACAGAGAAAATACAGTGCCACAAGACAATGAAATTTCCCTTCCTTGCTATTCCCCTCCCTCCCTTATCATTAAGCTTTCAGGCATGTCGTGAAAGCCACTCAAATAGATCCATGTTTGTGATGAAGAAGTGGCTTCACATTGCTTTCAGAGTTGGTTTACGGTCCTTCCGCACCATGTGCAATACTTCCAACTACTTCTTTTGCTGTTATTTCATGAAGATAAACCATTGAAAACAAAATTCCTATCTCAAACAAGCAATACTTTCCTTAGAGTTTTTTTATGCAAGAAGCAAAGCATGAATTGAGATTGAAATCTCTGCAGGGTCAGTGTACAGAGCAGTACAGGCTCTGTACCCATATAGAGATGGTGTTAATGCCTACAACACTTATTGACATATCAGTATTCAAGATTAACAGTGGCAAGAGTCACACTTCAGAAGCCACAGGGCAGGAAGCAAACAGAGGCCTGGACTTGGTTACAGTGAACATTTGGTGTGTAATTCACAGCAACTGACTTACTGAGTCATAAGCCTTTCTCTGTACTTTCTTATCAGAGCAATAAAATGCTTAATTTGAAGCAGACAGTCATTTTATTAAAGCTATACATATATTGCAAAGTCCCTATGCCTTCTTTACCAACAGCTTCAGAAAAATAATCATATGAACTTAAAAGTATTAAAATTCTCTAGCATTCCTATTCAGAGGTATTTTAATTGAATTTCGTAAACATGTAACACCATATGAAGAAAGTCAGTTAAAAACCCTGACCATTGGATTTATTATTCAATTTTTTATTGATCTGGAGAGAGAAAACCCCGACAAATACAAACTAGAGAGAGGCATGAAACATCATTCTTAAAAATGTACCACTATGTGTTTTACAGCAACATAGCCAAAATTTAAAAAAAAAAAAATCACGAAAAGACATCAGATAACTGTCTGCTACAATCCTTCTGCTTTCCTGACTTTTATAGTCAACACAATATTACTTCTCTTTTGGAGCCTTCAGACACTTCTAAATTGGGCAGTTTTCAGTGTCCTTGATAACCATAATAAACAACATCTAAAGCCATCCATGTGGCCCAAACACTGCTGGTATTCAGTAAACAACTCAGATGAGCCTCCTCAATGTTTAGATCAGAGAGAGGGGAAACAAAAACTTAGGCTCTTATTTAAATCCTCTTAATACAGCTACAGGAGTCATTTTTCTCAGGTTTCTCCTTTGTGCTGCATCTTTTTTCCAGATAGGGACATTCAATTGCACCATTTTCCTTGTTTGGGTTTTCCACTTGCTTGTTTTCTATGAGAAAGGAGTAGCAAATCCTTCCTTCTTTAAATATTGGAGCTGGAATCCAAATCAAATTCTCAAATCTAAAACACACAGCATGGATCTGGAGAAACTTGGCAACAAAGGCCAGTTTTGTGGTCTAAAATAAGTGAGTGTGGGGGCTGAGGATGTATTAACTCTGTGGTGGAACTGCAGGGTTTTCCCAACAAGCCATACTTAAAAAACCAACTCCTTTTGTTGATCCTGTTTACAAAGAGAACATCAAAGCTTTCTCAAGTCCATACCCTATACACATGGGAACTTACAAGGTAATTCATCTAAGAGCCACTCTCATGACTAGCCCAGTCCCAGTTTAAAAACCTCACACAGTAAAACATTTATTTTATTTTAAAACCTGTGAACATATTTAGATCATCAAGTTGTAAATCCTCAATGAAATAACTTCTGTTGTGTCCATACTTTTCCTTAAATTCAAATGTCACTTTCTAACTCCCCTTAGGGAAAGCTTTCACTTAACATTCAACCATGAAACTCATCATGAAGGAAAAAATCCTTCCCCCTCTCTTGTCTTCTCCCACAGGCACACTGCTGAGCTGGAAATCCCTGCAGGGGACTCGCCACATACAAGCATGAAGCTGGTAGAGCAAAGAAGCCGGGAGGAATGGCTAACTGCCCCCAGGCTTCTTCCAGCCCTCTTACAAGGAGGCCACAAGCTGAAAATCAGTTTCCCTCGGTCTGCCCTGACATCCCAAGAGCTCCGACACTTTTCACAGCTAAACAATGCTGTGCATTCACTATTGAGCCCTGAGGCGCAGAGACACACGGAGAGGCCACTACATTGGTATTATTCAACTACGTTCAGCCTGTTACCACAGCTATTAACTGGCGTGCTCACTTTTCAAATCCTCATCTCTTTGGAAACCCTGACTACCATTATTTTATTACAAAGAGGCACAGGTTAAAAGAAGTTTAGCTGGGCAATTCCCTACCCTCCCCTTTGGCATTATCTGTAATGTATTACTCACATAGGCAGAATTTCAGTAAGAACCTTTCACTTTTGCAGTTACATAGAAATTCTGTCACTATTGAAGTGTTTCATTAACAAAGATTTTAGCATAAGTTTTGTGATTTTTGTGTAATTAAATTAGTAAGAGAATGAAAACAGATGTCCAGCCATAACAATTTAGTAAGATATTTGAACTGAATCAGCTTGCAAATAATTTCATTAACAGTATTCAGCAAAGCAAAAGGATGGTGGGTTTACTAATTTTTTTCTTCCTTTGCATTAATTTCTATATACAGACATGGATGAAATCAGCTACCCTTATTTCTGCATCCAAAACCCTGTATCTCTGAATACAGTAGGCCATAAGAGAGGCTATATTCTTCCCCAGGCCAAGTAACATGAGAGTAAAAGTGGTCCTTTTTGCAATGGATCAGCATCAATTAACAGAGCACCAAAAGATATTAAAATTACCACTTCAATGATTTTTCAGTTAATACATGTTCTTTATAATGTATAACTAAAGGACTTGAAACACTTTAAACCTTCAAACTACACACAGACCCTGCCAATTATAAATTTATTGCAAAATATTTTTAAGGTTAGAAAAACAATCTGGGAAAAACATTCTCCTCCTGATGAAATTAGAGCAAAGTTCTTTTAAAACAATGACAAAGGCCTCTAGCGCTGAATGCTTGAACAATATTATAGCAAGAATAGTCAAACTGACTGTGCTCATATTGCTGCCTTTTACATGGCAATTGCTGTAGCTGATCTTGACTCAGAACAATGTAACATGAAAAACTGAAAGAGCGCCACAGCTGAACTGTGGCATGCATGTGTATGTTGATGGACAGAAGAGAAGCTGCCAATGGTAAGAGATCTTCAGTGGCAAAATTACCAGACACTGGTAAAATGCATCTCCCAAGAAGCACAGCACAGATCCCCTGGAATTATCAAGAAGGGGTTTCAACATCAGTAATCCTCTTTGCCCTTTAAGGTGCAATAATATAAAGTCATTTTTAGGACTCAATGAACAGCATTGACACAGTGTTTCCAGCTTAGTAGAAGATTGTACAAACTCTAATTCAGTTTGGTCACTACACTTAAAATATGCTGATATATGTTATATATGTTTTGTTTATAACTTACTCATGCCTAGGGAAAAAATTATTTTCTGTATTCAATATTCAAGAAAAAGTCCTGATGCTGCTGATGACTTGTTGATAATACTTTTGCATCTGTCAAAAACTCTACAAAGGAAAATTACTGCACAGGAATGTGAGAGGATGACAGCCTAGGAAAGCAAGAATGGAATGCCTAGCCACTCTATACTCTTAACCAGTCACCACTGCTAATTTATAAGGTTTTGAGTTGTGGTCTTCCATTTTATCAATTTTCTTAGCAGTAACACAATAACATTGGCATACAGGCAGGGGAACAAAATAAGCATCATAGGAATTTGCTAGATTTGTTAGTGGGGGGACCATAAGGTTTTTTTGTTATCAGGTTCCATATACTCAGAAAAGGATAGTTCAAACTCCAAGTCCCACTATGTCAGCACTATCTCTCACATCCAGAGGTGGTAAGAAGCATATTTAAGATAAAAGACCTGATAATCACCATTAGCAAACAGGAAAACAATTATGCAGTATGCACTGAGTGTGTTACATTGGAGCCCACCATTTTCCCCCTGTATTGACATTCCTCTCTCTTATGTTTGCTTTTCTCTTTTCAAACTAACATAACTGGTCTAGGAACGTATCGCTGATATCGGTAGTTCTGCTTTGAGCCTGTAATATTACTCTGCACATAGTGAGGTAGCTAGGAATCCCTCCTTAGCACTCCCACTCACCCCTTTCATTTGTCCCCTTTGTTACAGAGATGAATGGGTGTGAGAAGTGAGAGCTTATACTTGGCTTAAATAAAGGTAATTCACTACCTAACTCCATATTCTCCTCTGAAATAGAGTCAGTTTAGGAGGACAAAAAAAAAAGGTAAAAAACCAACCTTTAGACCTGCCAAAGTCGAACAGAAGGGATGTGCAATGGGGCTGTCAAGGTTTTCAGATTTCCAAAGTGCTTAGCCATTGACTTTTTCCATATGACTTTTAAGGAAACATTTATTGTATTTAAATCAGAAGCTAGAATAGCCACCCTACTAATATGAAAAAAAAATCATATCTCTCATTACTAACTAGTTATCATTAACCCAAGAGAATAATTTTATCCACTTAAAAGACAAGCTGTTCTTGTCAGCACAGCCCAGAGGCGATGCTCCAGTTTCTGCCAGCATCCCTGAGCTAGGGCACAGCTGGCTCTCCTTCACCATAGATGGCCAGTCTCACTGGCAACAGACACCTCAGTTAATGCATCTGTAGGGTCCAGAACAGGATTACACCCATTCAGATACTTTTGCAGCTGTGGGTAGACCCTTAACTGTTCCCAAGTTTAGTGTAGAAGCCATCTCCTATGTCTTTATGACATGTGACCACTGTGGTGTTCTTGGGCACTGCAACACATTTAGATCCTTATGTAATTTTTTAATGACATAAGGAGAGGAAATAAAAAAATCTTTCCACTTTATGCATATATTTATGAATAATATATATAATAATAATAATACAACTCATTTTGAGAAAGAAGGACAAAACTAGACCTGTTGTCACTATTATAATCCTTCACTTTTACTGGAAAAATACAGACAAGGTTAAGTAGTTTTGATATAATGTTTTCCAAGTGTGATAAAAGTAGGACTGACATCAAGTTGCTAAAGCCTGAAGGTTTGATGGATGTAATACTCTGTGTCAGAAGACAGATAGAACTACTTCTTTCTTCAGCACCTGAGTGCACCAGTGACTTGGAACACTCCTGAGCCTGCGGTCAAAGACAACATGTCATCAGAAAACACTCAGTGTGCAGATCTTATAAACCAATCCCTCTCTGAACACTTTAAACTCCTGCATTTCCCTGCTTGTTATAATGACAAGGACATTTGAGGAACTTCACAGAGGGGTCCATGGTCTTTACTTTTCAGATCTGTCTCACTTGCCACACTCAACTTTGCTTAGCCTGCTTTTACAGTGAAGAATCAGTGGTTTGACCAATTGCAAGTCAATTTCACAGCCATATGTCCAAGAGATGCAAATAAAACTTTTAAGAATTCACCTTTTATTACACCACATGAAAATTCAACATGCAATCCCATAAAGGAAGAGAAGGGTCTCTTTTTCCTGATATGCAAAACTCTTATGTAAGCATACTCCCCACTCGTTGCATTAGGCTCAGTTTACACACCGGTCATAACAAGAGATGTTTCCCTCTGTAGTTGTTACTCTATACTTCAATCCCCCATCACAAACAGGCAGTCTTGTAAAAACAGATATGTCAAAAGGTTAAGAAATGAACAAATAAGATTTTCTCCAGCTGTAGAAAACACAAACTCAACCCTTCAGAACACAGGAGAAAAGTATTAGTAAACCAAATGTTTGGTATTGATTCAAAATGGAAATAAAGGAGTGAGTTAAAAGAATCTAGCAAAAAAGTAGGCAATTGCTCAAAGAAATACTTTCAGTTTGGGAAAACTAGATGATCTCTTAACAGATACATGATCTGGTGTATACATTATGAATACAAAGCAAAATCCATTATAATGAATACCCAGTGTAAGTAAGCATTATCGAAATAGTAACAAGAGTATATTAGTCATAATCATGTTTCAGCATAAAAGTTGTTCTGCGGGGACTAGCAATATTTCATAAATCTCACATATTCATCTATTACAGAGGTTGTATCAAATTTGTAATGCTCCTAAATATTTGACACTGTGCTTTCAACATTTGGCTTTCATGAAGGATGCAAGATGATCTGTATTTTTACTGCTGCTTACAGCCTTTAAATCCAAACAAGACCTAATCAGAAAGTTACCTTCTTTTGCAGGGTGGGGAAAGGGATTTCCTAAGGCCTTTCTTTTCTCCTCTTTCCTCCCCACCCTCCAGTAAATGAAATTAAAGGTCAGCAAGTATTCAGTGCAGTGGAAAGCCCCAGGTTACAAAAATAAATGGATTTAAAAAGCTATCCAAGATTACAGCATCTGGACATGTACTCCCTAGACCATTCCCAAAACTCAGACATGGTTGTGGAAATAGACTAAGTATCCTAACATTATTAGCAAACATGACTAAAGTATATTTATATGCATTGCAAAAAACTCCACATCATACACAAGCACAAGGTATCTCCCCAAAGTTTTGCTCTTGTCATTCAAGAGATTAACCCCTGAAGGAAACAATATTGTAACACATTTTCCATCTGCTGTTTTTCACTCTGTACTCTAAAGGCCCAGGAAAAATGTATCTTAAAAAAATATTTTCTTAATAAATATTCTTTAAATATTTTCTTACTCCTTTTGGCAGGCTATAAAAATAATTATTTATTTTATATGCTAATTAAAATCCTTGCAAGAGGATGAAATGGTACTATAAGGATACAATCAACAGTGAGAAAAATATGATCTTAATTTTCAGCTCAGTTTGCTCTCAGACCACTCAAAGTGACTTTAAATCCCTGTTAAGCCCATTCCTGGGCTTACCTCTCTCCTGTGGCTCCAGAGCACATACTTTCAAGCCCCATTAGTGCTCACCACACCAGCAGTGGTTCTGAGGGCATCCACCTCCATTTTCACCTGCATCAGGCTTCTGCTCAAGCTGGGCAGCTGCATGACTGTTCCTGGCAGAGTGAGGGAGTACATGGCCCAGGGGCTACAGGAGGAAGAGGGTCATCCCCTCTGTCACTGAACAGAAGTGCCTGAAAACCTCTGGAAGAACAAAAGTACCTGCACTCTGGAGCTGCACAAATCACCAGGCTGAGATGTCCCTCCCTGAGGACCGGACAACTGGTTTTTGCAAGTTCAACCAGAATACATGCCCGTGTCTTTATCTATCAAAGGACCTTTGGGCAGGTGCTGTGGGTTATTAAAAAGCTTAAGAACCTGATGACAGGCAGACTGACAGACCATATCCTCTTTATATCTTCATTTAAATATAGACTTTATCTTCAGGCATGCAGTCTCACTGATTAAAATGAAATTATGAAATTATGAAATCTAACAACACATGCTTATGTGCATGTGCAGAAATTTATACACAACACATTAATTTCTGGATAGATATCGCTTCGTATCAGTGGATTCAAACGAAACCAAGTTGCAGTAAGCCTCAGTGACTTCAGATGTACATTTGGGGAATTTTTATTTCCTGTTAGACCAGTACCCTTAGGCAGTGCTAAATGTACCTTTCTTCTCACATTCTCCCACAAGAAGAATTATAACTTCAATTCATCTTCTGTAGAGCACCTGCACGGAGGCCAGGACACACAAGTGACTTATTTTGAACCATAGAAAGGTAAAGTATTGAACTTGGTTTTCCCTGAAAGCCAGCAAGTTAAAGGGAGAATGCTTCTGAAAAGGTTTTAGTAAAATTAATCAATAACCTTTATTCTATAGCTAGCAACTTTTTGAGAGAAAATATCTTCCAATTCCAAAATGAAACTAGAATGGTGTGTGAGACCATGATCTGCTTGATCTTTAACTAAAGATGACAACTACTTATGCTTTCACATGTGTCTGTGCAACACATTTCCATAAATCAATCTAAATAACACTAAGAGGGATAGGAATAGGGTTTTATACAGGCACCAAAATAAAAGAGACTTTGCACTTCTGTGATTAAGGTATAAATACACCATGAAACATCTCTTAAACACTCAAACACTGCAGTTACTCTCTTTATCATCTGCTTCTTTCCCCCCCATCTCAAACAGGAATGGCAAATGAAATACCCAGAAATAACATATTTAGTGTTGTAACAAAGCTTTTCATTCTTATACAGCTCTCTCAGCCCATACAAAATGCAGTTATGAAGACAATCAAAACAGCTCCACAGCATTTAACATTTGTCACTCAGGTAGTGCATTAAAGACATTTGGGTACATGATTGAGGTAACAGAACACATGCATATAGAGATGAACAAGCTTCAATGGCCAAAGAGACTGATCATCCCAGCAATGCTTGACTCAATAACCACTTCAGGAAAGCCTCTCCTCTGAATATCTTTGGTATGAAAATACAGGGTGTCAGTATTCACAGTTTTTCTTGCTACTTTGTTCTTGGAAGTTAAGTTAAGGTTCAAACAAAGAAAGGTGGTGGAGGGGGGAGTGGTCCTTCAGGGAATTTTTATCTCCCTACCAACACAAAGGTTTGGGGAATTGAAGTTCCAGGACCGAGAACAAAGGAGTGGTTGATGACTGTGGATTCCAACTTCATGGTGGGGCGGAGATGTGAAACGGACCCCCAGCACCTGGGAGGGGGAGAGGCTTCACTTTGTTTTGGGCAGCTGCTGTGACTAGAAGACAGCACTGCTGAGCTGGTGAGAACTCCTTCTGACTCTGCTCTTTGCCTTCCTCTCTCCATCTCTGGGAACCCTGAGCTTCAGAGAGAGAGAGAGGAGAGTCACAGCCACTTCAGGATATGCTGCAGACCTTTTTTTTCCTGGGGACTAACTTTGACTGCAAGGAGATTTCTGGGAACTACCACCACCCCTCAACTTCCAACATTTGCTTCTTTGAACAAAGGACAAGGAGAGAGTGCTCTTCCCCATGGAAAAGGCTCCATCCTGCCCCACGGTGACTCATACAGCCTCTTGTCTCTGCCTCTCTGGGGAAAGACTGAGAATTCACATCACAGCCAGTTGAGTTGCGACACTGCTGTCCATAAATACAATTGTACCAGGAGGAAATTACAGGGTTTTGGGGTTGTGCTTGGGGAGTAGTTTGCTCTGGTCTGTTTATAGTTAAATCTATATCTAGTAGTTAAGAACAGTTATCCTTCTTATATACATTTTCTAATTGAGGTTCTTTTTAAATTTAATAAGGGGTGAAGTGATTACTGAGGAGGAGTCCCCTCCTCTAGTCTTGGTAAACACTTTGGTTTTCCTTAAACTAGGACAGTTACCTTGGAAAATAAATGAAGTATCACAATAAACTTTCTATTTTAAATGACAGTCACGAAGTGCTTACTGCATTACATTATACAGCTGGTCCATGACAAAAAAAAAATTAGAAAGCCATATTTATTTTTACAGAACAGCATTACCAGGATTTTTACAAAATATTCTGGTTTTAAGACCTTACAGGAGCTCTAAATATTTGCAAAAACCTGTAGAGGAAGCAGGCATAAGTGAGAAAGATGGAAAAGGTAAAGAAAAGGAAAGGCTTACCCCCCAAAAAAGTTGTCCTACTGCAAATATATATGTATTTTCACCGCAGGCATAACACTATATAAACCATACCACCCATTTAGCCCAACAAATAACAGATAATTAACTACCACTGTTCTTAAACATTCTAGAAACATTATTGTCCAGAAATAAGCCTGCAGAGTGAGCCCCTTCTACATTGCCGTGATTACTTCAGCACTTGGGAAGCCGTGTAACTGGTTACTCTCTTGGAGACCTTCAGCACAGGATTAATGAGTGGCTAAGAGTCATCCTCTCATTCCAATTTTAAAGCTGCAGTTTTGATACTGAGCTGGATACCCGCCATCACTGCAGGCCTTAAAGAGGAATATGCCAAAAAAAAAAAGGAGAAAAGCTTTTTTCGGGAAAGTTCCTCTTCCCTGTCTGCTGCTCTGCAGCATCTTCAGCCTCCTCAGGGGACATGTTTATTCCACTGCCAATTTTACATTCCAGTTCCAGAGAGCTGCAGGCCCACCAAGCAGTATCTTTCTGTTATTTAAGTTTGGGCATCCTCCAGAATTACATTCCATAAGCTGTCTGGGAAATGCTTCCTGACAAATTTGCAGTATATCTAGGACTCAAACTCCTTGTACAGACTACAAAAAACACTGATGGAAAAGGCTTTCTTAAAACAGTAACATGCCCACCACACACACATAGACTTCATCACTAACCTAGACTGACATAACCTGGCAAATGAAATGAGAAGAAAAATTCTATTTTCTGCCAAAAAGGGGGAGAATAAGTTGTTTATTAAAGAAATAATAAGAATTTAAGAAAAACCTAAAACCTTCTCAAACTTCTGAAATGTACATATTGTGGGGTGATGGGCTGATAAGCCCTGATGGGTTGAGGAAAATGCCTCAGCCCCCTGGAGGAGTGCTCCCAGCTGAGAACAAAGGCTTTGAAACTGATAAGATTAACAAAGAGTGGAGTGTTGTCAAGAATAACACGGCCTTCCTTTGCGATATCTTCTATGACTACTCAAGGGGCCACCC
>JAOXXN010000446.1:57762688-57805574 GCA_026770055.1 Myrmophylax atrothorax
GCTCCCTTTTCTGCGGCTGCTCACAGGCGAATCCCCTTAACTGAAAACACAGCAACTAGGCAATAATGGAGAACAGAGCCAAAAATTATCCAATGACAAAATATTTAGTAGCAGAACATGACATTTAAGTGGAAAACTTAATTCCAAATACATACATGCTGGTAGAAAAATTATATTGAATGTAGAAAGTGAAATACCAATTAGTTGCACTTCTTGACAGATTGTAAAAACAACTAAAGGCTGAAATGTTTGAACTGGGATTTTCACGTATCTTTACTAAGTAACAAACTAAGTCAGCCAAATACAGTACTTGAATACATCCAGACTTCAGGAAGCTTGCCAGAATGTCTGACTTGGTAGAAAAAGATTAAGGAGGATCTAGTCTGGTCAACAGGCAGTATTTTCAGCTCTGCAGGATTCAGGGGGTTTTGGGTTTTGTTTGTTTGCTTTGTTAGTTTTCTGTGATTTTTTCACCTGTCTTTTTAATACACATTCAATTTTAAAAGAATTATAGAGGCTCAAACATGGAACCAGGAAGCCTTCTTGCATTTCAGGGAGCTTACAAACACGTTTGTTGGCTTATGTCAAAGGCAACATATCTAGTATTTCTTATCTTTAAATTCAAAATTAAAAAAAAAGGCACAGAAGAAAAAGCAGTATTCTTTCCCCTCTATACATTATCTTCAATGTGATTCCTCCTGTCCCCCAAGCTTCCCTCCTCCTTCTCATGTTCTCTGTATTTTACATTAAAGATTTCCTGGTATGACATTATCAGTGTGGCCTTTCCAGCTCTTTTATTCACATGCAGAGAGGGGTGTGGGTAACTTATAAAAGTAGCTGTAAAGTAAATATGTCTATAAACTTTGACAATTCAATAAAAGGCAGTTATTTGTCTGTATTCAATAGTGACAACAATGCAGTGGCATTTTCCCACAATAGATAAGTGAAAAGCTGGTTTTGGGTATTGTACACTTCAGTCACAGCAGTAGTTCCTTGACTGATAGCCCAGCTAACCTCCAAAAAAATGTGAAAATCTAAATACAGGCTCAGCATTCACAAGAATAAGTGAAAAATACAAGGAATAAAAACCAGAAGAAAACAAAGAATATTTTTTCATTTAAAAACAGTTTACCCTTAAACACCAAGAGAATGTAAAAAGCTGACCCAGGTCCTCCCCAGCAGGGCTCATGAAACAAAGCAATAATCAAAAGCAACAAAGCTGGGGAGAGCACAGGCAGAAATAATTTACCTGCTATTCAAACAAAGTTTTAACCACTGTCTTTGGACTTTTCATGAAAAGGAGGGCTCAGCACTTAAAAATGCATGATAATTCTAGTGGGTTTGGCTCACTCTCCTGCACCCTGACTACAAACACACAGCCCCAGCTGGGGCCAAAGCCAGCTTTGATAGGGTTGTACTATTCCACCCTGGTGGCCAGAAGAGCTAAGGATAGCACAAGGCACAGGAACATGATGGGACAGTTGGATTTAAACCGCAAAACTACTCCAAGGGCATGATCTGATTCACATCCTCATTTCTCCATCTGTCTGAAAGATGTGCGGCAAAATGGACTGGAGCTGCTGTATTAATAATATGGATTCCAGCCAGGCCTGAAGTGATAAGCAAGTCACAGTCTGTGATAAATGCACAGCATCCATATATATAATGCAAAAGTTTAATCCACAATAAAAGATTGCAGCAGCACAGCTGTATTTAGAATCAATTGTTCTCAGAAAACTAGAGTCAACATACAAGTTTCTGGAAGCAGCATACAGAGCAATTTCCCCAGAAGCATATAGCACTGGGAGTTCCCATTGCTGCTTCTCCAAATCAAGTGAAGCTTGTCATATCATCTCAAGTCCTTTAGCTTTGGGTGTTGGCCAAAAAAACAGTACTCCCAGTACACTGGCAAACTGGCAGCCTTGAAGTGCAGACAAACTCTATTGTTAGAAAACACTGGGCATAAACATAAGACCTGTTCGAAGGCCATCAGTCCCTGCTACCCTGGTTGTTGCAATAAGAGCTGAAGAAATGTGACAAACACAAGAACTCACGTTCGCAACAGCATTCCTCACCATATCAAATGCAGGCACTATTTTCCTTCAGAAATTCTCTTATGAAACATACAAAATATTACTGAGCACTTCATTAAACGCACAACACTGACAAGAAATACGCAACTCATCAAGTGATATTATTGGTAGATCCCAAAATTACCATTTCAAGATGTAAACTAAAACCTCAGTCCTGTGACACAACTCAAGCATGTAGCTCCTTGAACCCACCCATTACTCCACCATTAAAAGAACCCCTCTCCTTCCAGGCTTGTAGCACAGTGCTCAGTTAACATCAAAGTCTCATGAGGTGGGGTCCAGGTATATAAGGAGATGCAGGTAAGTTTTTCTTTCAAGAATTGGAAATGAGAGGGGATGGCAAGCAGCAGAACTAATCCATTACCTTAACGAACATGGATTTAAAATAAAACTAGGACGTTCGTCATCAATATTTCTGAGAAGATAAGTGAGCAACTAGTCCATGATAGACTTCAAACTCAAGAAAGTCCTCTTTCTGTCACATGGAAGGATTACCTAGCTACCAGCTGTCAATGGAACAGGTCTTTAAATATTCTGCCTGTTTTAGCAGGTCACAAAATACTTGTGTGGTCAGGTTGAGGAGGGCAACTTTGGCAGTCCTTCAATTTCCTACTTGAGTGCCAAATACTATAAGAATAGACCTGTGCCTCTAGATAATACTGCCACTCTTTCGAAAATGGAAAGCCTATGATTTTCAAAAACTTTGGAGTCTTTAAATAAAAATAATGTTCTACTACTACTCAGTTGTGGGGAAAAAAATCACTAAAGACATGGGATGCAAGAGAAAAGTTCCATTTATACATATCATATTTATAGTCTCAAGAAGGCTCTCTCTGTGTCTCATTTTGAGTGAGTACAGAACTCCCAGGACTGGGATCTAATACCAAGACTCTCACTGGGTCTCTAATTGGGGTCAAAACTTGAATGCAGCCATTTTCTTTCTGGGAGAGTCATAGCAGAATCATATCTTCCTAAAGGATTTCCTTTTTGCCTACCAACTGTATTCATACAGAAAAAAAAGCACTCAGGACATCCCATCTTTAGAAATATGGACATGACCAGACAGAACCATCTCTTGGCCAGACACTGGCAAAATTCCCTAACAATTAGCTTCATACACAACTTGATTCTTCAAATACTGCTTTCCATGGTGAAAGATATACCCTTTCAGGAGATAAGATTTGACCATGAACATGAAATTTTTACACAGTGAAAAGTACAAATACATAAACTGATAACTACCCTTCTCAACAAACAGACATTTAGAGGAAGCATATGGTTTGTAACTATCTCAATAGAAACTAGACATAACAGAACCCAAATAACTTGGATTGCCTGGCTTTCCTGAACCATAAAAGTCCAGATTTGCTAGGACAGAGGTTATAATCAAACTCCTATCATGTTAAACAATGTTTTTGTCCTTTCATCATTTCAAGCACAGACTACATTGTGTGCATATGTGAAAAAATGGTTTATTGCACCTAGAAGTTGTGACCATTTTTAATTATTCTACAAAATATATGTTACAGAAACCACTGCCAAGATGTGTGTAAGGGAATTAATATTAAGACCTACTTCACAAAACCCACAACCAAGAACAGCTGTTTTGGGGGTTTTTTTCAAAGTATTTGATAATTTTTAATTCCTTGAACTGCATGATTGGTTTTACAGCATGTTCTGACCAAAGAGATGACCAGAACCTAATTTGGCTGTAAAATAATAATAAATTCTCCTGTGTGCTAAATCCAACCCCTCTAAGGCTCTTTTGCCTGCACCACTAACGGAGACAATGCAACAGAAGCAGATTCCCATCTTTCCTCCCCTTCCCCTTCTGCTCTCCTCAGCTTGCTGAGTCTTCAAGAAGCTGACTTTAGGAGTTTGATATATTGCTCCAAAACACATAAAAGGTTTCTATTAATTTTTTCATTGCTCATAAAACATCAAAGCCACATTCCCATCTAGTTTATCAGCAAGCAGCATTTTGCCCCTTTTTAAAGCTAAATAAAACTACAGGGAGCCAATTAAAAAAGCAAAACCTAATAACTAAGCTTTCCTCTGTATTTATTAATTTCTCAAATTTAAATTTAGGATATATTGAGGCCTGTTAGACCACTTCTGATGTCAGTGGCATATTTTGAAATTATTGCTAGACATATAATTGAGTAACTAAACAACAAAGAAAATGGTCATAGTTGCTATTAGCAGGCTTACATTTGCTAACTATACAGCACCTATGAAATTTCTTCAGAATCAAGTGATAAGTAACTGGGAGGTACCTGTGCTGCTGCAGCTCAAGGGGTGAAATGACTTTGTATCTTTATTTTTACTACTTTGGATTCCTTGGTTTTAAGGATGAGGTCAGCCCAAGATGAAGAATGTAACCTTGACAATCTCATTTATCTTAAGATGTGCAGCTCACTTTAACTGGTAGCAAGTAATCCATTTTTGCCTCTTATCCTTCGATGTCCTTAAATTTGCTTTGGAAGAAATATGGCTGGGGAGGAGGTGAAATCAATGAATCTGAAAACAGATTTCTGGCACGTCACTTGATGGTGGAAACTTCAAAAGGGAAGAAAAGCAAAGTTGTTGGGATGAAAGATGATTTACATTTAAGGAACTGTTGACTTTACAGTACTCCAATGTATTTTACACTCTATTAGTGCAAGTAAAATCCAATATTAACACTGACATAAAGACTAACTGTTACTATTGCACATTTTCTGTATATTAACACTGTGCAGTTGGCAGTAAACTGCAATGTGTTTCCATACAACAACATGGAATATATGATAACAAAACCCACCTCAAAACAACAAGAAAAAACCTACCCCTCAAACTCATGATGCAACTGGCAAAGGATCCTACTTTAAATCATAATTTCTATCATGATTTTCATTAG
Source organism: Myrmophylax atrothorax (assembly GCA_026770055.1). Taxonomy (NCBI): domain Eukaryota; kingdom Metazoa; phylum Chordata; class Aves; order Passeriformes; family Thamnophilidae; genus Myrmophylax; species Myrmophylax atrothorax. Next base: position 57,767,681 of record JAOXXN010000446.1, read on the forward strand.
AACTGTGTCTTTTTAGGCTGTTCGAAGTATAGCAGAACAGCAATTTAACACATAGTAGTTGCTTTAACGACAGTAACTGTTCTCTTTGGTGACTGTCTTCCCATAAAAAAATCTCAAGAGAAGCAATGGTTATCATTCCCAACCTAGAAAGAGCAAATGCAGAGAGCATTGCTAACATTTGTATTTACAGAATAGTACTTTTATATTTTCACTTCAGGTCACACACAGCCAAGACTGCAGTATTACAGAGTGTAACCTCTGGTTGAGGCCTTCTCCAAGAACTATTATGGTACTCAAATTATTTTTAAACAGACACAAATAATTTAAACCTGTAACTGCTTTTTTAGGATCATCAGCACATTTCTAAGATGGTAATCACAACAGATGCTAAGCACAAGACAAAAACAAACAATGCCATTTATGAAGGAATATTCAATCAATCATATTCTTTCAAGAATTTTATATACACAGCTAAGATCAAAATAATTAATAAATTCAATAATTAGACATTTTATCTTTCCTGATGGACACCAACCACCAATCCCCCTCCTTTGCCATCAAGGAGCACTAAGGGTGAGCCATCCTTAGAAGAAAGCTGGGCAGGACCAGGGGAGGAGAGAGGGCGCTGGGTGCTCCCTGCCTTGCTTCTCCATGCAGATCACATCTCTAAGAGACCCCTTTGCATCTGCTCTCTGCCTCCACAGCCAATTCCAAGCAATGCAAATAGACCACTAAAACTGAATTCCAATCAGAAAGGCAGACACTGGGAAGACCTTTATGGCACTGCTGTGTTTTACTTTGAGACTCAGTTGAGTAATTTGGGGGTGTGGTTGTTTCTTATGTTCACATGATAAAGATGAGAATCATATAGCCAAAAATTCCACTGGCAATATTTTACTTGGGATAAACAAGCTATGGATAAGCAAACTCAGGCTGATGCTCAAATTACAATTTTCAGCTTAAATGTAAATAATTTTTAAAAAGCTTATAATTCAGAGATGGCCATCTTCAACTACTTTTAAATAGCATCTGACCAAGAGGAATTTTTACACTAGATATTAGTATACCACTTCTTTCTTTTCTTTAACAAGGAACCTTTACTCCTCCAGGAATGTTTGAATTGTTTTAGATTTCTCTCAGTCTGGAACATCAATTTAGAAATTAATGAAGACCACTAGGATTCAGAAGGGCTTTAAAGAAACTAGCTATTTTTCATCAAGATACATCACATTTGATTACTTCATCTAAGACACATTTAGTCTCCCTATTTTTCACTACTCATATTTTTTTTATATGTACACATTATTTATAAAACCCAATACACAATTTTATATCATGTGCAATTTATTGATACAAAAGCAAAAAATGCATCAAACTCAAGTGCTATACTTCTTAACTGCTTGAGAACTAAGAATTAATTACCATTTAAACAGAAAAGCAAAAGTAATTCTTTAAAAATGGGATCACTGATATAAAAAACCCTCTCCGTTACTTTCCAAACCTCAAGTTTAAGCAGTTCAGGCCACATAAGCATTCTATAATTCGCTGATGACCAGAACACTGATCTTTAGTAGGATATCAGCCAGGCAGGACACCAGGGAAAGTGCTTGGCATTTGAAGAGTAAGTTATTCTACCCATTAATAACCCAAACTCTGTAATCAGTGACTTAACCACCATTACATTACAGCAATTGCATCTTCACTTCTGATGAGGAGCAGACTTTACTATACCCAAATATTTCACAGTGTCCAGAACAGTCTACCTTTCACCACCCTTCACTGCCCTAGATCAAGAAAGTCACCACTTCCTTCTCTTCTTCACTGAGCTGAGGAATTTTAGAAACCCATCCAGTTTACAGCCTGTTGGCAACTGAGAAAGAAAGTGGGACCCAACTAGCATGGCTCAGTGACAAAGGAAATTCACCAAAATTCTTTCAGGAAAATAGACAGTTAATTCAATGTTGTAGTTTGATGCATCATGCACTATCAGAGAATATGACAGTGCACAGCACAGTGGCTGCAAGCAGTCCAGCTGCAGCAAAGCAAGTTGCTTCAGCTGTTGCTAGTACTCAACTTCAGCAGACTGGAGCTAGCCCAAATTTCAAGGAAGTTACAACAGGAGTCATTGTTTGTTATGACAAGAGCCTACAACCAGTATTTCAAAGAAAGTTCTGCCACCCTCTCAGAGTGTGCAGAGGGAGGTCAACAATTTAGAGAGGACTCAGAAACAGAATATCCAATTTCATCACTCTTCCACTTCCAATTTCTCCCATTTCCAATCAGATTTCAAATCCACTTTGGCTTTACCACCTCCTTTTATAAACTGTAGGGTTAAGAATTTCAGATATTGTCTTCATATAGGCACTTCCTCCTCCATCAAAATATGATTTTGGGGGGGAATTAAAAGCTGCTGCAAAATGAGGCTATGAATAGTAACCAAGGAATAAAAACCTGGCACAGGAAGATTACATTACTGGGAACAGTGAGACTATAACAAGCATGTACTATGTGTTCCCCAGCATTCTTCTAGCTTCCAACAATTTGCCTTGGTTCACAGTGGGTCCTTCATTTGGAGCTGTCTTCTCTGGTCTCCCCTTCAACTCATGATTTTTTTTACATTCATAACATCCTTTGGCAGGGAAGTCTACAACACCCACCATATTCTGCATAAATAGCCAAGACCTTTTATGGCCCATCTCACCCATCTACTGTAAGCACACAGATATTTTTGTGTCCATCTCAGCTCACCAATGTACCATTAAGCCTATGAGTGCACTACTACCATAGTTGTCTATGACTTCATATACACATAAGATCCGAAAAAGCTTTAGATAAGATGCTTCATTTTCCCATCTATTTTTGTGTTTCCTTAAAAGATATGTAGTAATAATAAAGTGTAACAGCTTTCTCCATAAACAGGACACACTGAAAGCCCACACAGCACTGGGCAAAAGGCAGCATACAGCATTTATTATCCTAAATGACCATACCCTTGCTTTCTTGCCATGAAAGAATCAGCCTTCCCAAAATTTGGAGGTAGAAATACTCATTCTATTTTTTTCACTGCATTTGAAGTGTATGATTGATTGGGCTGCACTTGCATGTTTTTTCTGTGCAGTGTTACATATTACAGCAGAAATAGCACACAAGGAAGTCAGAGAAGTTACAAAACCGAATGACTCTTATCACGAACAGCAACAGAAACAGCTGGTAGGCTCCCACTAGTGCCATCAGGTACACAATGCAAGGAAAACCACTGCTTGTTACTATAAGATATTTTACAGTGGCATAACCTTGTTGTCCACAGGGATTTGTCAGTGGCTGTTTATAGAGTCCAGGTGTAACATTTGTTTCCTTCAGGATGCAACTGTGAACCATGAAGTCAGTACGAGAGGCTCCAGCTGTGGGAAATCACGGCTCTTGCTTAATGAAAAAAGATGGTGTAGGAAGAGGGAAAGGAAGAGTTTGTGGCAGTTTAACTTCCTCACATCTTCTTTAGCTATGTCTACTTCTTAGCGCACAAAAAACCAAGCACCTAAGTTGACTGGAGAAACCTATTGAAGTTCCCACATCCATACATCTTTTCTAAGTGTTTTGCATAAAGCTACTGCTAAGGTAGCACTTGACTGATATCCCAAAAACTTTGAGTCTGGGAGTCTATCAAATGGATACTAAGGCAGACTTCCTCTGGTTCCTTTGAACATAACCTATGTTATGAACAGCTGTTCATAGGTATCATGGCAAGAAAAATTAATCAATTATCCACAGGATGAAACACGTGTTTTATGAAAAATATTCATCAACATAAAAATTTAATTAAGATATAAAAATTCTGGTTTAATCCTATAATATAGATAATTTCTAATGAAAAAAATCTACAATTGCTCCTTCAAATTTTCGCAAATGAGCAACTGCCCAACATCAGACACCATAATGAGCAGCCACTGTGAACCACAGCGGCCTCTCTGCCAGTGAGAGGAGGAATTTGTGCAGTGGGTGGGGTACTCCTGTCACAGCCTAATTTCCAACGGTTAACTATACTAGAAGTTTAAGAGTTACTTTTCAGCAAACACAAGCAGAACAAATGCTAATTCCTTTGCAAGCTAAAACAGAAATACACTCAGTCCACTTCCTGGTATTGACATAGTACATTGTTCTAAATGTATCCATTGTAAATAGAATATAATAGCTTTGCTGAAGGAAAACAGTTAAGAAATAGTTATATGTGGATTGTGGTAGGAGTTTTTTGTTTTAATTTGTTTGTCTACCACTCCTTGATAGCTACACAAGCTTCTTGAAAAATATTTTTCCCTGTGTGATATGCATGCACTTCCATCTTCGCAACAACCAAATCTCCAGGTCCTGGGTTTTTTCTCCTGGTAGCACAAAGCAAGCTGTGACATTTATAAATGTAACTGTTGACTTTAAAAGGTTTGACAGAAGAGGTGGCAGAAAAGCAAACAGTCTGCCCACCCACTGGGGACCCTCGAGTCAAGGACTAAGTTACAGTAACTTAATTACAGGAAACTCCTTTCTCAATTGTCTGCTTCTGTGTGCTTCATCGCCTCACTGGAGTATATGGAGCAGTAGGTCAGTGGGTGAGGGGCAGGGAGGGGCACTGATAGGTTAAAGAAACACCAACTTCTTAAAAGTTTCCAGATAATCAGTTACTTGCCAACACTTTGCTCAACCCAACTTGACCCTGATAAACATACAAGGTTAATTGTTAGAAATTTGTAACAACAAATTTACCTTTTCCTTTAACCAATGATTTTAAGAATATTTCCTTGGAAAAAACCCAAGCAGTAATAAGATGATAAAATGCCTTGAAATAATTGCAGAAGTTCACATAAACATTTATGCATGTGAGGAGCAGTGATATTTCAAACATGAGAAATTAAACAACCACTTCTCAATTCTGACTCCATCATACCAGTGAAACATTTCTACATACTAGTTAACAGTATAAATGCTAAGTAAATAGAGATATATATGATTAAAGACTAACTATGGAAGTTTATCTTGTAAGTCTGTGCTAGAGCAATCACTAGCATATCTGATAATTTTTTTCAGTAAACATTATCATAACACCTTTGAAAGTACTTATGACAATAAAAGAGCAAAAACTCTCAAAGTTTTAACTTCCAGCATTAGTGATTTAGTATCATTAGAAGACAGTAGCATGTTCTATCTACAGTAGAGCATTTTCATCAATACATAACAGGTCTTTAACTGAAGATACATTGTTATTCATTAAAGAGCAATTAAAAAAAAAGCATCCAGATTTAACCAAGTTTTGTTTTACTAAACACTGCATTTGTTAAAGCACACAGAATCATTCAGAATATTCTGAGTTGGAAGGGACCCACAAGGATCACAGAGTCCAACTCATAAGTGAATGGCTCATACAGCAATCAAGTCAGCAAGCTTGGCATTACTGGTATCATGCTCTAACCAACTGAGCAAGCATAATTTATACAAACTGCTGGAATAGCTTCATGAGCTCTTATCACAGCAGAATACAATGATAACTGCAATTTGAAAATGAAGACTTAGAACAATCTTATCATTAATAGAATAATCTTATCATTAGCTATATTTCACTATAGGCTTTTGTTCTAACCAGACGCATCACAGTGCTTTTAGCATAAGTATTTATTTATAAGTGGGATACACAACGTGTATCAGGGAGAACACAGTCTTTGAAAGACTAGCTGTAATTGCTTCTCCTTTCATGTTGAGTTCTCCCAGTAACATACGCTAAGATTTACAGTAAATTTCAAAAAAACATTCTGCAGTTAAGCATAACTTAATACCCTTTACGTGAAGAGAAATGCCTTTCTTTGTTGTTATTGATGTACTTCTTGAAATTATCAATGCAGCATGCTCTTCCATGCCTTTCAAATGTCTAAACTGAGGTTTAAAAGTCACAAAAATACTTAAAACTAAATTTTGAGATATCTGTCTCAAGGCACAGAATAAACCAGCCTCAGCTGTAAGATTTAGTCAAACTAAAACCACGTTTGAATTAATACAGCCCTTGTGTGAGGACAGCAATGATCTAGAAAGCAAGGGTATGCAAGAGCTACTATAGGTTTTGACACAATTCTGTCAGAAACACCTAACAACCTTCACATGAAATAGCAAATGTCTATAAAACATTTTAATGACACACCTAGCAGTGATTCTGAGGAAGGACTCAAACTAGCAGGATCACAATTGTTTTCTACGAATAAATTTTCCCTGAAATCAAGTACTCAGATTTGGGAACTTAATGGATTTTGAGAAGAAGAAGTGGTCTGACTGTGCATGTCAAGATTCCACTGATTTTAGTGAAAATCATGCATCATCAATTGTTCCTAGTATCAATCATCCCACATCTTAAATGTCAGCTTTGGGTCTGTGAGACTCAAGTAATCCATATGAATAGCTGGCCTTAGTCTACAAGAACTCTTTATCCAAATGGGACAAACCATCTTTTCCAGTGCTGAAATCCTAGCAGTCCACTGCTTCTTCCCCCTCAGTGTGTATTTTAGTAGTATCACGGATGACAAGCTAGAGAGGGATGGAGGAGGTACATAGAAATAAGTGAAAATTCTCTGCTATTTAGAGAAACGTTCACACGTAATACTAATTGAGCTCTCCCTTAAAGTTAAGGCCAGTAAGGGAAACTCACTTTTTGACTTGAAAAGTTCTTCACAAAATCACAATGATTCTTTTTTTTTTTTTTTCAATAGTCAAAAAACAGAAGAAATCTACTGACCATCACTTCTGGGTCCAGACTCCGTACCACCTGGTGTTTTATCTGGCATCTCTTCAGATACAGGCTTAGTAAAACCTAATGGACACAAAGCAAAGAAAGCATTCTCCATGAAAACCAGTATGTTTCAGTAAGGAATTCCCATGCTCCATGGCTCCTGTGAAGGATGGATTTTCAGCATTTCTGTATTTATATGTCAGAAGTGTAAACACACAAAACTCCTAGGAATTCACCTGCAATACTATTCAGTAGATTCTCACCTGGACATACTGTCAAGTAGGAGGCACAAAAGGACCCTAAATACACCTGGTGAACTTCTGCCTTTGATCTTGTACGTTTTCTCTCCCTCAGTTCATTTCTAGTGAGGGGTCTATGAACTGGGATGCAAGAGCTGCTCACACTCAAACACTGCTGAAGTCAACAATAGAGTGACCATGCAGAGGGTCACATCAGCCTGCATTAAACAGAAAATCCCATGAAGTTAAGGCTTTACTACATTGTAGAGCACCAATGTTTCCTCCATCACAGCAAATGGCAGAGAAGAAAAGGCTTCTCAGAAGACAGTGAGCCCATCTGCTCTTACAGCAACGTTATATACCCTCTACGGTACAGGTTAATGGTCAACATGTGGCTACCACATACTGACTGGGATTTTGTATCCTCCATTTTAGCACCTTTGAGTATTTTCCCATCACCAGCTAGACTGACATTGGATTTTACATTAAAAAAAGGCTCAAATCAGACAGGATGCATCAAGAAAAGAGAAATCAGAAAGAGGAGAACTCTCTGCCTGAAGAGGACTGTGTGCCAAGTCAGGAAGGGACTTCACCTCAGTGACAATTCACATAGCTCAGGGCTGTGTACAGCACTATACAGAGTGCACTGCCTTGGAAGTATTAGCAGTACAACCTTAACTCCTGATGAATTCATTCAATCATCTGGTTTCTAACAATGCTGTAAAGACCAAGACATCCAGAATTATGGGAGATCTCCCTGAATCACCCTGCAATAGAACTGAGACTGAACTCCAATAAATGGCCTTTCTTTCCTCCCTTTTGAATTATTTTGCTTTCAAATTCATACAGTTTGTTTGAATCCTATCACCAGACATAAAATGAAATTTTTTCTGCCCTAGTATCCAATAAAAGGTTTGGGTTTACATTAAAACCAAACAATATGACTTATCTAGGATTTTTTAAGCCATTTAAGTCACAAAATTGTATTTCAGGCATGTTATACAGGGCAGGTATGTTTTGTCATATTTAATTCAAAATACATAAAATACTTAGAAACTTCTATTTGACACATGTGAGGCTACAAACCACTAGCACATCTTAGAGTAGAAATTAATTCCTATTTAGTTGATGGAAACTCTACTACATATGATTTTCTAGATCAGCCAATTCACCTCTACTTAAGATAAAAATCCACCAGCTCTTAATTAGGAGTTACTTTGTCCTTAATATACATGTTTTAGCCACACAACAGTACATGTACTGAAGATTGTGAATGAGCCAAATATCTTCTCTAACTCCCTAAAATTAACAGTGATAACACTTATCCACCTGAAGGTCTTAGTTTAAGAGTTCATAAACCACAGGTGGAAAGTGCCACAAACTGAACAAACAACAGTGCCCACAACAGAGGTTTTAAACAACTATAAATACCAAGCAATCTCCACAATCCTTTATAAATCTTCTGTAAAACAGAACTCATTCTCCAGAAGACAACCATAAAATAAATTTGTTCTTCAAACAGACTACTCAAATTTAGTTATTTATGTTTATCATCACTAAACACTTGGCTAGAATAAATACATCGAACAATTGCAAAACTTGGCAAGCTCATGTCTAATCCTCTGCATTCAGTGATGCACTACATATTGCCTGTGAACATTGGACCAGTTTATAAGTAAAATTACAGTTATCCATTGATTTACTGGTAGAGCTGATAGGAACTAGTGAATCACACAATACATTTGAACCAAAAAAATACATCAATAAATACTGTATTTACTTTCTCTGATTCATTTCAAAATCCAAGAAAAAAGTTTTCTGTAACTTTTACATTTTAAATAAATCTTTTCCTATCACTTATTCAGGGAACTACATGTTTAAAATGGAAAAACATGGATATCCACAGATTTGTATTCAGGTTTTGGTTGGTTTGAGTTGCATAGAATGAAAATAAATATGTAAGTAAACATCACCGTAAAAATGTTCATGGAGTTACTCACTGACATGACAATGACAAAAAAACAGTAGTCTCAGAAATAATTTGGGGCTTCTTTATTGACATTTTGTAGAGGTGCTAAATATAGGCAAGGAAAAAAAAGACTTTTCTCTTGCCTCTACCCTGACTTTTATTTAAGTTCAATTTTTTCTTATCTAAAGTAGACCAACATTTTCTACCAGACTTTCTATGGAAATGATTACCTTATTTTTGTGTTACCAAAACTCAGCACCAGGAAATCATTACTACTACAAGTAAGACACACACCAACAGTCATTTCTCCAAATTTAGTGGTGTCCCTGTGCTCATCGCCCTCATGGAGCATGACCTACCATTCCCACCACAAAACTGGGTGGGATTCCAATGGGCATTGAATGACCTTTAGCATTTCTAATAATGGAATAGTAACTTGAAACCTGAATCATTCAATTACTGCACACAAACCAAGGTATTCATTGAACAGGTTCAGACCTGCCACAGCTACAACTTTGTTTCAGGAGCTCATTTGGATAATCCATGGCAATTTTAAATACTACAGTTCCACTAATGGTTTTCTACAGACTTACCAATTTAGCAGCTCTGCATTACAATAAATGATAGCAAGGGAGGGTTAACATAGTTACAACAGAAAGTCAGCCTCTGTGCCTAGAAAAGGGCATCTTCAGAACACTGTATAGAAACTCTTAGAATCATAGAATTACTTAGGTTGCAAAAGAATTCTGAGATCACTAAGCACAGCTGTTAACCTCACACTGCCAACCCCACCACTAAACCATATCTCTCTCTGTCTGTCTGTCTATCTATCTACACATCTTTTAAATGACTCCAGGCATGGTAACTTCACCTTTTCCTTGGGCAGCCTGTTCCAATGCTTGACAACCCTTTTTGGGAAGAAATATTTCCAAATATTCTTGTCACTTCCTGCAATGGTTTTCAGTAATGAAACAGTCTGAAACATGTTGCTGTTTCCTAGCTTTTCCTAAATCACACAGGAGGTTAGTAGTACCAGAATAGTTCAACCAGACGCAAAAATGACAGTCTTCAATGTTTTCCTGTACCATTGTCAATTAAAAAAATTACAGCTAAAAACTGAGGTCCAGTAATGTGACATATAACATATTTTAATATTTCTTCTAAAAGCACAGAATTTCATATATTTTAAAATCTAAAAATATGCATTCCTCCCTTCTGTCTCATTAATGTAGTCAGTTCCACACTGTTGCTAGAAATTGCAGAATATACCAAACAGCTTTAAAAAAAGAAAAACAGAACTTTGCTCTTGTTTTCTGTAACACACCAGGTTTTGAATTACTAAAAAACCAGAAGTCAACATGTAGCATTCCTTTATTTATATATAAAGTTTCTCCTTTTAATCTAGGAAGGAAATATCTGAAAAATACATCAGACTAGGAAAGTAAATCTCTTTCTCTTCAGTAAGGCTAAGCAGTACTCCTGTAAAATCCAGCAGAGATGCAGCATTTGGGATAGAAGCTTGTTAGTAAATATAAAAAGAAAGTAAATCTTGCTCACTTTCTAAACAAATAATTTCCATTTATCCAATCTTATTAGTAACAGTATCCCAAAATTTGCAGTAATTTCAAGATTAATCACATAGAGTGCCTTATAAAAACATTCCTGTTAGACCCAACCAAATGCTCTTGCAATATAATTATTGATACAGCTTTAATTGTTTCTGAATCTCAGGCTCAGCTATTCTAATACTCCAGGGGGTATTTCTTATTTCTGAATTCATCAGTCAAAGCTTCTACCTATTGCTTACTCCAAGAACTTTTTCACAAAACATCCTAGTAAGAGAACTTGAAATACATATGCATTCATACTTTATGAATAAACACAGCCATACTGTTTACATTTCTCAATTAAGCAAAGTCTTTAACAGCAACTAAAAACATTCAGATGTATGACCATGCATTTTCACAGGCCATAATCAGCTAGGGCCACCCAAACAGGCATACTGGGAGGTCTTAGTTCAAGAAATTTGTTGTTCCCTCTAGTAGACTGATTTGCCTTTCAAATCCTGAGCTGCTAAAAATTGCAAATCAGTTTTAACTTTAGGAAAGAAATGAGATCCTTTAAACACAGCATCTAAAACAATAGCATGCTATAGGTGAATTAATAGGAAAACATCAAAATTTATAAAGAGTGGCTAAAAATAGTCTGAAAATGCATGCTCACAAACAGTTTGGATTATTTGTATTTCACAGACCAATACAGTCCTTGTCTCTTAAATTAACTGACTGCATTATTAAAAAAAAAAATCAACCCAAACAAACAAAAATACCCCATCAGTACGGCTTTCCAAATATTCAAAATCATTATTAATTGAAGTATCACCACTTTCACTTTTAAAGTTTCATGGATAAATTTTCATTAGAGAGAAGACTTCTGCTTCTTTTTTGTTCTTTCAGAAATTTATTGCTGTATTCTGAAAAAAGCATCAAGCCTCTTGAAAGAAACTATTGTTCATCATAGGACTGTTTGCAGTTGTAACTATGGAATGCAACTATGTATTTATGTTGAACAACGATAGTCACTAACCAAAATCTAGGTTGAACCTCCTCCTTTGTGTGAAACCCCTGGTCCCTAGTCTACATCTGTTCTCTTAACAGTAAAGTTATCTGCTGGTTTGTTTTTAAACAGTATTTGGATGAGTTCTTCCTGCTGCAATTCAAAACAAAGTGTAAGAGGGGTGGGTAGAAAATGGATATTAATAGGCTTTTTGACACAAAATATTTTGTGAACAAGTAAGGACAATTAGATGCCCAGAGACAGCCTGCACAGACAGTCACCCTTCTTCGATGAATGATATTGGATGTTGCATTTCTGAATGCAAAGCAACTCAAAGAGCCCCCAAAACAGCATTCAAAGTCTCATGTTGCAGGATGAACCCCAGACTCCAAGGACGGCTATGGTAAAATTCACACACACATCAACATGACCAGAACTTGACATTTGGCTGTTAAATACTGTATATAACTTTGCCAGAGAATAAGGTCATCTGTCCCCGATCTAGTTTTTGCCATTTGTTTGCCTAAAAAATCCCTTAAGGAGCAGATGCGTTGCTGCTCTGAAGCCCACGAGAACAGCTTTGATCCCAGGTCACACACACCATAAAAGCAAGTTTAAATGCTAACACTAACACAATTCTTTCACATGAACCAAGAAGTGACACTGAAAGAAACCCTAAATAACACTGACAGAAAGGACAAAAGTTACAGAGACACAACCCACTATATGCCATCAAGCCTCATCACTGCTCCTATTCACCACCACCCCTCAGCCCTTCTAAGTAACATGGCAATACCTGTTTCAGATTCCAGTATTACTTCAAGTTAATAGTTCTTCCTTCAAAATTGCACAGAATTCTAATGGCTCCTTTCATTCCCTTCCAGCAGCACTCTGGATGTGAGTGTGAGCTACAGCTTCCCTTCTCCAACAATCCTCACCTTCAAAGTCCCACAAAAATCTTCCAGCCCTTCTTCCCCTGCACATCAATGCATAACAAAATGTTCCAGCTTTAGCGAGTTTAGTTGGAATGTGGGATTTGTGGGAGTTTTTTTGTAAGATGCTACATATTTTGCTGATTTTCCCAAATCAGGTCACCCTTTCACTTTCTTTTCCACAAAAAGGCAGTAACAGTGGCACTTAAGAGAACTGTAGCAGGAAATGAGCTGGTCCAAACAAGACCATCTGATCTATGTTGGCGAGAAAGAGCAAAGCCTCCTTTGCACATTTGTCCCATTGAAGAAGGTCATATTAATATAGCTTTCTCTCCTCTCCACTTCTTCAAAACAGCATAAATCTACATAAATCTACAGCATTCTCTGTCTAGTTTCTGAAGCTAATTGTCCATACTGCAGCTGCAATCCAAAAAACAGAACTTGTTGCCAGCAAGCTAAGACCAAATCACAGAATCCCTCTGCCACTTTCATTCTGGTTTACTGTAATTCACCATGTTTGAATGTGAAAAACATCACAGATGTTCTAATATAAGGAATGAGCTGTCTGGCTCCTTTGTGGTTTAACTGCTACACATATGTCTTCTCCCTCCTCCGGTCTCTGCAATAGTTCTGAATCCATTCCCAGTGCTGTTCCAAGGCTTCAGTCATGGTTTTCCAAACCACTAAAAGATCGAGTTCAGCAGCTAATCATGCATTTCAGTCTGCAAGTCAAGACAGTGTATGTTTTACAAAGTAACACAGGATATGAAGTCTAGGAGGGAATGTGACACAGTATTTTCTCCTTCAAACTTTTTATAGAACGAACTCACTGAAAAGATCAGCCATACTCAAAGTTTGGTCAATATCCAACCATGTTGCAAGGTTCCTTAACAGCATATGCCGGTACTATGCCTGGTGGGAAAAAAAAAAAAAAGGAAACCTTCCCCACGGGGTCCTCTGGGAGGAGGAAGAGCGATTGAAACCTTGACTGACACTCCACAAATACCCTTGTGAAGTCTAAGCTCAAAGCCTAAGCGGAAAGATGTCAGCTTTAATTGGTGAAATGCATGTATTTCCTGCATGTATGTATTAACCCTGTTCTGACCACAGCAGTTTCTCAGCTCAGCAGAGGTGCTATGTTTCAAACTCAAGTAATTTCAGTGCAGGCTGTAGAAAATTCCTTGGTATAATTAATGACTATTTTTCTTTTTTTGAAAATACTTATTATACATATTCTCTTCCATACATGTATCTTTGCTCAAGGTCGACTCTGTATTACAGAAAATCATGCTACAGAAAGCTGACAGAAAACAGCCCAATGCCTCCTTCTGTGGTTGGGCAGCTGTGACAGCGGTTTCCCAGGATGATGCATCCCTGAACCGTAACAGCACCGGTTCCAGCAGAGCTCCCGCAGGTGGCACTAGCTGCTGCTTTGTGTGGTGCCACACACAGCTCCGCTGGCACACAGAACTGAATGCTTGCAGCAGAAACTGTCTGTCCCTCCTGGTCAGCATGCCAAACAAGGGCTATAAATCCTTCTAACTTTCAGAGGCCTGTACCATCCTGCTTATTGTTAAAGTCTGAATTTGGGTTTCAATAGCTGGAAAGCTAAGCTGCTACACCACCTTTTGCTTATTTCAGTATTTGCTTATTTCATCCTGTAACCAGAATGAACAGAATTATTTTGTAAAGAACTGGGCATTTTTCTAATTATACACGTATATTGCTTCTCTCATGCCTTTGTACAGTGCAGTTAATCTGAACAGCCCTTCCAGGTCTTTAGTTAAAAGAACCCACACAAAGGGGAAAAAATCCATCAAAAGATCATGTTTCACTTACATACAGAAGGTCTGTCACTTTGGACACTTTCTTTTGAATCTAAGCTTGAGAAAATAGACAGACTTGGGTAAGGTGGCTCAGCACAGGACATGCCTGACATACACTCTGACAGAAAAAAAAAAAAAAGGAAAAGCAGGATAAACAGGTCAGTCCCAAGATCTTTAGGGATTTAGAAGCAAGTCTCAGCACAGACTGTTATGAGTACAGCAGTAGCAAGTCATAGCTGCCTAGTACAGCTATCTTTATCACAAAATATTGTTGTCATGTACTCAAAGAAATCTGCTGCTCCACAAGTACACAATGAAGAACACAATGTATTTCACACAAACCATTTTCTGAGCAGATTAAGAAAGAACACCATGTAATGCACTACATGTAGTTACTCTGCAAAAACCAACAGTATAGATTTCATTACTGACATTTACAAAGAAGGAGATGAAACATTTTAATTGAGCTACCATTACACTGTTTTCTGATCTCATGTTTTAATTAATACTAGGTCTACTGTTAAGTGCTAAATTAGGGCCACACAAAGAAAATTGAATTTTAAACAAACCCATTTAAAAATAAAAACTAATGCCTCAGCATAGACAAGAGCACACAGTTCAACAATTTCTTTACTACGAGAGCTTATTTCTAGTATCCTTGAGCTGTAACTCTTCAGTAATGCATATACTAAGTGCAGATATAGCACAAAAAGTGCATACACCAGTTACAGCAACAAAAAGACTAAAGGATCTTAGGGCACAAGTCCTCGCATTGCAGTAACAGTCAAAGCCATAGCCATAACCCTGACAGTTGCCAGAAAAGAATAAATGACCTTTTCCCTCAACAAATTCTCTGATACTATTAGAATTTATACAGTGTTTTTGTCATGTTGCCCAACAAAATTACTACAAAATTCACACAGCATTAAATACAATCTCTGGTCATTAGGTTTACAGCTGCACTTCTGCCTTGCTCACCATTTACCCCTTCAAAATACACACTTCAGGTAAATCCTCAGGTGCTTTTTTGTTTGTTTGTTTGTTTTTTAAATCTACATTTTGTATTTGGACTGTCCAATAGCATTCCCTTTTCTTGCATATTTCTCATGAGAAAATACAACCACAATTCATTAGGTCTTGGGTTTTTTGTTGAACTGAGTCCAGCTGAGTCCAAGTTGATTACAGTGATGGAGCACCTTTCCTATGAAGAAAGGCTAAGACAATTGAGATTGTTCATCCTGGAAAAGAGAAGACTTGAGGGTGACCTAACTGAGGCCTTCCAGTACCCTGAAGGGAGCCTACAAGAAATTTAGAAAGGGACTTTTTACAAGGGCATGTAGTGACAGGACAAGAGGGAATGGCCTCAAACTGAAAGAGAGTGGAGTTAGATATTAGAAGAAAATCCTTTACTGTGAGGTTGGAACAGACACTGAAACAGATTGCCCTAAGAAGTTTGGATGCCTCACCCCTAGAAGTGTTTAAGGCCAGGTTAGATGGAGCTCTGAGCAACCTGGTCTAGTGAAGGTGTCCCTGTACACAGCAGAGGGGTTGGAACTAGATGATCTTTAAGGTCCCTTCCAACCCAAGCCATTCTATTATTTCATTCTAGTGAGATGCACGGCATAAACCTCACTACTGGGCCAAAAGTTTTGGGTTAATAAAAGAAGAAAAAAAACATTCCACAGCTGGATATGAACCTGTCAAACTTCCTCAATAGCAAAGGTTGATTTCTAGTGCGCATGGTAAAGAAAAGGAAACTGAAGAGGAAAGAATTTCAGCATTGTTTATATCAGACTTACTTAAATTCCTTTCAAAGCTCTGAACTTTGCTACAATTAGGAGGGATGCTGATTTGGCTAACAAACAGTCACACAGATACACACATGTGAAGTGTCCCTCTTTAGTCTTTTTCCCATACAAGTCTCCAGTGCTCAGCAGCTGCTGTTTTAAGATTCCTGGTTAAGGGCAAGGGCTGCTGCTGCTGTTCCATGCTGCTCTTGGATATTAAAAAAAAAACAACAAGTAAACAAGAGCAGTAACCCAGATAGTATCCTAACCAATCAATTTTTATTCTCCATTCTCTGCTATGCAGGAAAAAACAAGCAAAACAAACAAAAAAATCCCTCCAGTCTTGCATCTGGCATACACAGTAAACAGCCCATGATACCTGCTTTCACAGGCTCTAAGTCTCCTCCAAATTGTTCTTCTATTAGAGATGCTGCCTGATAGCACTTAAAAAACACAATTCTCTTTTTGCTTGATGCCAGTGCTTGAGATATCACTAAATGTCATCTTGGAAACGACCAATGTCACAGGCTTAAGTAGTGGAGGAAGTAAAACCAATATAAGGCTGCAAGGAAGCAAAGCTATTGTTGGAGCACAAGGAATCCAATCACAGCAAATAAGTCAAATAACCATAAAAGTAAACTGTAATACACAAAGCCTTAAATTAATTTGAATCAGTCCTATGTGCTGAATAAATATTACAGTAATGGATAACATACAAATGAATTCCAATATGTTTAAAGAATTTGGTTATGGTGGGAGAAACAAACTTACCATGTCTGCACGCATTTCACCTTCTGACACTTCCTTTTTGCATTTTGACTTCTGTTTCAGGAAATTTCTTGCCATCCAGCTAAAGATCACTAACTCCATCATACTTTACAGAAAAAGGGAAACAACCTTGCCATCGTTTAGTAAGGACATCAGGCAGCATCTATTACGCAAGGTAGTTTCTCCTGAAATCACAGGGCTATGATAATAATGAAGGTTTTTCTGTGGGTTGTTTTGTTTTAAATGAAAGCTTTATAGCCCTCTTACAGAGGAATTCTTGATATTTTAAGGT
Source organism: Myrmophylax atrothorax (assembly GCA_026770055.1). Classification (NCBI taxonomy): domain Eukaryota; kingdom Metazoa; phylum Chordata; class Aves; order Passeriformes; family Thamnophilidae; genus Myrmophylax; species Myrmophylax atrothorax. The sequence continues at coordinate 57,784,807 of JAOXXN010000446.1, forward strand.
CAGTATATAAGCTAGTATCTATGGGACAAACAAAATTCATATGCATTTTAACTTTGTGTAGGGCCAGAGTCAAGGCACTGATATAGGGAACAACGTCTTCCTAAACTCACATAGCCAGTATGCAATGTAAACCTTGAAACCACATTCATGGACAACTTGACAAAGAGATAAGATGCCTCCAAAAGCAAATACTCAAGACTACAGAACAGTCCAATGTATTTCAAGAGTATAAATACAGAAAAGTCTGACGCAGAGTCAGCTGTTTCAGGGGTATTTTTTCTCTTCACTTAAAAACGTTTCTGAAAGCTCACTAAAAAGAAAAAAAATTCAAAAACACAAAATGCTGCTCTGCACTAAATTAAAATCACAAGTTTATTCTTTCATGCACATATTTTTCAAGGCACTGTTATTTTTCTTCCAATTTCACTAACAACAGACAAATTAGTATGCATCAGCTCCAATTAGGTTGATTTACCTCTTCTTTAATATGTTTGGCTTCACTATGTATTTTCAAAGAAATAACTTTAGACCTCATCGTTGAAGAAAATCACAGAACTTTCAGAGTAAGATGAAACTGATGAAAGACAAAAAATGTCAGCACTGTCCAGAAAGTCCATTTACTTTGTTAAAAATTTTCCTAAACAATGTTAATTCCAACTAAAGAGGAGACAAAGATAGTATTCCCCTCAACTGTAAACTCTTCTGGAAAGCTAAAGAGAGGGAACAAAAAAAAATACAAAAGAATGTTTGGTTTGGCATTGCTGATGCTTGTTGATGAAGGGGAAGCCTCTTAAAACCAGAATAATGGATAATTATCACTTTATACATGGATCCTTCATTACTTTTGTCTCTATAACACACAGTGACACCATTACATTTATAAGGAAAGAATCAGACACAGATTCACTGTCAGGAGAAGGGCTCCTACAAAAAACCCATTTGTGTGTTTCCTTCATATGTGATTGCCCGAGTACCACATCACTGCTAAAATGAGAGGTTTAGACATGGGCTTTATAATTATTAGACAAGTAATACTCAGTTGGCTTTTCCAGAAACTGTCATTTGAGCAGCTAGTCAAAGTACACCCATGCATAACAAAGTTACTTACGTATGCCCTGTGAAACGTCTTTTTACCCACAGCCGTCAGAAAAAGTCCACCTAACATTTTGACTACAGTGAAATGCCATTGATGAAAATTTCAGGGTGTTTGTTTTCATTACAGAGTATGTAACATTAGAAAACAACACAGCAAATCACATAAAAGAGTCAACAGTTAAAGCTTTCTGAGCCCCGACATGTTCCAGGCTCCCAAACGCCGGTGAACCTGGCAGCCCCCAGCCCTGGCTTTTAGGCAGCTGACTGTGAGACCCCTTCATGCTTCTCCACCTTTCCCTTCTCCCTGCTTTGAGGATACACACATCTGTGTGTACATATGTACACATATTTATGTACACCCTGCATACACACATCAAAAAAGAGGACATTTGTAACAAACTAACAGCACTGTGTACATTCATTAGCAATTTATCCAAATAAATGGCCTCGTAACTCAGATTGTGACATTTCCTGTAAAAACAGCCCAGTATTTATCAAGCCACTCCAGAGTGCAACTGTTGAAGTGTGGCCTGCAAACAACATGCTTTCTAGAGCCAAAGTTTGCAGTTGTCTACAGAACACTAACTAGTTGTGATGGAGAATCCAGAGCCCTCTCGCTATATATTAGCTTTGAAAAATGTGTCCCCAGTTCAAGAGTTCTCTAACTGCAAGCCTGGTCCAACTGGCTTTTGTGGCACTGAACTGCATATACAGAGCATGAGAAACTACAGAGTTTCAAATTACACTCATGTTTAATCTCTGACAAAACACACATTTTCTATATGTATACATAAATATAAACACATGCACATATATATTTGTTATAAAGAATATGGAATATTAAGTTATAAAGGGCTAGAAATAGAAAGGAAATTATTTCACTCACCTATGATCAGCCCAAGTAGAGAGCCTAGGAGACTAAAACTCCCAAAAGGGAAACCACACACAGTAACAATCTTTAACCTGTCACAATTTCCAAAGGACTTTGAATGAACATTTTGACAGAAGCAGCTGACAAGCTGCTAAATAAACAATTCTTTCTGGTTAAACTGCAGCATTCTGTAGAAATGGAAACTCCTTCTATATAAACATAAATCTCCACTATTCTCAGAAAAGCTGGATTTCTTACTAGACACTGCACTGCCAAATGCAAACCTTCACTGGCCCCAGACAAGAATACTAGTTCCCTTCAGAAAAATCCAAGAGGAAAAAATAATACTGCTGACAGTGATTTCCTTCATCTGAATTTTTTATCCTTTCTAAATCAGTCTAAGAGACATGGTTTGATCAAATCAGTTGCTTATAAGTAACTCTTAACAACTGCATGGAGTCTGAACCATTGTGTTCTTTGATAGGACTTCATTCCACTTCTCAGAAAATAAAGCAAATAAATAACTTAGACTTAGCTTTCAAACACAGAAACAAAGAAATACCTATTTTGTACTAAAATAGTAGTAATCTGACATTGCTTCATGGTCAGCTTATAAAAAAGTATGTGATCCTTGAGAGTCTTTCGGAGATTTGCAAGATTCTGAAAAAACTACAGTAATTCACAGCTTGTGCTAGAGACACTTTTATTTGGTGACCTGCATGTTGTTTTGTAGCCTTTAATTAGACAGGAGAAAAATCATCCCAAACCCTTTAACTCTTTAGAGGACAGTGATCATTAGGAAATATGATGTTTGAATAAAGGTTATCAAAGGATAGTCAGTAAAGGGTTTCAAAAAGTTTTAGCTTATAGTTTTAGAAGGTATTAAGATTACAATGCTTTTTGAAATTCCAACACTGACAGTTTTCACATAGAAAAGGGGTCCAAATTCTCCTCTCTTCACCTTCTCCACCGTTTTGCACCAGCAATGAAGGTCACATTTCTTATCTTTCCATTTAAGCCACAGTAAACAGTGAAGCTTTTTCTCCTTCTACACACTTCGTAGAGAATCAGAAACAAATCGTGCATTCAGCAATCAGTTTTCTCTTCTCTATCTGGAATACCAGAACTACTGATAAGAGGATGTGTCTCTCCCTATCTATTCCTATCAAGTAAAATTTTACTAGACTGAAAGATGGATCACGTGTACTTCAACAACAGTAGAAGGCAGCATGAAGGGTAATCAAGTATTTAATTTCTATCCTGAGAAAGACAAGGTTATGAGAAAGAGCAAACAGGTACAAAAAGAAATTGAGTTCTCCCTTATTATAAAATTAACCACATTATGTCAAGGAGCGTCAAATGACATGCAAATATTATGCACTGTATTAGAAGGGTGAGAGGGACACCTTCACAAATAAGACAACTTCACAAACACGTGTACATGAAATCATGTAACAAAACTGCATGTGAAATCTTAACCGCAATAAGAAACCATCAGACACACTTCCTTCATTTTTATAACATGTATATCAACACTGGGGTTCCAAACACAAGTGAAATTCTTGAGTTACAGTGTTTTCCCACTGGCAAGGCAATACATCTCTGCAGTACAGTAGAGATGGGTAGGTCTTTCCAGTTATTTCAGTTTATGTGAACACAAAACATAAAATCTAGTCACAGGAATACCACTAATAACTCCCAAAGAGCATATTTTAAGATAAAAAGTTTTACATTTCATTGATCAATAGATCTAGCACTGGAAACAAACACAAAAAAGGACAGGGTGTTGCAGAGAATCTCTGAATACGCTTGATTAAAGTAAATATTCAAGGGGATATTACTCAAGTCAGTACCAAGAGCTTCAGCCAGTTTCCAAGGCCTTTTGAATTCTCAGAGCTAAGCCCAGTGAATTCAGATGAAAGTTCCTTTTTTCCCACTTTTAAGGGAAGAAATAACTTATGTGAATTTTCTGTAAAACAGCCTTCTGGGTTTAGTAATTGGGGAATAAACCTGCCAAGACACACAACTAAGCATTCATAAACCTTAACGTTTCATTCAAATTTTAAGTACTGATGAAAAAACACAGAAGTATTCCAATAATGCTGTTTCAGGTTATGTAATACCATCCCTAGTACATAAAAATCCCAGCTCCTCCATTCTTGCTGCCTAGCCCACATTTTGTACTCTGAGGAACACAGGGACACGGGGTGCATACTAACAACAGCAAGCTTCCACTGAACCCAGTGAGAGGCACAGCAAGGCAAGGACACCACCTGGCCATGCCTCGGCTCTGAGATGATGTCAGCCTATTCAGCTGGGCAACAGGAAGAAAGAAAAGGTTCCTGCTGTATTTCAAACACACACAAAGAGCTATGTGTATTACACCAGAAATCAGGAAATCACTGATCAGCAAATGACATTCTCCAGCCCTCCAAGCCTTACTGTATTTAGGCAAGAGGACTAGGTAGAAGAAGTATTTTCTCTCTTTAGACTCAATGGCAGTTACTCCATCTCCCTCTTACCCTGTCACTGTTCCCACAGCCTGTGCAGTATTCCCTGAGGTATCACCAAGCTGCTATCACTTTTTTCCCAATAGTCACCACTATGTGCTGACCCATTAGGGTGTGTCAATTTAACAAATGCCAAGTCAGTTCAGCTCTGTCTTCTCTTTCCCAGTTCCTAATTCCTCCATTTCTCCCTACAAAACAAACAATCCAGAAATTCACTTTGAAATAAATCATAGCAATTCTGTAGAGCAAACTTAGCCAAGCGAGGGACTGAAAAGTCTGCAGAGAAATGCTGTCTGAGAAAACATGGCCACATCAAATAAAAACTGACTTTTGATTTTTCCCTTAATGAAGACACTCATAGGATCTCTGGACCAACTTGCAGATTCTCTGAAGCTGAATAAATGCTGAGTTCATGTTGCAGAGTCATCATTGGAAAAGTAAGGCTATTCTTAAATTCATGCATTAGGTGCACCCAAAAAGTGCTGCTGGGCACAAAAGCAAGCTGGGACAGGATAGCACATGTCTGTGGTAATGAACAATCTTAGTCTACAAAACAGCGTGCATAAAAGCAATCTCTCAGGAGTGATGGCTGAACTGAACTAGGGACTGAGCCATGCCTGGCAACTGTCTGGGAAGAAGACTAAAATGACACCAGCAAAGATGACTATTATAGACCATCTTCTTCCAGGCCTGGCAACATTCCTAGGCCCATCTGAGTTTCATACAGGTGGAAACTTACAGAACTCCTCTCTCAAGCCACCTATTCTCATAAATTTTGCTGACACATTTTTCCAAACACTTTTCTCTTAAATGAGTTTCATTACACACTTCAAAGATTTAAAGAACTCCGAATGGAGACAGAAAGAGACACACACAATGGCATAAAAGCAGAACAGGTACAAAAATAAAAAAGAAAAGGAGAAAAAAAGACAACCATGCTCTCTGGAGAGCACAAAGTATAATTATATTCAACTGAACTATTGTTCTCTTATGCATATACCAGGGCAGCGTCAGGCTTTGCGTCTACCATTCAGTCCTGACCTCTAAAATAGACCAGATACCTTTCAAAAAAGAGCACCATTTTCTATCTCTGTATCTGCAGACACCTTTCTCTGCAACTTCTCAACTCCTGTGTATCCCACAAATGGGGGATGCCTCCTTCAGCTGTGTCAGAGCAAGAGATTTTTCCACAAGGAGAGTTGAGAGGCAGCCACCCAGCTCTCCTGTAGCCAGAAAAGTTCTCCTGTGGCTGTTTCATACACAGGTTTCAAGTTTGGGCATCCCTGTGCCACTAGCAGGCCAACACCAGCATGAAATGTAAAGCAGATCCTTAATGGAAGGGATTTTTTTGTGGTTTGGGGGCTTGGGGGTTTCTTTCTAAATACAGCTCTTACACAGTTTAAGCAAAAGCCATTAAAGTTTGTGAAGAAGTTCCAATGAATCACATTTAGAAAGCAAAGGCCAATTTTTTAAAAACCTGTTTGGTCTTTTTTAGCATCTATCACAATTTATGGAAAACAGGAACCCAGCATACTTAACAAAAGTAACCATAGCATAGGTTAAAAAACCTACCAAATTTCAAAAGTACCTGTAATTTTTGAAATCTTTGAGTCTTACATCTAAATGTAAGAAAAGTTTGACCTATTTTAAAACATATATCCGTGTGGTGCCTCTATCAAATCATTCTTACTATATGGCTTTATTTGCAAAATAGAAAAGGGGAAAAGACAAGCCAAAAACTAAAACAAAACTAAGGAACAGGGTTTGAATCATGTAAAGCCTAGAGGGTTGAATTAACATAACCTTTTTAGTATGTCTAGAATTATTTTGTCTTTTCCTAAAGTTAGGTGTCAGCAAAATTTACACAGAATCTCAACTATTTGATTAATTAATTTGTTATAAAAATTACTAGTTAAAACAGATTACCTGCAACTACCTGCAATTACCAGCTTCAAATCTCTGAAGCCAAAGGAAGTAAGAGAACTGCTCCACTTTTCAGAGAAGTAATTGTAAAAACGTAATTTTCCTCTTCCAATTTAAGTGTGTATTAAAATTAAAATGGATAATAAAGTCCATTTCAACTACATACATGTTTTGTGGGCTTTTATTGCAGTTTTGCTCTGTTTGCCACCCCGCAAGAACTCTACCAAGGTCCATTTTAACTGATGCAGCAGAATGCTTATTTGGCAAGATTATAAAAAGATACCAAGTGAAATAAAGGGTTTCACCCTTTCAGCTGCAGTAAAGGGAAAAAAAAAGTATTAGGAAGAACACTTGAATGCTTTACAGATTCAGAGCCTGAAGGAGATGGCATATGGGTTCCCTAGCGCCTGATTATCGGTAGTGTTTTACATCCCACTTTTCCTCTGGGCTGCTGGCACCTGTCCCAAGAGGGCTGCACTCTGCCTATTCACAAGTATGAGCCTGCTACTGTAGACTGCAGTGAAAACCCTATATCCAAACAGCATGAATTGAGCAGTAACACTCTACGAAATATACTTTAGAAATGTTCCACCCAGTCATATCGAAACACCATGGACACTTCAAGATATTTAACATGAACAGCAGCTTGGAAAGCAGAAAAGTTTACAATCCTAGATGAACACATAAGAATCATCAAGGAAAAAATATTTGTTTACTTTCAGTGATAAAGATCAATGGCAGGAAGTACGATGCTATAGAGATATTAAATATTTGTATGATGCCTATTTATAAATAGATGAATGTTTACATTATGCTTTCCACATACACAGAAAGAAGCGTGCATTTTTCTACCAGTACTGCCAATTCATTTTAAGGAAAACCCCAGCCTACTAATCTCATTTCCAGCAAGCATGCAACAGGCTTGTGTCACTCACCTTGAACACCAAGATCTAAGCAAGCAGGGAAGGAAACTACTTGTGCAGGGCAGTTTCAAGCCTCCCTCATTTATATTTACACTACCGAATTTACTCAAGTATCTGTACCCTTACATAGAAGTGTGGATAAGACAGAATAGAATTTAACAAGTCTCAAGTACACCACTCTCCATGCTGAAATGCTGTTAAATGGCTTTATGAGAATTAGTGTTTCAGGGATTTAAACTACATGATAGGTACATGGAATGAGTAGCAACATGGATGAAAAGCTGGGTACTCATATGATTATCACACATGCGCTGCTGCACCATGGGAGACAAAGCACAACAGCACATCTGTGGGGCTCCTCCAGTCCCCATTGTAAAAAGTATTTGGGTATTTTGCTTCTCATCTCTCCTAGTGGGGGAATCAAATCAAGCTGTTCTCAGAAATGGAGAATAATAGTAAGCTTCCACCCTTGGAAGACAGTCCTCTCACACACACAAAATTAATCTGAATTTTATAGTTTCATTGAGGTTTTCTTTCTTTGTTCTATGCATAGTAACAATACAGATATTAAGGCTTGCACAAGCATGTTACCACAGGCATCACTCTGTCTCTTGAAGTCAGCTGGACATCAACAACCCAGCAGATGGTCATTACTCCAAATTCCCCACCCCCCATCATCATTAATTCAGGACCAAACTCATTTCAGTGGCCTAGCCCCAATTTATAAAGAACTCATTGTACTGACCAAATTAATAGCTTTAGATCTTGCATTACCAGATGTGCTTCAGAGACACAATAACATTTTGTATTATAAAGTCCATTTCAACGTCATTTCTAATAAATATTGCTCTACAAGGCAACTTACAACCTATTCCCAAAATAAACATGAAAATTCTGTATTTTTGGTTTAGATTCTAGACAGACTTGGCACAAGCTTCCACAATTATCCTGCAACCCACTTGATCAAAAGCTGTCTACTCTGAGACTAAAAGTAGCACCGTATTTTAGAAGGCTTCATCTCACCCTGAAGATTAATAAAACCTCAACACTTGCACATCCAATAAAGAGACAGGCACTGATGGTGCCTATTATATAAGCAACATAATTTAGATCAATAATAATAATGAATGGGACAAATAAAATTTGTAAGAATTTGGAGTAGGTTTTCACTGATTAGTCATCAATAAGACTTTTAATACACGTCAAATGGGGAACGGGAAGGAATAGAGGGAATCATTTGCCATGATTAGAGTCATGTCATACCTGACATTTACCAGAATGTTTGCATTAAAATAACGGAAGAATCTCTTCCATAGGAAGAATTTCCAAAAATGAACATCAGTAAACTAGAATCAACTAGCAAGCTATCTTTCCAGCTTATGGGAGAAAAATTAAAAAAAAAAAAAGTAGAATTTTGGAAATAGCTATATTCTTTGTGAGGAAGAGGTAGAGATTGTTCAAGGATTGCCATTCAAATAAAAAATATAATTAAAAAATAAACAGAGACAGAACTTTTCAGAGTGACAGTATTCACTCCAATATTAAGTTACATTTTTATTCTTCCATGGAACTGAAACATGTTCTTACAATCCTGTATCTCAAAAACTCCTCCTGCTGATAGTTTTAATAAAAGCTGCTTGTGTGAAATGTTCTAAGCAAATTGTTATTTTCCAACAAAATATTTTTGGCTGAAAAATTCCAAATCAGCTTCACTAGTGAAATTATTTTTCAAATGTAACTTTTCATTAAGTCCAATGCCTTTCCTTCCTAAAAAGGCTTCATTGTGTATTCTAAAAGATACCTACTCCCTCTCCTACTGGCACAAAACAAGCAACATTTGTGTTTTAACCAGTATGTTATGGAGGGCATTTTTCCTAAGTAATCCATTTCCACATAGAAGAAACAAATATAACAATTATGATACTAAGGTGTTTTCTACTCTATCTTGAGAACAGGATTAGAAGCTACATCTCTAATAAACCTCCATTTGATCACAGTTGTAATACACAACTCCTTACTGAGTAACTTCACACATCTAAATTATGTGATAAACAAATATAATCCAGGTGGATTTATCATTGAAGTACATTTTACAGCCATAGCTGTAAGGAAAGGAGTTAGGGCTGAAATGTCTTCAGGGTGAAAACACACTCTTGAAAGTGGACAAGTCAATAACAGAGAAGAAGGAATATCTTCTCGAAAAAACCCCAAAACAAACAAACGAAGAAAGGAAAATCAGTTATGTCTCATCAAATTCCATACAGGAATAATTTTATTTACAATAGAAACCATGAATCAAGCACAAATGAGCATTTGATATACTGCCGTTATGTAACTGAAGCTAAGCATACAAAGGCTGTGGTTTTTTTCATGCATTAAATATTTCTTCAAATTCCTACATAACACAACTAAAAAAAATATTTATTTTTACAAAGGGTCAAGTGGACAGAACATAATTCTCCCAGAAGGAAACCAGATATTTAGTATCTTCAAAGTGATGTCCATGCTGATAAAAGCAGTAGCTAATCTTTCTTTTAGAGGTTGCAGGTCTTGTTTAAGTTTCTTTTACTGGGCAGCTATGTATCATGCTTTAATGACTATCAGCCTCAACAGAACAAGTATTTTAATAGGATTTTGGTTTGTACATATAGTCATCAGTGCATATGTACTCAAAGGGCTGTCTTTGGAAATTTTGTACAACAATCTATAGTCCTGCTCTAAATCATGTGTTGCATCTTTAATTTATGATAAAAGAAGTCACTGTTCCCAAAGCCAGGATTCCATAATAAAAACATCTTAGCAAACATCTATATAGCAATTTGAACACATTCTCACACAAATATTCAAATGTTTCTCACAAGTCATTCAAGAGGTGCAGAATAATGCATCACTGTAGTGCTTAGAATTGCAAAAGCTCTAATTAGCAATTTATTATCGATCTTAAAACTTGCAATGCAATCTTTATAAAACTCAATGTATTGAGAGATCCATAAAATGGAATTTACAACAACTTGAGCAAATAGATTTCAAATGATTCTGTGCATTTTTTCTGTATGGTTTGGCTGGTGCCATGACTAATATTTAGCTACAACATAATGCTTGCGAACAGATGTAAGATAATTCTGAAATCCTATGGGGATCAGGTAAATGTTTAAAAAGCTTTGGAGGCATGAACAGGGTCTCTTGTGTGTCTCACTCAGAAAGAAACAGGATTATTTAGATGCTTAAATTACTCTTAGACATGCTTTCAAAAAAAAAAAAAAACCATTTTGCCACTAGACAAAAGGAGAAAAATCTACCCAATTTAAATTTAAATTTGGGGTTATGGCACCTGCTTTTTCATTTTCTGAAGTTTGTTTTGATCAGGGAATGACAAAAGTCTAACCTTATCTATGCTGGATAATTACATAGTTGATTATTCCACATTGCAAATTTAGAGTACAGGTGAAAGTCAAGTCAAAGGAAGGTTCAGTTTTGATGCTCATTCTATCAACACCATAAGGGCGTATAGAGCACTGGGACATTAATTGCAGCACAATTCACCTATGGTATCATGAATTTTGCATTCAGCTATGTTGATGTTCACCTACAGCACAGTTCTTGCTCACTTTTCCTGTCTCTAGTGGCCAGGTACATCTGTTTATTTAAAAAAACCTATTTAGCTACAGAAAGGCTGTAAGCTTTCAGCTAAACGCTATCTTATGGACAGGAAGTTGAACACCTCAACACCTCCTTTGTTAAGTGATGGAGATCCTCCCTTAAGAGGACAGGGACAAGCAGCTCTTAGGATAGCAAGCGATAAGGATGGGCTGAAAAAACCCCTCGATTTCATCCAAAACACATTCACAAACACCGAAGAAAGAGAGCAGCACTATCTAGTCTGCAGACTTTAGTTAACCAGCTTCATTCAAGCCCAACATAAACTCTATTATTTTAAGTACCAATACATTGTCTGTGCTAGAGCAGAGTATTGGCACCTTCTTTACAAGAAATGCTGTAACTGAATAGGATAAAAGCAAAAGGAAGGAACAGATGACAACAAAGTAAGTGTTAAGGATTCCGATTTACAGAGCTCTTTCAATTAGTGGTTTTTCAAGCACTTTGCATGGCAAGAGAGAACAAAAAGGTCCCCATTCAAGACACGTGCAGGGTTTGCATAGAGCACCTACTACTTTCACTTCTTTGTAAAAAGAAAAAAAATTGTGGAAAAATTGTAGCTGGGGTGATGCAAAGAACAAGCTGTGGTATACTCCACTACCACACCCTACTTCACCCAGCTTTACTGGCTCCTCTCAATCATTTTCCCAGACATCTGTCTTTCCTACCTTCAATTCCCATTCTTCTCTCAGATCAGACCCTTATTTATAGTTCACTGTTCATCCGTCCCCAAAACTTCCTTCTCTGTCATCTGTAAAGCAAGGTAAGGAGCTTCATCGATCCCTAGCCCCTCTCCAGGAGGGCAGGAGCACACCACGAAGCTACCCCATCTGTTCCTTAGCACTTCCAAGAGCTATGTTGCAACACATCAAGGAAAAGATGTTCAAGCAGGACCTTGACAATGATATCACAGATAGAGAAACTGCATCCCAAGAATTGTAGTGAAAGTTGTGCGAATATTTCAGCTTTGGGGTCCTTCGTTTGAATTCTATCTTATTTCTCCCCTTCCTCAGAGGAAGCCATTTTCAGTGTGATTTTGGAGTGTTAAATCTGCAATGCAGTGACCACAGTATGAAGACAGGACTCATTACCTACAGCTTGCAACCAAACACAGTACATACAGTACACCCCTGAAGTCTCAGTAAGATTCCTTTTTCTTTTGTTGTTGCCATTGTAAAATACACTTATATGGAAAACAAGTAATTTTCTTCCATACTGTTTTTGTGCTCTGGCTACACCTGTGACAAAGGAACAATACTGTCACATGTCACCCTCACCCTCTCTAACTACTCCTGAACAGGAAAAAAAAAAAAAAAAAGAAGTAGTCTTCAAGACAGTTTCAGTGCTGTACAGGATGCTCACCAGAAAACAACAGATGTGCTATAATCACTACTGCCCATTCATTTCCTTTCTGTCAGAAAGAAAGCAGCGGTCATCAATTAAGAACCCCTATCTACAGGACACAAAAGGAAGTATACACTTTTCCTTGGTCATTTGACCGCAACAATAGGAGATGGCAGTGGGAAGGGACCGACAACTCTGAGCAAGCAGGGCTGGGGAGAGGGAGGGGGACATAGGGGTGAATGGGCTTGTGGTGTTGGATTTTTAAAAAAAATTAAGAACTTTTATTCAACACTTTAATATACAAATGTTGAAAAAAATAATTAATGTTGTCTACAAATTATACAAAATCTTAATTATATTATTCCTGAATTTGTTCAGACAATTCATTTAATCTTTTTCACAGAAGAAATCCCAAACATGTGAGCTGACAGAAGAATTAAGCAGCATATGGGAGAGCTGTTTTATCAATTAACAAAGCCTTTTCTGAAACAGTTATCACAACTTTTATAAAACCATTGGTCTAAATGTACTACATGTTTAGACTTTCAATATGTCACTGGCATAAGTTTTTTGAATTAATATTTTTAAGAAGTCTAGTCAGATCCATGAATCCTTCTGTTAAAAAGATTACATTTGGTCAGCTTCATCACTCTGAAAGAGAATGACAGCCTTCATAAAGCTGCCAACAACAGAGAACCCTAGAGATGGGCTTTATATTATGTCTGTTTCATGACTGTAGCCAGCCACAAAGGGTTTGGGCAAGACTTATTAAAAATTGTTAGCCTTAATTAAGGTATTAGGCCCTAATCTAGCGTGCTAAATTAAATCCCAAATATTCCCATGGACACTAATGCAACGGCTCTTAGAGCCTGGTCGGCGCTTCCCACAATAGGAAAGCTTTCACAGGCTTTCACATGGCAACTGAAGCCCTGTTTTTGCCCCATACCTCTGCTTCATCGCATACCAAAAATAGAACAGACTTACACAAAAGCTCACACGTGGGCATAGAGTCATTCCTCTCCACCCCCACACAGATTTGCAAGCTCTCATACCATTAAAGGCATGACCTAAACAAAGCATTCAGTGATGCACAGATGCTCGAGGAATTTATTTTATGTATTGACTTTAGCATAAACACACTGCATATTAGAACTTATTCTGAATTTTCTGAATATTGATCCCTTCTCTCCTAGAACAGATGTCATGACTTTAAGAGCTGATGAAGTCTATCTTAATTCCTTCAAAAGATTAGGCTAGTCTAACCACCCATTTATTCAAACAACTAAAAACCAGATAATATTGCTATATATGTTAAATGGGTAATAGCAAAATATAAATAAATTTCATAAAATGTCTCCCTCACGACCTCCAAAACTTTTTCAGAATGAAAATATTCTTACAAGTTCCAGACTTAAGTCTGATACGTGAACCAAATTTGGCACAATTGGTTATTTGGCACTGGTGGTTATTTGGTAAGATTTAACATCTGTCCCTCAAAGCTGTATCTGCCTAAACCATTAAGCTATTCCTCTTACAAAACACCACTTCTCATATTTTAGGTTTCTTCCTTTTTCCCATGAAATGAATTGCTTACTATATGCCCTTCATCTAGTCCTAGAATGCCTTATCCTGTTAGCTGATACATTCCCACACACTTGAGTTTTGTTGATACAACAATTTTTTTGAAGCACTTCACAGTGAATGATTGTGTGCCAGGGATCCCAGAGAACCTGAGGAAATCCTCTGCATCTTAGGCCATAGGCACAATCCATGTTATCTCAGCCTTCAGTAAAGAAGTTATTTCAGTCTGACAGTCTGGTTGAGCTCTTCTGTTAATCATGAAAACACAATAAAATCATTGCAACTCAAAACCAAGGCCAAGCACCACACTGAAATGAAATGAAAATCAGGAGAGGAGGGAGTTTGTGCAAATAATTCACTCTAAGGTCACCCGGCAAATACTTTGCATGCATTTGGATATGCACAAATTTCAAGCTAAGTAAATAAAATGATTTCCTGTGTGGAAGCTGGGAATGTACAGCCCCTCCACACTTAAGGATGAAAAAATATGCTAGCAATTAACTATCAGCAAATAACACAGTAAACTAGTATACTGAATTTGGGTCATACCAATTATTTTCCTCTAATGCATGTTAAAACACGGAACCTTATTCAAATCTTGCTATTTTTAGAAAGCATTGAAGAGGAATTTCTGGTCTTTCCTCTTGCAGCGTCTGCTAAATGTTCTCCTACTTACAGAAACTGTTTTCCCTTGGATCCAAAGGAAAGTAAGATCTCACTAATGTTTGTCAGATTTAAGCTTCAATTTAATGCTATGCAGTCCTGCAAGTGTCTCTCTAGTACAGTTATGCAATCTCAAAGCATTGAAGCCAAAATAAAGTTGCTATTCTCCTCAAATTTTATAAACATTTGAACCCAACTGGATGATAAATATAAAATTATATTACAAGCCTCACTATCAGCCTCTCTATATTATTAATCAGTGGTCTAATATAGCACTTTAGTATTTCCTCTGCAGGTCAGAGAAGCCAGAGTGCAACTAACATAATGCACTTTTTTAAAATTATAAACTAATCCATGCTACACTGGTTTCAACATTAGGACTGGAAGGAGTGAAGTAGGTTACTTATAAGGCATCAAGGTTTTCCAAATAGCAGTGTCTGTGTTGTTAATCACTGAATGTCTGGGTTTCTTCAGAGAGAAGAAAAGATTCCTTCAGGTTGGCACCAGCACTGAGGAGGAAAGGGGGAGGAAGGGATCTTGCCCAAAGTTCTCATTTACTATATTCTGTGGAGTCTCCTGCCAGCCTTATCATGAAAATTTCTGGAATGTCAATTTGTTTCAGATAATCAAATGAGTAAAATTGGTTATTACAATCAAGTTATATTTCCATGGCATATAAATCTGCTTTTCCTGTGTTCTGAAGTTCTCCAAGTCACCCAAGAATTTCAGCCATGAGATTACATAATCGAAATTAAATCCCTAAAATATAAACTTAGAAAGATCCATTTCTTCCTAAAATGAGATAGAATAATATAGGAAATCTCAGGAGAACAAAGATCTCCCCATCCCCATGGAAAGACCAGTGTTTCTCCATGAAAGTGGCACTTTTAATTCCAAAGGGACAGAATTAAGCAACCAACAAGAATCAAAACTTCAGCTAAAGATCTTTATCAAAACTTCAATTACAGAAACAAGGACTAAAACCGAAGACTTAACCTCCCCTAACTGCTTAGGAGCCCCCCAAAATTTAATTTAATTACCATAAAACCCCACTAGCACGCACAAGAAAAAACCCCACTGCCTTGGCTCACCCGCACATCAGGCCCGTGCAGCACAGTGACCTACTGTGGATTTGCATACTAAGCAGCCTCATGGTTAACCTGAGGCACGTTCACTATATGTCAGTGGTAATCATCTCAGTCAGAGGCATAGCAAACATCATATCATATTTAAAATTTTAAGAAAATTTTTTAAAAAGTAAAATTAAAATAATGATAAAAAAAATTACCTTCTAAAGCACTCGCCAAATATATTACTGTGGGGTTAGGCAAACGGAGTCACTGTTCCTTTCCTCTGTTCAATCTCTGGCATTCTACAGAAAGAAGAGCAGAAATTACGGAATTAGAGAAAAGATAAAAGGGAGCACAGCTGTGTAGCTCAGCAGGGGTCCACGCTCACCCTGGTCTATACCCCCTAAGTAATGCTTGCCACATGTACTGCCTGCCTGTTCTGACTTCAAGAGTAGCTGAACAAAACATAGCACGAGCTGGATCCAGTTCAGACAAGCTAAAGGGTCAGATTTTGAATAGGAATTAGACACTAATGTGATTCTGAAAATCCCATTAAGAGCCTTTACCACCTCTGCCTACCTACATGTCTTTAAAAATCTAGATCAGACAGCTTGCCTATGGTCCTGCTGTATATCTGTGGTGGAGCAAGAAAATGCTGCTGGGGTTCCCAAGCTCTAAATCCCAAGGCCTTCGGGCCACACTCCTTCTGGAAGTTGTTAGCGCCGATTTTCAACTTCATTATCTTTAATGCATGGAGACCTCTACCCAAACAAGCCCTCACTTTCCTGGTAAGCAAATCAGTGGTCATTAAAGCGCATCACAGACACAGGTCACCAAGATGTGTCTGATACCACCATCTGATCTAGGTATTTTCACAAGTCAACAAAGCATGATAAATACCAAATGAAAATAATGTTTCTTCTACCACTTCACAAAAAGAAGCTATTTAGATAGAATTGTGATGCAGCTTTTATGCATAAAATTTATTAACCTGCCTTGAAGCTGAAAAAAGTGGAGGATTCTTGATTTAACAAGGGAAAGAACTCATTTCCTTTGCTAAATTTGTAACCCTTCCCTGCTTCAGAATATCAAATGGAACTTAACAAGGATACCTTTTTTATTATTTTCATTTCTCTAAGACATTCCTTTACGTTTCCCTGTTCTAGGGGACCCCAAGATTAATTCACCTCTCCTTCCTTGCTATTTCTGTGCTATGGACTGAGCCAAAGGTGACAGTGAACAATCCACAGAAACCAACCATAAAATGTTCTTGCTCTGAACTTTCAAGAAGTTATTCAACTTTTTCTTCTATTTTTTTATATCATCATAAGGCCTGTTTATATACTTGGAGTGGAAACAGTGCACATTCAGCTGCAATTGATTTCCTGTATGGCAAAAGACCTCAGGCATTCAGCTGGCTGGGAACACTACAGAGGCCTCTTACCATCACCATTTTTTTGAGACCAGGAAGCTCTGCCCAATGCTTGTTCTTATGCCAGAATAAATAAGAGTCCCTGCTGAGTGTCCAAGTTAATTTGGTCTAGGCAAACCAAATCATAAACAGAAAAATTTTTATATTTAAAAAAATCCATTTTAAAAAAAATTGGTCTACTTTCAACTTCAACAGTAACACCATCAATTCAAACTTGCTAATGGGGTATAATATTCATCTACAGATATTTTTTACCAAAAAACCCTACTCCATCTGAAATTTTCTTTTAGTGAAATATCCATACATTTTTGCTCTCCCGTCTATCTTTATAGCAATAAATTAACACTACAGGCAATTTCACAGACTAAAAGAGTGTATTTTTTCTCTTTTGGTATCATTGATTGAGAATTATAACAATTTTATTTACTTCATTTAGTTTTTTCTGTTCATAAAAGAATATCTAGAAAAACCTTCATTAATATTTCTATGAATCTGAAGGAGTCATCTCACCAGATGCCTGTACTTAGACTGTAACAGCTGTAACATTCAAATGCCCAACCACCTGACTGTAGCTCGGATTGTAAATTAAGTGAAGCAAAAATACAAAGCGAGTGGTAATTACCATCCTACTTTCCATTTAATTCATGCAAGTTTCCTTAGTCTCAAATCATCTAGAATCAAAGGACTCAATGTCAAGTGCTTGAGAAAGCAGTTTCTTTAACAACCCTAGAAAGACACAGAATGGCAATACAACCACAACCATTTAAATATACACACATGAGTATGTATATATACATACATATATACATATGCATATATCTATAAAATATATATACATACATTTATGTATATAAAATATACATACAGACACACTCTCACACATTAAATATAAAGAAATGAAAATCAGGAAACCAGACAACCCTGAAGAAGCCTAAAATTTTTGTATGGGCACTCTTGTTTGATAGTAGTTTCATCAAGAACATACTCTTAGTTCTAGAGTAAAATTATTGGCCAAACCCTGAGATATTCCCTAATCCCCAGAAGACATAATGGTGTTCCAAAACCTTTCAGTTGATGACTACAGAGAGGGTCCCATAGTTACATCCAAATCGACTAAAGTACTAAAGCTGTTAGATGCTAAAAAAGTGTCCTTCCATCAACCTTCCTTAACTTTTCCAATAAACTTTTCTACAGATATTGGTGTTATCCTACTATATAACGGAACAATCTGTAAGGAAAATGGATTTTTCATCCAGTGAAATTTTTTAATCAATTTAGTGATTTATTTCTCAAATATCAGTGTAAGTAAATTGAGCACTTTTGTACTAGAAACACTGTCATAAAGAAAACATGTGCATATTCCTTTCTCATGAAAGTAATTAACAAATATACTGTTGTTTGTCCTACAGTTTCTATTTCATCTTTTAAAAGTTTGCTTGTTTTAAAATAGTCTTAGTTAATCTAAAAATATATCACAACTATTAATAAAAAAGCTTTACCTTCTTAATTACTTTTAGAAAATATGCAGGATTAAAGCATCAAGCAAGAAGCAGCTAAGAAACAAAAGCCCCAAAGAAATCTGAATTCATGTATTTAAACTGACTTGAACCATAACCTCTGGTTGTTCTGTGAAAAACACTCTGGCACTTGGAGTTCACACTATAATGTTAAGTTAGAAGCCCAGAAACCTGAAAACTTTCTGGGCATTATTGAGGAAGCATGTCTGTGTTGGTAACATCTTTCACAATGCTGTAAAATAAATGGTTCAGTTCCCTTTTCAGGTATACTCTGAGTGGGAGGCAACCAAAATAATTTCCAGTGAGAGGATGGGTGCTTTATTTTATTCTCTTAGGAGTCATTGAGATTATATTCACCTCTGTTTTCCTAAAAACTGTAAATGACACACAACTCTTCTGTGCTACACTTCCTCAGTCTCAGACTGAGGTGCTCAGTGAAAGACTAACATTATCGCTTTACTCCAATAAACTGGTTCCTTCAAACCATGGGGTTTGAGTTTTGAAATCTCTGATGTTTAGGAATTTCCTTATCCTGTTTCTGCTGGGGTATAAGACCAAAGTAACCCAACTTCATGTAATTGCACTCCACAAGTTTACAAGTGGGTATTTACTTAAATTACAACTAGAATATCAAGACACTTATTCCATTCATTGTCATCACTGCTCTCACTTAGTCCCCAACCACACCTCACATCCAGATAACTCCATCCTTACAACTTGGATTATATTGTGCATTGAACATACTAAAACTGTGTCAACATATACTGTAGCATTATAAAACAAATACTCTTGCCAAACAATTCCACACACTGATACTTTAAGCAAAGCTCAGAATAAATTTTTTTGTAAAAGTTCATATGTTTTACACAGCAAACCACTGTCAAGTTTAATCACCAGTGAGGAGAACTAAAGTAAAAATTTTACATGACTTTTTACTGAGATATGTCCCAGTTCTTAAAAACCAACTTTCCTAGCCAAGGAAAGCAGTTTGCTGTTACAGTATCAAAGGAAGGCCACATACTGGAGCACCTTCTCATTGCATGACATAACTGATGAACAGAAGAAAAACGTGCAACATCCCATGAAAAAAGATGTAGTTCATGCAGTCAGCTGAGAGCTTTCCCAAACATACTAAGCTAATTTCATGGACTAACTACATGCAGTGCCCCTAAATTTTCTTTGACTCTACTCATTCACAACAGTGACCAGCACAAAGCTGAGTTGCATGAGAAGGTCAACAGCTGACTTAATCTTTCCCAGAACTCCCCCAGACCATCCCTGGTATAACCCTCAAACTGTCCCAAGGAATGAAGTCAATATTGGGCAAGTATGGGCACAGACAAGTAACTCTGATCCAGATATCAGAACTAATTACCTCCTGATATGACTCAACACTTATAACTAACAAATAAAAGGAACCAACCTTTTTCTGAAATTGTCAGAATACTGAAATCACTGATCCTCTATTAAATATTGAAATAGTGCAGCGCTGACATTGATTAAAAAAAGATCAAACCCCCAAACAACATAATGAATGGCAAAAAACCCAACACGTAGTGAGTAGGTTACTCTTAGCTACAAGACAGTGGTAATGAGGATGCATTCAGATGGCCCTAGCACCCTAATCTCTCTGGAAGCTCAACTAGTTGCATGATGTACATAGCCAGGCTGGACAGGTGCATCTGTTGGGTACATATGTCACCACTGTCCCCTACAGATGAAAGAGACTTGCAAGCAACAGATCTTCAGTGACAAAGGCTGATGACCAGCTTTTCTTCTGAAGACAGCAAATGAGATTCTTGTGGTTTTGCTTTTCAGAATTCTCCCTTGAAAAGCAGACACAGCTCCTATTCTACCCAAACAGCACACAGCAGCATGTGGAAGAAATCCTTTCTCCTCCATGCCTCACTTGTGAGTATCACAGGTTCCACCACATCAATGCTTCACCAGTGAAGGGTGGGAAAAAAAAAATCACTTGTTTTCCTTTACTTTGACCTTGTGGAAGTTTGAGTCAGTGCCTATGATGTGCTTTGGATGAACAAACTGCTCTGGAAGAGCCTGAGACAAATTTGTATTTGATAGCAGGGTTGGTTTATCAGCAGGACCCACTGCTGCAGCATTGCAGGAAGAATCTCTTCAACATGGTTTCCTTTAGATCTGCACTGTGCGTGGCAGCAGCAGG
>JAOXXN010000446.1:57813913-57837699 GCA_026770055.1 Myrmophylax atrothorax
GAGATTAACCACTCCGACTTGTCTCTGGAACCGAGCCAAAGAGAGCAGTCGGATTACAGTCCCGGGAAGAGGGGAGAAAAACGGAATAGGGAAAAAAATATTTAAAAATCCGCTACTGTTTTCACTCAGGAACAAGCGCTCAGCTCTCCTGCTCTCCCCCGTGCGTCAGGGTACAGCTTCTGCCCGGCTGTGAGCGCCATCCCCGACTGCCCGAGCTGCCCACAGGCCCCTCTCCGCCACCACAAGTTTGAAATTCAATGATCGAAGGCCCGACATTGGTATTAAATGGAAAGAGCTTCTGCAAATTAATTGCCAAAATACCACAGAAGCAAGTCCACTCTAAAATATAGACCCGTAAAAAACAAATTCAAAGAAGCTGTAGAGACTACACCTGCCTCCTGGCAGTCTGCTTGGCCATCTTGTTTGAAAACGTGAGTTTAAAGTTACACAACATTTAAAAAGAATACACTAAAAACACACACACAAAGAAAAACACAGCTTAAAAAAAGCCTGAATCCTTAATACATGTTCAGTGGTCCTTACTCCTCTGAGTCCTAACAAAATCCTTGTTTTCCTGTGAAACCTTTTTCCATATTTCACATTGGGTAAAGCTGAATTGCTTTTCTTCTATAACATAGTTTCTCCCTCCACTCATGCTAATATACAGCATGTGGAATACAAGGGAATTTGGGAGGTTAGAACAGTTTATACTTTTCAGATATCAAAACAAGTAATTACAGCAGTAATTCAGAAAAGGAAATTTCAGTGTTTGCCTTCATCTTACCTGTTCTCACTGGAATCCTAACAACAAAACAAAAAAAGCACACAAAACCCCCACAAGCAAACAAAAATAAAACCCCAAAACAACAAATAAAACTCTCCACAAAACAAAAAAAACCCCAACAACAGAACTTGGTCAGGCTCTGTTTATGCATCAGTGATTCAGAAGCCTATATTAAGTTCTTACCTAAAGAAAAAAATACCTCTAATGTTTTAATGACAGCCATTCTTGTGCATAACATTTATTCACATTGCAGAATTAGAACACAGTTATCATAGAATCATTGAATATCCTGAGTTGAAAGTCACTGTTAAGGATCATCAAGTCCAACTCCTGGACCTTCACAGGACAGCCCTAAGAATCACAGCACCTGCCTGAGAGCATTGTCCAAACACTTCTTTAACTCTGGCAGTCTTGGTGCTGTGACCACTTCCCTGGGGAGAGTTCCACAGCCCAACCACCCTTTGGGTGAAAAACCCTATCATCATGGGGTAAGTCTTGCTCCACCTGTACTTCCTTGCAAGTCATCACTGTTCTATCAGGCAGGAAAAGCAGATCATGGAAGGTTGGACTCCACAATTAATATTCTGGAATGGTGCTGTACAAACTCTCTTGACATGGGACAAATGGGGAAAGGGGAAGTCATTTCAGATGAGACTAGTAGCTCCACTAAACTCAGCCCACTGGTCATGACCTCCTGCGCTGCATAGCTACTCTATGTCTGAATTCAGCATCCAGCTGAGCACGTATTGCCTCAACACACTACCCTCTGGCCTTGTGCTGGGAACAAAAATTTAGGCTTCATTTGCAAGCCAATTAAAAAAAAAAAAAAGAAGAAAAAGAAAAAAGGCAGCAAAACTTCTCTGATGAATCTGCTGGGAGAGAAGCATTTGTTACTTTTTCCCATTAGGGGAATCAGGGAATGTTTTTTCTTTTTGAATAGATCTTTCAAAGATGGTAATAAAAACAACTACTGGTTGATCCCTTTAATTCAGTCCAAATTAAAACAAATGAAAATGCACACACATCCCCAAAAGGGAAATATAGCAAAACCCCCAAACCACAGAGTATTTCAAGTTCCTTTAAGAAACTGTACAGTCTCTGCAAATATGTTTTAAAGGCCTTACATGATCTGTTCCATATGGAGTTTGTTTTTCCTCAGTGCTGTGACTAACAGGAAAAATCTTCAAGAGAAGTCTCTTCCTCTCTCTTCATCCTTCTACCTCCGTTTCCCCAAAGGACTGATCATGAGCCTGTCTGGTTACTTGCTTTTGCTAAAAATAGCATTACAGTGGACTGACCAAATATCTTCAGTTTTAAGTCGACAGACTGATAATGTACAATCATTGCTGCAGAAATAATGAGAGAAATTTAAAGGTCTAGCTTTACAACACTGTAACACAAAACAGGGTATCTGAAGAACCACACATTTTTGGTGGAATTAGATACATGGGCCAATTGTGGAAACTCATATCTCTGAATGTAATCCAGGTGACTCCTGGTAAAAGGGCACAAATGACAAGGAGGCTGCAGACAGGCAAACCTTTCTCCTGGGTATTGCCTGAGCACCAGAAGGTCACTGACACAAGTGAGAGCATTAGTTGTTGTGGGGGTTCCCCAACAGCTCACTCAGTCACCCTCAGCAGCACCCCTGTGTACAGGCAAGAAGCAAGCCTCTGCTCCCCCCACATCCACCCTTTTTTGCACACCTTTTTCTACTCACTCTCACAGCATCTCTCATACTCTTACATGGTAGGATCCCTGCCTTCCCCCATACAAGGTGGGATCCAGCTCCATTTGCCAGTTCTTCACCTCTGTCCCTGCAGTCAGAAACTTGCACCACTAATGAGCTGGTGTCTCTCACAATGCACTTGCCTTCATGTACCACTTGAAAGTGATTTGCTTACTATGGTTGGGGATCTATAACCTAACATTATTTCCCCTTTGGGGATTTTCCTTCCTCCTAGGAAATGTGCCTATATCAACTAGTCTACAAAACATTTGTGCAAACATCACAGCATTTCATTACATCACTAGGTCAGAATTACACCAGTCGTTTTGTTAATGTTCTTCTGATTTTGACTGTGACTCAGCAAAACTGTAGTCAATGCCTTTAAACATACAGAAATCTCTGTCACTTCAGTTTTGCTGACTGATAATGAATTTCAGCGTTCACTTGAAGAGAAGCACAAGTTTATCTGTTCCAAGCTAGAATCTGGGGAAAAAAACCCTGTCCCTACAATAGCAGAAAACTGCTACTTGTAAAGACACCCCTCATACACACTTAAAACACAAAAAGATACATCCCAAATTCAATTGTTTGGTGAGGTGAAGGATCTGTAGAAGTGAACAGCTGCATCCATGCCATGCACACAGGTGTAAGGCAAGGAAAACGGATACAATCTTAACCTGGGCACTCCCCAGCCATCTTAAATAAGAATAGTAAACATAAAATGATCTGCAATGCACTCCCTGCCTTGAGTCCAAATTAATTATGCCACCCATGATACAATTTAATTGGCAGGCACATTTGCTTTGCAAAGCAATATTATTAAGTGTGGGGGTTTTTAGAGCAATCCTGCTGTTTAATAGAACATAGTCTTTCATGTATGATAATGCAAAGGAGTGCACAACCATTCCAATAATTACATGTTCCAGTAAAATCATTAATATCAAATAAAATGCCGTTGTACCTACTTTATGCCTGTGTCCTCTAGGTATTCAATTATCTCCAAGTTGATGAGATATGTATGTAAAAGAAATTGGAAGCATATATAAGTCTTTACAGAAACAGCTGCTAAAACATTTAATCACAAAGTTCAAAATATGTTACTCAATCTTACTGCAAAATTTAAGTGGAATACTTTAAATATAAGACGACTTTGCATGCCACTTGCCTTGGGAAACAAGTAATGTACAAAAAGAATGGGAGTAGGAGGATGAAGTTTAGCGGTTACAGGTATGGAGACTGTCAACATAAGAAAAGAACAAAATATTGTACAAAAGGAACTGACTGAATGTAATCTTTCTAGGGAGAAGTTTTGACTACATTGTCTGGGAGTATTTCCATGCAGAAGTAAACATCTTTGAGATCATTTGCTTTTCCACATAGCAGCACTGCTTGGATTCTCCTCAAAAGCAACTATCTTTCATAAAAAAAAAGACATAGACCAGCTGCAGTCTTCATGAAACAGATTTTGGGTAAATTCAAAAGCTAATACAATTATGTTGTCAACTTCAGGTCCCAAATTCCTTACAAGCCTGGATCTTAAGCACAACCTCCACTTTGATGCTTTCTTCATTGTGATAAATAGTAGCCTTCTACTTTTCCCATCTATTCTTCTCTAGGAAGTTTTTCTTCTGTCTTATTCCTGAAACATTTGCATCTACACCCTTGCAAACAAAAACCATATTTCAGTCTTACAAGGGCTCACCTTCTTCCCAACGAAATTTTCTTGGTAGTATTTTAGGTTATAAGCCTAGAACTGAACAGTTAATTTCAAACCTGTGGGCAAAGATGGCCTTGAGTCATGTTGCTCTGGGAGAAAGTCACCACACTTCCATACTCTTCATAGCAAAGCCACCAGGTAAGGATGAACCATTGCAATCCCTCCAGGCTGGGGGATGCTTACATCCTTTTGACAGGATAGTCAAAAGCACTCAAAATAAAGCTGGAGCATAATCCCAGCCACTCTATCTTCTGTTTAGTTTCTTGCACGGCAGACAGACTTGCAAGAGGTTCTTGTTTCTCAAAATTCAGCTGCCTCTTTTTGCTTAAATTGATTATTCAGAAAAAAGTATTAAGATGTGTCACAAGAAGACCTTTGATTTGTGTGTTTGATTGAGGGGCTACAAGATGATGCTTTTAAAAGTTTTTCTGCCTGCATGTTTTGTGGTGAGTCCACATGCACAAAAAGGCATGATCAAATCTGAGGTTTTAAGAGCACAACAAAGAGTACATTGGAGTTGCTTTAAGCAGCAGCTAAGACTTACTTTTCAATGCTGCTAATACAGCTTGCTCAGATGTCAGATGAGCTCATCTGATTACAGGACTCCAAGGAAACTCTTTCTTCTGACTCATTTAGGTTATTAAAAAAAATTAAAATTTACTACTTACATGAAAATCTTGTGGTTCTCTACTTTCAGCTGTACCTTTTAAAGTACAATGCTCCACAATATTTAGACTAATTGTTTTAAACTTCCATCTGAGTAATAAGTAATTAACACCCCTTTTTTTTTTTAAGCAATAAACTAAATTCAGCCCCTAACCTCTCCAATATCACCAACTAGTCCCAAGAGTATTTTCCTCAAGGACAGTTGGCCCTGGATTCTTCCTTGCATTTAGTCTGGTTTGCTGCCTATCAGAGAGCAATCAGATCGTAAGGGCAGTTCTCCGGGCATGAATCAGAGAGGATCCCAAGGGGCAAATTTCCAAGAAGGAGCTAAGAGGACTGTAATCTCCTTTCCTGTATCGCTGTCTAATGCAACACATAGTCCAAATCACCTATCAGATAACTGTTCTGCCACCGTTCAGCCATCCCAATCCCCATCAAAGCTGCATACCATGCTGTCCTAAGCTACTACCACAGCAAAATGCTATCTTGAGGAAAGATTTTCCTATCTCTTAGTAAATTCTATGAGTGGCAAAAGTCAACCAGGTCACAGGCATAATTCATCACAGCCCTCAGGCAAGTTTGAATAACACTCAAAAACTCACTCTTAGACACTGGAGACTTGTCAAGGAAAGGGGTTACTTCAGATCCTATTAAGGCAGAGCAAAGATTTAGCAAACCTATGGTTTCATTCTGCACACATCTACATGACTGCAGACAAGGCAGTGGAAAAGGAAGTCTCAAAGCTTTATCAGGAGTTGTAACAATCAAGGCTGTTAACCTCCGAAAGGGAACTTGCATTAATCTCAGTCAGTGCCTGTCCAGAAGAAGGATGTAAGCCCTAAAATGAAGATTTGTCATTGACAAAAAGACAGAGAATCTCTTACTGTTTTTACAAATCTTGCTAACTACAGCATGGGTCAATGCTTTTGATTATTTAATAGTTATATATAGCAATCTAAAAATACAAAATACTTTAAACAGAAGAGACAAAAAAGGAGTACCTCAACTTCAGAGAGAGAGGATTGTGAGCAGAAAAGATATCTCAGTGAAATAATGAAATAAGGAAGAAAAAGAGAAGAAAGGGAAAAAGAAAAACAAGAAAATTAAAAACCCTAAAGTGTTATAGTTAGATGTTAATTCCTTTTATTTAATGAAAAGGTTAGCACAGAACCTAACAGTTGCTAACAGCTAGTCCAGGAGAAGAATTGAAAATTAATATCAGAAACAACATGATTTAGAAAAGGCAATGTGTTGCAGTATCTTGGAAATACTTGTTTATATGACATGGCCTATATACTTACTAGCTATTCTATTTCTGTTCACAAAACAATTATGTATAAAAAAGTAGGAAATTTGAATGCTAATATAACAGGCACAGTTCCAAGTAATTCTGAGGCATGATTGAGTGCCAATTTGCAATGTTTTAAAAGAATTCTATTAGTCAAGCAGCCAGCACACTGTATTATTATTACAGATGCAAGAGTTACCAAATAAAGTCACATCAAAAATTGGAGCATTTGGAATTAGTAGATCAAAAGATCCCAGAGTTTTCAGAGTGTCTCAGAGATAGTAGTGCCCAGCTTTCATTGAATACTGTTACTAGATTACTCTGCAATCTCAAGATTTGACAGATAAAATCACCTTCATAACATCTTTCTCATGGCCACAGACAAAGCCACTGATGCAAAAAAGAGACAAAAGTCTGTTCTGTTTCCTCAAGCCTTCAGCTTTATGATACATCTGTCCCAGGACAGTGACCCACTACCTCACTTTGAACAAAAAAGCCAACAAACACTTAAGTCTGTTAACTGCCTGTAAATCTAAGCAGCTGTGTTGTGAGTCATTTTGGGACTGGCTAAAAATTGAATAAACAACTGTAATTGTGCTCCATGAAACTCCCATGTTTCCTTTCAGTCTTGGCTTCTCCTCTCATGAAATCTGTACGAGCTGGGGTGCAATCACACAAACTCAGTCAGCTATGACAATGTTTACCTAATACCTCTAGTTTTCCAGCCATCATGCAACACATCCTGGTTCTGGGCATCTAACTAATACTTTCAGAATATTCCAAATCCAGTGATAAGAAACTTGCTTACTGAGTGATATTTTTGAGGCCCTCAGATAACAGTGCCATTTGTTATTTATACTGCAATAATGCTCTCAAGACGTGGTGACAAATAAGCTGAATGCAGCATTTGTAAAAATACAAGAAGGTGATCCCTACACCAGGGAATTTGCAATCTAAATAGTGTTGAGTGTGTTCTGAACCTTTGAGTAAATGTGGCTTAAATTTCAACTGGAAGGGAGGTATTTTTTTCTCTAGAACAATGGTCTCTAACCTATTTTTTAACCTACTTTTAGGAGTCCTGGAAAGATAACTGGGAAAAGAAGGTTTACTTTGGTAGACTTAGATTCAATTTACAGGGGTCCACAAATTTGAAACAGATTGGAAATACTATTCTTCTTCAAGATTTGTAAACTGTGCTGTGGAATTGCATTCTTGTCCAATTATTTGATGGGATCATAACCACACAACTGGCTAAACAAGAGGCAACCACTCTGGGAAGTGCACTGAGAGAAACACTGAAAGGGGACAGTATTCCTGAGCCCCACTAACTTCTGCTGCCTTAAGCAAAGGCCACAGACAACCATGCAGACTCAAGTTAGCAGCAACAACTGGAAAAAAGCTAGGAGAGACGGGTGTAGGAGCCAGAAGCTCTCACCTTGGTTCTGCATGAAAAGTGCTGGAAAGAGTAAAAAAAAGCTCTAGGGTCTGTTATGTATAAAGTAATTCCTATTAAACCTCATGAGGTTTATACGAAAAGTTTGTAATGTGAAGATCCCCTACTGATGAGCAGATAGCTTTGCTGCTGTGACTAATTTGGTCTGTGATAGCTTTGCCAAGGCTATAAACAAAGTTTCAGGCTGTTTTATTGACATGAATACTGCTGGAAAGAGCTCTGACACACTTGCAGCTGCATATTTCTTTTCACCTAAAAGACGCTGTTATAGCTTGCACAATCTTGAGGCAAAAGAAAGCAAGAAGTGCTTGTGTCCGAAGCCTAAACTTGGTTTGATAGTTAACAACTGTCAAGTTTGCCACTCCTGGAGGAAGGTCTTCGCAGCTGTGCTTTCCCAAAGCCAACCATGTCAGTGTTGTACACTGCTGCACAGAGCTCCCTTTAATAAGAACCTATGGTAATAAGGTTAGGAGATATCCTGGTAGAGAAACAAGTCCAAAAGTGCAGGGTCAATTTGCGGCGAAACAGAGTCCCAGTACTGACATCATAAAGGAAAAAAAAGGTAAGCAAGGCTCGCAGACCTGTATATTTGGTTTTTACCTACAGAGTGAAGACCTGTTTTAGCCACGACATGTTGTTACAGCCAACAGATACTACAATTATTTTTCTGAATCTTATGGACTGTCATGACATAAAACTGTTTCACTGGAAAGCAATACCTATAAATGCAGACACTGTTATTGACTTGTTTTTGTATTAAAACAGGTGAATCACCAAGATCATTCTTTGCCTACCAGGCAGCTGATGTGCATTTGAGATAAAGAAACACTTTTTTAACATGTTTCTTAGAATAAGGTCCCTTTTGACAGTAGTTAACAAGAAGAAGTTAACAACAAAGAAACGTCTTCATTTAAATCCACATTAGAGACTGAACATTTCTCTCTTCCACCTTAATCACTTGAACTATCTTAAGGAGCCCTTTTTACTACCTTTTTCTTTTCTTTTAAAACCCCCGTGTTTATGATGCCTTTCTTTAGGCCCAGGAGTGTGTTTGACAGGCTGAGTCTATGGGCCTATTATATGCTTCCACAAAACAAATTAAGCCAAATGTTTGTTAAAATCAGTTGTTCCTGTCTGGGGAAAAAGATTTAATAACTAGAAAAAAAAAAGAAGTTTGTCTCACAATACCAAATATCTTGATCAGTCTCTCTCACTCTACAACCTATCCTTTTGCCATCTTTTTAATTTTTTAAGTTCTTTGTGGGGATCTTGGACTAATCATGTCTATTCTATCATTTCATTTGTTGATGCTTGAGGACAAATTTATCTGCATAGAAGAACCTAATTTCAGAAACAATTGTGAAAATGGAATAAACATCCCTGGAAAGAAAGAGAGCTCAAATTTTAGCTTACATTGTCCATCTTGTTTCTTTAGCATATAACATACATGTAACGCTACATATTATAAAGATAAAATACTCCATGCATGAAGGAAGACAGGTGTTATAGGAGAAGGGTACTGACAGAAGAGAAATTTGTTAACAAAATAGAGGAAAAAAACATGATTTCTGACTTGCCCCATTTCTCTTTCTGGAACACTGGCCTCTCCACCTGGAAAGATACTCCAGAGAAGAAAAAATAGCACAAAAATATTACTCTCAAAAGGGCAATCAGAGAGCAAGCATATACACACATCCTTCCTTTTGAGTAGACTTTTCATAAAATTGCCTCAGCTGTCTGCTGAGCTCTCATGGAAGGACTTTTCCTTCTTATTAAAACAAATAATAAAACCTTCCTCTTCATATTTTGGAGCCAGCAATTCTCCTCAGTGGCAGCAGTTTCCAAACCTTTTATTGCACAAGCGCCTCCCTGGTCTACACAGACTTTGCACTGAACTCTGCTTTTGTTTTATGGCACTGAATTGTCTGGGCTGCTGAGTGTCATGCAGCACTAGAGATGCTCATGTGCTGCATTTTACCTGTTTGCTACCCAACGTGACCCCCTCCAAGACTCAACTCCATGCAGATTATGTACCTGCCTGGGCTGGGAGCTTAGAGATGACATCTTAGGCAGCACTGCTCTGCCTAAAGACCACCAGTAATTAATGTGCAGTCACTCATCAAATCAATCTCTGCCTCAAGACAGTTCTCAGAAGCCCCAGGCTAAAAGAAAACAGATACTCATTGTAGATTTTCTGCTCGTGTTTGCTGCAGTAGACTAATGCTAAGTTACAGGAATATATAGAATGAAGTGAATTAGAGGAAAATTTGTATTCTTTCATTTGAAGAACATTTTGGGTTTGGACAAGGCTGCTAGAACAAGTAGTAAAAGGAAATTAAAATTAGCCTTGGATATTTCTCTCAAGAAAAGAAGTTCCTTTCCAAAATTCCACTGAAAATTGGCTTTGACCTGGCAGATTTATGAGGCTTTGAAATTTTCAGTTGGAGACTAAGCAATAGTTTGTTTTGTGTTTAGAATAATAATACTCCTTAACTGAGGCAAAAAGTGGCGGTGACACCACTATTTATGGCTTGTTGTCCCTCTCAGTTTCTGCACTGGGAATGCAGCTGGACCGGTTGTTGCTTTTACAATTACTGCACGCTTTTTGTATTGGCAACCCTCATGTATTGAAAAACCATGAAACTGCTCCTCCAGAGCAGAGCATTAATTAAAAAGAAGAGCATTTTTAAAGTGATGCTTACAGTTGCTCTTGATTGTCTTCTTGTTTAAGCCATTTGTGTGTGTCTGTATCAAGTTTCCAGATTTTTCCCCAAACTGTGAATACTGGAAGCTTTTAGGTCAAACCTGAGATCTTCATACACTTTACAGTTCTGTCATATGAGGCCAGATGAAAAGCACTAAATATCATGGCATTAGTAATAAACTGACAGTCACCAGCATAGAAACTTGACAGAGCTGTTTTGTCTTCTCAAATGGCTTTCTACGTAGAAGATGAAAATACTTTAAAAAGCTTCTGCAACATTTTTGACATGTGGACATACAAATATCATTTAAAATTTAGAGTTCTTGCTTTTCCTTTAGGATTGCTCAAAGTATGCATAATTCTAAACTGAAGCTTTCTTAACGTGCTTGAAGTACTTTCTGTAAAACCTCCTAAAAAAATGGCTCAGGAATGTACTTACCCTTTTGTAAGTGGAGGTACTGAATAAAATGGATTTTTTTTCCTATTGAAAAGGCAAATAGCATTGTTTCTACTTTTGAACAAGAATTCAAGGGCTGCAGAATCAATAGGCTGTTTCATATCCCATCATCAGCAGATACTGGGCAGAAAGCCAGTTTCTTCACGATGGCTTTGTTTCGCCTACAATATTGGTCATTCTGTAATTCTAGTTAATTGATTGCTGGTTTGTTTGAGTTAGCACAATTGAAAATGGTAATGTAGACATCCAAGAAATATTTGGGGTAGAACAGTTCATTAATCACAGTTACAAAACTTTGTAACAGACCAGGTTAGGTTGGGTGTAGCCTCTTCTACCTCTCTCCCACCTGACACTCAGGAACTCCATCCACATTTCCGTGGGGTCTGATGCACTCATGGAAGATAGCTTTCATCAGGACGTAGGATGTGGTGTGTCAGTCTTTTGATTACAAATGAAAGTAGCCAGGTTCCCTGTAGACCAAGCAAAACTTACACCCAGGCCCCAGCACCAAAGGAAGACACGATGAAGCACTCACTTCAAAAGCAAAAGCAGATGCATTCAAGCACCTTTCCTGTGTTAGTATAGACAGCTGAAGCAGCAAAGGTTACTGCAGCTAAACCTTTCCTTTCAGCTCTGCTTTACATTCAAGCATGAAAGAAGCTATTGTTGACTTCCATTTTATGTGTAATGACCACAGCATAATCATTGATGGTTCCTCATGCAGGACAGAACTATGCAGAGCAGAACAATTCTTCTACTGAGAGACATATCAAAAATACGAACAGACATGCATAGTTACATTTATGCACCCAAACAGAGAAAGTTGTAGGTCATTCTTATATGAATATAATAAATCAAAATGCTAGATTTTTTAGCACTACCCTATAAAACGTAGTAGTTATGAAATAGTATAACTGATCTATACATTCACTACAGCATTTTGTACTGATATACTAAAATAAATGAAAAAATCTTACCAAGGACTTGCAATTCATGATCCCATGATGTAGTCGCAATTCCACTGGTGGACACTGTAACATAGACAGGATTTGGATGTGTCTACTATTCCATTGTTTGACTTTATCCTGGCATAGCATGGTTCACTATGTGACACAATGGTTTGAATCTTTACTGCTGTTCAGCTTTCACCACCCATAGAAGAGGTTTAATGACAGAAAATTGTAACACAGAATTTCATAGTGTAATGAGGCTGGAATTTGAGCTGTGTGTTTTAACCCTAGAACTACCCTGTTCCCCACTGGTGAGCTTGCATAGTAATTTATATTGATGTTATAAGGCACAACCATCATGGAAAAGTTGCATTTGACTTCAGACATCAGATAATAGTATACATACCACTCCTGGAGAGTGTACATCAGATTTGATTCTCTCTTATTTTTTCTCTCTGGAATGGCTAACAGCAGCTTGACACAAATGGTTTGAAAGAACTTACATTTCTATCCTTCCTCTTATACAGGCCAATGAAAAGCTTTGGTGGACTTATGATGAACTGGAATAGAGCTGGTCCCTGCTGCCTAAGCTCTGCCCACCACAGAGAGCCACATGCAGTTTCCAAAGTGCAGACTGATTCATGACAGCTCAGCATGGGGATACTGAGAGACTCAAACTCATGACTGATGCATGTGAAAAGATTGATGAACAGGGGTTTGTCAAGTCTGAGAAAACAAAACCCATCACCAAATCAGTGAAAGCTGCTGACAATTGGTTTTGCACAGAGAGGCTATTTCTAAACATTAGAAAACTTTCTGCTATTAACTGCTCTGTGTTTCCCCTTCCTCTTGGCACAATCCCAATCTTCCTGCCAGGAAATCTGGAAGTAGGAAACAAGTCAAGATGCAGCCCCACCTTTATATAAGGAGAATTGTATGTTTTATGTAAGTGTCATTCTTACAGTAAGGAGAACAATTCTGGTTTTAATAATTTTATGAATTAACTGAACTTTACCAGCCAGCCATAATATTGATCAATGTATTGTAGTTTATGTATTTGACCTCCTTGTCCTAGGATATCAACACCCCAAAACCAGGTGACAGATGTGACCCGAGAGTTTATCTGACACATGAGGACAGAAATAGCGGGTGTCTGGAGGTAAAATTAAATAAGCAATGATGTTCTAAAGCAAAAAGTTTTAGACTGTTTGTCCATTATTCTACTATTTTTGTAATTTCTGTCACAGAGGTTTCTCTCCTTGGAGTAAGGCAAAGAATATACAAAAAGCAAAGAGACAAAGCCAATGCTGGAATAGAAGCAGATTGGCTAAATGAAGGCAATACTCCTTCCCCTAGAAGCCTCAGCCCTGAGTCACTTGATGGTTTCCTCTTTTTGCCTTTTTCACAGGTTTTTTTTCACAGAGATATACATTGCCCTAAAGAAAAGACCATACAGAAGACCAAGAAAACACCATTTTTTTTTCACAGTGATAAGTAGGGTAAATTTTATTCTCACAGTTCAAGTACCTTCAAAAAGGATTCAGTTCTGGTTTGAGTCACTGAGGAGCCTTCAACTTTCTTGCTTCTGGCATATGCCAGGAATTTCCTCTGTATTCATGGAAGCCACAATGACCTGGTGTCCCAAATATTCTGAGAAGAGTTTGTCCTGTAAATGCGACATAGAAAAAATCACCTTGTGTGAGAGCCAGCACTGCATATCACTTGAAACAATGGTCAGTGGCCCAGCCAAGTATATGCAGCGTGGATGGGAAATCCCAGCCCTGACACAGTGGCCTTCCTAACTGTCCCTCACCCACAAGAGCAAATCTGCTGTTCCACTGTGCTTGGCAGTGCTTTGTCCTTCGTCTTTAAATCACTTCAAGAAAAACAGATTAGTAAGAGCATATGTTAAGCCTGTTTGAGAAAGACCTTCTCCTTATTAGAAGATGCTACAGGGAGGGACCCACATGCTATATACTATGGAAATCACTGTCATTGCTTTGAAGCTTCAGTTAATAGAAATGTTGCTGTTACATAGTGGAAGAAGAGTTTTCTATGTTGAAAAAACACAGAACTCAATAGTGAAGTTAAATACGGTATGGTTGAGGGTTTTTCCAGAAACACTTACAGAACTGATTTTCATTAAGTGAAATAAATGCAATTTTGTGTATAAACAGACATTGAGTATAAGAATTACAAAACTATTCCATAAGAAAACATATTAGCTTTGATAACATAATCATTCTTATTAAACAGACAGTTTTAAAAACACTATATAAAAAGATGGGTGGAGTTTTCCTAGTGGAGGCTCTGAACTTGTTTCATCCAAACAAAATTTCAGAATCCATTTGTCAGCACATGTGATTTCCTGTGCTTCTTGCTGTATTCCAAAAGCCAAAATATGCATTCTATTGTAAAAAACCTCCTGGTTTACCAAGATAAACAAACAAGAAAACAGATCTGCATGGTGTCAGAACTGCAGGCAGCTCTTTGTATTTGTTGGAAGATATCACTGGGTTATGAAACAGTAATTATTTCTAGTCAGATTCAAATGTTTTCAACAGAAACGAAAAAAATTTAAGACCTTTTCTCTTGTAGCTGCAAGATTGAAATCCTCAGTAGTACACTTAAAACTGACCATCAGTTCAACTTCGTCTCATGTTATGCAGCTATGCAAAACAAAGTCTGTTGATAAAATAAAAATCAGTATACTAGAATACCAAAACAGACTGCTCCCTCCCTACAGAAGACAGTTGTCACTCTGTCAGTGAAATGTGTTTATTAATTTGTGTCATTGTTAACAAGAATATATTGGGGACACAATATTTGAAGTCAAGGCTGTAGTAAAAGCAGTAAGTGAGTATACTACAAGAATTCAGAAAGAAATTGGGCCAGCCTAGAGTTTTAGAACTATCTAGTCTCCACTTTCACAAGACATAATTGGATACAATTTAATAGTTTATTAAGCTGCAGTTTCATGGGCAACTGAGCAAACCTGGTGTCCTGTAGTGGCAACAAAGAGGAAGTCTCACCTTGGCCTGGCCTCTCTTCTCCCCTGCCGTGCTCCCACACTACACACTTGACATTTGAACTGTTCTGGATGCTATCCTAACCTAGCCCAGCTCTTCTGCTTAGTAATTTTATCCTGCTGGGCTAGTGGGCTAGATTTCCCTCAGCCTGGAAAATGAATGAATAGGAACAGACAGGGTGGCATGTGCACAGGCAAGAGCAAGACTCTTCCATCTTGCCATCTGGGAGTCATTAGGCTGCGCAGCTGCGCAAGAAACCACTGCTCAGTAAGTAACAACATAACAAGAGTCGAAGAGTAAGGACTTCCGGAGTCACTCACCTCGGCTGCCTAAAAAAGACACTTGCTATTGACTTCAGATAATGTTTGATTTTACTAATTACATGAAATTACGAAGTGGATAAAGGTGTTCTTTAATTTAAGAAATCCATCTGTTACTTGGTTTGCAGAAGGGAATCTGACTAGCAGACATCCAAGAGAGAAGGAATACTGCATTGTGCTTGACTGCTAATATGTAGCAAAAATTGTCTTTTGCAAATACATTACAGCTGAGAAACCAGAAAAAATCCGAAGTATAAAATCACCATGTCTGTAATACAAGTCAACAGCAATACCAGATCTCAAATCCAGGTCCCTTGAGGCCATCTTGGCTCATTGCCCAACAGATCTCTCTCTGGTTTTCTCAAAACCTTGGACCTAGTAAGAGCTCCACTAGTTTGTATTTTAGAGTCTGTTACTCTTCCTAATCAGAAGTCAACTCCATCTAGGCTTCAGAAAAAAACCAAAGAAACGTTTAAGTGAACTGAAAATGCACACTAGACGTTGGACTTAAGACAAAGATTTGGTTCAATGGCCATTTTGATTTCAATGATAGAGTGTTTTCTCGTAAGCATCAATTGCTAGAAATACCTGTGGGGGTTGCCATTTAGCTTGTCAATGTTTCATTACAGATTTGTGAGGGACTGAATGGACAGTACTTGTCTGCTACTGAGTTAAAGCTGTGCATGATATTCATGCTTCAATAGAGTGAGACTCGTCTAGAAGGCAATTCATGTCTTAACTCTATCTAAATAGCACACACAGTAGTTAGTATCAAATTAAGTGCACTACTTAGATGTTTCTTGACCTGTGTATCTACTCTGCTACAGCAGACTGTATTCTACTGAAGTCTTTTGAACTACTGCTTGGGTTTGTGGTTTCCAGATCACACAAATTTCCCAGGATAAGGAAACCCTACAACACATTTTAATTTATGAAACCTGCAGCCCATATGAGAAATGTATCCCAAATGAATGGAAAATCATAGTTTGTACAATCTGTGGATAAGAGTCAACTGGTTTTGAGGCTAATTAAATTTTGGCACTAATTAATTTTAAACTACAGTATGCATTAATTAATCCACATAGTGCTTCTGTAAAAGAAATACAGAAAATTCTGAGATTGAGGGTTTGTTGATAGATGATAATTGACATATAGCAGGATAGGGAGAAAATTTTAAATGGATAGCTGGTTCAGATTGCCCCTATGAGGGAACATTCCTATTCTGGGCCAAGTTCTAGCTTGCTTAGTCCAAATGCAAATCAGCTTGAACACATTTAGAGAGAGAGATGAAAAAATCCCACATCTTTTTCAGATAAAACCAGACACACAAACCAGCTTCTCATTAAATCTATAGACAAGCCATGATACCTGTTATTTTATGTCCTGGAATCCTTTGGTTCTTGCACATTTTCAAATGTGTTGGTATAACCCTGATGATGCTCCCTCCAAAAGGATATAGTAGAACTAGGAGTATTCTGAAGGTGCACAAGGATGAAGGGGGTCTTGCTGAGCAGGTATGGTTCAGTGTCTGCTCCTGCAAAGGCTAAGCAGGCTAACTTTCTGCAGCTCAGGATGACTTACATGTGTGGGGAGAGTAGGTTTATAAAGTCATAACCAGGACAGAGAAGACAAATAAGGAACAACTGTTCATTATTCACAAATTAATTTATCCAATGGCAGGTTAAAAACAGATAAAGCCAAAGGGAACAATTTTCCACACAAGATCTCGAGCTGTATGACTCACTGCTAAGTTTGGGTGTGAAAAGTATTAGCAGGTTCAGAATGGGACAAGGCAAGTCAATTGCAGAAAGGTCCATTGAGGATAACTAAACAATGGCCCTAATGTGATATCAAGAGGAGGAAATACCTGCAGCACTGGTCACTAGAAAAAAAGGAAAGAGGAATGGACCATTGCTGTGTTTCTTAAGCTCTTTCCCTAAGCTGTTGGTACTGGCCTTTTTCTGAGACAGGCTAATGGGCTGCTTCAACCAGTGTGGGACTGCTTAAACTGGTGTTTTCATGAGTTTCCAGTTGCAACATCTGTGTTT
The DNA here is from genome assembly GCA_026770055.1 of Myrmophylax atrothorax. Lineage (NCBI taxonomy): Eukaryota > Metazoa > Chordata > Aves > Passeriformes > Thamnophilidae > Myrmophylax > Myrmophylax atrothorax. The sequence continues at coordinate 57,831,059 of JAOXXN010000446.1, forward strand.
GAATGGATTTCAATATTCCATTCAAAAGAAATAATGATAACATATTACACAGAGAATGCAGAGCACCAGAACTGGATTTGGATCTGGTTTTGGATCCAGCCCTTTTCTATTTATCCTTTTTAGTAGCAAGTATGATGACCCAAGTCAAGTAATTTCTATGTATTTCCTAGCTAAGGAGCTGTGTAGCTGTGTGGGAGGGATGGTGAGCTCTATTACTATGAAATAAGAAGGTAACTATAAATAAGTAATTTCTTTCCATTTATCAGACCCCCTGAAAAAAATCTCTTAATGTAATAATCCAGATGAGTGAACAATTTCTTTATAAGGATCTTGACATTTTGGTCACATCTGATTAATTGAATGTTATGGTCATCATTCCACAGGCTCTATATTGAGAATGAATTTTCCTTGTAACTATCTGGCTCTAAAGCTTGATTGAAATACACAACAAAGTCTTTATGGCCTTTCTGAGCTCTGACAATTCTCCAGTTACCAAAAACAAATGACAAGAAACTCCTCTTTCTTTTCTGTTGATTTCCACTTTTCACTGTTCTTTCCCTTGATAATGCATTTTAAAGTTTTAAACTCTCTCTAATCCACTTTTTTGTCCCAGTGCTATTAGTATAGGTACTAAAAACAGATTTTCAGGTAAGGATAGACACACTCATTTAGCCTAATTTTGACCTCTCAACAGAAAAAAAAGGGATGAGATTAAAAGTTCAGTTTGACCTTTTTGTGGTATTTATGAGAGAAAAGCCAATGAAAAAAAGATTGCAGTGAAAAATAGAAAAGCATTCAGAAGAGAAAATATGTAATGAGGAAATGAAGATCTGCCAGATATGCTGGGCCAGTTTCTGTGGGATGGTGAACAGTCTGCCATCTCTACAACAGCACACACAGTTCAATCTACCAAAATAAACAAACAAAGAACAAAACAAAAAATATGCAGGAAAATTTAATTCATAGTTATTATGTCATTAAGAAGGAGGGTGATAAAAAGTAAAGTGGACCACACCTTTTTCAAAAAAGTCTAGCTTTATATAATCACCTGACAGGTGGCTTCTATATCTATTCTTATACTCAAAACAAATTTAGAAAAACAACAATGTGAAATTGTGAGGGAATTAAAAATACACCTACCAAAGGGACTTCTTAAGTAAGAAAAAAAAAAATACAGTGCACAGAAGGATAAGCTATCAGTTAGCATTTTAATTGCATTGCATATTGCAACATGTCATTTAGAATTAATTTAATGTTATACATATTCTATGTTGTCTAGCATCAAATTTTTTAAAAATTAAAATGCCAACACAAAAGCAGATTCCACACCCCTACTGAAATCCAAAGGGACAGTACTGATAAGTGGTTTATAATATAGTCTGGCAATTACTTGGGGCGTTTGAATCAGCAGAAATTATCTTAGAATTATACTGTATTAGATCTTTTTTAAGGAAAGAAGATATGTTTATCCACTAATAATGGACAAGGAAAAAAATAGTCTCTATCAAAATATAGTAAGCATTTACATTTCATCAATGATGTACCTGAATGTCATGCATTTGTTGGAAATCTGCCAAAAAAAGAAGATGCAATTAAAGCTGAGGAATTTTGTGTTGCACTGAAATAATTATCTTGTCATACTGTTCAGGAGTTCACATACTATCTGAGCAATTTATAAATACCTTCTAAAAATAAGAAGTTTGGGTTTTTTTCATTTTTTTAATCCCATGGACAGTAGAGTCAAATTAATACTTTCCCCCACTTCTATCCCTCATCTCTAAAGTGCTAAAGGGTTTTTAAAAATAACAAGAGAGTTACAGGAACAAAAATAGGAGAAGTAGAAGAGAACGTTCTTGGTTTTCTCAGAAAGCCAGGCTTATATCAACATATTTCTCACTCCCAACATTTTGGGGACCCATAGAAACATTTCAGACAAAGAAAAACACAAGTTAGAAGTCTCAAAGATAATTATAAATCCAAAAGGCTTATTAAATTAGGGTTGAGATACCAAATAAATGGTTTCATGTGGTAAAGTCATGTGGAAAAAACTTCTAGCTTCCCATTCCAGGTCTCCTATTCGACACTCACCTGGCTGCAGACTAGCCAAGGAATATCACAGGAATGTGTTACTGCACGTAACTTCTTTTCCCCCACTGACTTGAGGATGCAAACCCTCCTCCCAGACACTAAAAATCTTAGTCTAGTTCCTTCCTCTGCTTGAGACAACTTGAAAGATTTATTTCTAACTTTCAAGAAGGGGCTCAGACCACGGTGTACATGGCACAGTTGTCTGAATTTTTGTTGTAAACTCCATCCAAAATAGGAAGCATAACATGGAAACTGACAGTGGAGTGGGAAAAAGCTGAGGTCCCTCTTACAGAGCACTGATGGGGCAGTTGCAATGGGCAGGACCCAGGTATCTGCAACAGCCTGAGAAAGACTCTCATCTCTGAAATATTAGGAGGGGATGGTGTCTCTGAGAAGATGTGACTCAAATCCCTTCTGTTGGAGGAGAAACATGAAGTTGCATCCCAGGGTAGTATTCCAACAGATGAGCTGTAAAATGAACAGACAATCCTTCTGACAGACTTTTTTAAGCCAGACTTTCTATTCCTGCGTATTTATCTCTGCTCTCTTCTACCACTTCCTAAAATAAATGTTCCAACAGCAAAGAACTCATTCTTTGTTGAAGACAGCAACTTTCGTTCATCATTCCCTCACAGTCTGTACCACACAGTGCAATCTGAGATGGCTCTGCTGGGGTTTTAGTGTCTTCTGGACACAATGATGAACACATATACATACAAAGATGTATGAATAACAGTGGTCTGAGAAATATACTATTTCAACTAGAGATGCCAAAATCTCTTTCCCCCCATTGTTTCTTCAATCAATGAAGAAACACAGAGAAGACAGAACAAAACGGCATTAATTTCTTTCTCTGACTGCTTTCACACCCTCATATATCTCAGCAGAATCTGGAATTAATGTAAAGCCTCTCCAACACTTAAAATGCAGTGCCTCCAAATAGAACAGAAGAGCTCTATAGCCAATAAGCAGGAAAATTTGCATAAAAATGAAGACTAATTTATCCCACCATAAAGAAAACATTCTGTGTCTGGCAAGTGGTATGAGCCTGAATTTGCATACATGTCTTTGCAAACAGTACTGCAGGCTCTGTCAGATTCATTCTGCTGCTAGTATGATAAAAGCAGGCTGCGTTTAGCTCAACTGTTACATATTGTTCAGGGAATGGGTTGGTTTAGGACATATCTTAATTAAAGACACCTATCTTGTCCAAATGTTTTTAAGCATAAACATGTGTGAGATATTATAATAAAAAACCCTTTTTTCAATATATTTTTCCATTCGCTCATCAGCTTCTTGGGTTTTTTTGTGGAACAGCAAAACAAAGCCTTGCTATGTTCTCAGCAGGGCTATTTTCATACTAGAATAAGTTTCAGAATTCTGACTTGGTACTCTTCCAGTATGAAAAGCATAAAAATTAAAAAACTGATTCCTTGTCCTTCCTTCACAGAAGGAGCTGGAAGACAGAATTTCCAGTGGTATTTCTGGTATCTCTGTGAGCAAAAAAAAACCAACAATAGCAAAAGTTTAGCATACATAATAGAGGAAGGAAGAGACCATGAAAGCAATGTTTGTGTTTATTTTCTGCAGTGTATGCACTCAACTATCACTGACTTCAATGCAAATGCTATTTTTCACAACATCTAAACTATGAGACTGCTGCTGTAGGAGCCATACCCTGAAGTGGGCAGCACACTGTAAAAGTAGCCAGGCAAGAAAACAGAAGTCTGCTCAGAAGATACAGTGGTGTGGGGTGGCAGTGTACAAGCTTCTTTTGCCCAGTCTGCCTTATTAGTTTTCCCATACACTCTTCTGTTCCCATTTTGCCTTTAAATAAGTAGAACAGCAATAGGAAAGCAATAGGTCCCCTAGCTACAGTAAACACAGGTGGACAAAACAGATTAGAAGTTAATTTCTTATGATCTTACATTCAAAGAAAATAGAAAGCTCATGCTGGGACATGGTGTAGCCTTTTGGAACACAACTTGCTTTCCCAGCTTACTTGTCTGACCTCTGTACTGAATGATGAAAACTATCAATACAATATGCAGAAATGATGTCACCCCTTTGGTATGAAGGGTGAGGGATGGCTCATTTGGGATATTTGTTTTAATGATATCACAGTCACACATGGTATGATTTGAATCAAATAGATGCTCTTGAGCTTAAAAAACTCAACTGATCTTTCAAAATACTCTTTTGATTTTTGTCTGATACTCCAGTATGCTCCCTAGTACTGTTGCTATTTAAATGACTTTGCAGCTGATGCAGTAAACATATTCAAATATATAAACACCTCTGTTTTATTTTAAAAGTGAAACAAGTACAACTGTCTTTGTCTCAAAAGCAACTAGGAATTAAAATTCAGTTCCCAGTAACTGCAATGGAAAGTCACAAGTGGTATGTGCAAAATCACTATGAATCAAAATCATGTGGAATCAGATATGTCAATAAGACTTATTTGCCTCATAAAAACTGTACCTCCAAAAAATTATTTCCCAGTTTATACCTGTGACCATAATAGTAAAAAAAAAAGGTGCAAACATGTGTCTGCAGCTTGCATGGGCTGAGCTGAACAGCCACAGTTATCAGTGCAAATTTCACTTTCCATAGGCTTCCGAAAGCTGATGGTGATGCTGTAGGATTCAGTATTATGTATTGTTAATGACAACTAGACATGAAAACAAATCTGAATTAATACAATATCTTAAAATATGTTAGTCTACATGGTCATCTCAAAACTAGGTGAAAATTTCCATTTTTATTTCAAGTTTTCACTATACTTACCTGGTTTATCACCTCTATTTTCAAATTCACAAGTATCTAAAATTCTCGTGAAAGGCATTGTTAGAATCATATCAAATATACCAGTAGCTGCCAAATTTGCCCAGTTTCTTCAGTATACTCTCAGTACCAGCCATTTTTGTTGCAAATGAAGAACATAAATTAGCTCAGGTCATCCTTGTTCTGAAAAGTAGTAAAGAAAAAACAACACAAATCAGCAGTACCTGTTGAATCAACACACAAAGAAATAAGACCTTAGGCTATTCCCACAATGCAGAAGTCAAAACAGTTTTCTTTTGTATGCAGTCTCTTTGTGAAGGAAACTACAGGAAAATCTACCATTGATACCTGGCCTAGTTTTACAACAAGTGGACTGTTCTAGCAGTATATTTATTCAACATTTGCCCTATGCACAGTTGGCATAGGTATGTGAGTTTATACATTTATTTTGGTTTCTGTTAGTGTGCTTACTGAGCCCTGTGGGCTTAGGTGACATATGTTTCTGAAGGTAAAACTTATTTGTATTATATATACTTCTGCTGTTCTTATTGTGATCTGTAAGTACTGCAACGATGCCTGCAGTATCCTGTCAAGTATTAGTATACATCTAGAAGGCGTACTGGGAAATATTTTTTACAGTACTTACATTTAATTCATTTAACTAGAACTGTTCTTTGGTTCCAAAACTGTGCCTTGATAACAGCAGTTCTTAATTTAAACCAACTGCTCTCCACATGTGTGAATAACACTTGTCACTATGGTAGCAAAACACCTGGGACAAACTCCTAGGCCATTGAAAAAGCTAGTTTTGCCACTAATTTTAAAAGACCAGCATTTTGTCTTCTGCTTTACAGAGCAACAGATAATGAGGTTTTTGTTATATGCTCTGGCCTACCTCTGCTCTCTTGCGGATGTTTTCCTTGGTGAATTTGCCACCTGTATCAGAAAAAAATAAGCTTATTCTTACCAAAATAAAAGAGAAGAGCCAGTATCTTTGCAACACATGTTTCCTTTAATAGAAGGTAATGTGTTTACAGTCTCTGTGCTTCCTCATCTTTCTTGGGCTTTATCACCTTGGCTTATCTCCCATGCAACTTGTTTGCAAATTCAGTAGTTTATACTGGAAACAGCGTAGTCAAAGAATATTCTTCATTACACGGACAAAATTTCACATGTGCTCTGTGTTGGTATCTTTTCCTGCAACCAGAAACAAGGACACATGAACTTAAGTAATTTGTCACTCCATTGGTATAAAATTATACCATCCCACTTTTGAAAAAGCAGTCAATTTTCTGAATGAGCTTCACACAAACAAGTGTGTGTTTCTGATGTAAAACCCAGATGCACAGGCCATCCCTCACTGATGAGCATGCAACACTAGCCAAAGCCTAATCCTTAGGGAGCAGAACAATGCTGTGTAAAACATGAACAAATAGCACAGGATTACAGTAACAATATTAATGGTAGAATGCTACTAGCTTCTTATGCCAGAAAACACTTGTAGAGGCTTAGGAGATTCCCAAACATTCAGCCTAAAATCTGAGCAGCTATTAAAGGTTTGGACTTATTTTTGCTGTTGTTTCTAATTATGAAATCATTCAAGGAGTGTTCTACTCCACAAAGTATATGCAAAGAAGCAGAACTTCTTCATGTTATATACCTGCTCTCTTGTCAACAGCATCCATGCCCTCTCTAGGTAATCACTCCAAAAAGACAGAGATGGACAATACAGCTATGTTGCTGTTTCTCACACATCATCAAAACCTCAA
>JAOXXN010000446.1:57870240-57884544 GCA_026770055.1 Myrmophylax atrothorax
AAGGGAAATGGAGGCCAAAATTAGAGAATGAGCTGCTGTACTGTATTAAGCCTAAGAAACACTCAGAAATAAAAGGCCCTATACCAAATAGGAGTGGTGCCACAACTGTCCTGCTTGGCAGCAGCTATGTTATCACTCATTACTAGCTTTTATACATAATTCCAGGAGTGACACAGATTTTTTCAATAGTCCCATAATCTTCTGAAATTTAGTCAGCTCTACATTTCATGCATTCCAGCTTATAAACAGGAACAAACATATTGGCCAGCATAGGAAAGCTTTTTTCTTCTCAACTCTTTGATCCCTTTATGTGGACACTTATGCATTGCCTAGTAGTTGTGTCTTGTCTCACTCTGTTGCTTTTTTCCTGTCATAAAGCACAAAGGACAAGTTTACTACTACACAGAGGTTACACTGCTATTGAAAGAAGCCTAAGATCTTCAGACTGAAAAAGGGGTGTCTTAGATCACATCTCATATTTATTTGTTCCAGGAAGGCAAATCCAGGGTTTTTGTTACTCTTTCCACCTGGTAATACTACTTACATAGAGATGCCTTTCACAGCAAGCTGCTAGGGAACATATTTCTCTTTACCTAAGAGGGGTGCATTGACATTGATCACACAGAGAATTGGCTATGACAGCCTTCTGCAGGCTGAATGAATAATTGCCATTCTATGAGTGAGCTAAAGGAATAGTTTGAAGATGCTAAAAGCCTTTTGACATTTAGACCATTTGCACTACAAAAACAATGACACAAAAATTTCATTAAAATCCAGTGCATATTCTACAGACCAGTGTCCCTACTGAATAACCAATGGGAAAAAAGTCAGCCTCTTAAAGCAGATCCTCTCTTTGAAGCATGTCTGTGACTGTTGTGGTCTCCACAACTGTTCTAGTCTCTATCTGAATCCAATTATACACACTCTGAACTTGGTATTTGCAAGAGGCATTCCTCAGGAGAATTTCACTGACACTGTCACATTGTAGGGCAAAACTGTCTGACTCAGGTCTCACCCTTTCAAGCTGAGTCACTTGTGATCTCACTTACAAGAACTTACCATCAGGCACAGGATAGCTACTCATAAAAAGCTTCAAGTACTTCACTGTTCTCTTAAAAATTCTTCAAACTCCTCCTCTCTCAATGCTATGTCTCAAAAAACTTTATGACTGATGCCTTGAGGTTGTGGTCATTATCCATCTCGCTGATCAGTATTGTTTTCCTGTCTTAGATTGTGTCACCCGGGTCTTGGACTGCCTTTGTTGTTTCTGCCAGAACTAGTACAACTCAGTTTCAATCATCTAGCTAAAGTTAATAGTGATTACACACACATAACATGGAACAGGATGTGCTGTTTAACTGGTAACTTGCTGCTGCACTGATTCAAGCTTCAATGACTCTCCTCCATCTTAAATTTGAATGGACTTGTTGCCTAGCTTTTGTGCCATGAAGTGTTCTCATTATTTACACTCCCAAACACAGGAGAGTTCTGTCTATATGGGCAAAGACTTGACTCTCATAGATGTCTGATATGGGTAATGTTAGCCAAAAAAATAATTAAATGCCTTGAGAGTTCTGAGTCATGAGTACAATGTCTGTTCCACTTCTGCAGTTCTTACTTTGACTAAGCACAGGTGGGTGGAAATCTTCAAAAAAATACAGCAGCTAACTTCTTCCTAATGATCTCCATGGAGGTCTCATGATGACAGCAACATGTAGCCAAGGCTGAACCCTCCTGGAAACAAAAACTTTCTAGGACTTGCATGTGCTGGCAGAATTAGCTTTTGACTTTTTATTTCTTTCAAGTGGTTTGCTGGGAACAGTGGATTAGTGCTGTGGATTCATGTTCTGTCAATACCTGGGATTCAAATACAGCCAATCCTGCCTTGGAGTGCAAGCTGGGTTATTTCTCAAGATTCATTTTTCACACGCCCAGATTTATGTAGCAATTAAAGAAATAAATCAATCAGATGCTGACTGCACATCTACTTGCTTAATTATCTTTGAAGTCCTGCAGCTTAATCAGAGCAAAACCACAACCTGAGGTTGGGGCTTATGCTCATCTGTGGTACAGAGCACCACATTAGTACTTCCTCACACCCTAAAGTTGCTTTACTTTTATTGTACTAGTGTAAATTTGTATCCTAAGAAATGCTCAAATAAAGAGCTGATAAACTACAGCTGTGCACCAGCTCAGGCCCAGTAGCTGTTCTTGGGCACAGTTATTTCCATCAAATGCAAGATAGCAGTACTTAGCTTTAAACTATTTGCAAAGAAGCCAAATACTGATAATCTGCTATTTTCTTCAAGTCAAGAGCTGTGCACTTTGATAGTTACTACAGCCCAGATAGTTTATGGGAGTCTTACACTCGATCACATAAGTGAGTTCTAAGCTATGAAGAAATTGAGCATATATACCAGTGTAACAGTATCCTCAGAATCCAAATCACTAAGATGAAAATATGTTTATTTTCAAGCAGAATCATTGGGGTTGTCACTCACCTATTTGGAAAGGGAGACAGTGGATGAGGTAAGATGCTGCTGCTCCAGGATTTTTAATGAAGCACCAGGTGGACTGCAACAGCTTAGAGCTCTGTATTCAAGAGCATACTGAAACCAATGCCAGTTTAATCATCCATGCAGTGGGAGGAGATGGGCAGTTTGCCATGGTTCCAACAACATGTGATACTTATTCCTTTAATCTTCTGGGTTGTGATGCAACCCACCCTGTTGCACCTGTCTTCAAACATGGTTGTATGACAAACTTCAGACAGTGAGAATCCTTGAATGCACACAAATTTGTCCACACATTTCAAGGAAGAAAGATCCCAGAAATGAGGAGACCTAATTGCTGTCTGCAGGTACCTGATTGGAAGATACAGAGAAGATGAAGCCTGACTTCACTCACAGACGCATAGCAACAGGCCAAGAGGCAATGGACACAAGCTGAAATATAAGTCACTCCACTTAGATAGCAGAAAAACTTTTTTTTTACCTTGAAATTGAACAAATACATTTTGGATAGCTCTAATTTAAATGCTAACCATTTTTTTTAATAATGTGCTGCATGGAAAGGCAAAATTTGTTATTACTTAGTTGTGTTTTAAGTAAAGATGGTGCACTTATTAGAGAACAGTTGAAACTCCAAGTAGGCTTGTCACAATCGGAGCACTAACATGATTTACAAGAGACTCTGCAGTATCATCAGCAGCTATAATAGTACTGAAGTATTCATGATTGAATGAATGTTTGTATGTGAGGAAGGAAAAAAAGGAAAAGAAAAGAGGAGGCTTACTTTACTTACATTTCATGATTTAAAATGTGCTCTCCTGGATAGAATCTTTCTGATCTAGTAGGTGTGAGGGCTTGAGTTTTTCAACTACTACGTGTATATTAGTTTTCAGAATCAACACGTGGATAAAAAAATCACCATTAATCTTCTTCAGTGTAAAGAAATATATTAGTATATACCAGTGATTTTTATTGTGACAATTTTTGTGTATTTTCAAACCAATTTAGTTATTTGGTATTTTTAATTATGAAACCATACTAGAAATAGTCTTATATATGCAAGCTCCTGCTTTTTGAAACTGAATTAATTTGGTAAAGCTCCTCTGAGCATTGTCTATTTTGCAGACTGAGACCAGGCAGGAGCAGTTTATTTCTGTAGCTATAGGAGAGGTTGCAACATGACAGATTCAGTCCTCCCTCTATTGATCTGAACAAACATGGTAGGGCTAATGTACATTTACAGCAGATACCAACTGTTTGTGAAGGGACCTGATGGGGCAGAGCAGCATCTTCACAGAAAGAAAACTTGCAACAGTGACTTCAATATGTATTCCTGATAACTGAGTGCCTGCAGCTGGTCAGCCTTGGCTTAGGGCAGCTCACCCCTTTCTCCCTGCCTGGCTTTTAGTTCTTTCAAGTGTGTAGGCACAGGATTTTCATTTTATTTTAATTTTTAAAATTTTATTTTATATCAGTTATAGGAGCTCATTTCAGACTAGGCCTGCATAAGAAGCTTCCTGCTCTAGCTGTACCACTGAGGATGTGAAACAGGGTTAGTACAACAGGTACTGAACACGTTCAGGCATGCCTGCTAAATACCAGCAAAATGGTCTGCCAAAAAGCAAAAGAGTTTTTTCACTGGTGACAGACACCTTGGCATGGCCAAAATCTACACCTCTGCAAAACATTATCTATCCCCTCCTCTTGCTCAGCTGACAACAGGTAACAGTAAATGGGATTAGCTTACAGAATTATAGAATCATAGAATAGTTTGGGTTGGAAGGAACCTAAAGAATCATCTAGTTCCAATCCCCCTGCTGTGGGCAGGGACACCTTCCTCTGGACCAGGTTAGATTCCAGACAAGGAGCAGTGAGTTAACTCGAGCAACCCCCAGGGACGGCTGAAGCCAACTGGGCTGAATTTGCCTGAAGTTGGATGCAATAGAGGTCGGGGTAGGAATGTGTTTCACAGGGCGGAGACCTGCAGGAAGGACGTCTCTCTCCCAGCGTTTTCACATCGGGCTGCTCGCAGAGCCTGCAGGACCCACGGCCCCACGAGGGGGCTCTGCCTGCACAGGGATGGGCAGCACCTGCGCCTCCAGGGCACAGCTCGCTTCTAGTAAGGAGCATTGCTTTTGTGCGAAGCAGTATCCCTAATTTGGAAGCATGTCTCGCGTGCCAGGGTCTGTAAAGCAGTTTAAATTTCAGGGTGTTAAATTGGTATAATTGTAGGTGAGAACAGGATAACCAGAATAGTAGTTCCCTCTGGGCTGCTTCCAGCGGGAGCAGCAAATACAGGCAGAATAATTAATAGCTACCATAGGATCAGACTGTGCCTGGAACATGCATAAATAAATGGTAACGAGGAAAATGCTTGGATGCATTATTCCTACTACGTTTTCCCCAACCTAAGACACTCATAGCAGCAATAGTTTAAGAAAGACATGTATAGACAAGATATTTGAGATTAATCAAGTGGGGAATTCCTACCACATATGAGAAAAGTAGCATCCTTCTACATAGAACACAGTGAAGGGGAAGGGGCATTTAAACAGCACACACTGACCAAGATAAGACCGCTGAGTTTGACCTCTTTATATCTTTTAATACAACCTTCATTAAAATTCTTATGTTAAAATAACTGTGTAATGGCAATCACAAAAGTATAAGGAGAATATATATTCCAGTTCAAGGAAAGATTTGTCCCCACAATGCATGAGAAAAATCAAGTGATGAAGGTCATTTAAATGCTGTTGCACATGTCCCTTGGAACAACTGCCTCGTCTCATGGGTAACAGCACCTCTCAAATGCACAGCACTTGAATGCTCACTGCTGTTAGTAGCACTAAAAGAGATACAGATGTAAACTGCCAGAGCAACAGTGACATAGGGGGGCAACGCACAGAAATAGCAATGACAACTTCAACAGGCTGCTGCTCCCTAGCTAGCAGCAGGGACACATTCCTTCCTCCTGGCACTGGGCTCACATGACAACCATGATGTCTTCCAGTGGCTTTCTGGTCAGTGCAGGCACAGTAGCATCTTTCTTGGGATAGCCGACGGGGAGCAACAAGAGTAGCTTCTCATTTGCTGGGCGCTGGAGCAGCACCCGGAGCTGGGGGCCACAGTTGAGGGGTGTAGAGGTCACCGTGTAGAGACCTGCATTCTGCAGCAAGACAGACAGCAACAGAGTGAGAGTATTTGTTGCAATTGTTCCCACCAGGCCTATATTCTCCGACCAACTAGCCCAGAAATGCTGCTTCATTAGATCCTCCTGAAGTCTTTACAACATCTGATTTACTAAGAGCCTCAATGGTACCATAAAAGATGCTTGCTTTGCTTGTGGAAAAGTCCAGCATTTCTCCTCTACAGCAATGACACATTCTACCTGCTATGGCTACATGCTGTACAGCCAGAGCCTGCCTGCAGTGCTCCGTGCAAAGGGGGATCCATGGTCACAGTGAAGCTGAGAGGCAATTGTGGGGATATTACTGGAATATCATCCCGTGGAGTTGGACTAGATGACCTTCCAACCTCTCTTCCAACTCATCTTGTCCCCATACAGCTGGCAAGAAGATGCCTTAAAGCTTTGTGAACATTTGCTCCTGCTCAAGAGCTGTACCCCCCAGGGAAAGGGGTCACAGGCACTGCCTCAAAAGTTGTCACAGGACTCTGTTGTTGTCTCTCACAGTGGCCATTGCTCTGACTTATAACAGAACCCCAAAGTAAGTCTATGTATCAGTCCTTGTCTCATGAAAAACTGAAACAATTTGACAAACAGTAAAGAGCTAACATTATCCCAGGTAGGACCACTGATGAGTTCCTTCTTCAGAGCTGCACACATGGATTTCAATCTCTCTCTACATGTAATGCAAGCATCTTGGGTGGCTTTTATATCTCAAAGTCAGCTAGAGAGGTGCTCAGGCAATGCACCTCTCATGTTAAGTAATCTCTACTATCTTCTCAAGAGGAGAACAACTAATAGTGATGGTGCTGAATGGTGCCTGAGGAGCAACAATGCACAAAAGGAAGTGTCATTCGAAATAGAATGGAGGAGAAATGGCAGTGCCTGATAGGAAATTGGCCTGATATAAGAGGTGGCACCTTGCTGTTAGCCTACTGACAGGCCAAGGTAACTATGAGAATAACTTTGCTATTTAAACACTTGTGTGAGTACATCAGATACAAAAAGCAGAACTGAGTACTGAGAAACCACTGAGAATACTTAACCGGTGGTGTCAAACATGCTGAGCTTTAGAAATCAGTTCACTTTTAGAAATGCCTTGGAAAGACTGATTGAAATAGTACAGCCTGTTCTGTGGAATATGTCCCTGGGTTTTTATTTTTTTCCAGCATTGTGTACTAAAAGTGATTTTGATGTCAAGCTGTTTCTTAGGGATTACTGAAAAAAGAGACCAGTGTGGCACCGCATAGCCATGCTTGGGTAGCCTGCAGAGCCTGTCAGCCCTATTAGCATAAGGTAGACATGACAGGGGTTGAAGTCTGTGCCGAGAGAAGAGTGGCAACTCAAAGCTACATTACATTTTTCTTCTTCTCCTACCCAGTGCTGAGGATAGGAATCACCTTCTCAGACATAGACTTGTGTGGAATAACTTTTAAACTCAAAACTAAGGCATATTGCCAGGAATTAGAGTAATCCAGAGGACTGATAATGTTGAAATCTAAACTGGGTTCCACTCTCATTTGGGCAGAACAGTCTTGGTACGTAATCCAAACTAATAAATTGACTCCCAATACGTCAGTTCTGTCAACATACCTGCAGTGCAGCAAGCAGGATACCACAGGCAATAGAAACACTGATTTCATTGTAGTAGTGGGTCTTCTTTTTGCCATTTGGAAGCCTCCCGTACACCTGCTTGAAAATGAGGATCAGATATGGAGCAGTGTCCAAGTACTCTTTGATCCAGTTTGTTCTGCAAAAGAATGTTTAAGACATTTACTTTTCAACCTTTCCACTTTCCTGCAAGCCACATTTACTGTCTGAAAAGGGCACTAAAGGTACATGCCAATTATAGCAGTAGACTAAAGCTTATAACATTTACTTCAAAGGATTAAGTATTATCTGCTTAAATAGAAACATTTCAAAAAAAGAAAAAAGCTTGAATAGAGTTCTCAATGTTAACAGATTTGGATGAGGAGTTGAGACGCTCACTCTGAAGACTGGAATTGCATACAAATAAGAGGTAGTTCTTGACCTCTTATCTATGAACTGGCTTCATGGGCATTTGCCTGTGAGATTATTTAATTCCTGAAATTTTGCAGATTGCTTTTTACCAGCAGTGCCAACTTTTTTTGTGATTGCAGGGAAAACTGCTGGCAAAGAATTTTAAAAGTTCTTGTTCCAAGGTCTTAACCGAAATATATTCTCATGGCAAAAAAATGTTATTTTGTTTCTGGCTATTTTAGCCCTGTTAGAATTCATTTGGCTCCCAGATTTTTAAATGACAACATATACAATTATCATGTAAGATTTAGATATGAAAATATGTACTGTTCTCACCCAAAATACAAAAAATTCTGGAGTTCAGTTGTTTGCATAGTGAATTTTCATTGCACCTAAGCACAAGAAAAATAGTAACAGGCAGGGCAAATCAACACTACAAAGCTTTGGGTATAGGCTTCATTTATCAAGCCAAGACTCAGTAGACATCTTCCCTTTGAGTGAAGTTAAGCAAGTCAGTCAGACTTTGGAGGGCATTTGGAACAAATAAATATTGCAAAATTCAGCACTTGGATAAGGACGAGCCTTAGGGCTACCTCAATCAGTAGCAAAGCTTCCAATGACTCTGTGAGGCTCACTGTTTGGCAAACAACAGGAAAAATCTGAGATAAGAGTTTCAGCAAGAGAGGTTACATAGGAAAAAATAATGATGGAACCAAACGTTTGGAAAACTTTCAAGATGGAGAGCATATAATCCCTTTTACTGGAAGCAATTCTATGAACCAGCCACCAAAGCACAATTCTACACATATTTATAAGTTTTTCTTTCCAAGCATGAATCTTAAAAATATATTAAAAGTGAGAGGGAGGAAAAAGTGGAAAATGATGTCTTTCCTAGACTAAAACAAAGCTCCTTTCAAACCCCTTAGCTAATTGACTTTTCATACCTCAGTCTTTTCAGGTCATTAACCCATCTGTCTCCCATCCTTTTTTTGTAGTTGATTTCCTCTTCTTCTTCTACAATTTCACGAATCTTACGTTTTAAATATGGATCTTGCACTACCACAAAGGTCCAGGGCTCAGTGTGTGCTCCACTAGGTGAAGTTCCTTCGTACAAAAACAGGGAAAGGTGAAAACCCAGGAAGGCGGGTGTGCAGTGAGAGGTATCAGCTACTCCTTGTGAGCTTTCAGGCTGACCACCAGAGCAATGGGAAAGCAAGTGGATGAGACTGGAAGCAAAGGACTGAGACAAGTTCTGGCAGACAATCCTGTTCATTTCTTGCTCAAAGAATGTGAAGTTCCATTCAAGGACAGAGGTTAGTCCTTTCATACAGCTGTCTTACAGGAAAGGAAAGTTAAGGATTTGTAAATATTCCTTTGTGGTTCTTACGATGATTCAGTTGCATGGTGCAATATACGCACATAGTAATGTTATTGCAAAGTGTTATACCAAAAGCAGTGCACTGTCTGAATATGCAGCCAACTCTGAGACGTGATTTTAGCTAAAGGGCAAAGCTAATGGCTTTCAGGGAAACAAGGCTATGCGACCACCCACAGGAACCCGTCACTGACCGACAAAGATAAGGAGCTGCACTACACAGACACCTGCCATATAGCATACAGGTTTGAGTTTGTTGTCCCAAAGACAGCTGGTGTACGTAGGTGTGCACATATTAAATCTGCACTTGCTCACCCACCAACAACACTGGAGAGTATTTTAACTACGTAGAGGTTAAAAGGCAGAAGCTGAAAAATACAGTTATCTGCACTGTTTCACAGATATATGGGTTAAGAAGACTGCTTAGATCTCTCAGGTCCCTCACACACATTTAAAAGTATTTGAAGAACTTGAACACATGCAATAGTTGCTTACCTAAGGACTGATTTTAGATTAAAATTTTAGTATTGTGAACCTTGCCTCTCCTCAGGTTTGAGTAAAAACTGATGACATTTATGCTTTGCTTTGTTTTCTTTTTCTCCACACAGCCCAAAGCTTTCAGGGTTACTAAGGACTTCATCTGCACGCCAGGCTTGTCGCTTTGCTGCTCTTGCCAAAACATGCTCAGTGTTTTAATGACTCCTAGTTAATTAGAGGGAGACAGAGACTCGTTACAGTGCAGTAACAAAGCTGCTTACCATTTTTAAAGGGAAAACAATGTATCTCAAATGGTAAGAATCTTTATATTATTAATCCTGCTAAGGCTACTGAGCTGTTGTCTAAAGCAGTTTGGAATATTTTCTGTAGTAGCGGCAGCTGGCTCACAGACTAAGAGAGATAATGAGGGTCAAAACCACTCCTGGCTGAAGTCAATGTTATTAAAGCAGAGATGAGATTAGGCCAAGACATGACAGTAATGATTTGAAATACATTAATTCTCAGCAACAATGACAAAAATCATCAATTTCTGACATTCAAAGAGCTTTGACCAGGGTCCTCAGCATACCACTCCAGTCATATGCAGCAGGGGTCTGGACTGATGTTAGAAGTACTGGAAAAGGTTTTTTGTTCTAGACTGAAATCCTTTTCCACTAATAAGCCTCAACCATTTACATTAACTGAAATATTTTGCTTGGCTGGGATGATTTCATTAATTTGGTTTTGGGGGGAACCCAAAAAACAAAACCCACACAAGATAATTGCATTTTAGAGCATGTGAAGTACTAATGGTTTGACATTTCTGAGAGAAAACATTTTAATATCTCTATTTGAAAGATGTCTGACTAAGCCACACAGAAATTTTATTTTAAATAACATCTTTTAAAGGTTGAAAATGAGGTGCTTTGTTTCGTACTGTTGAAATGCTCTTCTTCCCTTATGGATGAACTGGAAGTACTAAGGAATTGGGAATGCCCTGAACCATTCCCTGACATATAGTTGTTTAAATTGGCTAATTTCTGATCAATCAGTGGGTACTGATTCATTCTGCCTATAGGTGAATCTAGTAAAACCAAAAGCAAAATGCCAATTCCCTTGGCTTTCCACACCACTTTTTCACAGTTACACAGCTGAACAGCAATGGTGATCTTTTTTTTTCCCCAGACCTTGAACCACTCAGCACCATACCTGCTGTTCTGATGACATTATCGATAACTTCCCTGGGGACCGGCTCATCACTAAGAAACCTGACAGATCGCCTCTTATTTAGAAGCTCGTAAAAGGTCTGTGACCTTTTAATCATTTCAGCCTCGGAGTAGCGCTCCGCAATGAAGGGGACATGGGCAACATTTTCATCAAGTCCTTGCCACTCTTCATCATCCTCTGCAAGAAAATACAAGTGGTTAGGTTTTGGTTTGGGTTTGATTTTTTTTGCTGGAGAATGCTGTTGATATCCTTGGCATTCACCACTGGAATGCACTTTGTCTTGCATTGGCGTACACTGCACTTCTGCACCACTGGCAAGGCAAAGTCTGAGGTCCCAGTTGACACAACTCATTGATCCCTAGCTCCAGCTACTAAATAAACACCTTGTTTAAATACCAAGAGGCACGAGGTTCCTGTCTGGCTGTAGCAAGTGTGATCCACAAAGAAGTCATTGCCTTCTCCATTTCAGCCTGAAAGCCTGCCTGTAAAAATGGGTTACAAACTGAGACATGGTGAAAAAGTGGCCAGGGTTTCTCAGCAAGTAAATATGAAGGTGTGTTACTTCTCGAGTAGTCTAATAAGAAAAGTACCCAATGAAATTACTGAAGTTAAGGAGAGAGCTTAACTTCCAATATGTGGGAAATCTCCTCTGGAAAGCTGAATGTCAAGTTCTTCAATATTCATGTTTCATAGCAGAAGCATTTCAAGTCTTGGCTCTGCAGAAATGTGACTTTGTGGTTAAGCTCTTCAGTTTCCTGACACTTCCAGCATAAGACAAAATGGATGGCAGGCACCTATACTTGGGATAACAGCAAATCAAATGTAGGATATTGTGTTTCTTGTCTTTAAGAACTCCCCATTTCAATGGAATCTGTCTCTTTGCATTTTTTTATATCACAAAATGAATCTTCTGTTGTCTCTGAGATCCCTTTCTCCCGTATTTTCCTAGAATCAGCAGGGACAGCAATTTTTGCAACTATGATGTGAAAGTTAAAGACATTTAAATGCTGCATTTTGACTAGTCAATAATATTGAGCAATCTGCTACAGAGAGCTGAGTCAGGAAAAAATATTCCAGTTCTTTTTCAATTGCCATTAGGTTATTTTTCCAGAATCATAGCAATCTCCAGTGCAAATTCAAATAGCAATTATTTCTGTGTTTTAGTAGTACTCAGTTGCCTAAGAGACCAGACTGATTTTTTGTTCATTTTATAAACAGCAGCGAAATATTCACAAGGTTGGCTCAGTATGTGCAAGAAGGTGAAATAAATACAGTTTCGTACATTGAATCTAAGGAGAATGAATCTGGTCCCCAAACAATACACCTTTCATTTTGCATGTACAGAGAATTTGTTTTGTTTAGCATTTCATGCCTCTGTTAAGCACTCTTGGTCACAGTCTGCAAGGACCTGGCTCCAGGTTAATGGAAAGCAGTGACCTGCTGTAAAAATTATTTTTATGACTATCTTGCACTCTCAAACTGAAGAGGGAAAAATGTGCATCTCCCTGATGTTCCCTTTGTGGTTTATATGTAGTGGTGAGTGTGTGCTTGTTTTGTGGTGAGGGGTTTATTCCCCATGTAAGTGGAAGAGAAGAAATGAAAATTCTGTTTGTTCAAGATAGTTCAACTTAGTAATAAGGTGAAAAAAGAATTGTACTGTCAAAGATTTTGAACATGGGACAAAGGTGAGACAACTAGTGAGAACGAAAAAGTTTAATACACTCAAAATGAGAATACTGGTAGACGCAGAAGAACAACCTAGAAGTGAGGGAACTGACACACAAAACCAAAACACTCCTGGCAATTTTTTAATAAATTCATCTATTATTTATTCTCTTCCACCATGTGTCTCCCATTCATTCTTAGCAGATAACATTATCCATATGCTAAGCCAAAATCATTATCAGCACCATCTGTTCAGTTCATGCTCTCTATATCTTTAATTGCTGTGTTTAGACATATTCCTGTTTGTATGGTCACATTATACAATACTACTACAAGTGTCTTGTTTGCATCTCTGTGTATTCCATCATATGATGAACAGGCATCCTGCTAGTAAGTCTATTACCTTGTTAGCCACATTCTCAAGATTGCCATCAATTCCATTGTACATTTACAGTAGTCATCAGGCTTCCTGCCTTTTAAAAAAATCTGAAATTATTTTGGCTCAGGCATTACATGAATCTCATTTTAAAGAAATCTCATTTTAGAAGTACTATTTATCTAACTATATCAGAAATTTTTCTAGATACATTTTAGGATGATGAGTAGGTTCATCCCAGCAGTTCATATGGGAGGTTATAATCAGCCTATAAACCATGTAATAAATTTTGCCTCACTTCATTGCAAAAATTCTTACCATGAGTTTCTAATAACAAAAACTCACCCTGAGAACAATGACTTGCCATTTTACTCCTGTTGGCCACTTATTTTACCTACACTGACAGTTCTCTGTGTTGTTGGCTTCCAGTTGTATGTTATTAAGAAATCTCCCATGTACCCTCCTTGGTTTTATGAAAAGACCGCTAGATAGTATTAACAAATGGTCCTGAGACTGATCCTTGTGAAACCTCAGTCTAGATGAATGTGTTTGTTTTTCAAACAAGCTCTTTCAGTTTCTTCTCTAAAGAATTGCTTCCTAAGCCTAAAATTCATTTTCAGATCTCTTCTCCAGTGTAAAGATGATGCATAGGAAAACAATTAAATACATGTAAGGAAAGCTTCCAGATCTTTGGACATAAAATGCTGAGTAACTGATCCTGTGGGTTTTCACTTGATTAATGGCAGACTGCTACAAAATCTGCCACTACAGGAATCCCAGTAGTGAATCCAATCCTGAACTGAGTGTGTGGCTAATAGAGAACTAAAAGAGATGGACTGCCTTACTAGTGGGTTATCAATAGTCCTTATCAGGCTGATCCTGGAAACCCCAAGAGTTGGTCATGGATCTCAAGCAGAAGAAGCAATAAGTGGGAGAGGAAGACCCTGGAAGAAAAAAGCCATTGTCAAAATATTGTGAAAACTACCTCGAATTGGAATATAGTTAGAGAAGGTTTCTTAAGATCTTCAGAGAAATGGAGTGGGGGTTTTATAAAGAGAAAACTTGCTGTTTTATCTAGTAAATAGAAAGCTGAGAGGTGATCTGATTGCTGTCTATAAACCACAGAAGGGTATATACCAGGGCTGGAAGGGTATCCTTGAAACTATCAAGAGGATGAAACAGGAAAAAGAGGTATACAGCAGTACTAAATAAGTTTGGGTGGGCAGGCAGGTAGAAGAGGGGTTTTAACCTACAGCATGGAGTTCTGCACCAGCCTTCCAGCAAGGTTAAAGAAACAGGGTCATAAAAGGCCTGTTTTCATGTTCATTCAGCTAATGACAAAGGTTGGATGTGTCTGCAGCAGCAGGAGATAAACACAGTAATGCATCATGTCCATCTGAGTCCTGTGTTCCTAAATGACACAAAGCATACACTGTCATTGAAATGGGAAATTAAATTGCTACTGTCTCATTCATGTCAGTAGTATTAT
>JAOXXN010000446.1:57887036-57907887 GCA_026770055.1 Myrmophylax atrothorax
AGAAGTGGAGTCAGAGAATGTGCCATTATGGGACAAAACAAAACAAAAGCAAAAACAAAAACAAACCAACACACAATGAGTAAAGAGTCTTTTGAAGCCAGCTTGAGGGGAAAAAAAAAAACCTGTATTAACTACACCTTTAAAAGCTTCATAGGAATAGAACTCTGTACATTTTTATCTCACAAGTAAGTAAAGGGAGTTTATGGAGGATTGTCAGGAACTAAGAAGAAGGGCACATATTGTGTTTAAACTTTTGTCCAAGCTGTGCATCACAAAATACTGGAAAGGTATTCTATTAAAATATGAAGTTAAGTGAACAGATTAGCACCATCACCATATTTTGTTCTTAAATATTTGATCAACATAGCTCCCAAATTATTCTGATGTTAATCCAGGTAAAGCTCTCATGGATATTCTCAGAAAAGACACAAATGGAGTACTTAAACCCATTTTCAACTTTTTATAGGTGCTGATACCAAATATGTAGCGCCGGGTTATAAAGTGGGATAAGATCTCTACAAAATCAATTTGCAGATAGAAACTGTCTGCTCAGGTCTTCCATTTGCTCACGCTAATAAGACCTAGGAAGAGGCTAGGGGGACTTCAGTAGGATCTCCTTTCCTTCCTTACATTACCCATAGAAGTCCAGGTCTGAGATCTGCTGCTTAGAGGAACAAACAGGGGTCTTTGAATATGTGTTTTCTCTTTGCACTCTGACCTGCAGGAAATAGAGATTTACACCAACAGCAACATGACATGGGGACTGCCTCCTTCCTGGGAGCTGACAAGCTCAGGACACCGCAGCAGTGTAGAGTTACATAGTGCTGTCACTGCGGAGAAGTCCAGAATATTACATCTCCTTTATTCATGTCATCAGATAAAATTTAAACAACAAAAGTGTTCATATGAATAAGACTTTTCTTACCTTCTTCCTCTAAGGGATGGTCAGTGCCATCTTTTAAATCTTCATCCACCCACGGGCGAGATATAACCTTGCTTTTAATGTCTTGTTTTTCCTTCTCTCCATTAGTTTTCTTTAGTATTACCCCAATCAAGACACATATAATGGCTATAAAGACTGGGGTGAGGGAAGAAAAAAGTGCCATGATTATAGAAATGGGGAGCCTTTCTTCCAAGTTCAGTAGTTTCTCATGAAAAGGAGGGGCTGAAGCAGAAAGAGCAGAAAGGCAGTAAACAAAAAGGGGTGGATCCAAGGTTCAGTCCTCAACCACATCGTGCTTCTACTTTTCAGTCACCTCCCCCACAATCTTATCTGCAAAGTGTTCCTGCTGTTAATAAACAGCTCATACTGTTAAAAAACTCTAGACCCAGGTTTATATATTTTCTGGGGAGAAACAGTTTATAAAAAGCTTGCAGAGGCACAAAAATAAATTGCAGAGACAAACACATAAATGCTGTCCAGGGCAAAATCAATTAAAAAATCAACTTCCAAAACCTAGACTAAGGCTAAAGACTTCTCCCTTCCTATTTTTATTGTTATGGTCATCACAATGAATCTTTCTTGTACCAGTGATTATGAGAAGACCCAAGTGGAAATATGACTTTAAAAAAATGATGGCATCTCTTAAATTTTTAGCTTATAAATTTAGTTGTATTACATGTGTCCCAGGAATTCAAAATATCCCCAATTGAATATCAGCTTGCACCACCACCCTTGGCTTTGTAAAGGGGTCAATAGAACAGATAAGCAAAGTGGCAGGACTACCTCCGTGTGAAGTATGAATGAGACGATTCACAGAACTCTGTATTCACCCTGGATATTCTGTGGGAACTAAAAAAAAAAGAATACAGGGAATCAAAGTAAAAAATATTTGAGGGCTGCAGTGAACTTTAAAGCTGAGATTTTTATCATGACAAGTTCAAGCAAACTTATTACCATTATTTCTTCTGTTCTACTGTAAACTCTTAGGCCTAGCAGCTGGATCTTGAGTGGGTTTTTTGAGTCTCAAAAAAGTCAGGAGAAACATTACAAATAACCCAGCTCTTAGGAATTACTGAAACTTTTTTGGCAAGCATGGAAAAAATCTAGAAAATTTTGATAGAAATACAGCTACTGAGAGCATCAAAGTACTCAAGCATTACTACATAAAAACCATCTAAACACTCTTTAAAAGACACAGACCATCATACTAAAAGCTTTTGGACCAAAAATTCTTTAATAATTCCAGTGAAATTCCATACATAGTTGTTGTTCTGAACAACAACAACGGAAAAGTACACAGGTATCAAATACAACTCTATTGTTTTTCTCAAAGCAAAAATATGTGATGAGCAAATTTCATGGGTGCGTGCACCTGGCACATGCCCATCATGGGACAATGGAGACGCAGTCGCACAACAATCACGCAGTGGCCACGCACCCATCACAGAACATGGGTGTGTGGCTGAAGCATCATAGGTACATGTCAGGTACATGATTTTTGCGTGACTGCAGTGTGACAGGCACACGCACCAGTGGAGGCTATAAGGACATTTGTAGCCTACTAATGACATTTGCTCATCACACATTTTTACTTTTGATACTTGGGTACTTTTTTTCTTCAGAACAACAACAACTATGCACAGAACTTAGGGGGAAATATTAAAAATAAAAGAGTTTAGGTCCAAAAGCTTTTAGCATGATGATCTGTATCTTTTGAGTGTTTAAAATGTGCTTACTGAAGTTGGTAC
The DNA here is from genome assembly GCA_026770055.1 of Myrmophylax atrothorax. Taxonomy (NCBI): domain Eukaryota; kingdom Metazoa; phylum Chordata; class Aves; order Passeriformes; family Thamnophilidae; genus Myrmophylax; species Myrmophylax atrothorax. The sequence goes on from JAOXXN010000446.1 coordinate 57,889,728, forward strand.
CACGTTAGTTCTGCACTAAGCTCATGCAAACTTTGTTACTGAGGAATGTGGACTTACTACCTCTCCTGTTTTACCATCCTATGGTAGATGTATTGTATGACCACAAAGCCACCTTTCAGCACTCAGGTGTGAGCATTAAGTTATGCAGCTTCACATCTGCTTTGGGTGTTCGCCACTGGTTTGTTTTCCATGATCTCAGGATAACCCTCTAATCCTGCTTGTAGCATTCTTAGGGCATTACTATAAGATCATCTCATGGCTAGGCTGGAGCAAGTCTCTTGGTGAGTTCTTACACGCATATGGGATCTAACAGAAGAGTTACACAAAATATGTAAAAGGCAGGAGAGCCTCCAAATGCACAAATTATCAATGACTGAATGTGAGCTACATAAATGCACAGAGGTAGCAGGGAAAGAGATTGTGAGTGTTTGGGCAGAACCAAAACCAGCGGAGCCCCCAGCCTTTCCTACCTGTCTTTTTCTATCAGTACTTCATTGGAGAACTCTTAAGACTTCTTATCATATGCTGTAGAAAACTAATTATATGTAGACATTCAAAAAGGGATCCAGTACATCTATTCAGACTGGATTAACTCTCAAATGCAAAGTATGGTAGTTAAACACTTAATTTAGGAAGTCTCTGAGACTTAGGAAGACATATGGAAGGAGGGACCCTTTCACGCAGTGGTTAGTCTTTTTGTTTTCCTAATCATCTATCCTTGGCCATGAACACACACATTGAGGGTTATAGTACCTGATGTTCTCAGATGGTTAGCTAGGACTTGGTGTGAGAAGTATTACTGTCATTAAAAGCAGATCCATGTGAAGGAAAGCAGCAGTAGAAACAGAAGGATGCTAGCAGGGAACATACAAAAGTGAAGAGTAGGATGAAGGAGGTACTTGCAATAAATATAGCACAAGTCTACTGGAGAGAACATGTTTTTGAGTGCTGGCTACAATTCCCGTTACAAGTGTCACTTGCTGAACATTATCAGTAACATACATCTAAGGAACATGTGCACCATTTCTGCTACTAGTCAGTGCATAAAGCACTGTCAGAACTGCCAAGTGTTATACCAATATGTGGTGGGGAGAGGGTCCATGCAAAAATTTTGCTATGTTTATAGTTAGAAGCAGGAAAAAGTCACCACTGGGTATTGCCCAGAGATGCAATAAAATACTACATTGGCTTCAGAAGTAAGTTTTTGACTGGAGTTAGTAAATACTGGAAAAAAAACTAAAAAAAATGCTATTTCATTTAATCCATGGTCAGCTCCCAACTCAGTATATACCCGCTGTGGGTGAGGCAGTAGCGTGCATGAACTACTTAATCCATTTTCCCAATCAACACATAGAGACAAACGTCTGGGATCATCTGAAACTTATATATCAGGTATTGGCATTACTAAAAATAACATTAGCTTAATGAGCATCTCCATTTCTGTGATACATCTAGCACATGCCCTCCTGCCTCTGCCAGTGACCAGCACAGACTGCTTCTGAGCAAGGTGACCCTCACTTTTCTGCTGTCTCTTGCCTCTTCTTGCACTCGCACATACAACCATCCCTTGCCCCAAGACAGCGGTAGGATCTCTTTATAACCCCTGGAGATATCAGATATCTTGCCCTGTAGCATTGGATTTGATTATCTTTTTCATTAACTTAGCTCAGATTGCCACAAATGTTATTAGCGCTTATGAACTACCCTTTTGAAATCTAACAGTGCAGTGGGTAATGCAATTACATCCCATAGCAACAAAAGCACGAGACAACAGTGCATCGTGCAACAGAGCAATTCTTTCCATTTGTCCTCAGTATACCACCCTTCAGTTGCAAACTCCCTGTGTTTATGTATTACAGGCAGAAGAAATAACCTAGCTGTAGGAAACATTCATTATTATCTTTCTAAATGGAATAATCCATTTATTAGGATCCGTGGTATCCGATAAGCCATTACTTGCGCTCAATGGGACAACAGTGGTCCTAAAAATATTCCTGATTTCAGAAAATAACTTAGATTTTAACACAGAGACTAATTTACCCTCAGATTCATAACAGAAGGAGCAATTTGCTGCTGCTGCACCAATGTTACCACCATGAACCTGTAGGAGTGAGTTTATTCATGGCAGGAATCCGGTAGACATTTTAAGTGCTACTCATTGAAGTAAAGCTGTGTGAGTGACTTCTCAGAAGCTCACTAAAAATATCAGCTATCTAAACAAAGATCCTGAAAACATCACTGAATGCACATTATAACCACTAAAGGACTGCAGATAACACAGACCTTGAAAGTATTTTCCCCCAAATATGGGGATACATAAATACACAAAGACAAAATATTATTCCTCATGATCACTTTTAGGCATAGACTCCTAGTAGTCTAAGTTCAAATCTGGTTTATTCTGTGAGTGACCTTTGATACAAGCCCATGGGGAAAAGTAAGGGTCATTTCTGAACAGTCTCATGATAGATGGGAGTGCACAACCTTACAGAGACTGTGATAATCTCATCAGAGTAGGGGTGTTTGGAGAACAGGAAGAAAGGGTAGCAATAAGCAGCAAGCTGAGAATAGCCTCTTCAAGGTAAAATACCACAGCAAACTAATTCTCTGCATATTGGGCCAAAGAGAGGAAGGCAAGTGTGCAAGAATGCAGACAGAAATTCAAAAGGCAGATTCTATATGACCATACTGCCCAAGGTGTGGGGCTGAAGCATAAGCATAGGTCAACGTAAACCAGATCCATAATCAGAGCCAGTTATTTTCCATTATGCCAAAGGCATGAGATACCTGCTTACCCACAACCCTAGGCAAGGACTCAGTATGATGGCACTCCTGCAGCTGCAGTGCTCCAGCCTTCATCCCCAGGTCCACAGACACTATACATGCTCTGTCTGGGCTTCTGATTGCAGCACAGGCATCATCTCACATCTCTCTTGCACATCAGTTCAAGATGGAAGAGGAGTGTTTATAGCAAATTTATAACCATGCCCCACATGATCAGACTTTTCAAATCATGGTGTGAAGTGAGGTAAAAGCAGCAGAGAAATGATAACTGAATGTCCTTTGTAGCTGATGTAAGAAACATTGTTATTGTCTTTTTGATGTGAAAAAGAAATATAGGGAGAAAAAAATAAAAATATGAAATAAAAGGTAAAAGAGGACAAACATTACACACACATACACACACCCTACTTTTTAGAGGTGGATTTTTATTTCTAATTGCTGATATACCTTTTTTGTATGTTCACAGAGAGGAAAATTGTCTTTCTTTCCATAATATTATGACAGGACAGCTGAATGGCAGCATGGAACATTTTAAATCAGCATTTCAAAGCCTCAGCTATTCCAGGAATAGCTATTCCTATTACTTCGCTGCTTATTTGCACCAAATCAAAACATGGCTTAGTTTATTTGAAGAGTTTCTTAGCTGATTACATCTGAGCCTCCAAAAACTTCATCTAGGAAAACAGTTTCTAGCTATGAACATGAAGGAAGCCTTGAATTCCTATGTAAGCATAAACAGCAGTGTTCAAAGAGTTCAGGATCTTTCTCAGTTGGTTGTTTTGAATTTTTTTTTCTTCTTTACACATTTTGAATGAGTTTCATCTCCCAGCCTCTTGAAGAAAACTATCACAAGGCTGAAGCCTTGTCCTGACTACAGAGGGCATGCACAGCCTCCTCTCTTCCTTGAGGTGGATCTGTCCATCCCTAGCTCCAATCCCTCTCCAACTACTCTCCTTTGCAGGGGGCATCTTGCTGTCTATAGTGTTGCTTGGACAGTGGATTGGCCACAGAGGCTCCTCGCCCAGCCTAACAGTGAGCATCTCCCCTTCTTTTCTCTCCCTAAGGGGACTTTGCAGCCCCCTGGAATTACATCCAAGTGAAACACTTCCTCCCTTTTGATAGTAGCAGCAGTGCCCAAGCATTATTTATCACCGTGACTCTGGTTCACCTGCATCAAGGATTATGCTTTCCCTCTCCCTTGCTCCAGCACTCGTTGCTTGTAAGCTTTGTAAGCTGGGAAGTAAATGCCCACGCAATGCACAAAGTCCAGATCAGCACATATGCTGATCCAGCTCTTGGGTAAACCACAGAGACATCAGACACTGTGGGAAGACATTTTTAGAGTGTCAGATAACGTCAAATATCTTGGTATGCAGGGAAGGTGGGATAGCTGAGTGTTCAGGTCAGCATGCTCCACAGGGGCCTTGAGGCTGGAAAGTCACATCTGGAAGGACCCAGAATTACAGATCTTGTTCCCATCTCAAATGACCCTTTTAAAGAGAAATCCCAAGCACACAGAGAATTTAAAGAACCACCACGAAGAACCTGACAAAGATATTTTCACCCTTTTCCCTAAGTCCAGAAAGGAAAACACTTTTTCTGCCCAAATTGCTGATCTAAAACTTCAGGTGATTCAAATCTCTTGCCCAACTCTGCTGTTACTTTTGCCCTATCTGTAAATATCTATTTCATAACCTGTCACACCAGATAATCAGCAAATCACTCCTCTTGAGTTGCAGTCCACCGCCTGACTGATTGCCAAGGGGTGATTAATATTCACCATCTTTCCTCCAAGAGAAAGAAGCTGCAGCTGGTTGAGAAAAAAGCAGTCTTTCTTACAATGACAGTTCAAAACCCCAGCACTGTTCAAACAATTCACTTTACTCAGCTAACACTTCTTTACAGATGGTTGCTCTCTGAAATGAAACTGGATATTAATGGGCTTTTTGAAAAATACAACTATGTGGGACAACTAAACTCTTCCAAGTCTGCTATTCCACCAGTCAGTGGACTTGACATGTGGTTTCTCCAATGGGCTAGATCTGATTTCAGCATAGAGAGCTTGGAAATAGGCTTGTCTGAAATTTCTTCTCTGGATCTTTGGGATCTAAATTAATTGAAAAGTTCAGACTAACTATATAAGCAAAATCCTCTTTGCATCCCACTGTGAAACTCTTCCCTTTTTTATCTCACCAAAACAACATAAAAGCTCAGGCCATGACAGCCCTTTGAATCTACTTTCTGAATGAAGAAAAAAAATATTCTCTCATTCCTTGTAAAACAGGTACATAGTTCTTGACACCAGAGGAAAAGTTCACAAAGGGAAATAATGATTGCTGTTATCTGAAAGATCTGGAGGATCTCATGCTGCCTTATCACAGATATATTATGACTGTAGTCATTGGTACAAGGAAGAGGAAACTCAGACTTCACAGAAGTTATTTTACTTAAAAATTTATGAATGGGTATTTCTAAAAAATACAATATGCACCATGACTGAGTGAATTCAGAGGTCCAGGCATTCTGCCAGCATCCTTACCCTCACCTTGCCTTGTCACCAGTACAGTGACAGAATAGGCTGCTGCCTTCCTGATGTTCCCAGATTATCTTGCAGCAGCAACGGAGTCCCTGTTTCCTTCACATGGAGTTCAGCTTAGGACAGCTCTGCATGGGTGGCTGATACTCTTCTAAAGGTCATGAAAGTAATGCCCCAATACCAAGTGTCTTCCCACCAACAATCAATCATATCTTACCTTGCAATCAGTGCCCTGCAGACCATTACAGTTAATCAATGCTGGAGCATCTTCTGTGTCCAAAAAGATAAGTAAGCTCATTTTTCAATATTGACTGCAACTGTTTGCTTTTCAGTGTGATTTTACTCCAAAATTAAAAAATAATTAGGACATATATGCTGTTTTCTCTGTGCTACAGATTCCCCCTGCCCCTAGTAACTCTGAGGTAGTCTGTCATTGTGTAGCATGCTTTGCCATCAGGTACACACAGATCCTACTTTAGTGGTTTGTCAGTGGATTTTTGCAGCTTAAAACCCCAATTGCTCATTTTAGTCAGGTTCTTCTCAGTAAATGTAAAAGCAGCAGAGCTTTATCTATGAAACCAGGCAGGGGCCCTGTCTGAGCCCTGCTGTTAATTGAGGTGATCTCTGAGTAGCTTTACCTCCCACCCAGTATCAGCTGCCTTTGAGGTTGTGCTGATAGCAAAAATAGAAGTAGTATGTGACCAGCGCTTGGTTATTTCCACTTCCTCAGCTGATGCTTTATTATACAAGGCTCTGAGGGATGTGGCTGTACAACTAACAATCTGTGAAAGCATATTTCCCCAGCGGTTCCTTGCAAGTAGCATGAAGGTGTCAGATGAGGACAGCAGCTGGCATTATGCTACTGGCATGACTGAATCACAATAGGAGCTCCGTTGTTAACCATTTAACTGTCTAAATATATTGCACAGCACTGTCCTGTCTGGTTGCTGCCCAGCATTATTCCTGTTAGAGAAGGGAGCTAATTGTCCTGCAAAACTGTGTGATAAGGCTCTGAACAGACACCAGACTCAAGCAACAGTTCAGCTGTTGCAGCATCCTGGTAATGCTGGCACAAAATTCCTCAGATGGTGCTAAATCCTCATCTCCTTCAAAACCAGGTCCTTTCATGGCAGTGGTTCCTGCAGATTGCTGTCATCTCTGAAAACATGTCAGCCTTCCCTTCAGAAGGCAAAGGTTTGAACTACCATGACCCATTTGTTGATGAGCTTCTTGTGCTAGTAGGTGGCATAAGAAAGGTTTCTTTTACACAGTGTTCGTTACCCTTGCATCAAACCCTTCTGAGGATACACTGATAACATGCTGACACAAGCTGACAACTGCAGCCATAGCCCAGAGGGAGGCAGTAAGTTCAGGCCTCAGAGAGACAAGTTTCTCTTCCCCAACACTGCCTTCTGGGAGCTGCTTGGCAGCTATCAGCTCTGCTCGTTTAGTCTGCCTGTGCTATCCTGCTTCTTCATCTTCCTCTCGCATCCCCTGCCTCTTCCCTCTCCTTTTATTCTGATGCTCATCTTCATAACATGCTTCCCTTTTCAGCCTCCATCACACATCCAAACACTCTTTAACAGTGCAAATATTGCCTTCCCTTACAATTAGGACATAAGAGTCAGTGAAACCCTAACCCAAGTTGACTGGGTGCTGGCAGGGGAGCTCACCTTCAGCAGTCACCTCTCATATCATGGACACCCTCCAGAAAGCACTGCAGGTTCCCTGGAGCAGCACTGTCCGGCAGAAGACCTCCCCTGAGCAAAAGAAAGAGGACGGCACTAATGAAATGCCTCTCCTGTCATCAGTCCCCTAGTAAACCCATTCCCTAACTCAAAAGGGTAAATTCAAGGTGACATTTCGTGTGAGATGAGGCAAATTTATGGCAAATTCTCTTGTCATTAATCTGGGGACCTCTGTTGGTTTCAGAAGGAATTATTCTATGATTATTCTAAGTCTGCCAATAAATCTGATGAGAATTGAGTCAAGCTCCCCTTTTTCCAGCCCCCTGGTTTACAATTATATTGGTCCCATTATTTCCATAGTATTATTGCTTAGTGCATTACAATACCTCTAGAGTAGTAAGAATCTTAACCTTACATTTCATTGCTCTCATCAGTTCAAGCTAGCTACACAATGTGATTATGTAATATAAAAATCCAAGCTGTACTTCTGCTGTTCCTTTTAACTAAATCCATTCTTCTTCTAGGCAGCAGATAGCAAAATTAATGTCTGTTCTCATAATGTTTTATGATCTTGAAAACCAAATATTCCTTGGACACTGAATCAATCAGGATTCATTGACTCCTATTAACAGCTAACAAGGCACTGTGCTCTTCAAGTAGACATTCATAATAAGGCTTTGACTCTGTAAAATCACAGTAGAAAGCCAGGAAGTCATTTAAGTTACATGCAAGATCCGGTTTGCAGCAACAAAAAACCATGAATACATTTATTTACTTCAATACATTGATGCGGAATACCAGCTAAAATCCTCACAGCACAAATTGAAAATGAGATGTCCTAGCTTCATCAACTTTACATAATCCCTTTTATTAGTTAGTTGTATTTCAGGTAGACAAAAAGACAGACCATCTCTCTGATCATTGTCTGACATGAAACATGAGGAAATTCAGGATCTGTAAATTTTTCAGGGAATATTTTTAGGAAATACTATTCTCTAATATTAGTGGAACATTCCTAATGGCAATTTAAATTGATTCTATACATGATAATAAGAATATCTTCATTTAGAATTAAATGCACATCTGCACATACAGTTATACAGCCTTTCAGGAAAAGGCTCTGAATAGCCTTGCTGTACACTTTAAAACCAAGAGCAACTTTGTACAGAAACCTATACAACTGTCCTTGAAATGTGACACTAATAAAGGCTATTTTATTTTGTTCTCCTCATAAAGTTTAAGAAGAAAATTAATTTATCTCACTTGCGAGAGCAGCATCATCAGCTCCAGTGGTTGTTAGCATTGTAAAGCAAATAAGGTTGGGATCCCTGGACACACTGTGCTTTTCAGAAATAATTGCTCTCTTGAAATAGTTAAGAGCCTCTGCCCCTTTCTAAATGCGGCACAATATAAACATTGCTCTCTCTCTCACTTACAAGTGCGGTTCAGTAATTGGAAAGCAATTTTAAATTCTAATTCCAAGTAATTTGATTTGCAGGAAATGGTAGTTAATTACTCATGCAAATGCCTCTGTTAGATGTGGCTGGACTAATGCACACTCCATGAAGCAGGGAGAGCACACACTTTTGTGTGCCTCAGACAGCCTGAGATAACTTTCATAATACCAAATTTTTCTGCAAATCACTACCCACTGAAAGTAATTTACATGTGGAAGTTTAAATTAGACGTGTAGTGCAACATAAAGAAAAACTGTACTCCATCCAGTTTTAATTACTCTTTGCAGACTTGCAGCCAACATGCCCTTCTGTGACAGTCCCTTCTTGCCACTCTGCAGTTCACAAGGCCTGTCCCTTTCTGTCATCACAGTTTCACTTCTAGACCATGAAGAACTTCCCTCTGATCGCTAGCAGTCTGAAGGTATGGGTTTACAATCCTAATCAGGGCCCAAAAGTTCACATACAAAGGGTCAAGTAGGACAAAAAACCACCCTGTTTCAAAAGTCCTGCCTATGGTCATGTTTTGACAAGGAAATCCAGGACCTTTTCCGTCAGGAGAGGCTGACTCTGCTGTGCTCAGCCAGGGCTTTCCCACTCCCTCCCCACAACATGCATTCCTTGCGTGTTAGCCCTCACTCTGTCACATGAGGTGAGCTCCGCTTTGCTGGTGACGTATATACACTCACTCACCTGCTTTTGGCTCTACTATGGCACTGATTCCACCAGCAAATAAGGTTCTCGCTGTCTGTAGTCTGCTTATCCAACCCTAACCCTGTGAGCCAGGAAAATACCACTACACCTACAGCACATGCAGGGAGAGAGGGAGAGAGAGAGACTAAGCTGTGGCACAGCAGGGACGGAACAACCCCCTGCCAAAGTGAACACTCAGCCTATGTTACCTACCTATGCTTTAAGATTTTTTTTTCTGTGAGCACAGTTTTTCACTTGAGAGCAGTGTGATGGGTCCAGTGTACTGCCAGAGAAGGGGCACCACCAGCAGGGTGATGAGCTCCTGGAGACCATCTCTTCAGCTCCAAGATCATTGCAACATTTAGTCATGGCTGTGGGTGGAAGTGACACCAATTTTTAGAAAATCACCAGAAGAGGTATGAGAAAGGTAGCCTGACCTTTGAACCATGACAATTAGGAGGAGTCATAACAGAGACTAAAATTAGTGGGCAGCTACAGAAGCACAAGCTACTTGACCACAGCAGGAATAGTTAGTATGGCTGTTATAATGAGAAGGTCTTTCTTGCTCTCCCTGGAGATCTGAAAAGGAATCCAGAAACATGAAGATAAGAGTGACTTAGCTGACACAAATGGCCTTGATTTTCAAAAATGTCTTCCAAAGCTTTAGAGGAAACCAAGCATCCATGGAAGGTCCTTGCACAGATAGGAAATACAGTAGCAGCATTTCCTCAATGAAGAGTAAGCAACAGTTCAAGGAGAGATCTGTACTGTTCAGTTTATTTATAGGCAATTAAGAAAAGGTGAAGTGAGGAAAGCTTACCAAGAAGACAAAGTTATTCAGGATAGTAAGGACTAGCACCAACTGTGAAGAATTGCCAAGGAATTGTGTGTGACTGAGCAAGAAAATCCCTCAAAAGGTTTATAGCAGAACTAGCAAAAGTTCAGAGAAAGGCAGGAGAGAAGATCAAAGGCAGAGAAAGCTGCTGTACAAGGAACAAATCAGTGAGGTAGGACACATAACTGTGAAAGAGGTGACTTCTGGGTATACAAAAAAAGTTACAAAAAACTGGTTGTCTGCTTCCCTAACAGTACTAGCAATAGGGGGTCATAATCTGAAGCTTGTAGGAGCCTAGATAACAGCAACAAGGGTAGCAGGAGCTCCTTGACAAAGGGCACTACAGATGATACAAGTTTTTGTGGCTTCAAGGGAACTGTCCTGGGACCACATCTAGCCATGAATTCTCTGAACTCAAAAAGGTGAAGGCTGGGAAAACATCAAGAATCACACAGACTCTTCCAAAGGTCTTCACCCATGGACACTGTCAGAAACAGCACTCGGGGCTAAGTGAACCTTGGGTCAGAGTCTGCATCACCTACTTTATCTTCTAAAAACATTAAAATCTCTCCTATAAGGAATTTTCAACATCTTTATGGATTAACTCAGCTCTGGGGTTCTGTGTTAAATCTACAATTTTCCTTTGCTCCTTCCCCAAACATTTTATAATTCTTTTTAAACTGCACATTTTTAAAAAGCTCATAGCAGAGGTAAGCTTGACTGCGCCTCCCAGGCTCAGAAATAAGAACACAAATGCAAAAGAGCACAGCCACAATTTTAACTTAAATCACAACTTCTAGGCTACTCTCCTGATGGATTCAAGGCTTGGCAGCAGCAATAAAGCTCTATGCGAAGTTCAGTTTAAATAAAAAAAGGCCTTACAACCAGAATATCCTGGCACTGTGACATGCAGTGTCAAGTATGTAAAAATGCTTAAGAACTGTGTGGTACATACAAGGACGAGACATTGATGAGATGATTTATGAGCTACATTTCAGTCATTCTGCTTGGCTAAAGGTTGAAAAAAGAAACATTATTAAAATGTGGCACTATTTTACACATGTAGTTCTTTGAGATCTGGGGAGGGGTGGATATTAAGTGCTGGTAAGAATCCAGTCATGATACAGTACTGACCAAGGCCTGCCTGTACTTTATGACTTTTTTTCTCCACCAAATTGCTGCCTGGATTTTCCAGCAAATCAGTATGCCAGGTGGGTGAGAAACCATACTGCAGCAAAGAAAATAAAAATAATGCTGTCATTTTCTGTTTGCACATTTCTGATGCAAAACTAGAGATATCACAGAAGTTATCCCTTAAAGCAGAACTCATTTGGTATTTTTGGTTCCCTTCTCATAATTGTCACAGGGAAGATAACAAACAAAACATCATCAGGCAGAGCTCCTGCAGGAGCAGCTGTAACTGGAAGACATCTTGTTTCTGCTTAGCAGCAGCATCCTACCTTCTTGCCCTGGAAAACAACAAAAAAAAATCTCAAAACAAAACAAAGAAAACCCAAACCTACCAACAAACAAAACACACACAAAACAAACCAAAGAAACAAAAAACAAGAAAAGAAAATAGATTTTTAAAAAATCCCGAGGCAGTTATAGGTCATGATTGTTGGACTACATGGCCCCACATATCCAGCTGGCAACTCTCATGGCAGCCACGGGGCCAGCATGGTGCAGGCAGTGTCTGAAGAGCATTGCACTGAAATGCAGGAGAGCTGCAGTGCCCAGCCCTTCCTGGGGTGCCTTCCCAATCCTGCCTGCTCTGCTCTAACAGCCCAGTTTCTTCCTCAAGTCCTTAATGAGTAGAACCAGGGAAGGGGCTAAGGGGTGCTGAGATAATCTTTTGCCTTGCTGGATGCTGAACCCCACATTAAAATTATTCATATAAATTCACAGAGATCACAAAATCACAGCATACTCTGTGTTGGAAGTGATGCACAAGAATCACAAAGTGCAGCTCTTAAGGGAATGGCCTATACAGGGATTTAATCCACAACCTTGCTGTCATCAGCACCAGGCTCTAACCAACTCAGCTAGTCTCAAGGTCTCAGATTCATTCCTCTCCCTTCCTTCACACAGCATTGACAAATTGTCCCATTCCCAACAAGATTTATGAAGCTGGTTTCCTGCTGGTTGATGTTCTGTAGCCCTAGCAACCTCCTGGTTGCAGCACTCCACCTCCAGCCTGTGGTCCCTCTGCCGCAGTGATCCCCTGGAGCCTCCTCACACACCCCTGGCACACTTCACATCCCTCCACCTCATCCTGCTCCCTGCAGACTGCTGAACCGAGGGCAGAACCCATTGCAAGGGGGTCGAGCCCTGTGCGCTGCACAGAGGAGCTGCCATCCTCCTGCAGAGCCACTTTGTTTCTCCCCTCCAACTTACCACTTACACAGAACTTGGAACAACTCCATATCTTTTGAAACCTCGTGTTTCCATCAGATCAGCTCAAGTGACTGGTGGGCTCAAAAATTACACCTGGGGGAGGAGGAATAGGCAGCTTAGAAAGACAGCTTGGCTGCACAAGCTTCATTTCCTTTGGGAATTTTGACTAATCTTTCCACATTCTAGGTCTGAAAATTTCATTCAGCTAATCATTCAATATTTAGCACTCTGTGAATTTTTTAAAGCAATTATTCCACAAACTTGAACACTTTCTGCTTCTCTGATGTTTGAATATACTCTGACTGCTGAGTTCAAACAAGGTGAGATTTTGGTGAGCAAGATGAAACACAGTAACTCTCCCTGTTTTCCCATTTATTTCCATTTTTCGAGTCCCAGTAAAAAGCGAATTCCCTCAGGGAAACTTCAAAAAGTACTTGAGGCTGTTTATTATGAATCTAAAGGATCCACAGGAAAAAAAAAGGAAAAAAGCAAGATATTTTTCATTTAGAAAATGGCACTTATAGAAAGAAACATGCAAGACTGTAAGCCATCAAGCCACATGCCCCGAGGGCCATGATTGCACTGTACCTAACTTCAGCTGAAGGCCACTTTACTGGGGTATATGATTTACTCTAATGACTATTACTTAACTCAAGTTCTATTAGTAGACATCCCATGTAATTGGGGACACATTTATCTGGGACTAACCGACTGTATAATGTTTAACCAAGTATTAAGCAAGTGAGGGATTTTAATCTCTTTTTGATTGATAGAGGAAGCAAAGATCCACAAAAAAGCACAGGCAAAATGCAATGACTTTTACTTCTAGTCTTAAATTCTTTTAAGCTCATCACTATTTTCATGACCTTCAGGCTTACTCTGTAGGAGTGAAAGTGAAGTACAGGAAGTCAGACTAGATGCTCACACCAAATCCATTTGAATAATCCCAGAAGACATGATTCTTCCAGCACCCAGGCCATGGTGGGAGGATCTGAATGCATATGCCACTCAGAAAATAGGCTGGAATGCCTACATTTCAGCATGAAAGAGTGAGAACCTACCACCTTCACCAGAATCCAGGGGCTGGTTTTGAATAGTCCAGAGCAAAGTTCACTGCCTAAGTCCCACAAAACCTCAATGGTGACAAGCAGATAACTGCCTCAAACCTCAAAAGTCACAGAATCACAGACTGTTCTGAGTTGGAAGGGACCCACAAGGATCATTGAGTCCAACTCTTAAGTCAGTGGCCCATACAGGGGATTGAACCCATGACCTTGGTATTATTACAACCAAGTTTTAACCAACTGAGCCCTATCTATATACTAAAGAAACTGATCTGTAAATGTAGGTAGATCAAAGACAAAAGCAGGGACAAAATCCTGAGGGCAGAGGGAAACAACAGCCAAACTAGGCTGAGGCATAAACACATTATCTAATCACTGTAACAGACAGTGCATCCAGTAACCAAGGGAAAACAAAGCCAGTCAAATGGGACCTTTTTCCAGATTCAGCACAAGCAGTCAGAAAGTGACTGATCTTTAAAAGGACAGTTTGTTTAAACCCAGCTTCAATCCCTCTCCACTGGAACTGCTCCCTTCATGAGCTGCAGCCACCTGCAGCAGAGCAGGGCCCGTGGCCATTCCTGCTGGCCACAGGCAAGCGGTGGAGCGAGCGCCAGCCCCCAAAGCACAGCCTGCAGCAGGCAGATAGGCAATACCACTGACTTAGTGTGGAAATAGAGAACACAGCAAGTGGCATCAAAAGAAAGAGAGAAAATTTACCATGAAAAAGAGAAGACTGGATGCATCATTTTTAAAGAATATTTGTCTGTGCTATCACCTTAAATGTGAATGGGATGGAAATACCACCAAGAGCTACAGGTGTAGATAGAAAAAGGTGTTCTAAAGGCAGAATTACCTCTATTACTAGACACTTAAAGTTATCCTGAATTAATGATAGTCCTCCAGCCTCATCTGTTCAGGGGAAAAGGAAAAAAAAAAGGAGAAAAAAATGTTTAACAAAGTAACCACGTTAATATCCTGTACATTGCCTCTGGAAAAGGCAGTGTGAATGCAATGTCTGTAATGAACTAGTCTAGACTGAGACCCGAGAGAGCTTTACACAAGCATACAAGCACACAGGACAGGTTTGCTCCTGCACAGACATCTATGGAGGTCTTTCCCTTAAGTTGCAATTTACACACTCGTGAGTAATCGTGTTCATATGAGTGATTTTGTCAGAATGAACAAGGAAATGAGGTAACATATTGATGCTGCTGAAAGACCATATGTTCACTGGAAACATGTAATTTTATGTTCCTACTCTCTGCAGCCAGAGGATGTGAAAACAGTCCAGGGGAGATGTTCACTTTGCACTGGAGGTTCTTAAGATGTGAATAGCTGATAAACAATATAACTGTTAAGGTAAGATCCAGTGAGTAAAATTGAACTAATTGCCAACATCACAGTCCACCCAGAGCACACAAAATGAAGGAAACACTGGGCTGATTTGAAACATGTATTTCCTTCTGTGTTTGCAATAATTATGAGCACTGAGGCAAATCTCCACAAGACGGATATAATCAAGACCTTTAAAGCTCAGTGAGATATCTGCAGAGTTAAACATCAATATTAAATTCAACATTGAGGGGTACCAGCTCCATTTATAGAGTACAAGCTAGACTTATGAGAAGGGAGGTCAGCAAAAACATTTTTTTATCTTTTCTAATGATTTATTTTTTGGCCTGGTTTCAGCTTTCCCTATTTCTCTACCAAGTGTGCACACATGGCATGTCTACCAACCTTGCTTTCCTCCAGCACATCTCTTCAGCTTCTCTCTTCTGGTTTCAGACTGTTTTTGCTTCTCTCTCTCCATTTTTACTTTTCAACTTCTTTCCTTCATTTTTCCAGTCATCTCCCTTGACTGATTATTTCCCTCTTCTCTCCTTTAGCTGTGTTTTTCTCTCATAGGCTAAGATTCTAATTCATTTTTCTTTTAATTTCGTAATCTTTCTTGCCTTAATGTTTCTGCTTCCCATACCCAGTACCACATGCAGAGCACCACAGGAAGAGCTTTCACCCCAATGGGCTCCCCCTTGATAAAAGCTTGAAAGATTTGGACTGACTTTTTACGATGTGTCTTTCAGATTCAAGTGAAAGGGACTTTAAAAAAAAAAATAAAAAAAATCCCTTGTTCCTTCGTTCTCCTTAGCCTTATCATCCATCAAAGCAGTCAGCCCTTTATAAAACAAGCTGCCATGAGGGGAGTCTGTTGGCAGGGAACCTGCTCCGGCTGGGAAGCTGCCAAAGGCTGCAAAAACACTGACAAACATCATGAGAGAGAGAAGAGGAAGCCATACCCAGTGTCTCAGAAATGGGTTAGTATTACAAAAGGGAACAAATGCACAGAGATGTTTCAGAAAGAGTTAGTGTCTCTAAAGCAAAGACATCACACTTTAGAATGAGTTATTTGGAAATGATTGCTTTTCTCAGCAGTTCCCAGTCCAGAGCTAACACTGCTTCTCTCCCCTCCTTCTACCTTTAAATACAACCAGCAGCTGTTGTTCAAGTCCCCAGCATGTTGACAGAGCAGTAACTTGGCATCAACCAAATTCACTCCACTTGGAAAACCTCCTGTCAATTAGTGTTTGAGGAAACAGATGTAAAGAGTCTTCCAGATGCAACAAAATTGGACTATTTAGCTCCCTCCTTTATTTTGCACAAAATTCCACTTCAGTGTCTATCTGATGTGCCACATGCTGACATCTAGGGAGAAAATGAGTAAAGCAAGTTAGAGAGGTATCTGTATGCAAGTAGTAAAAATCATTCAAAGCCTCTTAGTTACATTTGCTTCTGGCCTGCAAGTATACATCTGTTCCCACAGTTACTTCTTCCATTCACGCTTCTCCTTTCTTTCCTGCAGTTTACTCTGTCCATTCACAGCATCTTGGCTTCACTAGGCTGTAAAACAATTTGGCATTCACTGCCCAGCACCTGGCAAACTGGGACTCCAGCACTGACAAAAGCCCTGTGTGCTATAACTGCACAGATAACTGCTGAAATAGAGCAACACTTACTAATTGAAATGATGTATTTAACAACAAGAACCTGAAAGTAGAACAGTATTTAATCCCACATCCTTTCTTTTACCTTTCCCTTCATCAGTGTGAAGAAAGAGACCTGAGTGAAGCACATTTTTTAGCCTGCACCTTGAGAATTGTCTGTGCTCTTGACCCCAGCACCACAGAATCAGTGTGAAATGCTCATCAGTCAAAAGGTCTGCTCCTTACCACTAGCAGGATTGAGTCACTTTGCCCCAGAGGAAGGCATTACAGAGGAAGGTGAGGACTCTTACTGGAAAGAAAACTCATAGTAAATTTGGGGGTTTCAGCTTCTCAGAAAGCTGGTTTGAGCAAGCCCAGCATACGAGGAGGCCACCCAAAGGACTGGAAGTCTGATCTGTCTTTAAATAGGAGAAACTTCAATGATGATTTGGAAGGCATTAGGATTTGAGCCCACTTCCCTCTCTATAAATAAACTCAAGAATCCTCCACACACATGCGAAGCAAACTAGGAGAAAGTTTTAGGCCTTTTGTCTCCTCCAACAGTTCACAGAGATAGTGTTACCATGTCACTCAGGTCCAGAGTCCTGAAAAAGAGAACTAACTAGGGCAACATCTCAGGCACGGATCTGTGGATCACCTGATGACTAATTAACAGGATGGCCCTGGTATATATAAACCTAAGATGGTCGGTCAGTAAACCTACATCCACGTGTCACATTCTTGTGGCATTAAATATTTCCCCTTTTGAATCTGGAAGATAGAAGTCAAGACTCAGTATGTCAGGTCTTACTGTGGTCGTGGAGCCTCCAGCAAGAGACAACAAGTGAAGAGCTGCAGAAGCTGAGTAGTGAGTAGATGTCCTCAGGGCATGCAAATCCCAAACTTGGCTATTTCACTCAGCTAGTTGTGCTGGAATATGGTTCCTGCCCTTTTATAAAATATGCTGAACCTTTTTAAACATGTCTTAACAGAAGTTTCTGAGAAAATAACTCATGACATCCTCTAATAACCTTTCCTTTCTACAAAGACTAACAACCATGTTGATTTGTATAATATTTAGATTTTTTTCCTTCAAATTTAGTCCATATTTAAAACAGATCATTGTGTTTCTACATATTTAATGACTGTGACATAAAACCTATTTCATCTTTTTTCTTTTGTTTCTATTGTTGTTGTTGTGCTCGTGCAATTTTGATGCTGTTATTTTTGACTACCAAATGAAACTATTTTAGTGAGGAAAGAAACTCTGAATCTTCTGGACCTCACAAACATTTTAAGAAAAGTTACTGCTTATTCAGGTATACATGAATAATTCATAATACAGCCTCATTTTTAGCACCATAAATTCAACCTATTAATTTGCAAATCCATTTTTGCATTATTCATTTTCTTCTAATTGCAGAAAACCTTAAATAGAGAAACACTGCAGTACTAGGAATTGTTAGAAGTTAGAAAAAAATAATATTTTTCATTTAGAAGTAAACCAAGAAGAGAGGCACATTTTCCAATCTGTTATATTTGACCTCAGGGCTAAAAACAGCTTGACCTTCTTAGCCTAATTTTTTTCCTGGAAACACAGCCAGTGCAATCACAGTCTCTCTCTCTCTCTCTCTCTCTGTGTGTGTGTGTGTGGGGGTGTGTGTGTGTGTGTGTGTGTGTGTGTGTGTGTGTGTGTGTGTGTGTGTGTCTGTGTGCTCTGTGTTTCTTAAA
>JAOXXN010000446.1:57914139-57932906 GCA_026770055.1 Myrmophylax atrothorax
CCACTAACAAGGTGGTACAAGCTCTGTATCATTTCTTGAGGATTAAGCTGGCAGGAACTGCTGCAGAGGTTTGAGCACACCTTACCTATTCATCTGTCTGAATGGGTTGAAATATATACAAGAAGCATATACTGTTCCTTTACTTGGCTGTGCTATTTCTTCTAAGAGAAAACCTCCAGACTTTTCAGTGTATCTCAAGGTCAGTGTACAGCAAGATCTGAATATGCATCAATCCTCCTGCAAAATCACTGGCTGTCCCTGTTTTCTACACATCCACTGGCATGCGCACACATGCTCCCCCTCCCCCTTTCTCTTCAATCCCATCAGTGGCTGCTGCTCTGCCTTACAGCATGGACTGAGCCTGTATCCTGCATCAGCCCCTTGCTCTCTTTATACTGAAATTCAAACACTCACAACTAGTTCCTTTCTCACACAGGCAGAAGCAAGCCTTGCCTAGGAGCAGATCTGGTTAAACCACACAGGATGGCATCTGTAGCAGGAGGGATTATGCCTGGAATTGCAATGGGTCACCCAGAAGAGAGTGCCAGTCCAGTGGTATTATGAATGCAGCTCACAGAGTCCCCCAACTTCTTGCTTTTTCTAAGTCATACTGTAAAACACTTCTATCTAGTTCAATGCACACACTGAAAGAAGAGGTCCATTTCTCATGGCACTGTCTGAACAGCATGAGATTCTTGAGCACAAAAGGAAGATACAATGCTTTCATGCACGGAAGCATTGTAATGGGTGCTAATCAAAGCAAAACCCTAGAATGGAGGCACTTGTCTGAAATCATTGCATGAGCATCTTGTTATAACACAGGAATGACCTGGGGTATTTCCCCTCTCAAAAAAACCCCCAAAACAAAAACAAACAAAAAACCCAAAACAAACAAAAAACCAAACCAAAACAAAAACAAAAAAGAGAGAGAAAAAACCCAAAAGAAACAGGGGGCTTCAGTGCTAAAATCTCACAGAATGGTTTCTCAAGTCGATTTAAATAACAAATGTTACAGGGGAAAATGCCATGACATGTGCCTTATATGGTAAAGTTAAAATGGCATCTGTAGATGATCCTTTCATTGTGAAATAGGGCTTTGCAGAGGGAAATATGTTCAAATGATGCTGTTCAAAGCAGGGAGAGATCTTGCCTATATTTAGAATGTAAGGAAGTAAACTCCCTGTCACAAAGAACTAAGAACACAAAAAATCTTCATTTTCCCAAGCTCAGACATTTTGATGCCAGCTGTGATCTCTGTTAGAATCTCAGCCTCAGAATTCACGTCAAATGCTACATTGCTGTCCCAAGATGCTGTAGTTTAATTTCTGCTGCCTTTGGCTGCCATCCTTTTACCAACGTGGATAAAAATGTGGCAGCACATTTAATACAGAAACAAGTAAGATACAGAACTTAAGCAGGAGAAGCTAAAGGCCACTAACAAGGTGGTACAAGCTCTGTATCATTTCTTGAGGATTAAGCTGGCAGGAACTGCTGCAGAGGTTTGAGCAGTTCCTGCCCCCCGAGACAGAAACAGTCAAAAAAGCTGACTCATGGAAAAGAGGAGCTCCAAAATCGCCCTCTTTCCTCAACAGATCTTACAAATTTGGTCTCTGTGCTCCCATCTTGCTGCAATCAATATGCTCACTCCATCCTGGCCCCACATCATGGTTCCCTGTTCCCAAAAGTAGCAATCCTGGCATTTGTGTTTGCTGTGCAACCTGGTTTCTGCACACTGTGGGCTGCAAGAATAAGACTCCTTTCCTTTGGTAACTATCTGTTTCCTTTGCCTTTGGATAAGGAATACAATTGATGTACATTTATTAAGGAAACTAAAGGTCACTACCCATCAAGGTCTATTATCTATCTGTCATACCTTGCTCTACAGAGAAATCTTAATAGATAAACACTGATTCCTCCTTTATTACTGAAACCATTGATCGAAACTAGCAATAAGCAAGGCATCAGTGTTAATGCTTACTCCAAGACAACAGCATCTGCCAAGCTGGTCATACTCCCTGATGAACATTACCACTACATCGTGAAGACTAAACACATGCAACCATACATCTACATCAGGGCCCTTTCTCCATTCAAAGACACACTACTGAATCTTTTGTTGGCCTGCTTTCTGTGTAGCTGTGCAACAAATGGACCAAGCAGAGTATAAAACCCCTTTCCAGCCCATGTGCACCTTCATGAAAAGCTGCCTTGTCAGGACAACATTGTCCAGTCTGACAGCCACTCCAAACCCAAGGGAAAGATTGCCTGCAATGGCTTCAGAGGGAGTTACCAGTGATCAGGCAACTTTCTGGTGAACTTAGCATGCAGGACAGAGGCAAGATTTTTCACGGCCTTCAGCACTTTAAAAACTGTTTTTGTCTGTTCTATATCCAGATGTCTTCTCATCCTCCCCTGAGCTGCTACCCCTGTGCTGGAGATTGCAGAGAGTGACACTCAATCACGCTGTTGCAAACAAGCTGAATCTCAATTGATATCCCATTCCCTTCCAGTGATGAGAAACTCTGATAGAGGGGAAAAGCCAACATTTTAGGACTACAATATTTTCATCTGCCCTTCAGCCAACTTATTTTGTCTTGTATACACTTCATCAGCACAGAGGTACAGCTGCAGCTGGCCATTACCAGGGCTGCTGAAGTGATCAGTGGTGCCAGCATCTCAGGTATTCTCGCCCACACTTTGCAACACCAGCACAACCCATCCAGGCATGTAGGTGCGGTGCCTGAAGCACAGATGCGGTTTTGCTGCCTACTGCAGGGTACAGACTGACTGTGCTTTCTGCTCATAGGAAGTACCATTCATACTTCACCCTTTAATTGGAAACACCCCACCTAAGGAGTGAGACACCCTCCTATGGCTTTTTGATAGTCTGCTTAAAACTGGTGGCTCTAGTATAGGTTCCCTGTGTCTAACAGCTGGAAAGTTTTTTTCAGAAGCAATTTTCCCAGGCAAAACTTTCAGGTCATGGTGACAGAAAGAGCTGGTTCACCACACTAGATCACAACATGAAGCCTTGTGGAAAGTTCAGTATTTCCCCCCCGAAGACAGAAACATGTTTCACTGCTCTGTCTGCTCCTAATAAGAGGGACAGAAAGAGTGGGTGGACACATGCTTGTTAACAAAGGAGAAATGTGGCCATAGGAGTAAAATAATGCACACACGAGACAGACAGCAGCTTTTTATCCATCTAACTCCTTCGGCTCAGAAAGAAATATAGCAAACACCTGAGTCACAAACACCCAGTTATCAACAATGTAAAGCTCTCTCCAACTTCATTAAGTAATTATATGGTGTTCCACCATTACTTAGCCCAGGCAACACTGAGGGAAGCAGTGTGCTTACAGAGAGGTAGCAGGACTGTGCAAGTGCATGGAACAAGAAATGCCTTGCAAATAAACTTACCAGCTTTGGAGAACAGAATATAGGAGAGATGAAGAATAAAATATTTTGAGGGTAGAATTTTAAAAAAGCCAAGGTATACCCAGAAGACAAACAGTGAAAAGTATTTCTAATTCCTTGACTATTTGCCAAGCTTTTCATCAAAGCAATTGTGCTTCTAAGTGATTATTGCATCAGGTATCAGATTGTTTTTGCAGACTAGGAATAAAAGTGTCATGCAATCAATTTCTAAGATTTTGATTTGGGTAAACCAGATGAGCAGAAAAGTATCAGTGACAATATTCAAAGAATGTACCACATCAAAGGGAACACAAAATAAAGCACAGAAGAAGGGAATGCCTTTCAGAAAAGCTTTTGATTTAAAAATACTAAGTCAAAACAACATAGGATAGGAAGCAAATGGAGTTCCAGGACAATTCTGTCTCATGGCAGAATAACCTTGTGCCTCTATCTTTTCTAGCATGGGTTTGGCTGACATGTCCTAAACACTTGTAGTGATGAAGCATCACCAACATTGCCACTTCGGAATCCATTCCAGCCTTTTGCTATATTTATTTTATAAAGATTTTCCTAATGTCTTATTTGAATCATCTCTGCTGCACTTTCAATAGAGTCAACACTACTACCTCTTGCCCTAGCTACCATAACTATGGAAATATTTTCCTCCTCCTTGTAAGAGCCTTTCATGTATTCAGAGACATATGCCTTGTTCTCCTCCATTCCCTTGCTTCAGATTACCTGGTATCATTCTTCCATCCCACAGGGTGATGTTTGCTAGCCCTCTAATCATTCTCACAGTTTCTACACGTTCATCCCGCCAGGCAGTCCTCATTTTAGCTCAAGCTTACCACCAAAAATGAGGTGCAAAGCTTCTATCCTAGCCTATTTGGAAAAGCAGTAGGTTGATTCTTGATGTTTCATCTTCCCTCCCCCAGCAGCTGCAACACTGGTGTTCTTCATATGAAGCTGTGGATCCTGTTCAGCCCGTGCTTTTGTGCAAGGCCCAGATCCTCCTGTGGCAGGGTGCTACTTTGGTACTCACCTCCCTTCTCATCCCCCACATTGACTAGTGCATGTGTTGGCTGACTGACTCAGGGCAAATATTGACTGCTTCCATTTATTAACGCTGGTAGTACCTTCAACTTGTTCCTATTGAACTATTTCCCAGAAATTCCTTCTTTGGAGTCCTAAAAGGAATAAATCCTAGCACATACTACCCCAATCCCCAGCTGATCCATCCTATCACTTTGACTACAAACCTTTGACTCCACCTGAGAAAATGAGTACTCAGTAAGTTCTGATCCTTCACCTCAAAAATTTCATTTTGACCATTTTTCTGAAGCTTACTTAAATATATACAAATGTAAAATAGTGTCAAATGCCAGTTCCTGATGATTCTTTCCTACCTGCCAATGAGTTACCATTTTGCAATATAATATAAAATAAAATAAAATATAAAATAAAATAAAATAAAATTAAAATTAAAAAATAAAAATAAAATTAAAAATTAAAATTAAAAAATTAAAATTAAAATAAATAAAATAAAATAAAATTTTAACTGGCTTAACACCTTGTTCTTGACAAATTCGCAATGGATACTATTTACTTTGTAATGTCAAGGATGTCTACAAAATATCACACAATTATTTGTTTCAGAATGTATCAGAGTACTGAAGTGATTGCTTAAAAATAATTCACTTGCTTCTCCTTTTTTCAATTATCAGTATCACTTGTAATTTTCTAGTTGTTTAGGGCCCTGACCATCCTGTCACCTCTTCCTCCCATCCAGAGGAACACAGACTGTGTCATTTCATGGTCACCATCATATTAACTTCTCTTAGCATAAGCTTTTCAATTCTTCCTACTAGTAACAAATAAATCTTTAAGGACCTTCCGTCCCAGTTGCTTTCAGCACCCAGTGAAACTCTCCACCAGTACATTAGAAACTGAATGAACCATCTGTGTTCTATCATGTTTGTTTTCAACAAATGCCTTGGTAATTAAACCCCCATGAACAACACATGCTGCTCTGAAGGTAACTATAAGTTCATTTTTGCTGAGACATCTCTGCCAATCCTTAATAGCAAGCATATTACATTTGGTGATTTGTTAGTCTGGGGAAACGAGGTGTTAGTTCTCAGTTTTTCCTCTGTCCAGTGTCCAGACAAAATCAGAGAAAGCATTTATCTGCATTATGAGTGAGTAGACTCCAATAGGAGAAAGACTGCCATCCCACATCACCAACCCACAATAGCTCTTCACTTTGCACAGTGCCATGCATCATACAATTCAACTCTGTTTGCATTTATGAGAGTTTGTGTCTGAGAGCATAAGAAACACCCTGTTGGCTAAGAGTAATGGACCGTCTGGGTTGGCATTCTGAACATGGAAGATCCAAGCTACAGTGTGCCAAATGAAACTTCTTTATCCATGTTCTTTGATGCATGTATAACACTTGAGCAGAAGAGAAAGGTAGGATTTCACTGCAGTAATGGAGACTTTCCAAGCCAGCTCTGTTCACGCACATTTTCGGTGACCTTCTTCTTTACAGCACTAACTGGCCAAGGGTAGAAATCAGACTCACTGTAAATCCCTTGATCCTCTTCAGCTCCATGTCATAGGTAGGAATGAATCACCAGCCTGCTGCCACAGTGGGTACTTGTAACAATGTGTCACTCAGGCAAAAATCCAGGATACATGCCACCCAGTCCCAGGGTCTTACTACCTTACCTGCTTAGTCAAACCTTATCTGGGTCCTGTGACCTTCCTGCTGTGAAAAAATTTGTTGGGTATATGAATCTCCCCAGTAGCAAAGACACACACAGATACAGTGTACGGACTGAGCACACAGTTGTACTGAGAGCATCTTTCACCTTTCACCAGGCAGTGGTCTCACTGATTCCATGTCTAGCTTCCTACTTCTGATACATTTGAAGAACTTGTTATTGGCAGCTCAAGCATCCTTAGAAGGCTCTCTTCAAGTATTAGAGAGTTTTTTTAGTCCTCCAAATTGCCTATTTACTTGTCATAATTTATGGGTTCTCTTTATTTGGGCAGTTCTTCCATTTTTAAAATATCAACCCTCTCCTTGTCAGAGCCTCAATTTCTGTGTTAAGCCTTTATATTTTATTTTTAATGGCAATGCAAAATTTACCTAAACTTCCGATACTGTAATTTTTAGAAGCCTCCAGTTTTCTCACTACCTCATCTAGCGTTTTCAAGGTTGTTTTATTTTCCTTTTTGACAAATTGCCTCATTTTCACAGAGCATCCTGTTTCAAAATTGAATATTCATGTTCTGAATTCACTTGGCTTGCTTTTGCTGAAATCTAATCACACTGAGACAGCTACCTCCTGAAGCAGGTCTCATGCGCCACTTGGGACCAAACACAGATCAGCATCTTCTCCTGTAGGTTCTTCCACATAGCAGACAACACTGCATGCCAAATTTTTTTACCTCCACACCTTACCCTGACAAGGCAACAATCCAGTCTATAGAGGGACACTACAACTACCCACTTTGCTGTCTGTTTTGTAACTGCAGCTTCTCTCATCTCACATAACATTTCCTGGTCGTGTTATGTTCATCAGTCCCTGTCTGAGTAGGGGCTTGTCAGTACAATCCTACCATGGCACCTTGTTACTAGGGCTTCCACTTGACACCTCTTTTCCTAGGAACATTTTTACGCCATTACACATCATATTATCCTTCAAATACAACATCACTCCCCCACCAATATGTCTGGCTTTATTTTCCTGCAAGATTAGTAGCCTTGCAACAGCATATCCCACTGATGATACTCCTTCCACCATGTCCCTGAGACAACTGCTCCAACAGGGTTGCCATTTGAGACCAGGAGTGTTCATTCTCTCATCCTCGTTTTTAAACATCAAGTGCTGCAGTAAAACCATGGGTGTGTTTTTCCCTAGCTCTGGCACTGAGCATTGCTGTGTAAGGAGGGACCACAGGCAGCCCCATTTCCTTGTTCATTCCAATCTGTTAATCTCCCTTCCAGCCTCTTCAGAGGTGCACAGCCTGGCCTCATTTTTACCATGGCATAGCCTGACAGCCTGCACAGATCAGTTTTGTCCAAAAATTGTCTTCGTTTTCCAAAAGGCTAGTCCTACCTTTCTGCCCAATCATCTTCCCTTTGCCTACAGGAATTGCAAGGCAAGCATCCTGGTAGGAGTCCAAGATTTACCCATCCCTGTGGTAATTTTGCTGCTGTAACAGCTGGATACTACCAGGAAAGCCTGGGTCCAGTTCTCCTGTCTAAAGGTCATCGAATGGTTAAGGTTGGAAGTGACCTTAAAGATCACATAGCACCAATCCTTCCACCATGGGCAGGGACACCTTTCGCTAAGCCAGATTGCTCAGAGCCCCATCCAACATGGTCCTAAACTCTTCCAGGGATAGGAACTTCTCTGGGCAACCTCTTCCAGTGCCACACCACCCTTACAGTAAAGAAGATAGGAGCCTCAGTCCCACTGAGATACCTGAGTTTATCCCACTCTGATCCCCCTGCTCCTCTGTAAAGCATGGGTTATGCATGGGCTCCATGTCGCATCTGCTGATGCAGCAGAAGCCCTAAGACACTCAAACAGCACTAAACGGCTGTTGTTCAGGCAACTGAAGTGAGCTGCTAAGGAATGTGAGTTTTACCCTAGAACAGCAGGGAAAGGATCCCAAACTGGAAACAAAGAGGTGCTTTGCCATAGCTAGTTACAGTAGACAATAGATGGTACTTCCTCTGAGGAAAGTAAGGAAGAATTAAAGACACTTTTTCCAGAGCAAAGATACTCAGCTTAATCAATTTGATTCTAGACATCGCTGCTAAAAAAATTAAAATAAAATAAAATAAAGAGTGAAGAGTTCTAAAATAGCAGCAAAAAATGGAAATAGCAGCAAAAAAAGCAGCCAGAGGTTCTGGGCTTGATTCTTTCTTTTGGGCTGCCTCTGGTGCACACCTCGTGGTAGAATCAGCTTTTCTAAGCAGGGCAGTAAGAGGTGGGGGAAAAATCATCAAAATCTAGGGGAATCCTAGAATGCTCTGGGGATATATATCACAGCTCTGATGATCCATTTCCAGAAGGTTTTGTATAGCTAGGATCAAGGATTTTATCTGCTAAACATTTTGTTATTAGCCACAAGTTCTTTTCCATAAGGTTTGTAGCTTTTTTGAGTTTTGTAGTACTTGAGCGTTGTATGTCACTTTAAGCACAAAATAAAGGATTTCAAACAGAATATCAGAAGTAATTATTTCTAACCTCATAATTAAGTGTTCTTTGAACACTTAACTCTCAGTACACTGACTGAGAACTTTGCAGGATAACTTCTCCGCTTTTACGGACATTCCATATCTACACAAAAACATCAAAAGAAGGCAATCCTATTGTAGAACATGTAAAAAATTGCTTTGCATTTTCAGACAGCTACAGTTTCTGCATGTCCCTTTCAAATACAATATAAATTTGAAAATGCAACATTTTTCCCCATACAAAAATATTTTTCTGCATAACCAAGGACATTATCTGGAGCCTCCATACATTGTGCCATGCCATCATATATTGCGTAATTCCTTTTCCTTTAAACCATTACACGTGTTTTAATTTGGAGTCTGGCTCCAAGGCCAGAAAGAGCAGTGGACAGGTTCATACTGTGATTTCTCCCAGAATTTCATGGTGTATTCATGGTACATTTCAGTGGTTTAAGACATCATTCACTGATGTGTTTTGTGTATGCCCTAACAAAGAAGCATGTACTTACTGCTTGTGAAATAGCCCCTTTATGGGATACTCAGGGCTACATATTGCAAAATATAGGACAACTAAAAGTTTTCCTCCAAGTAATGTAATGCCAGGGAGCAAAAGTGCAATCCATACTTAAATATGGATTAATAAAAAGGAACTTAAATATGTCCTAAATATGTAAGTAGTTCTGATTTGGACATGACTGAGCTCACAGGTTCTCCAGGGACAAAACACAAATTGCATAGCCACCCCAGTAAAGTTGATGGGGCTATGAAGCAATGACTCACTGCACATTTTACTGACTCAAATTATATTCTTAGTTCTCAAGCGTATTACGATTAACAAAGTAATGCACAGGAGACTCTTAGACCTTGTGCATTACTTAGTCCTCTTTGGCACTATTTTGCTGCATTAGTCTTTTGCCTTCTGTGAAATTATTCCTGATCAACATTACTTAAATAAGAATCCAGCCAAGGGTGGGTCCGGTATTGTACGAGAACAAATGTAGCAGAGAAGAGTTTCAACAACTGAACCCTAGTCTTGAAAGGAGGTTGCAGCAGTACTTATCCAATTTAAACAACACATATTTGGGCACTGAGCAGAACTATTAGAGAAGTATAGGAAATACCAGTTTTGCCCTAAGCCAACACCCAAAGAAGAAATAAGATACGTTTTCATCATTCCTTCATTTCACAGTTTTTAATTATTAAAGACAAAGAAATCTCAGGTACTGTGGAACAAAAAAAACCAACCAGTGCTAACTCTCAGCAGCAACCTTCCCCTCCACATCTGTGCTGAAAGCAAGCCATGACACTTGGCCAGGAAGATTTCTTGTTCATTGTTCTCCATGCTGAGAACTTGAACATGAAGTTAACCCTAGTGCCTTGGAAAAACTGAGGTTTGAGTCACTAACATCCAGCTTACACAAGTCCTTGCAGTCCTAATGCTTGGGTATTGTGCTCCCTTCACAGCATCCCGTAAGCTAGTGCTCCCTGTTGCAGCACAGTGCTCAGCACTGGGCACATGCCTTGCAAAAAATAGTTGTGTTTCAATGGCAGGTAAATCAATTATTCACTATAAAATCTTCAGCATAAAAATGCATTTTCTATCTTTTCAGAGTAAAGATGCATAGGATAGAAGCAATGAAATGCAAAGCTGCCTGGCTAAAATTCAGAGGGGTTGGATAGGGTTTTGCTTTTTGTTACACAAACCAAAATAAACTTATTTTAGCACATAGGAATATTTCCTTAACATTTTTAAATGCTGAATAGCTTTGTTTCCAATCCAAAACCTAAATAAATCCTACTTCCAAGCCCAAAGGGATTTTTTTTTAGATCAAAAACACAAAGGAAAAAAGGAGTGTTGTGGGGGTTTTTCCACCAAGTTACATGAAATGTAGTAACCAGGAGCTGCACAATGTGAGATTAGAAAAACCATATGAAGTGGTGAAGTGATGTATATAAAACTTCATTTTGCACAGCTCCACCAGGGATAAAAGTGCTACTTCAGTGAAAGATATTATTAGAATTTGTAATGCTCTTTCCTTGGAAATAGCTGTCATGTCACCCACCAGGATTATGTCTGGGTGGACAAATAAGAAGAACAGATGATACATGAAAGCAGTAAAGATGGAAGCATTTTTCAGAATTAGACAGCAGTGACAAGGGAAATGAAAATGACATGTAAGGTCTAATTGGAATTCCTTCAGTCACTTGGAAAGGATATTAAAAAGCCTTTCTCAAAGCAACTTTATCAACATTTTCTTCAGGAATTAGTGTACAGCATAATTTAGTCAGTGCATAAGCATATTAATTTTTCATTCTATGAGTAGGTGACAGAAAGCTTGCACATACTAATGCCAGCCCATGAACTCTTGTTTGGCCACAGCAGAGAATAAAGCTGGGGAGCAGTAGGCAGCTGGCTACCCTCTGTATGCAGCTTCCTGGTACACTGTCCTGCCACAGCCATCAGCCTCAGGTCATCCACAACCTTAACCTTGCCCTACAAGCTTGCTGGCCTGCTGATGCTCAGGGATCATAAGACCAGGGCTCACCAGCAAGAAGCTGCAGCAGCACAGGGGACTAAGAACTGGCATGTTGCAAACAGGGTATTGGATCTCATTTGTGCTTCTCCATCTTGTTCAACAAACCATGCAGAATGCAGTCAAAAGTAGTATTTAAGATACAATTATGTGTCTACGGTCTTTGAACACCCTCTCAATCCCCACACACTCTCAATAAAAACCTACCCAGGAAGCAATGGTCAAGACAACAGCAACAGAGGCTGAAAATAAATGACCATAGGGAGCAAAAACTGAATTTTCCAACCCAGTAAGAAGTTTCTCCTAAAGCCCACATGCTGATCAGCTTCTCTGGGACACTGCAAAGACCAGTCTATTAGGGAAGGTACCCTTAGGGCAACCAGAGAAAACACTCAAGACAGTTTGGACCCAGTCAGAGTTCTCCTTCCACACAACAGCTGGGCAAGGACTAGCTCTCATGAACAGAAAAAGCTGCTAATTTTCCTCAGCCTTTCATGTACAGGGCACTTAGAGGGCAGTCTTACCCAACCACTTCTCTGTCAGGAGAGGCTCGAGTGTCAACAGTGCTGTGCTTGTAGCACAAATTTGCCATCAACACTCCCAGATCAGATCGGCAGCTTAATTGTCCTTTTAGCTCAACATCTTGCATGAACTGTCAACATCACAGCCCCAGTGAAAAGCAGGTAATGTGAATGGATACAAGGAAAAAATCTGACCTGGTAAGATTCATTACTTCTCCACAACCTTAGCCAAGACACAGTGATTCACATTGGGATCATAGCACTGGGACTAGCCCATGGCTGAGCACCGAAACTGCTCAAAGCAGTCGCTGAATCACAAAGAGGCCCTGACCAGCCTAATCTGATGCTGAGGTTAATTCTGCTTTTGGCAAGCAGTGAGATTAAATGTCCTCCAAGTACATTTTCTCTACAGCTATTCAACTCTATTCTTTCAAGAACTCCTTAGCACATCTCTTTAAAGAATTCCTTATTGCATCTGACCATTTCCAGCTGTCTTGCATGAGCCACATGTCCATCACAAAAACTTTTGGAAGATTCTCACTTTTCTAACTTTATCCTGAGCTATAACCTCACCCCACCGTCAGTTCTCACCTATACTGCCCTTACTGCATTTAACAGGAATCCTGACAATGTTCAGGGGTGGGACAAACTAGAATAGGGGCTGTTGAGTTCCCTCCACAGCAGTTGTTGGAGGGCTCCTGTTGTTCCTTCACAAAGTGCAAAATTGGCCTTGTTTGATAGAGGAACAAGTTCTTGATATCAAAGGAAAGTTGACAGGACATGCAGGGGGGAGAAGCCTTTCTTTCACTAACCTTTCTTGTTCTCTCTCTCAGACAAAGGAATGAGAAAACAGCCATGCACATTCACCATCCAGCCCCAAAGAAAAAGCCTTGGAAACCAGACTACTGAAGGTCAGAGCAGAAAGAGCTGTTTTACCAAAGCTAGTATTTGCTGCTTGCATAATACCAGAATGTGGGTCATATAGCTTGATTTGTTATGAAATGAGTGTTCAATGCACATGTGCCATTAAAAGAGTCAGGAACACTTAGAGTTAGTTAAGACATCTCAAAATATTCACTTAAGATATAACTATAAAAATACTTGATATAATTCTTTAACCAGTTTGTCGGTTTGCATGAGAAATTCATACATTCCACTCAGGTGCCAAGCGGCAGGTAACAGGCTTAGTTAGGATCTGTCCCTTGAACCACTCTCTCCAAGAGATGAGGTCAGACCAACTTCATCTCTTTCTGCTAATCTGTCAGTCAGCCTTGAACTTTTGATACCCACAACATCCCATGGTAAAGACTGCTCTGCAGGTCAGCCACTTGTTTAGAGAAGAGCACATACGCATTTGTTCTGAATCTTGGTTGACCATCTTCATTTGATGCTTCTCCCTTCCCATACTAGCTGAGTTCTATCCTCATCTACTCATCCTTACACACCTCTTCTCCAGTCTAGCATCTTCATTCCTGTACAAAAGGCTTATCACAACTTGGATCATCCTTGTTGCTCTCTTTTGAACATCTCTTTTGCTCCAAGTCTACCATAGCCTGTTTGAACTGAAGCCATGAGAACTGTACAGAAAATTCACAGAGGAGAAACAAAAAAATTGTACTGTGGTTATACTGTGGCAAAATGTTCTGGTTTGTTCCCTATTGTGTTAATAACTCCTTGCATTTCATATGTTGGTTTTATTTAACCATCACAAAGTACTGACCACTACCAGTGTTTTCAGATATTTGATGTAATCCCAGATCAAACTCCTGTATTATATCACCCTGCTCCCTCAGTTCTTATCAGGGCTATAAGGTTGTATGGGGAGTCATAATTGTTTTGTTCTCATATGCATTCCCTAACATTCATTTATGCTGAATGTCATGTGTAACTGTTTTGCTCAGTCACACAGTATTACAAGATTCTTCTATGCACCTTCACATCTGGTCCTGCTTCTTATTAATTTGAACAATTTAATCTATCAGCATATTTTGGCAGCTCACAGCTGACCCCCTTTTTCAGGTCACATAGAAATCTGCTGAACTGCACAGACCTCACAAGCTCCTCTGGTGCCTTTTCAGCACTGCAAGAACTGTACTCTTTCTCCTGGCCTGGTTTATGACTTTAAATCTGCATAGGGATTTTCCCTATTCTCCCTCCTGTGAGACAGCCAAAAGAGATATTTCAAGAGGTCTTCAGCTTGTTTGGCTGGGCTCTCTCTCACACGCACATTAAATTCAAAACCACATCTCTGAATTCTTTTAACTACATCGGTAACCTTTCTGCCCCACAGACAGAAGATACACAGATAAACTGTCTGTTTGTCTACACCCATTCCTCACATACCAAGGGCCTGCTAAATTAAAGTGGGGTCTGCAAATACACCAGTGTTGTTTTAGCAAAATGCTGTTCTCCTGGTTTTGAGGCAAACTAGAGCCTGGGGTGCAAGACTGTTGCAGAGACCTTTCCCACTTAAACCTGACTGCTGGACACCAGAAACTATACAGGTGACCAAAATCTAAGAAAAACCCCACCACTTATGTGGGTTGTTTTTGTTTACTCTAAGGCTTTATTATGTAACAACATTTTTTTTTTACAGACTCTTCCCTTTATTTCCTACACAGAGTAGTTCAGTTTCACTTCACATTTATTTTGGTTTTCCCCTTTATTTTGCTGCATGAAGCACAACTTAAACTGTAAAAAGAATTAGTTGTTTTCCCCAGTGTTTCTCAAGGCTGTCATCCCTAACAGATCTCCAAGCATGTCAGAAACATTCAGATGTCAAATGGGGAAAAATACGTGCAAACCCTGTCAGAGTTTAGACATGCAGCTGACTGCTGCCACTCGAAAGAGAAGCACAACTGAGAGCCAACCTGGTTTGCTTCTTTTACCATCTGCAGCACCAGGGAAGATGGAACATTTTGCCCAAGGCTCTTCCACATGCTTCATGACAGCAGAGTGATTGACAAAGAGAAAAAACTTGGGTTGTCATTACAGGCTTAGAAGTAAAGGCTGCTTTGGTAGACAGTATTTTGACCAAAAACCTGACCTCTTTTACCTTTCAAAGCTAAAACAAAGAGACACTAAACCTTCTCAAATAAAAAGTCACCAGACTTTTTTCTAGCATAGTCACAGCAACACTTTCCACCACAGCATCAGAACACCAAGGAGAAGCTGGCTGGGAGACAGTCCAGCCTTCCCCTCACACCAAGGCTGTCAGCAAAGCCACATCGGGTCAGTCACAGCTTTGTCTATCACAGTCCCAAAACCCTCCAAAACCCCTCTGGGTACCTTTTCTTATGCAGCACCAAACTCCTTTCACATTAGGTCCAACCCAAACACTCCATGGTAGCATTGGTGGACATTGCCCCTTGATACTGGGCAGGGATTTGGATTCTTCATTCTTTGCAACTATTTTTCAAGTTCTTGAGCACTTCACCCTCTTCTGTGTGAACCATGGCTAGGCTGCCTCCCCCATCTATGAACAGATCCATAATTTACCCTGAATTTCTTTTAGTAGCTAGCATACCTGCAGGATTCCTCTTTTGTTACCCTTGAAAGCCTGCCTCAAGTCTTTGCTCCAGCTGGGCTTTTGTCTTCTTGATTTTGTCCCGAGGCACACAAGGGATGCTTTTATACTCCTATTGTCTATCCCCACTTCCATCTCCTTCATGCTCCCTGTCTCATCCCGGTTGTCTTGAAAAGTCCCAGTTGTCTTGAAAAGCTGTTTTTCAGACACATCCAGCCTGGGGCAGACAGCTGGTATGGAAAATAACAGTCCAGTCATAGCTTCTTCAAGTCATAAGTAACTGAAATGAGAATATATAATGAGCAGGGTCAGGAAATTTCAATAGTTAGTAACTCTAGCCCTTTCACCCATAGTTATTTACTGTCAACTATTGCAGCCAGCACTCACTCTGCTCTGGCCATATAATTCTTTTAAGCAACCCTGAAGTCTCTTTGTGTTACCCAAATAAATATAGCACTGATCTATCCTAGCAAATGAGTGCTAGTGTTAGCTCTGTTTAATGTTACTGTGTTACCTTCCACTATTTCTCCAATCCTAGTGATTTTTAATTTATTTCCAGTATTTTAATCTTTCCCCCAGCCACACCTCATTGTACTCTCTTTAGTCCTTGCCAAGATTTTTATTTGGATTTTTATTACATCTAACATCACTTTCCCATACTCTGCACCACTTTTTCTCATTTCACCTCAAGCTGTTCCCTGCCTCTCAAGATAACTCTCACTTTATTTTTCCTCGTTTACCTCACATACATGCCACTCCCCTGCAACTCTCTCGCACAATCGGTTCCCATCTTCATCTTTGATCTCACACAGCTCTTCTGGCTTGACACACCTCTTGTCCCTGTCACTTTATTCCAGAGCAATTTGCTGTTACACTTTGTCTTCCCTCCTGCTGTGGGGAGAGACCAGGTTCAAGTGCAGTGTTTCCCGAGGGTACCTTCACTCCCTCCCTTGCCTCTGCCCTAACCTCATCCCTCATCCTCATGGCCAGCAGCTGTCCTGAGCAGCCTGTGTTGGGCAGTCCAGACATGTCCTCCTTCCACCCACAGAGCCACCAACCTTTTCTGATTCTGGTAGAGTTATTCCTGCCCCTTGGCTTTGGTGAACACAGGAAATGCTCTAAACGGGTCTGCTCCTGCATCCAGGTCTGAGCTGGGTGTTGAGTTTATTATTTGGTTCTTTTCTTCTTCTCAGCAGAGACCCAAGATCACTGTTTTGCCTGCTCAAAAGTCATTGGCCTTTCTTGCAGGATTGAGGTCAGTAAGTCCTACTCACTCCTCCCACCCAGCTGCTGTAGACGGCTGCCCCACGCTGTTTCTGGATGCCACCAGCAACTGTGGGAGGTACAACATGCCAAGCACCTGTGGCAGAAGCCAGGGAGAATAATAAATTCAGCAAACTTGGAGGCAAAGCCCCCTGGCCTGCACTTTCTGCAAGATCTTGGGCAAGTTGTTCAGTTACTTCACAATTC
The DNA here is from genome assembly GCA_026770055.1 of Myrmophylax atrothorax. Classification (NCBI taxonomy): domain Eukaryota; kingdom Metazoa; phylum Chordata; class Aves; order Passeriformes; family Thamnophilidae; genus Myrmophylax; species Myrmophylax atrothorax. The sequence continues at coordinate 57,930,865 of JAOXXN010000446.1, forward strand.
CTAATGAGAACAGCACTTTCTGGACCTACTTAGTCTTAACACTGGCCTACAAGATACCCTGAAAATATATAGAGCACCATGAATATTGATAAGATAAACAAGACTTTGGAATAAGAAATCAAGAAAGCTACCAGGGAATGTTTTCTATTTTCATTGCCTGGGGAAAGCACGATCACTATCCATTCATTTTGGCAGCATCCACCTACACAGAAGGGAAAATAGAGGGAAGCTGGCAGAGCAAGAGCTCCAGCTCAGGTCTACAAGGATATACCACAGTGAAATTTGCCCACAGCAGATGTATCTTTATAAAGAAAAGGGCCTGGATCCCATGGTGGCTGACCAAAAGATAAATCCAGGAACTTCCAGGCAGCTGAATCTACAGGATCATCATTCTAACAGCACCGTCCATTGAACTGAGAAGTCAGCCCCACACAAAAACCCAAATCAGCCAGATGGTCTCCTGTCACTGTGCAGACCGCTTGGTATGAGGCAAATGGCCTTTGTATACTTGTCTTCTGAAGTGTTGCCTAATTTGTTTTAACTGTTTAAAAATTAAGGCCATACTCAACACTTTAGCTACTCTTGTTTGTTTGCTTCATTCTGTTAGTAAGTACTAAATATTTAAAAAGATCTTACAAGGCACTATCTAACAGCAGGTTCAGCTCTTGCTATGCTGCACATTAATAATTTAAACCACCCTGGAATAAAACTGAAGCCTAGAATAGTGCATTGGTATAACCTTTATATTACACCTCTGTGTGCAGGTAGATCAGAGATTATAGTAAGGGGCTTCTGAGGCTGTGGTGAGATGGTTCAGCCCATAAGGACCTCCCCATTTACACCTCCCTCCTCTCCTTCGCACTCCTTCCGCACCTGTGACTCCAAAAGCCAGCTGCCCTCTTCCCCCTGCAGCTCTCCCTCTTCCCTATTTGCTCCACGCACCTGGGAAAGCTGCTTGTCACTCTAGGAACACGGCAGCAGTCAGCAGTCCTGCCGCCTCCAGGTAGGTGATGCTTTATCACAGTGCCACAGGCTGACAGGCAAGGGACATACAGGCATCTCCCCGTGCATTGAAGGAGTAACAGTGTTACCACAGCAGACAAGCTGTAGGTTGGCCCTTCCCACTCCTTTAGAAAATTCCCTTCCCTTCAGGGGAATTCTCGTAAGAGTTTCAGTTTTTATTACTAATAGCTGTCTTGCTTGCTTGTTCAGCAGCTCTCCTTTCACGGCATTCTCATGGTTATCAATACATATCACTGGAGCCCTTGCAAGGGAACCAGATCTCCCAGACGGCTTTGCCAGCAGAGCAGAGGCTTCACCAAGCCCCAGAGCAGCAGACCAAGCCTCCCTTTAAGCTTTCACTGGGGACTAGGGCAGGCATGCAAAAAGGAGCTTTGTGCCTCAAATTATTTGACCTGTCAGCTTGCCCAGACATGTTCAATGGTGTTTTCACATACAAACTGACTAGAAAAGCATTGAGCCATCAAGCCAAAAAAAATTCACAGAAGTCATTTTGTGCACCCACAACTAAGGTCACAAAGGCGGCTGACACAGGAGCTGGGACTCTGCAAATGGAGCTCTGAGTATTTGAACAGGACTGTAAAAGCTTTGTCAAAATCAAGTTTCTGGCTACAAGTTTGTTTTTTGTTTTTTGTTTTTTTTTTAATGTACAAGTGCATAAGACTAAAATGTCAGTAAAAGAGGCAGGGAGGAGGGAAAGCAAACAAAAAGCCAGAAAATTAATACAGACTTAAGTGCAAACACCAACTTTGCCCAAGATAACCTGGCATCAGGAGGCACTGCTGGGTAACAACACTATGAACAACACAGGCACACAGGCAGAACTTTAAAAAGAGTAACATGGGAATTATTAGCACACCAGCTTGCTATTCCCCTTCAGCTCCATAACTCAAGAGGCCCCCGTTTCTGTTAAGCAAAATGCAAGACACATCCCGTGGGTAGCATTAGCCTTGTAAGTACAGCACTTCCCACACTGTTAAAAATAACCTTTCTTGTCTCTACACACTGGACTTTGGAGTTGG
>JAOXXN010000446.1:57941107-57955226 GCA_026770055.1 Myrmophylax atrothorax
ACTCTTCTCTGAATTTCTGTCTTCATTTTCTTTCACATTGTTTTCTTCTGCAACCTCTCTGATTTCTGTCTCCTGATTCTCTCCCACAATCTTCTTTTGTCCACTTGTGTTCTCGTTTGTCTCTTGATTATTGCTTCCCTTAATTTCTTCATTGTCGGTCTCTTTACTCTCTATATGATCACCTTTATTGCTGTCATCCCCTGCACCCCTTTCATACTTACTATCTTCGTCAACATTCTCTTTGCTCTCATCCCTCTCTGTCCCCTAGAAGGGGTAGTCAAACAAGTCTCTGCCTTTGAAGTGGTTTAACTCCTACATTTTTTGTCAATTAGTTATGTGCTCCAAGTCCAACACAGTATTATACAGCTACTCAGCTGAAACCTCTACTAAGAAATATCACAGGATATTTTTCATTTTGATCTTAGAAGGAAACAATTTCAACCAAATATCAATGCAGTAAGATAACTGAGCTAACTACCAAACAAAAAAACAGAGAAGTTTATAAATAGTGTAAGCTAATAGCTCACATAATTTGATTATTAGTTCTAACAAAAACCTCCCAGAAACAAATAAACCCCCATCAGCACTGGCTTAGATTATTATAAATAACAATTTCAAAACTCCAGGAACAGTCTGTATGTACACTTACAGCATAATCCTCCAGTGGCAAAAATAAAATTTGCAGCACCAAGCACTTTCTAGCCACATTTTCTCTTCATCACTTCAGTTTCTCTCTGGATTTCCATAGCAACTTCATTTACATTCACACTTACTATTTGCTTACTTCTAGGAAAAAATAGTAACATGAAAGTCAAGTAAAAAGTAGTAGAGTTGTATATAAGTGTAGCTAGTATTGGTAATCTGACTTGACCACTACACAAACACATAGTTACATCCCCACAATACATAGAAACCAGTTTCTTATTAGTTTCCTCTGCTTCACCAAAATCTAAAACCAAACCAACCAACCAAAAAAACCCAAAAAACAAAAACAAAAACCCCACCACAAAACCCCTACAACCAAACAAAACACCAAAACCCCCAAACAAACAAAAACCCATGAAGCAGAAGTCTAGAGTTTTAAGGCCTTTGATTATCATGACTGAGATTCAATAACTCATCTAATGAAAGCTTTTCTAGAAAAGCATCCAATTTCAATTTGGAGATACTAATAAATGTCAATCTCACCTACTCACACAGTAGCAAGCTCGAATGACTCCTCACCATCACCATCAAGATGCTCAGTCTCCTTCCACACCTCACTGTCCTTCCTTTGTCTTCCAGGTATTCCTCCTCCTTATGCTTTTCTCCAATATATGAAAACACTCATCTCTCATTTTCTTCCCTTACAGAAATACATGCAGAAAAGCAAGACACTTCGGCTTTAACAGCTAAGTATGTAACAGGATATTTTCCTGGATTTCCCAACATTTAACTTTTTTTTTCTGACTTCTTCCCTAAATCTCTACACCCTTTAAAAAGCATTGTGTGCTTTTCAGTACCTGTTTGCCTTCTGTGCATGATGCTGGCAATGACAAATCTTATGCCGCCAAGAAGCAATTTGTCCTCTTTTTTGCAGCACTTGACCAGAGTTTTCAATTCAGCTGTTTGCTCAGAATGAGACCTGTATTTTCTTGTAGTGTCCAAGCAAACAGGCCCTCCATTGATGTGATCCACATTATTTTTTTTACCCTGACAGTACATTAAGACTGTCTTAAATCTGCAAAACCATCACAGAAACAGATTGCTCAGAAATTTCTATTTCACATACACTATTATACCTGACAGTGTAAAGTACTAAAAACTCTTACCAAGACTCTGTGTCAAAGAGTTTGAAGTGCACAAACAAAGCAGGTATTTTGCCCTTACATTTCTTGTTCATGTTCTTGGACAAGAGAGAAAACTCTCCCTTCCACATATCCCCTAATGTACCTTGCATGCATGACAACCTCAGGAGTAAACCCCACTGATGGGGGAAAGAACAAAATGAGGCTGGCAGACAAATGGCTCATCTCCTTCTGTGCCTGAGGAATACACTACCCTGTCACTGCAACCTCATGAGGCACACTAAATATGATTAAAAGCCCTTTCCTCTTCTTTCTAAGCCAACTGGAAGAGCAACCATGGGAGACATCACACTGTCAACTCCTGCTGTAAAACATGTAAAGGCTAACTATGCCATGAGGCAGACCCCAGGAACACACACTCTTGCAGGGAATCTTTGTACACTGGAGTGGCACTTCAATTCCAAAACAAAAACCTCAGCTTCACTACATATTTATAAGAAGGAACTTCAGTTCCTTTCATTAGCCACTTAAAAAGCCCAGAGGAAGCTCTCATTGCAGCCAGACTTGGTCCTTCTCATGAAAGCTTGTCCAGCCAAGGCAGCAAAGAGCCTGGGCTGTAAGATTTAATTTCCAGTTGTTTCAGTAACAGTGTGCTATTGATATGCCCCTTGAATATTGCCCCAGAGCCAAGAACACCCACACTGTACAAAGACATAAAGCACAGTTAAATCTTTACTGAATGGGTCAATTCTTTCCTCACTTACACCAAGGCCAAGAGTATCTCCATTAAGTAAAAATTAGCAAGAATGAGACCCTGTAAGTCCCCAGGAAAATCAGGTCAGCTGCAAACAAAAGCTATTTAGAGCTTGGTTTTGCTCACTGACACTTGTAAGACAGCAAAATCCATGGAGCTGGAGGAGAGGAAGCCCTTCACAGAAGCGATTTTTCCCATCTACACAAGGCAAGAAAATAGTAAGTGCTGTCCCAGTCTTCACCATTTCTAAGTGTTGCATCAGACCTACTGTTTTTAGAAGGGGTAGATTGATGCCTTCCACAGCTACTTCAGTGCAAGATGAGAAGGACTGAAAACACAAATGTGACATGGGTACAGTTGGGTGGGCAGATTTTAGTCAAATAACATGAAAGAAAAAATATTTGTGGATAGTATTTCGCTGTAGGAATGGAAAGAACCGGTGCAATTGCCACTAATTCACATTTCTGATTTTTCACACTATTAATATAAAGGAAAAAAGTTATATTTGAAATTGTAAGTGAAGTCACAAAATGCACCTGTGGATGTAGAAATTGCTAGAACCCTTCTTGTTCACACTTTCAGTTGTTTCTAAATAACACCTGCAAATTGTAAGCAGCTGTAACCTGTTCAGAAGTTGAAAAGGTATTTACATGCTCTCAGGTTTTTTCAGCCCATGTGTTAAATGCATGTGAATAAATTTATGAGTCAGAGAGCCGTAATCATGAGCAGACAGTTCGGACTCCAACTCAAAACTCTAAACATGAGTTGCCAACAAGTTTCAAATGAAAAAGTTTTCCTCCATTTTGGACATACTAAACTTGGGAGTTCAAAAAAGGCTCTTAATGGTTTACAAATCAAGAAGTTTTCCATAAAAATTACCTGCATACTCAAACATCAGGCTTGCTAGTAAATCCTTACTAACACCACGGATTTCTGCCTCCAGACCCGAGTGAAAAATCTAACAGAACCCTTACCTCGTCAGTTAAGGAAGCTCTTCCTGTAACATTCTCTCCCTCCAAAGGATGATGTTGATGCAAACTTGGTCATCTAGATCTAGCTACATGAGATCCTCTCCAAGGAACACAGACCAAGGAGACACAATCTTCCAGTAGCAAGACACATCATTCACACGGGCCTCTTTCAGAACCAAAGGCATCCCACTGGTAATGGTGACAACAATAGCTGGAGATCCCAACACACAAACAGACAAATTCACAAGCTCCCCCGCTATTTCTCTGAAGCACAGGTTTCATTTCACAAATTAAATTAAATTTGCTGCATGAATCCTTAGGAATCCAGAATTTAATTTAAATTGCAACTTCAGCAAGACAAAATATTTAAATTTAAAATGCTGAAGGCAAGTATTTTCTGAGGGCTGCTGGAATTTCTTGAGAATTCAGAAAGGTGCATAAGGGAAGAAAGATAGAGCGCCTCTGTCTGGAAAACCCCCTTCTGCCACACCTTCAGAAAACAGAGTCACGGAATGTAAGCCCTCCCCTACACTCACCTCTGGTGGACAGAAAAAATTACCTGGATTTATCAGCATTTATCTGAAAGGATTTCCAAGATTTTTTTCCCCACCTGCTTTAAATCCCCTCAGGCACAGGAAAGGAAGGCCTCGTCTGCAGAAGAGTTTCAAAAGTGAAGCTGTGCACCAGGTTACAGGAGTCTGAGTGATACTGGGCACACTAAAGGCCAATTAGAGTCAATACAGCTAGGTCCCAATGTACTTACCACTTCATAGGTTTCTCTTTTTGACAAGGATTCCATTTACAAACCTACTCAGCAACAGCAGTCTTGTAAAGTGTACATGTAACAAGTCACAAGTTGTTCCATTTATTTGAGTAAATATCTGGTAAATAAAATCATCGGTAAACATTACAAAATTAAATACATTAAAAAAGCTTGCCAGTATACATAAAATTCACAAACATGTACTTCTTTTGAAAAATAAAATATGTTCAGAGCACCCTTGATATAAAATGCCTGACTAATGTCACCTACCAGTAAATGGTAGCTTATTGAACATTCCAGTTAGGACATTTTTCAGAAGGGAGCAGGGATCCCTGTCTGTTCTTGCTTTTACAAGTAAGAGAGCCCAAGTTAAGAAGTCTCCCCACTTTTCAGGGCAGAGCCATAAACAAAGACTATTATTCTTTGCCTATCTTTATAGGAGAGGAATCTGCATTTGATTGAGACCACATCATTAAATGCAATAGAGTATTGCAATTCATTTTGGTATCACTGCCTTTCCTCCAGTAAGAAGCAGCTTTTAAATGGTAACGGACACTTCTCTAGATAGCACTGCAGGCCCTTATTCAGTACAGGTTAGCACAGCTCCAAGACAAGGTGGAGAAGAAGTGATCCTGCCAAAGCATCAAAGTCAATCAAATAACTTTACAGTCTACAAATTAAGCCCTTAAAATTTCCAATTTTCCAATATGCTCCAGTCTAAACAAGGAGATATGATGAAATTTTTCACTCTGCTGCTTTAAGGGTATTTAGAAAAATGGCAGCACTCATTTTAGTAATCTAAATTGGTACCGTCTGGTAGCAAATTTGCAACAACCACCATTTAAATAATTTACTGTAACAAACTTTTCTTTCCATCCATGTGAAACAGTATTCACAACCCACTTTAATTTATGTACAGACAAGCACAAGAAACTTGACATCCATGAGTTAAATGTACAACCAACTTAAGAAATGTTATCCAACTAGTTGCAAGGAGAAGTCCCCTAGCTCTGTAAATTTACAAGATCTTCTGGTTCAAAGCGTAGGCTTGCTGCCCCTCATCACTAACTCTTGGATTCTTCACTTGCTTCAGTAATCCTCAGCTGGAAGTTGAGCAGCATCCAAATTGTTGATATTTTTGATTTTTAAAAAAATTGACACTTAAAAAAGAACCCTTAAAACACACAAAAGAAATTCCTTGAGTCAAAACTGAATAAAATCAAAAAAATTGTGGAGAAAGACAATTATTTTAATAAAGGTCTTGTATTCAAAGTCCCATTTCCCTTGCCATGTCTTTTACAGAGTGCTACTACTTCGAGTTATTTATATACTCTTCTTTTGAGGGGGACTGAGTTTCCTCATTCCTCTTATCCGAGATAGCAGCTCTTTGATAAATTCCTAGGGGGAAAAAAAAAGAAAGAAAATATGAATAATTTTAATGGTTCCATGATACCATGATTGAGAATTTTTAGAAAGCAAACTATATATTTTTATTTCAGTTTTTACTGCTAAGCTAGAATTTCTCTGGCCTGATTGTCAGGAACCTTATACACATATCCTCATCACGCAGCAGAGGTTGAATAACTAGCTTTTCCTAGTGAGTGTGCTGGCTCAGTTGTTAGCCATCTTTCAGGCTTCTGCTACACAGGGCCTTCTACCAACTATTGAATGAAGCAAAATCTATGGTTGGATACAGTGCAAACAGTCAAAGCACTGTTGCAGCTTAAGCCTGCACAGAAATCAGCACTCCTGCCAAGAGCGGTGTTACCCTCACTACTGTCTGTGCCTGCACAAGCATTTCAGTTGGCTGCAAGCTCAGCTGTAGCAGAAGGCTGATATGGCTAAAAGTTCAGCTGTTTTTCCTCTTGCCCTGCTGCTTTCCAGGCTGGCTTATCCCTCTGGCCAGGCTCACCACTCAGCCAACACTAATACTTGTTCCAGTCTGAGGCAAGGTAGGAACAAGGAGCCAGAGGCAGCACCACTGGCTTATGATGGGTAAAACTGGTTGCAGACCTAAGTGAATGACACTACTCTGGAAAAAATCCCAAAGCAAACCAAACCAACCTCCCAAAACAAACAAAAAACCCCACCACAACAAAACAATTCATTACCAGGTCTTTATTCACATTGATACTTTTTTCAGGTTTCAGTAGATTCTGTTTTTTAAAACTGTGTGAGAACAGAAGCTTACAGAGTTGCAGCATTATCTGAAATTCTTTTGGTATACAATTTCTTATAGTAACTGCAGATGCATTAAAAGCTAAATCACCTCCTCACTGTCACATTGGGAAAATAATGTTTGCCTCAGTACTATATAAGAAATCTGCTAGCTGTAAACATGGAATATAATTATAGATTTAGTCAGCTTGATGTGAAAAGCCAGGTTGGACAGGGCTTTGAGCAACCTGGTCTAATGGAAGGTGTCCCTGCCCTTGGCAGGTGGTCAGACTGGATGATCTTTAAGATGCCTTCCAATCCAGATCATACTACAATGCTATGAAAGAAAAAAAGGCACGCCTTTCTGTCTGAATGCTTGAAGCTAAAAATTCCAGTGAACAAACTTACCACCTAAATGACAACACAGTACCTTTCAAAAAAAGCTCACACTGAAGCAGGTACCACACTTTGCATAAGGAAAATCTCTGTAAGTGTGTATTTTAACTTGAGAAATATGCCAGGTTTTTCTACTGAGACTGCAATCCTGACAGGTATCACCCCAACAAACCAATTTCCTTTCCTGACATTTCATATATGTCTGTATTGATCTGCATGTACAATATTGCACCATGGTTATCACTGCACCAACACTACCTGTGGCTGCAACAGCAGAGCAGTATACACATTAGTGTGGTCTACAAATGCTCCCTGAGAACATTTGATATTCTGGCATCCACCCCTGAACTAAGTCAATGCCAGTTCAGGAATACATCTATGTATATCAGTATCACGCTTCCCATCTGGACAGACATTTAGCCTAAAGAGGTGATCAGAAAAATAGATTTTTTAAGACCCCAAATCCTCCCCTTCTCCTAAATCCTCTAGAAGCTGTGTTTTTCCACATAGCCACAAACCACTGGAACAATGTCCACTTTTCCCCTAAAAGATCAGAAAAGGGAGGAAGATGTGTTTACTCTAAAAATTTGCAGTTTTCAATGCAGTTTGAAAGGTCCTGTCAACCTTTCATCATTGTAATGACCTGATAGATAATGCAAAACTATGTGGTATGGTGCTGCTTGAAACATATAAACACACCTTAGGATTTTTTTACTGTCAAACTTCAGTGAAGTCCTGCAGTGAAATCATTATAGAAATAAACTCCCTAAAGTGATCCTAAAATGTTTATACTTGGGATTAAGGCCACTACTATTGCATTTCAACAGCTCTTTCCATAACAAAAGTCTATACTCCCATGTCAAAACACCAGATAAAGACAGCTTTGGGAAGGAGTGGGCTGAAGTGCATTCTTCCCTTTGAAAAACTGTATTGATTGTCTGTTCAAGCCACAAGTACTCTATACCACCTTCACTGACCATCAAGGCAGCAACAAGACACTGCATCTGGAAACTGTCCAACAGCTTCAAAGAAGTTGAAAGTAAGAGCCTTACAAGGAGGGGCATCTACAGAGTGAACAGGAACACCTGTGGTAGTTTGGGAGACACTTCTGTCACTTCTTTGCCCATTTTCTCCCACAATTTGGGAGAGTTCAGAGCAAATTTTTCTTAGCTATGGAACAGACAGTGGTCAGCTGCTTTTCAATGTGACACTGCAGCAAGAGAAGGGAACTCCCCCATTTGTGCTTTGAAGAGGTATCACAAGCACTTTCTTTTACAATTCAAAATATTTGCTTGAAGTTTCCAGGCAAGTTTGACACCACCTGGAAATTTCTTAGTGCTGCCAAAAAAACCCAAACTGTAGCGACAACCCCTTAAATAGATCTGAGGTAACTGTGGCTATTCTTAAGGCAGAGGAAGCATTCATTTGAAGACGTACATACAATAATTTACAATATTTTACTCCCCAGGAGTTATTTTTTCTTGAAATAAGGGTCTGCAGTACCAAACAGTAACACACAACAAGACTTTTCGTATATGGCTGACATTTTGTGTAATGCAGTAGGGCTATTGTGCACATCCCATGGGTGTATAAACCACAGCATTGGTTCAGCACATTTCTGATTTGAGTATCATTTTGCATCTGACACTTGCATGGAACTGGCTGTCATTAACACAGTTGCACTCCGGTGCTTCTGCCTTTCTTGCTTTGCAGCTCCTCATGAAGGAAAAGGCAGCATTCTAGAAAAGGTGTACATTTTCCCTCATAGGGGCTGGAAAGGAGATTTCACAGCATTTCAATAAACCTTCCCTTTATAACTAACTAACTACACTCACTCACTCAGCTTTATGACAGTAATACCCTTTTTTTTTTCCTTTAGCCATCGCTCAAAAATTGTAGTTTTGTTCCTTGTGGCCATTTCGGTCTAGGCTTAATATACACATCTATCTCCATCTCATACACAAAAATCATTTTACATAGAGCAGTATATTGAAATTCCCTCCAACAAGATATGCTGAAATTTGGCATCTGAAAGCTGATCGTGTACAAATCTATGTTAAAAGCAGTCCTGTAACACAGGTTGAATTATCTATGTACACTGATTTCATTCATAGAGTTGAAAAACATGTAAGAATAGTTCAGCTAAAGATTCAAGAACGTATTAATTATTCCTTGGATGGTTACAGCCAGGAATAAACAGGCTACATCCACTATTAATAGAAGAAAAATCCCATATCACCACTTTGTGCATTGACAAATAAAATAAAAAATATTTTTTTTAAAAAAAGAAAAAAATTACACAAATGCAGTGTAAATTCTCTTTACAGATATTCTGCAAGGAGACACCTTTGTTAAAAGTGTTGAGAGTCCTGTTAATTTTTACTACTAGATCACTGTTTCTAAAAGAATTCTAAAGGCAAATTTAAATGAGAGACAGAGACTAAATCTATAGTTCATTTGAACTAATCTATATTCAGCCTTAGGAAAAAAAAATAGAGACGACAAACAAAGGTGAAATGATGCTTCAGGAAAAGGGAGAAAATCACTTCACCCCTCTGCTTCAGTGGTGTGACTCATTGTTTTAATGAGGTCGTTTGCCAGACAACGAATTCCAGGCTTGTTCTCAAGTCTTCCAATTAATTCTGGAGACTAATCAGGCGCTGTCTCTCCAGATTTCTCTTCCACAAACAGTTCACATGTAGTAGGACTAGTTCTTAAACTGAAATTTAGAGTTTCTAGTCCTGCTTCACTAGAGCATGAAATGAATCCTCAGTCAACTGTCCTTCACAGCTTTACTTCCCTGCAGCCAAGTAAAAAAATCAAGATTTCCTTAACTGGTTGCCCAGGGCTATTTCTTGGAGATGGCCTGACTTGTTGGATGTAAAAACTCAAGTCAGCCTGGAGAGCAATCCCACAGCTACTTGTGGAAGAAACTAAACAAGCCACTGCAATTTTTTGCTGCCTGGTGAAAGGATTGTCTTGCACAGGGCCAGGAGTTGGACTTGATGATCATAATGGGTCCCTTCCAACTCAGCGTATTCTATAATTCTATGAATAACTCAAAAAAAAAAAAAAAAGAAAAAGAAAGAAAAAAAAAGAAGCTGCCTGAATAGCAAGCGGGGAAAAAAGGAAGAAGAGGGAGCCCTACCTGTCCTACTGCCAAACACCTTCCCTTCAACATAGGCTCAAACTTGAAGCCCATTGTATAGAAAGAAAGGAACTGACAATATGCAGCAATTTAGCTCCTCGGTGAGCCCTGTACAAGGCACTAACTACATACCACAAAGCTTAGCCATGGTAAAGACCTGCAGCCCAGTTATCCTCCAATTCAGCAGCATGTAAACAAGAACAGCTTAGTCTTGTCAAATCACCGTTTACTGCTCCATTCTTGGAGGAATATTGCTGTGGGTATTTATAAGATGTATTCATGAGTACTTGCAGAAATGAAAACATGAAAGCTTAATTCTATCCAACATTGTGGTACAATATAGGGCAGATCTCAGCAGGCACATAAACAGTTTTAATTCACTGAATCCAGTGGTCAGATGGATGAATAAGAAATAATGTTTTATTAGAAATTACTTTGTCTGCATTGCTTTTAAATGTGCATGTTTCTTAACCTTTTTACTTTAGAAATTGTCTTATTTGATTTCAAGTAATATGGGCACATAATACAGTTACTGGGACTTAATAATTTACCACACATCAGCTGCCCTGCAATAAATGTCTATGAGTTCCTAGCCTCACCAAGATGGCAGTGCACTTTGGCTTTAGGACACATCTGTAGTGACTATTGCTTTGAATGGCTATCATACATATTGCTGCCTTGCCACTACAATAAGAAAAATAGCAACATTCCCGTGAAATAATTCATTACATGGTAGGACCAAAATAAACACATGATTCTTTGAAAGTTCAGGGGTTCTATTTCAGAAGCATTTCATTTTCTAGTCATGCCTACAAACTAAATACATATATTATCTGAACAAAACAGTTTTGAGCTTTAAAAACCACAGTGCCTAGATGACTCTACAAAGTTGCATCACAAGCCTGTCATTTGCTCCAACTAGGAATTAAACTTTGGGAAATATGCAGAAGCATAGGCATCCTACGTTTTTTAAAATTAAGTGTTAAAAACTGCTGAAATAGTCCAGTCACTGAAGAAATTGAGTAGTCAATCACTTAAATCTCTGCTCTGGTTCTCCAGAAAATATGCCCAAGAATTAAACACAGGTTTTCTTCAAATCGTATTGAAAATTATTATTAACTCTAAGTTGCCAGTAATGCAACTTTCTTTAATGATGCAACTTCATCTCCTATTTGTCCCATTTCGCACTGAGTGAAGAATTGTACTAACAAAATGGTCTGGATAGATTTAATCCTGCCCGAATGGGAGAGATCTCCAGTTCATTCATCTGAAGCTTTACATACTTCTACAATAAAAGAAAGAAGTAAATAAACAGCAAATCTAATTTACCCAGTTCTCTTCAAACATTCATCATCTGCAGGCATTGTGTTGCTCAGCTGCTTCTTTTGGAGTCAGTAAGCATAAAAATTGCCCATTCATTGGCTTTCTCCCCCATAGTAGTTTAAGAGCTTCCTTATCATTTCTCCTGTCATCACTTTGACAGTCCCACCAGCAGAAGCTCTAATTCACACCAACCACAAATATTTCAGATTTTCTCCAATGCCCACTCTGAATGAGTGGCTTTGCTGCTACCAATAGCAAAGATACAGTAACATAGACTTAGTCAGCCTTCTTCAAAGCATATGCCTTGACAAAACTTCATTGATTTCACAACCACAACAGTTTTCCTATCCTAAATAGAAGTCTATTGTCAAGTATCTAAACCTTACCATTAAGACAGCAGATTAAATTTCTTTGTTATGTTCACCACTAACATGAGACTCAAAATTCCCTGTGGCCTACATTAAGATTCTCCATCACATAGACAGACCTGAGACAGCAACTTGACAAAGGTTCTACAGGTGACACACGGAACTGAATGAAGAACTGGCTGCTGTGGCACACAGATGATGCAGGACGCTGCTTCTGCTCCCTGCTACTCTTCAATCACAAAAGTTCAGAGCCAAAATTTGGTTGTGGCACTGATTTAACAAATACCATACCCTTCAAGTTTGTGTGCACGACCCTTTAAATAAAGTTCCCACATTAAGCATATTTTCAAACAAATTAAACCAGCCATAACTGCTACTTTAGAAAAGCTTTTAATATTCTACAGCCCATTCAACACTCTAGCTGTATTTCCTTTAGAAGAAAGGTTTCGTAACAGTTCCTTATAACTTACTGTCAGCTACTATATTTGACCAAATTATTAAGGAGGCTGAAAATTCTTTCCATTTTTCAAGTGACCTGGATAACTCTGTTTCCTCTGATGAAAAGTCAATCCAGAACACAAAAATCCCTCAGTCTTTACTTAGCCTTTAGTCTAAATGGAAGACCCTAAGCAAAACTGACTTAAGATATACATTTGCAGGTTTGGAGGGGTTTTTTTAACAGATAGGGTAAGAGCTTCAAGTTATTAAGCTTTCTGCCTGTACTGTTTTTCTTTATGTTCTGAATAGCAGAGATACCATATTACATAACTTTTCCCTCAGTTAGGGATCACTGCCTTTTTCAAACTGTGTAACTCTTGATGATAAAACCCTAGTGCACTTGACTGCCTGTATTTGATTGATCAGGAGAAATTCCATCAGCTCATATCCATTTTCCACAAATCTTCTAAAACTCCTTTCACAAGCCAATTACCTCAATAGTTTTGAATGGTCTGCAAATATAAAGGATTTCAGATTTTCTAGGCAAGGTGTGGGTCCTCATATAGAAATTTTAAGCCAACGTAAGGGCTGTTCTTAGTGCACACATGGCAGATTAAAAACCAATATTTTTAAATGGTCTAGTAAAGAGTCATGCAGTATTACATGCCATAGATGAAGAAAAGCTGTTGCTTTGAAAATAGTGCTGGGAAGTGCTTGCTCATTTTGGCAACTATCCTAATAGAAGAGTGGATTAAGTACTCCTTGGCTATCTCAAAAGATTGCCAAGGAAGATGGATCTTCTCCCAGATAAGGGAGCTGCCTCCATCCCATCAGCAGAGGACTAAGGACACAAGTCACTACTCCAGTATTAAAATGTCACCTTGATCCAAGTGCCTTGAGGGCAGTCAAGCACATGTCTCCAGGATGTTGCTTCCTGTGAACTGCCATGCCAACTTAATTTACCAGCATGGCACAAGTATTTCCTGTAGTTCTGCGACCAAGGTTTCCAGGGGAAAACTCACTAACATCTGTCATGTACCCTTACCAGCTCTCTGAAATTTGTCCTCGCACTGTGTTAAGCTTCATATTACATGTTCAATGAAGAAGGAACAGTAAGTATTAGAGGTCTTCATCTGCCCTCAGATAACAGAGAGATAAGAAGTCAGCACATGAATGACTGTTAAACTCTTGACAACTTTTTCCTCCCACTCAGTCATGATGACAACTTGCTCTCATTACCCTGTGAGAAAAGCCACGTCAGGCTCCATATGCCATATCAGTCTTCACACCTGTCTTAAGAAAAAACACCCATGTTCAAAGGCACTTGCTTAGAGAAGGCTGGAGGAGGCTGACAGGGGTCATCGTAGTGCAGCATTACGACAGTAAGACATCTGAAGAATTGGCACTATGGCATCTCTGCTATGGGAGATGTGTATTATCTACAGTAAAGAAACCAAGGTACAACACACAACAAGCTTCACAAGTGTTATCATGTGAGTCTCTCTGGGTCAACTTCCTGCACTGCCAAAAAGTTTGTACCAGTAATTATAATAGCAATTATGGAGAATTTTCCCAATCTACCATAGGAATCAATAAAGATGGAAAAGCCTTGAAGAAAGCATCTGATGGACCAGGAAGTTCCCATTCAACCACACCAGCAGTTCTTCCTCACAGCCTGACTATTCTTAAGCCCCAGTAATTTATCTGGTTACAGCTGCAGATATTATAGAAGAATCAACCTTTATACAGCCTCTTTTCAAAAACCCAACACCTGGCTTCTAGTCACACACAGCTGAAAGGTCTCTGATTAGGGGAATCCTATAAGCCACACCCTTTATTAACTACTCTGCAGCAGCCACTTGTGGGAAAGCACTGACCTTAAAAATGGACCCAAGAAACTAACCCATTACCTAGAATTTTGAAATTTTTTTTCCCTCAGTGAGTCCAAGGGGTTTTTACAATATTTACTCTTCCTAGTAAACACACATTATTATATGACAAGTAGACTAAATTT
>JAOXXN010000446.1:57955368-57973225 GCA_026770055.1 Myrmophylax atrothorax
TTTTACTTTAAAAGATGAAATTAAATGTTTTAATATTGAAGAACACAGCCCATCATGCAAATATTTTAACCATCTGATGAGAATTGCTTAGTTTTTCTACAACATGACAGCTTTAAGCATCAGTATAGTCAGTATGGACATTACAGAGACAACACTGATACTTCAGGTGGAATGACCAGCAGTTCCTCCATAGGGCCCAATCGTGTTCCTACTGTAACTGACAGGCACAAACATTTCCAGGGTATAAAGCCCCAAGTCCATTAGCTACACATTAACATTCCTCTAATTCCTTTATCATGAGTATAAAAATAAAGTTACTTTATCTTGGACATAGCTACAGTTTCTACACATGAACGGTATTTAAGAAGTCTTCTACTTTACCTCTGTTGGTTTGTAGCAATCTA
Source organism: Myrmophylax atrothorax (assembly GCA_026770055.1). Classification (NCBI taxonomy): domain Eukaryota; kingdom Metazoa; phylum Chordata; class Aves; order Passeriformes; family Thamnophilidae; genus Myrmophylax; species Myrmophylax atrothorax. Next base: position 57,955,773 of record JAOXXN010000446.1, read on the forward strand.
CAAGAGTTTCCTAGAAGAAAATACGAAAGTGTCAGTTCCCATATAGAATAACAGTGAACATAAAGTCACAGTATGAAACACAAGAGAGGAGGAAAAGAAAAGAAGCAAAAACCAGGAATCACTGAATGAAGATGCTACTGAAAACCAAGTGTTGTAGCAAGTCATCTTTGCTCCCTAGACAGATCAGAATGATTTGCAACAGGAGAGAAATAATGGCTTCTTCCTCTGGGTAGGAAGTTACAAAATTCCTCTCTCCAAGACAAATAGAGAGGAGGAGAAGAATCCAAGAACATTTCTCCCAGCAACAGACATGTGAAAGGCAGCTTTCTGTGAGGGCATCAGAGTCTTTGTAGTGCAGAAATAGAGATGTTAGTTATTCCTAGCAGGGCATTCCTAGCAGGGGAGCTGCTGCAGCTAGTTTACACAGAAGCAGCAAGGCTATTAATGAATGCTGAGTAAACAGCCCAGGAAAATGCCCCACCTCTCTGTGGCTGGCTAGTGGGCACTGAGAAAAGGGTGCCAACTAAAATCAGATGTGCTGCATCCAAGCACCACATTAGTCACCTCCCAGAAGCAAGCTGAGGGCAAACCACGACTCTGGAACAGTTTTCCTTTTAATAAGGCATATGGAAAGATAATAAACAGAGAACAGAGACCCTTTCTATTGGTTTTATACCTCGATTTAGATAGATGATGGGTGGATGGATGGGGGGGGGGAGAGAGAGAGAGAGAGAGAGAGAGTGACTGATATTTCTTTTCTTCTTCCACTCCATTCATTTGCTTCTACCACACACAGGATTCAAATAATTAGAGACCTGGTTTGAATTATGTAATTTCAGCAGATCACTTTCAAATTTCCCTACTAATTTCTGTTCCTGACCATCTTACCCTTTCCTCAAGATTTTTGACCAGTTACTCCAAGGTAGCTTGATGGGTTCCAATTTCTAGCTAGTATAGAGAGAGAAATAACTGCCAATAGTCTAAGGACAAGGGAAGATTTCTGGTCTGTATATGCATGCACATATATTTCTGCTGCTGAAGTGAATCACAGAAACTATCTGGTCATCATAACTGACTCTCAGCCATATAGTTTTTCTATGTGACTGTGTTTTGGGGTTTTTTTATGTTTTCTCTTCCTTATTCTATACACTTGTACAAACCAGAATGAGGCTAATATGGCTTAGCATATTTCCCTATATTCCTAGATTCTTTGAACTTTCATTTACTCCTGTTATCACCTATCTTCCAGAAATCTTATTTAAAAGAATTTTGATTACCTTTGAACAGTCCAGTAGATCACGCTAAACTCAGATCTAAGAATCTCTCAGCTCTAATTCAACATTTACAGTGGATTCAATCAAGCACTAAATAAGGATCCAGATGCATTACTTCAACTCCATTCTGATTTAAAATTATGAAACAATATTACCTGTAATTTGAGAGCTCTTTCCTCTTCATTGGCTGCATCAAGAAGGTCATCAATGTCAATTTCTACTTCAGGCATCTCTTCTTCCTGTAAAGAAAAAATACCCACTAAGTTCATAGATCTATCCTTTAACTAACCTCAAAAGCATCACCGTGATAGCACACAAGCCTATCTTTCTGGAGCCAGACAAGGAAGTCAGTAAGGGATTATGGCTTGATTCTTTGCTCCCAGGCCAGCAGAAGGCAAAGCCTCAGCCACACAGTAGGTGATGGCTCTTAAGTAACCCTTCACTCACAGCCGGGAGGTATGTTACTAACTCATGCCCAGCAGCACAAGTCATGCTATTCTCACAGGACTCGGCAAGAGGATGAAGAGGAGGTCAGGGAAGACGAAGTAGATAACAGCTGCAGCAAGCTACAAAATTGCTTTGAAAGCATTCTTGATTGAACTGCTTATTTTGTTAACACTGGGGAAGATCTCCCTTGCTTAAAGCTGGCTTACAAGGATGACACACATGTTCCATCAGAGGAGCTCAGATTTTCAGTGCTGCAGTGAAGCACAAAGTGTGAGGCATAGGGTATTTTACAGAATTTTTCTTAAACCTCCTTTACCCACACACTTCTCCCTTTGTATCACCAAACATCAGCTGCACTGTTCCCTGAGTCAGAGCAGCAGTCTACACATTTTGAAGGACCTCGAGCTCTGGAATCCCAGTGAGAATTCATCATCCACAGATATTACCATTTATTGCATTTTCAATTATGCAAAAAGTATTCTGCTGGCCACTTTTTGCATTTTCTCATCAAAATTGTTATGCAGCACTTCACTGTACATATAAAACTTTGGTCTCAGCCTCTTGGCCACACCAAGTCCAAATCTGACAGTGCCCTCGGGGCCATGGACACACAGCTCCTCTGTTGCCCCTCCTCCATTCAAGCCAACACACAGGCACTGGAAGACTGTCCTCTCCCACATAAACACTGTCATCGATCCACTCACTGACACAACATCATCTTGTCACGTCCTGAATGAAAGCAGGGACCTGGAAGCCTCCAAAGTGGAGGGTGGATTTAAGAGTCAGACAATAAGCAATTTAAGAGTCAAGCAATAAGACCACTATCCCCATCAGCATCTGTCTTCTTGAACCCCATAGACACTTTTCAAAAACCTTTAAGAAAGCATTTTGACAAAAAAAAATGATGGTTCCAGCAATTTGCAGAAGTTTCAACAATTGTGAAATAACTTAACATTTCCAATAACAACTGCCCCAGCTAATACTCAGCCTGGAAGCAAGGAATCAAGCCATCATCCCTTAAAATTACTCTTGTACTGGATAAAAGATGAAACTAAACATTAGCAAGGAATTAGCTTGAATTAATACAAACTAGCTTGAATTAATCTAACAGAAGTTAAGCACCAAAGAGGCAAATAACAACCTGTATCAAAAACTCCAACTAAAATGCCAACTGTTCAACATCTTTTTGAGTGTGAGGAGGAAGGAGAGAAGTTGGTGATTAAGTTCCTCATTCCCCATCTCTAAAGTAAAGTGTGCAGGAACATGATAGCACAGTTGTTCGGGCCTTTAGACCCAATGAATAAAAATACAGGACGAACACTCTTTGCCCAGTTAGCAGGTTCAGAAAGGAAGCATGGACTCTTGCTAAGATGAATCAAAGATACTAGTTACTGTAATACAATCTGGCAATAAGGGAGTTTCTAGCCTAATGCTACAGACTCATTAGCAATTTAAACAAGGAGAAGAGGAGAGAAGTCTTTCACAGACTAAAAAGATACTCAGCAAAAGCCATTAGAATTGGAAAGGATAAAGACTAATCCATAACTAAGTGGCACACTTAGTAGCTCACTGTCCTGACTCTATGCTAATTAGCACATCACACCAAGAACCAGAAATTCCTCAGATAGTAAACCTCCTGAACATTTTAACTAAGCAGCTAATCATAAATACTGTTAAGACAAGGTGCCTGGAGTTACTGTTAATACTGTAAACTTATCAAAATACACATTCATTGACCTGTGTAAATGCCAATTGCACACCTGCCTGCATTCAGATGTGCTGTTCAACACATTGGATATTTTGTTAGGTACACGTTTTGAACTCTTGTCTGTTGGAGCAGCATTCTGCAAACTGAAACACTGAAAAGCAACAGTAAGGGGGAATTGCCTATAAGGTATATAATTCTTTTTTGTGGTCACACTTCATTGGAGCTGAGTGCTCCTGAAAGGTTAGTTTTACTCTGATTGGTACCAATTAAGTGGGAGAAATCCTTACTTCTATCCCACTTCACTCTTATCTTCTTCAAGTCAGCTTTCTCCTACATCTTCAAGGTTCACAGTGCCATCAGTCCAGAGGGCAACTGTACCAGCAATGCATTCAAGCTTTGGTGTAAGATGTAACACAGCTCCTTTACATCACAGAAGGCCATAAAAAAAGAAATAAATACTTCCGAAATGAGGAACTTTAGTTGTGTCTGACATACTGCCATTCAATTAAGTTACATTTTCTGTAAAAGATCATGTGTATCATCTTCACCTCACAGCAGATTTGAACTCTGATACACAACACAAATGGAGGGGGAAGCCCAAAAAGGTAACCCTTGCTCTTATTTTTGGCTGAATGAACAAACATGACCAAAATATTTTTTCTCCATCTGAACTACTGTGCCTGCATTATCTCAAGAGTTTTATGTTAGGCATAAAAAACACACCCTTAGGTTAGGAGCCTGACTGCTCCACAACAGCTGTAATGACTGGGGGAAGGAATACAGTCATGTCTTCTGTTTCACACATTTTATCGGTGAAATAAAAGTGGTTGTTCCTACTACAATTAAGCAGCTCGATACAGATTAGGCTGGGGCAAGCCTGAAAGAGTCTGTGCATAGACAAAGGATGGTATTTTGAGGGTCTTGTTACTGTCCTGAGGCTGTGCAAAAAAACCCAAAGCACTGCCATGTTCTGCTCCAGAGAGAGGGAGACAAGGTGGTGCAAATACCACATAATGGGAGAGGGGGAAGAAAACACAAGCAGCATGCTGACAAGGGAGCAGCCCCCAGGAAAGCTAAAATAGAAGAGGTGTGGGGGATTTGGCTGCAAACACCTAACAATTGAAACACTTGGGAGAGGGGAGAAAGGACACTCTTCTTTTAAGCACCCTCTCCAGTTTGCATTAACAATGAAGACAGAACATGAACTGATTTCTGCTCCAGTATTTGAAAGTCAAAAAAAAAATCAAAGTTAGTTTCCACAATATTCAATGCAACTTAAATTCAACCTTGCATTGAAAGACAGCCCCATGACTCTCTAGGCTGCATGAACCCTTTTCAGGCTACTGGCAAAAGACCTTGGGCACTAACGTGCATTAAGTAGTAAATAGCTGTAGCAATTTAAGACCTTACAACCTCTCCAACTGTCAGAGGTGATCACAGCCCCAGTGGTGAATGGAGCAGAAACAAGTGAGCATCCTTCAGTGGGAGCAGAGAAAAGCCTTTAAAACCAGCTTTCACAGCAGCTTAAACCAAAGAGTTGGATTTGGCAGGAGCATCTTGAAGAACACTTGCACATTCCAGTCTGCTGACCCTGAGGAGAGCACCTCCAGCACAGCAAAAGCAGGTCTGACATCATTCCAAGTATTTACTGATTAAACATTTATCTGAGACTTAAAAATTCAATGGGCAATAGTTGCCCTATGGATAACTTCCCACTATAAATCCAGCTCTCAAATTAGCCTGTTATCCCACATCCTCACTGCCCATTCACTCTGCATCATCTCATCTGCAGTTCTGGGAAATAATTAAAGAGGCTTGTTTGGTTTTTACTTTAGATTTTAAATTTGGAGAAGAAATGAAAAGTTAAATACAGCAAGAAAAGTTAAAGCCAACATTTGTAGAGTGATTTGGGAAGTAACAGGAAAGGACAGCAAGAGAAAAATTAAGGAAAAGGAAAGAAAGACAATCATACAATTCAGATGCATGTAAGTCTCAGATTGTATGAATCAGGGATTTCTCTCAAAGTCCTGGAAGATGCCAGTGTAAGTGATCAAACCTAAACTAGAAAATAGGACCAGTTTTCTAGAAATATCCATTTAATATATGAAAATATTTATTTATTTTACAGCAGGCATTTGCTGGGCATCTAATACAGCTAGCTCTAAAGTTCATCTGCAGACATGTGTGGCACTGTAATACAATGGTTTATGTCTCAGGGTGATAAATAAAAGTGCCATAAATTACCAGGACTAGAAGTCATTGATTGCATATGTAACCTGGTGGGATTATGTATGGATTGCAATTAATCCAGGTAAATGAATATGACCAAATAGTAATTTGTAGAAAACACAAAGGAAAAACTCATGTATTCCCTGCCTCAAAGCCTTCAGTTGTTTTGGGGACCTATGGGTCATGGCAAAGTGAATAAAAGAATAAAAAAAGGAAGTTTAGGTGATCGAAAATTATTAATCCAGAATCAAAGAAAGCTTTTTTTTTTCACTTAAAGCCAGTCCTAGTTAAGTGGAGAGTCAAAATACATAGGTAAAATAAAGGTATTTGCAAGACAAAAAAATTGTTCATGTCTATTGATTGGATTAGGAAAGGACGTTGAAGACAGCAACAAGAGACTTGTGAAACCTATGGTAGGAACAAAAATCCTCACTGGTACAACCCAATTACTAAATGACAGCATGTTTTCTCCAATCCTAAAATATTGACAGCAGTAATGCCATAGCAGACATGATGATCTAATATTAGATGTGGAAAAAAATTATCCCTCATTTCTGTTGGTCCAGGTGAAGCAATTCATGCAACAGTGAATATTAGTTTGTACATCTGATAATCAGCAAACACATTTAGCATGCTGCTTCCCAGTATGATACAACCTTTATCATGCAGTTACATATTATTTTCTCCCCCATCAGCACTTATCTCATTAGCAACCAGTCACTGAATGGGAAATCTCAAAAGCAATGCCGTGTGAGGCCCCACACTCCTGAGCTCATGCTATCCAGTCTTGGCTCTAACTAAGAGTTAGAAAAACCCATTTTGTACCCAGTCTGTTCTAACCAGAGCAACAGCCTCTTCCACCTACAGGAAGTCTTATTCAATGAACAGGAGTGATGGAGGAAAGTAAAGTGCAGACACATTCAAGTCAAAGTTACCAGATTTGTCCACTCATTTTGAGTCAATGATCCTACTGTTTCTGAATAATCATAATTTATCTGTAGCAGTGTGGTTATTTAACAGAAACCTTGTCCTGTGCTGAGCCTGTCTTCAAGCCTGACATCATATGGGTTCAGTGGAATATATAGAAAAGAAGGGACACTGAGTGCACCCCTGCCAACAGAATGGCTAACACAAGCTGCCCAGTATCTCACATCTCCATAACATGGTACGAATGGATGGATAAAAGTCAAGGAGATGGTGTTTCATCCATATGGCTCAGATCTGGCCTACCCTCACTCTGGGAGCTGGCAGTCCATAGCCTTGCATTCACACCACTAGAGGGAGGTAACACTTTGCAAACACAGCCAGGACCTCTCAAGCTGCTGGTAGAGTATGGAAAGGTCTTTTGAGACCTAGAGGCACTTCTTGGGTCGGGTGAATAACAGTCTAACATTTGTCCTCAAGTACACATAGCCCTCTGCTCCTGTTCTTAAAAATGTAGCCCTCAGCTTTTACTCTCACAGCTTGGTTCCTGCAAAGCCTACCACCTCTGCTCCTACTTTTTGGGGTATTGCTTCTACATCCATCCAATGCACCTTTTCCCTGCAACTGAGGGCCAGAGAAGGGACCGCTTTAAGCAGAAGAAGGAGCAACTCAGCTCACAGGAGCTGTGACAAGGTCTCTCTGCCAAGATGAACTGCAAGAGCCCAGTCCCTTCTAGCTCCCTACTGAGCAAGTTCATTCACATATGACAATCTTTGAGCTCATTGCCAAACTTTAACAAGTTCAGGCACATGACAAGAACAAGTGAAAGAGATGGGGAAATGCTTTATTAAACTGAGAACACTTTCATAAACAGGCCACAGGAATCTCCGACACACAGCAAATCTGGCCCCTCCTAAATTCCCAAGATCAGACATACTAGAGTTTCAACTCAGCTGTTCAAAGTCTTCATGTAATGTGGAAAACCGCTCCTTTTTTGCCTCCTGATTTTAGTCTCAACATCAGAAATAACAGAGGTCTTACCTAAAAACCTTTCCAAGATATTCCATCTGAGGCAGGCATATACTGAGAATGCGCTCAGCTCAGATTATTTCAATTTGGACAAGTTTAACAATTTTAATGTGTGTTAGCCAGTTGTTAAATCAAGAGTAATGTCAAGAACAATGCTTACAGGGCTCTGCAGGGAGCACTACACACCTTGCTATGAAGCAGAGAGGGAGCTTACCTAGGAGTCATCAAAGTCCAGCAATGAAGCTGATGGAACAAACTTGCAGAAAAGGTGAGAAAGATGGACAGATACACACTATGATAGTGTCTACACAGGCAGGCACAGCTGGACTGCAACTTGCTCAGCCAGTGTGCACAAACTGAATGGTCCAGAAAATACAGCTGCATTAGGGCAGCTTTCAGACCAAGAGAATAAACCCTGTTGGCAGAGCACGTGCATTCCAGTGCCACAGTTTATTAAGAGAGCAATTAGATTTACAGACCAAAGTATACCCACATCCACCCAGCTCAGAGAAGTCAGCTAAAGGCTGTCTGCATTGCCAAATCACCCTATTTTGGTTAGTAGGTAAGTGGGCAAATAGCCTGAGGCTCATATTAGGAAGTGCACGTCATAATACAAGGAAATCTCAATAAGGAGATCTGTTGGAGGTTCGTGTCTGAACCCCAGGAACAGGGAGCAATCTCAAGCTCCAAGGTTTAAAGCGCAGCCTAACAGCATCCCAGAATCCATGTCAGTATGCAACTTAGGTGTGTGTTGCTCCCAGACAAAGACACATTATGTGAAAAAGCACAGGATTGCATGTTGAAAAGGGTATCACCAAGCTCCTTGGACAACTGGAAAAGCATACCCATCCTGCAATGTAGCCAACCCTCTATGAAACAGCATGTTATGAATTCTTGGCCTTCTCCATCTACCACCATCTCCATTATCTCTTCCTGCCATACAGGTAGCAGATCAGTTTGAGCAGTATGTCCCTTACAAGCAAAAGAGACACGCAAAGTTTTGTTTTAATAAGTCTCCATAATGACAGGTTTAGAGATTTGATACAGTCAAACAACAGGAAGATGCTCCCTCTGTGAGTTATACTACCTGAAAACAGAGCTTGTCAATCAGTACTCTTGCAAGTTGCCTAGAAAGCATTAAGTCATGAGGGTCACAGGTTTGGGGGATTTGATTTTAGGTAGTGGGACAGAGGAAGGAATTCAGAACAGAATGATGTCAAGCAGGACACTTGCTGTATAAGGATATCACCCTAGGCAAACTGGGACACTACTCCAGTACGTTAGTGTTACATACCAATAGCCAAGAACAGCTCCAACTTCCTTACTTAGAAACTTACTCAGATTACAAAGAAAACAACTTACTTGCTTAGATTGCAAAGAAAAGACACAGTGCAAAACAAATTTTAAAACTTCCGGGAATCTCTTAAGTATAAGGACATCTTAATGTTCATCCTGAATGTACCAGGAGTTAGGTACAGCTACAGCCTCAGAATTCAAGTGTAAACGAAAAATACACTAACAGGGTAATGGCTGTATACACAAAACACAAAATTCTAGTTAGGAACCTCATCAAAGCAATTAAGAGCAACTGATATTTTTAATAAGTAGGGGATGAGCACCCACTGAAGCCAAGTTCTTCCATCTCATTACTGAAGCTGGCTCTTTCTCTTCCCTCAGTCACTGTAAACCATTGTTGCTTGTTTCAAGCTGGCACTGCCACAGATCAGTCTCTCCTCTTGGCTCTCAAGTGACAGTAGAGCAGATGAAGTAGGCAGATGCTATTCCAATTCCAAGTTGCATTCAAAGAGTCAGTCGTTCTAAGGGCTGCACCCCAAAGGTTTTATTGTAAAATAGCACACAAGTACACAAAAAAGGCAACAGCACAATCCTGGCACTTAGGTGGTACACCAAGACACAACTCTGTTGTACTGTTATTGAGGGGTACTGCACATGTGGGGTTTCTCTATCAGCAAGGAGGGATTAGGGTTTGGGGCAGAATAGGAACATCATCCCGCAATGCAATTCCTGTGAAAGTTTCCTTTATGGGCAAGCCTTTCTGAAAGAGGACAGTGAAGGGACATCCACATCCAGAGCACAGGTTCCTCCACCCAGTTTCCCAGAACGCAAGCCTGCCTGCACTGACATTCAACGCAGAGGCAGCTGCTCTCTTTGCAGATGCCACTGCAGCTTTGCCTTTCCTTCAATTAGAAGGCTAGAGGGCAGAAAGAGAACAGCGACACACCATGATTTCCCCTAGACAAACTCCTTACAGCTACAGGCACTTAAGCCAGGTGTTAGCTCCTACATCACAACAATGGTTAGCATGACATTTTACCCTGTATAAGGGGTGGGTGAAATGACATAGCCAACTGCGTCAAAATTCAGCTGAAAGAGGGGAGAGGGAGGGTTAAGTTGAAGTGCACTGAGACAGGTACAAGTAGTACCAAACCACTTACTGAAGTTATTCAGTGAAAGGGAGACAAGGACAACTCAATCTAGAGACCACGTAGCTACAGGTTTTCTGAATTGAGCAGTGGAAAACCTGGACTGTTTCCCTGCCACTGTGTTCTGCTGCACCACAGACAGATGCTGCACATCACATCCAAACTGCCTTAGTGCCACACAGTTATGCCAACACAAAGCTTTGAAAGAAAATGGTACTACTTAGCAAACAACAGAGTAAGTAGTTGAAAAACCATTGATACATCAACTTGAAGCTAAAGCTTTATAATGCTAGTAACTTTTAATAGATAAAGCATCTTCATTTTCTCTAACTGTTTCAATGTAGCTTCTGGCCTAGCAACACCCAGGAGTGATGGCAATGGGATTTTCAAATGGAAGTCAGGGGCTCTGATCAGTATGGCTAACTATCCATTAAAATTTACTGTCCAATTCAGCATCAATGTGACCCCTACTGTCAAGTTGCCTTCATGTTTTTATAGACCATATGAGAATGCCATGGTGACCTCATTCAAATACTCTACAAGTGTCTCTGCAGGAGAGGAAACCTTGGTTCCTCCCTTTCCACAGTTGTCCATTCTGCTTGCTAGCAAAGCCAGAAAGCTGCTATTGAAAGACTAATGTGTTAGGAGAGCTAAACTGAGTTTTATTGCACTTCAAACTCTGCCAGCTCAGTTGAGGCTGGGCTTGCCCAGCAGACACACTGCCGATTGTTGGTCACCAACACACCCATGAGGTTTTCCTGGCTGGAAGGAAAACTTTCTGTGCTCTTTCAGAAGACTCTTTTTACTTAGATGCCTGGGCTGGCTGCCACATTTCACTGGCTGCATTCTCCCATCAGCAGCAGGGAGGACACTCTTACAGAGTTGGATGCAGCCTGCAATGCCATAAACAGCACTGGAGGCTTGTGCATGTTCCTTGGCCAATAAAGATAAGTGACAGATCCTTTTACTCTCTCTCACTTCTGTTCAAGAATTTTGCCCTCTCAGTTTGTTTTGGGGTTTTATTTATTTATTCATAATTATTATTATTATATGAAAGCTAAGGAAGTACTTTGCAAAGAATCAACAGAAGTAACTTTTCCTATAATTAGTTACTAAATGGAATTTTGTGAAAGTAAAACAAATGCATACACACACTACTTAGGGGTTTTTTTATCAAATCAGTTTCTTGGTATCCTGTGTTTTAACAAGTTTTCAAAAGAGCCTATTATGTAGGTGACTGCAAATACTTATCCTAGGCTATTTTTAGTTTGGTATTTATCTGTTGCTTGAATGGGTGACTGAAACACTAGCCAGGGGTCACACACTTGCAGTGCCGACTCCAGTCTGTCCATACACAGTAGTTCTTGTATGAGCAGCTGTTTAGGAAGCACTTGCTCAGAACTCCTGCTGTAAAGCACCCAACAGTGAGAAACCAAAATAGGCTCTGACTTGGAACAGAACAGCTTCTAGGAATCCCAAGCTGGCCAAAAAACACAGTTTGGCAGGCCTTGCTTGGTTCATGGCCCCATCATTCATTTAAATACTTCCATTGGTTTAATTGGGAAATGGAAGTTGAGAGTCAGATACAACTTGCTATTTGCTCTTATTTTATCACGTGAGTATTTGATAACTGCAGAAAAATTGTGACAGCCCTTAAAAATCAGATGGTTTTGACTATGACACTGTTGCAACTGCCCAGTACAACAGAATTATGGCCACTACTCTCGAACAGGCAAAATACCTTTTTGTGCTTTCCTCTCCTGGCTGGGTAATTCTTGACTAGTCTCCAAGGAAGAGTCACCATGATGCCAATGCAGACACAGCTGCCAAGTTAGAAAAAGGCACCTTTCCCCAACTCTTCTCCACTTACAAAATAGACCAAGTCCTTAGGAAATAGAAAGCTCTATTTTCTTAACACTTCACAATTTAAGAAGTGTCCCATCTGAAAAATTTATATCACTGGTGGACAGACAAAACAAGTAAGTGCTGCAAAGTGAAAGGTAAACATATAAATTCAGACTATACTCCCTGCCATTGTTACGGGTGTATTAATTCCTTTCAAATTAGGGATAGTCAGTGGAAGCATTCAGATCTCTTTCTTGCACTGAAGTGTTGCCTTCCCAGATGGTTTGTTAGCGGAGATTTCCGTCATGGAGCATCACCCTTCCTTCACACTTGCAAAAGCACCATTTCACTACCTGACACGTGTACTCTTGGGCTCAATGTCATATCATTTCATCCCATTTTAGTTGATATCTAATTGTTTATAAGTTTTAGCCTGTTCATTTTCTCCCAGAACTCTTTTGTGATATCCAACTGTAGCATATCTGAAAGGAATTTCAGTTTTAGCCAGCATTTTAGGTACCTCTATTTAAAACCTCCCGAAAGTGTGCCAAAAAGGCCTTCGCATTCATTTAGTTCAAGTAAACACATTCACACTTTCCTGAGAGTTTCCAAAAAATTGGTTGTAAGGAGACACTACTTCCACATCAAAAGCACATCCTTGCCAGTACAAATGCAAGAGAAGAATTCATTGCAACTAAAAGAAAACCTCCCTGCAAACCCTTCTGACTCCCAAATCCTCCCGCATTCTGCTACCTGTTCTATTATGTCCCTATGGGCACATTTACCTTTCCTAAGAGAATCTATCCTTTGCTTACTACCAAAGAATTGCACCCTAAAAAGCCAGCAAATCTTATAAATTGTGTTACCATCTTGAAAACGCAAACTGAGCAACTAGCACTTTGTCAGAGCCTGCAGATCATCTTCAACAACTGTTTTAAGAGCAGACAGCAGCCTAACTGCCTTGCAAGGCAGCCTTCAGCATCAGGAACTTCCATTTCAGCTCCCTCGGCCCCCCTAAACAGTGCACTTTTTCAACCAAATTCTCACTTTGCTGTAGTCAGCCTAAAATTTGTTCTCCTTCTCCTGCTTCAACTTCAAGATTTATCTTTCTTAAACCGATGTCAAATATATGTGAAAATATTTTCCTTCATTTTTCACAGAGACACAAACATGCAAAGTCAGGGCTTGTCAGCAATCTCTAATCATATGCATTGTTGGAAATGGCCACAGGCTGAAGAAAAAAGTGTTTTTCTTCCCAGTGGCATTCCAAAAGAAACAAGTTATGGATTATATGGATATATATTTTTTTTAAGAAATAAATGCTTTGTAGTTTCTTAACCAAAGCCTGAAAAGCAATTTAAGGCATACAGAAGAAGAAAAGTATAATGTAAGGCAAGACATTTGTTGTTTTGGCTTGGTATGAAAGTAAAAAACTGAAGTAAACCCCGAAGCTTCTAATTTACTTACAGCTTTACTTTTTAAATGCTAAAGAGCCTATCATCTTCCACGACAAACTATCTTGCCAGCAGCAAACATGTGGCAGACCTTTTCACATTGGATAACAAAAACTTGTGGTGAGCTACATGATCATGACAGTGTTAAGAAGCTCAAAACAGTATGGGACCAAAGCAGCGAGACATCCCTCTGCTCCTCAGATACACAAACAGGCAATATTTTCCAGCACAATCATAAAAATTACAGATGCTCATGCAACAGCTGCGAGCCCTCACAACAAAGCACTGTAGTGGAAAGATGATGCAGGCAGACAGAGCAAGTCCAGGACTGATGATGGCCCTTGAATGAGATGAACCTACAGGCTGGCAATAGCAAGAGCAGAGAAATTGCAACTGGGCTGAACTGAAGGGATGAACACTTGTTTGTGTCTCTTCCCTGCCTCTTCTTAGCAGTACAACTCCCATGCACATGCTAAAGGAAACAACTACTTAAATTGTTTCCTAGACTGAACTACAACTCCAGAAAATGAATAATTTAAAGCTGTATCAAGCCTAGCCCTTATTCACCAGGGTTGGAGCCCTGGCAGAGGGGCCATAATTCTCACGTTTTCAAGTGACAGACAAAAAAGTCATAGACTACTCACGTATGTCAATTAACACAGGAGGAAAAAAAATGGCAGGGAGGAAAAAAGATTTTAAAGGGAGTGTAATTTTCTCAAGTATCCTTTAAATGCCAGAAGGCGCCACCTTCAATTATCTGGAATACCAGAGATACTCAGAAAGGAGAGAACTCGCATGCATACTCAAGATCTCATTTCTTAAATAGTTGCCTGGTTCTGTAGGACAGTGCACAAACCAAGACTACCTCGGATCCAAAGCACTTTGATGTAAATCAGAGATCCTCTGCAACTCCTGGAAGTCCAGAACAAGAGTGATGCTTCTGGTTAGCACTGACTTTCCAGAAGCCGAAACAAGGGAGTGTTATCAGGGGCCTTGTCTGCAGCCAGCTAGACACAGCCTTTCAGACAGAACCCAAATGAGTACAGCAGTCTTTCAGTTTTCTCCTGAAGCTGTTTCCATACTGTGCAGAACATTTCCAGCAGCTTAGGTATATTAAAAATACAGTCAAACAGTAGCTTCATTCAGACTGATGTTACACTGAATTGCAACACTATTTCATGTCACACCACCCAACAGCATACTATAAACACAGTGCACACACATATATATACACTACCCTTTCAGGATCATTTTAATGAACCATAAATATGTACCTACATCCACATATGTATGAACAGTTACCTGTTGTTACAGAAAATTAACAGAAGAAAAAGAATGTACACAAATTTCTGCAGTGAAAGTATAGGTAGCAAAGCCTTGAGGAAGCATGGCTTGCCATAGCCCAGCCGAGCATATTAACAACCCATCTGTTCATTATAACAAGCTCAACAGGATTCAGCTTGCACATGCAGAGATGTTACCTACAGTATGTCCCTTGATCAAGCAGACAGTTGTTGGATATTGCCAAAGTCTTGCCACATCCCTTTCAGAGAGCATGTTATATGTCTCTTCCACCAGCACAGTCTGGATTCAAAAACTGCTTTCCCAGGGAGCTGTGCCTTTGAGCGGGATTAGTCACACTAACAAGCAGCCCACAGTCAGGTTTCTCCAGCTAGAGATATGCAGACATAACCAATGCTATTTGCTTAAATCTCTCAACTTCTGCTTTCACCTTGGAGAAAGACACATTGTATTTCCAGGAACACAAACACTGAAGAGCATGGAATCTCTTCTCAGAAGAGATATTGCCTCAAAAAAACAGACAAGAATGACATTTCTCTCTAGTCTTATGCAAGCAAGATGGCTATAATTTTTTCATCTCTCCCCCTGCCCCATTTATATATTTCTCCTTTAAAACAGAGAAATTACAAAACAGCTGTTGCTTTTGCCGGCTTTGTGAGAGGCAAAGAACAGCAGTCAGAAGTAGCAGCAGGGGAATAAGACTGTAATATACTCTGAGTCCCATCTGTTGAGAGTGGGTTAACAGAAGACAAAGGGTAAGGAGACAAATAGGGACCCCCCCAACATACAGTCAAACAGCTCCTTTCTTACTATCCATCTTAGGTTCTTCAGCTCAATACTCAGCGACTGCAGCAAGAGAAAGGACAAAACTCAAGTTAAATGTACATCAATCAATTTAGCACCTTGATAGTGTTCAGAAGCAAGTTGTTTAATTAATACACTGTGCAGCCAGTATTTTGGCTTAGTTGTTATTCTGCCATGTGGCAAACTAGACAAAGCAGATGGTCAATAAGCTCTGTTAAACTGTCAGGGCCAGCTATTATGAAGAGACACAAAACAGCACTCTGAGTTCCAAAATTTTTAAGATAAATCTCAGCAACCTCAGCTCAGTTTCTCCTCCTAGAAAAGCTGGCATCAAAAGAATCAAGGTTAAACTAGTGACTTTCCCAAGGCTCTAATCCTGAAGTTCAGAGCTCACCAGGCCCCATGCTAAGAGATGCTCAAGTTCATTAAAAGGTGCAAAAACGTAAAAATAGCCAGTATCATCAGTAATACACCAATAAACCACTGACTTGTGACATCAGCGGGTTTGCATCTTAAAAAAAATAATAAAAAAGATGTGTAGCAAGTAAGTCAAGAGAGCTGAGATTGAAATTGAACATTAACTCCTCAGCCTTTGAATTCCAAACAGGAAAACCAGCTCAGAACAAATCTTACTAAAAGGAACTGTTAACAAGTCAAATTTCAAAATACATTCTGCTCTTCACTAAAAATGTTACTGTCACACAAACTCTGAAACAATCTCAGACACTTCACCTCACATGTAGCTCCAGATAGTACTTTGATCCTCACAACAAAGAGAGACGCTCTGAACAAATAACCAAGCAGAACTGAAATCTGGTTCAGCAAAGACTGCAAGCTTTGCCATATTAGAGGAGAAGGTTTCTAGTAGGATGTACAGCTATACCTTGTTCTGTTCTGCTAAAGTCTGCCTCTTATAGCTACAGTAGCCTCTCTCCAGAAGCACCGTTTTAACATTTTTACAAAATGCCATCATGCTTTGCTCACAGGTCTGTAAGGCACACAGACTGTGCCTAGGTATACTGCTCCTTGGCTATATGATAGCTAAAACCAACACATGCCTTCTGCTGTAGCACTACATCTAGCTAAAGTAGCTAAAATTTGCATAAGATTAAAAAATTTGGAGCCCAATTTTCTGTAAATCCCCATGAGGAGAGGTTAAAAGCTTAAACATGTCTTTCAGGCAACAGAATACATGAAACAGCATCAGAAAAATGGTGTAGTTAAATTTTAAAATGCAGGGGTTTACTTAACAGACAAATTGGGAACTTTACTAGGCAGTCCTGAGATGGTGTCCAGTGAACTGGTGTCCCCATCTCTGCGAGTTCAGGAAAGGCAAGTTTTTGAAGTGTCCTTCTAGAAAGCCATCTTTGTGTTCCCAAGAAAAGTATTAGTTAAGTCTTCTGCCATCCAGAATCTTTTCCGGGTCCAAAATGATCCTCGTCTTTAGGCTACTTTGAGGCCAGACAACTCAGATGAGATCTTTGGACTACCAACAGCTTTTGGACAGATCAAACACCATCTCACTTGGGTGAATTGCAGCCACCATCAATAGACACCTCAACACCACATTTTTCAGGCAGTATTATATCTCATTTCTGTTTACAACTAAGTGCCTATCACAGTGGGGCTCTAATAACAGTGGTTTCGTCCAGTAAAATGTCCTGTAACAGCTGCCAAAGCCATTTTAGTAAGTTTGCTGGTATCAATCAGAAGCTGCTGGCAAGAGCAATTAAGGAGTCAAGGAACAGACCAACTTTGTTGTTTCTAAATGATCTCAAGATTTGTGTAAATTGGGCTCAAAATTTCTAGATCTTGAACTTGGCCAATACAATATATTTACAGCAAGAAGCCAGAACAGCTTGAGCAAGCCATTAGGTGATTATGTGTTTCCTCCTTCTGGACAACACTAGCTAGTTTCTAGCCTCTGGCAGACTCTCTCAAGGAACCCTTGAAAGAATTAACCTGGATTCACACTTCAGCTACTCATTCCTCT
>JAOXXN010000446.1:57975144-57987178 GCA_026770055.1 Myrmophylax atrothorax
AAAGGATAATAGTATGTTAAACAATCAAGTTATAGTTGACTGGCTACTTTCCTTACAAATATACAAAGTCTTAAGATTTGAAGGCCTTGTAGAAATCTGCCAGGACACAAACACGTTAATGAGAAAGACTCCTATAATCTTTGCTCCTCCAGATTCTCACAAGCCTTTTCTACTTCCACCTACAGATTTTCTCAAATGGGAGATATATCAGGAACACCAGAGATGATAATCAAGTCTTCAGACATGAAACTGCATGAACACACACGCAGAAGCAGGTGGAAGGAAGGGAACAAGATCAAAGTCAGGCACTCCCTTTTTCCCCTGGGACAAAAAAAAAAAAAAAGAGAGAGATAAGAGAGGAAGCACCATGCTGCTCCTGTCTCATGTTTCTGTTGTTTTCCACTTTAAAAGATTTCAGTTGTCAAAGTAGTTTTCAGCACAAACTACATCCAGCCCACCCTGAAACATTTGCATTCCACAAGACTTCTTGTAGATGAAACAATTGATCACCCAGCTCCGAGAGTACCATACAGGATCACCAGAGTTTCAGGGGCTAGGGAGTGTATTTTGAGGTAGGTCATTTTGGTTTTTGCTTGTTTGTGGTTTCCCGTTGTACACTGTGGCACACAAAAGGGCAAAGACTGCCTTTGCCAATGAAATGGCACATCAACAAAGTAGATCCAGGGGATGACTAGTAGCTTGAAAATGGTTCACATCAGAGTCTGACTTGTTGCTAACAGGTAATTTTCTTTAATAAAACATCCACTTTAAAGTGAATACCGTTACCCATAAACTAAAACAAAAACATAAAAAGATGGCACTGGGATCTGCTATGAGCAGCAGATTTTTGCCTGGTCTGTCACAGATCGACAAGGAGCTACTCTAAAAAGGGTCATGTATCACATTTGCAGTTGGATTCCTCATGTCTGTTCTTACACCGAGCAGAAACAATGACATGGGTTAGGGAGCACGGGAGCTCAGGAAGTGGGCGTTTCCTGTAGTTCATTGTGTTGGTACTCAGGTGCCCAAATAAAGCCCTTTCCTTTTCAGGAATATATAGGAAGCAATAACAACGTATCAGTGTGGATTTTCTACCATCAAATAAAGAAGGAAGTTCTTCCCTTCAGTGAAAATACTCAGTGGAGCTAAGTCTTGTACAATTATCATCATTATATGATATCATTATTTCTGGCCAAATTTAAGCTATTGTTATAAGAGCTAGCATGGCACACACACAGAGACAAATTAGAAGACACACACAGAGACAAATTTTCTGCCAAACACTTCTAGCTTAATAATGGAAACAAATATACTTAATGCCTTTAAAAATACAGCCAACTCTGATCTAGTTACAGTCCAAACCACTACTGGCCAGAGAAGCTGCTTTCAGGATTTTTATTTGAACAAGTTGAACAAGTTGTCCTGAGTTTGGGAAAAGTGTTTATGCCCATAAAAATAACGTTCTCCTGCTCAGCTTTTAAGTACATTGCAGCACCAGTTCAGAAGACTTTCTGCAGTGGAAGAGTACCTTTTTAAAACTGGTAGTGGTAAATCAGGGCTCAGGTAGCCCCAAACACTCTTTTCTTTTCCCTCCAAATCAAAAGCCTGAGCTTTAGAGGACTCTCCATGCATTGTCATGATTACATGCAACTACTCTTTGTCTGACCTACATTACCAGATTTCTTCAAAATTCTTTTTAGGCATTCTACAATATGTTAGCATGCCACATTAGCCACAAGCTTCAAGGGATGCACATTTCTTTAACATTTTCTCTTATCAATGAACAAGGAAAGAAAACAAATAAAGAATAAGCATAATCAAAGTGGATTCCAAAAATCACTTCAGGCTACTGCTAATAATAGAATACCCAGTTTCAAATTAAAAGTTTGGATGAGTAGTCTGACACTTACAAATGCTAAAGAAACACTAGTGCTTTTCCAAAAGCTGGTCAGGCTGAGTGAGCATGCCAAACTACAGGAGCAGCATGAGAATTTTCTCGTGTAGTGATTGGCCTGAATCCAAGCTCCTGGATAAACTTTTCCTTCCATCTAGGTAGAGCTGGGCTGCACATATATGGAGCCTCCAAAGGCAAACTTCACTTCAGCAAACCAAGTCCAAGTATTCTCAGCCTAGCTCCAAAGAGGCACTGGCTGCCACATGCAGCACAAGGTGGTATAATCAGCTCCTTCCCACAGACCTTCAGTTAGTGCTAGTCTTCTTAATCGTTCAAATGGCCAATGCAATCAAAGTTCATCTCACCACTTTTAGGATGTCTCCAGAAGGAGCACATGTTTAAACACTAGAAATTCCTCCAGAAACTGCAGCAAACACACTTTCCACCCCTGCACACCTGTCTTTACTGAACTTCACTGTCAAAGCAACAGCTTAGGAAATGTCTGATTCTCTCCTCGAATGGAGGTCTTAGAAAGCTTCAGCCATTTAAGAGATCTCCATCTGCCGATTCAAAGACATCATAAAGGACTGGGGGAGGGAGAACTGTTTTCTGAAAATAAAGAAAAGAAAAATGTTGAAGTTTATCTAAAGAAGTCACATTTCAACACTGTTTGAGGACGCCACTTTCTCATTATTGCCAAAAGATACAAAATAGCTACTCTCAATCTTTCTCCAAACCCAGATGGTTTGGAAGAGAGAAGATGGAGCAACCCCCTCAAATGTGTCTTCACAGCTCGTAGAAGATACATGTGAAGAACACTGTACCCATATTCCTCCCACAGGCAGGTAGCTTAGATAAAGCACAAATGGTTCAGTTCTGCACACATGGTGCCAAGCACGCAAGTCAGGCCACTAATAAATCCTACATTCATAATAAGCAGTGCTATCTTCCATAACAAGAATTTGCAGGATAAAATCCATTCAATATGGAACAGGTACAGAAGCCATTGCCTGGTCATTTCAGCACAGCAGAATAAAGGCATCCAGGTAGCATTTCATGACCAGGAAAGAGTCTAACATAAGCTTTCTAACTGGCCTGTGGAATAGAGAGTTAAAAGGTAGCAGAATCCACTGCCACTCACTAAAATCAAACACAAGCAATATTCCTTTGTTTAAAATCCCCACTACCTACAGCTGCAAGCAGAAGATAAGATGTGCCAAGAGTACTTCCATGTTTATTCCACTCAAAAATGCTGAAGATGCCACATATAATGCCTTTGGCATCTACCACTGAATAAAGACAAGCCAAGTCATAAGATACTTTGTAACACAAAAATATTCAAAACCAAAATACACAAATTTGCAACACCATTTTCCAACCCATAAGGACTGAACAATTATGTAATTAATTAGAAAAATTAGGACATCAGTTTCACCTTGTTTTAACACAAATGAGAATTCATTTCCTGCTGCGGTTTCTGATGTAGATCTGGACAACTATTTATACAAATACACTAAGGGAAGCAGATTAACTTTTGAGTTCCTTTGTAGTGTTGTTCTTAACACACAAAGTACCCTACTTTTTATCATTGAAAATCCATGTATTCACTCAAATAGGGAATATTTGCGTGAAATCCTGAAATCCTTCAGATAGAGCCAAAGGAGAAGTAACAGCTGGTTGAGTTTCCAGTCTACAAAGATTTCAAATATACAGAGAAACAAGCTGCAGTTAAAAATTACCTATTCCTTAGTAAGTGCAGCTTTGTGGCTTATGTTACATATAGTTTCAATCTGGCAATTTGGCTTAGGTGGTAACAGTTGTTTCAAGCACAGGGCCAAAGTTTTACATCAAAGCATCTTCACATTGCCCTAGAAGCCAAGGCAATGGTACCTGTATCGTTGAACTTTTTTTATTTGTAGGAAACTACTCTGGCCTTCCTTTAACATCTTCTTTTATAGCAAGTCAGCTTTGGTCTTTACTGTGCATTGCTCTAAAGTTGATCCTGCTCACATAAGTAGTCAGGCCACCATGCATTTGGTGCTGCACTGCCAGCCACCCTGGCCTGTTTCGAGCTACTGCAGCTTTCTTGTGGGCTGGTTCTCTTCCACCTTTTGATGATTATAGCCCTTTGATTTCAGCCCTAAAGCAATTTCAGTTATTTGATGCTTTCCCACAGTATCTTCTTCCCTTCCCCCTCAAAACATGCCCCAAGAACAGACAAGTTCCCACAATTTCCTGGGAAATAAAAAGCAGCTCTGTTTACTGCAGAAAACCCCCCTAAAACTATGGGAATAAGACACCAGCAGTCATAGCAACTGGCATGTGGGACTGCAGTGCTTAGGTGCACAGTGATCCATGCTGCTCACGAGTACATGGGGCCTGGGAGCCCAGGTCAGTGCACCAGTTCTTCATCTGGCTGTGTCTGCCATGCAACGTTATCTTGCACACAGAAGAAACATGTCGATGGAACACCGAATTAATTTGTACACTACAAGACTTCTACCCTGCAGAAGTTTGCAATTCACAAGGATGTTTGTGTTTCAAAAGAGTGAAGAGCTCCACATTTAGGGAACAGGAATTACCAGTAGTAAATGAACATGGTCCTGCAATTAAACATGGCCAAAATAGATTAATGATTCCAACAACCTTACAGTAGGATCTTAGCATGAAGTATATGTGTTACACTGGGCCACTCATAAAGTGATAGTTTCCATTTCTGAGGTGGAGGAAATACTTAGGTAGCCCTTAGTGGTAAAGCTTTGTTCATAAACCTTTTCACACTTCAGACTGACTGTACTTCAGAATTGAAGTAATGTAAATATTTATCTGGGAAACAGGAAGAATAAAATTCTGTAAGAGTCAAATGAAAACCAAGTTTAGTTTTAAAAATCAGTCTTCCAGTTGCTTGACTGTCCTCAATCACACAGCCTCAATGCTACATAAACAGTTTTCTTCCTTTTTAATTGCATATAATTTTTCTTGAGATGTATTTAATACCAGCAGTTAACTGGATCATTAAGATTGGAAACCTTCATCTCTTTGGATATGAAAGCTTTTGTTTTCAAAGCTGCCATTAGCCTGCTGATAGTTTTCTTTAAGGTACCATTAACACAGCAGCAGTCAAGGCTGGCTTACATGGCTGCAAAGAAATTATTATGCAACAAGTTTAATCCTTTTTCTCTTTACCTACATGAATCTTTGTAGAAATCTTTGCAGGCCAGGTAGTGCTCTAAATGTTATGAAGATGCAACCAGAAAAGTCATCAGCTCCTGTACTTCCTTTTACCCTGTGTAACCCACCACTGCACTTCCATGGCAAAGTGACAGGAGGATACCGCATGGCCAGCTTCTGGAGGAATACTGGATCAGATATAGTACTGGGGCTCTTAACATCCTTTCTCTTTTTAACACCTCCAGCCGTTCCCGAATAGGACTGCAGTCATGGGCTCTGGGCTTAACCTGCCCCTCTTCTCCCATCCCTTCTCCTTCTCTGCCTTGTACAGCTACCCTGTCTTACAGCTATTTCATCCTATAAAAAAAGTCTGCAGCAAGCAAAATTTTTCAGCATATCAGATTGTTATGATATGAGAAAATAAAAACAAGAAACATAGTTTCAGAAATTGACATTTGAATGGGTTTCACAGCTGAACAAAGACTTAAAAAATGAGTCTTTACATAAAAACAAAAGAAATGGTGCAACACACCTGCTCATCAGGGTCCACATGGCCACTCTGCTTATGATAACACAGCTGGGTCTCCACCAATATCTTCAAACGCTCAGTCCCTGATATGTACGTTAACACATCTCACACCCCTACATTGGTCTAGGAAAGAGGAGGCTCAGGAGTGACCTCATCACTTTCTACAACTACCTGAAAAAAGTTGTAGCCAGGTGGGAGTTAGTCTCTTCTCTCAGGCAACCAACAGTAGGACAAGAGGGCATGGGCTTAAGCTATGCCAGGGGAAGTTTAGATTGAATATTAGGAAGAAATTCTTTACAGAGAGGGTGATCAGGCATTGGAATGGACTGCCCAGGGAGGTGGTGGATTGTCCATCCTTGGAGGTTTTTAAGATGAGACTGGATGTGGCCCTTAGTGCCATGGTCTAGTAACTGTGGTGGTAGTGGATCAAGAGTTGGACTTGATGATCTCAGAGATCTTTTCCAACACAGCTGATTCTACGATTCTATGATTACAGCCTGTAATCCAGACCTAGACCTCTCCCTCAAGGACAAATTTCCCACATTTGCCTCTAACAGCCTTAAGAAACACCCAGGACCAATGGCCTGTATAAGAATGTGTCCTAAAGCAAGCTCCACTCACAGGCAAGCCAGAGCAAGAAGCCTAAGTCCCTTGAGTTCCTCAGCCCCAGGAACACCCCATATCCCCCCACACCAGGCCCTGGAGCCATGAGCCCCTGTCCCATTCGCATCCCAGCAGGGCCAGCTCCCCACAGCCCAGCCTAGCCACTGGCCTTGCTGAGCCACATCCACATTGGTGCAGCCAAAGGGAGATGCCCAGGGCCGGCACTGCCTCAGTGCTCCCGGCTGCCTGCTGCTGGCTGGAGGTGGGACAGGCTCTGCATGCCATTCTCTGGCCTGAGCAACTCACACGGAGCAGGTGTAGCACAAGCACACAGGGTGGTCAGCAGCAGGGCCCAGGGCTACACGCCATACCTGGGTCCCACACAGCACTGCCTGACTACGTAAACCTGACACTGAAAAGCAGTATTTTTCACCAAATGCCACTTTTGCAGCCAGTGGCAGAGGCAGCCCCAGCTGAGCTCCAGCAAGAAACACCTCCCTCCCAAGCAGCAGGCAGCCAGCCATGGTGCTGCAGATGCTGTTGACCACAGCCAGTCACAACTGGTGTTCTCTAGGGCTCAGTCCTGTTCAGTGTCTTTACCGATGATCTGGACAAGGGGATCGAGTGCTCCCTCAGTTGGTTTGCAGACAACACCGAATTGTGTGTGAGTGTTGACCTGCAGCAGGGTAGGAAGAGTCTGCAGAGGGATTTGAGCAGGCCAGATCGATGGG
Source organism: Myrmophylax atrothorax (assembly GCA_026770055.1). NCBI lineage: Eukaryota > Metazoa > Chordata > Aves > Passeriformes > Thamnophilidae > Myrmophylax > Myrmophylax atrothorax. Next base: position 57,982,073 of record JAOXXN010000446.1, read on the forward strand.
CTGAGGCCAATTGTATGAGGTTCAACGAAGCCAAGTGCTGGGTTCTGCCCTTGGATCACAGCAACCTCATGCAGTGCTACAGGCTGGGGGAAGAATGGCTGGAAAGCTGCTCAGCAGAAAAGTACCTGAGGGTGCTGGTCAACAGGCAGCTGAACATGAGCCAGCAGTGTGCCCAGGTGGCCAATGGCATCCAGCCTATATCAGCAATAATGTGGCCAGCAGGACCAGAGAAGCAGTCATCCCCTTATACCGAGCTCTGGGGAGGCTGTGCCTTGACTACTGTGGTCAGTTTTGGACCCCTCACTAAGAAGGACATTTTGGTGATGGAGTGAGTCCAGAGAAGGGCAACAGAGCTGGTGAAGGACCTGGAGCACAAGTTTGATGAGGAGCAGCTGAGGGAGCTGGGGTTGTTTAGCCTGGAGAAAAGGATGGTCAGGGGGACCTTGTAACTCCCTACAACTACTTGAAAGAAGGTTGAACCCAGGTGGGTTTTGGTCTCTTTACCCAAGTAACAAGTGACTAGGCAGGAAGAAACAGCCTCAAGTTGCACCAGGGGAGGTTGAGACCGGATATTAGGAAAAATTTCTTCACTGAAAGAGTTGTCAATCACTGAAACAGGCCACCCAGGGAAGTGGTTGAACAATCATCCTTGGAGGTATTTAAAAGACACGTAGATGTGGCACTGAGGGTCATGCTTTAGTGGCAGACTTGGCAGTGTTAGGCTAATGTTTGGACTTAATGATTTTAAAGGTCTTTTCCAACCTAAACAATTCTGTGATTCTATGACCATCGGCCTTTATCAAAGTTGCCAAGGTTTTCCTTCCCTCACTGCCAGCCAGGCTCACCAGCAGTACCACTGCTCTGCAACCACATTATGACCAGAAGTCAGTTTCAGCATCACTGCTGCTCCACAGCGAGCATTACAAGATTTGAAAGGGGGGTGTTTGTAAATTAGGAGAGAGTAGAGAAGAGATCACATCCTTCTCTTCCAGATTTCACTCTATGTCCCATTTCTTGCAACACCTCAAACACTAAGAGTAATGCTGAATGAGCATATATTCTCATATATTAATTACTCTCCTATAACACACACCCTCTGCTCGCTACTATTCTTCCACTTCTCCTTAGCCTACAGCAAGCAAAGACTCCTCGTCTACAGCAGCAGAGCTGAAAGCCAACTGTTCTGCACACAGCTACCCTGCCAGTCAGTCTTTGCTAACTCACAGATGGCTTCCCTTCTTTTTGCCTTATCTATATATGTCTATTTATTTCGTCTTCTGGGGCAAGAAATTCCCAGGCTAGGCTTTCATGCAATTTTCTTCATGTTGATTTGCTAACTGACCACTTGAAAAGCAAAAAACAAAAACAAAACCCACATAAACCCAATGACTGCTAAAAGAAACAATCACACAACATGAAGAAACAAACCAGGGTGGAAGGAGAGAGTCAGGCATCCTCTAACTTCACTGCTTCTATGCTTAACACTGCCGCTGTGAAAATGAGAAGGGAAGAAACATGCTTTTTTGAGGCATAGCCAGCCAGTCTGTTGCAGTGTTTCAGAAGTGCATCCCTAATGCTCCTGTTCAGTGCTATGGAAATAATTGCATAATATAGTTCAGGTTTTGCTTTTTTCTACAGATAAAAAGTCAAAAAGATGAGACAATAGTGGTATTCTGTAATAACAGCAGATACCATAATGTGACAAGGGTGAATAGGTCATTTTGACAGTAATGTTGAAAGACTGCAATTTTCTGACACTAACTGTTTGTACCACAGGTGGAGTACTAAAATTAAATAAGTGCTTAGCTGGGCTTGGTGAGTAGAAAATTGCTTCTATTAAAAATTTGCCTTTAAGAGGTATAGAGTGCAGAACATCTACTCAAAACTGTCTATTATTTCATTTTTGCTGTGGCCTGTACCTCTGACATTTAGACCTGGTAGTTTCTGTTCCATGAGAAAACCCTTATGGCCACAAACAATTTATCTTACTGAATGTCTATTGTGCCAGAAAAGTTTGAGGAAAAGCCATTTATTTATAAAGACCATTTCACATCTTGGTGTTAGGCTTGGAGTGAGGGGGCAACTGCACACATATACCTGAAGACACTTGCCCAGATCAGATGTACAAGTTACAAAAAACACAGGACAAATGTTTTAGAAGCATTTCAGTACATCATGTGTCTTCAGAGTTAAATGTACAGACATCCTCACTAACTGTAGAAATAACAGCAGGTTTTGATACTTCTCCCTCTAATACATGTCCAGTGGGCTCCCCAATACTAGCACTGATTTAAAGATTATTCAAAAAGGTTTTCCTAAAATACAAAAATCCAACTCACTTGTCTGAAGAGCAATGTCTAGAGCAAGGGAAGCTGACTCATAACAAACTACTGTCAATCTCATTGTCCCTGCAACACCTGACTTCTGAAGTTCTCTCTTACTACTGTGAATATTTCTGTGAGTCTTTAGTAGAGAAAGACAGAAGGGGACAGAGAGCAGAGAAAGAAAGCAAGCCAGAAGAATAATTAGTGTATTTATGAAATTGGCACAAGCAAGCCAGCAGAATTTGGGCAAGGAGACATTTACCCACACACTTAGATCTGAAGTACATGCTAGTAAAAGAAATAACCTGGAAAAGCATGGAGACAAGGCAGGCAGCCTACTACACACTTTATATATGCCATCTCTACCTTAGTTCTGCCTCTCCAGGCCCACCCAACTTTCCATTTTCTTCTTTACTTCTTCAATCTCTTTCCACCTGGCCCAAATAACCCAACATTTTGCATTGGTTCAGAGGCAGTGAACATTCTTCTACTGCCAGCTGCAGAGATGGACAGCAGCAAGCTCTAGAGGAGAGAGGTGTATTTGTTCTCCACTAGTCAAAAGCATGGTGTATACGACAGCACAGGACTTGCTAGCACAGGACATGAACTCCACTCCCTGACAGTGGAGAAGAAGGTCGAGAAAGGGTGGGAAAATCCCCATTTCTTCAGAGCCCTATCAACAACTGCAGCTTTTGCTCTAGCTAGGAAATTGTTTCCAAACGAGTTACCACCACTCCATTCCTTCAGAGCAGTTCTCAAGGCAGGAGATGCGTCCTTGTGGTTTGCCTCCTAAGAGGGTAAATTAGCCTAGTCACCTGCAGTAAAAGCAGAAATGCAGCCAGCAGGTGGGGGTGTGGGCAAGACACAAGGTGGAGCAGCAAGTTCTCCGGGATTCATGCCATTGCTACTAAATCATGAAAAACAAGCATCACACCAAACACAAGAGGAAATGCAGCACCTCATGGTGCCCATCACTTTGATAACAAAATTCAATCCCCTGCTACAATGGCTGCAGCTCTCTAACATCTTTAGCACAACACAGGGGGAAAAATCCATTGTTGAGATGATGCGATTATAGGAAAAAGATTTTTTGGATACCAAAATACCTGTTTATCCAAAACCAACTGCCACTCATAGTAGAGCACACCAGGCATTCTATTCAGCCATAAGGTTAATTAAAAAAAAAGTCTCTGCTCATCATGCAGACAAAGTAAAGAACCTTGCACTCTGTAACTGCAGTGTCATTAGTAAGCACAGAGAAGAAACACATATCCAGTCAGACTTCATTTAGCCTTCTTTAGTACTAACATCAGTATTTTACTGCTTTCATAACTGAAGTATCAAAAAAACTTCAGCTTATCCAAATACATCCAGAACACAGTGGTTAAGGAATTGTTGTCTAATTTGTGCATCTCTACAGAAGTCTACAGGAATCACCGGTGTGTGAAATTGCTAAATGAAGAAGAGGCATTGATGACAGACTACACCGAGCAGAGGAAGAGAGAAGCATTCAGCACTTCCTAACCATACCCATAACATGGATCTGATCTCAACAGGAAGACATTTGTGCTGTCTCCAAAGCAAATGCCTTGTGTTCTTGATATAAAAACAGGGAATGCTAAGTCTAGACCTGGATGTCACTTCTGTTGAGCAAAACACTCCAAACCAGATAGGAAGGACACATTGTGGGGTTTTTTGCCATCATCCACCTTTGCATCAAGCAGGAACAATTTGGTATTAGCAAACACACGTTGTACACTAAATCACTGTTACACAGTCACCCGTGAAAGGCACAGAACTTCAGCCATCAGGAGCTTTCAAAATGCTGCCTCTGAGGATTATGCCAGTGAAATGACTTTCCATGCAGCAGTCACAGGACATCCCCACTTCTGCCTAATTCACAAGAGCAGGTCCCTCTGCATGTCCAAGCAACACAAGTCCAGCTGACTGCTTCCCTGCAATTTGTACATAATTCTGCATTTGTGAAGAAGGCAATAGTGACTAGGACAATGCCACACTAGGTCAAATTTACAGTTGGGTTGCTATATTGTAAGAATAGAGATGAAAAAGACCTAAGGAATATACTACAAAAAAATTTTGATCAAAGAAGACCAACATCAGGTCCTCTGCATTCTGGGAATTTAGGCTAAACAGCAGTGCAATTAAGTAGGTTTGCCTCTTGGGGCATTTCAAGGATTAATTACTTCATCAAATTGTTTGAAAGAACGCAAGGAAAGAGCATATGATATAATGAGGCCTCTAAATGGCTCTCCTCACCTCAGTTTCAGCAGTCCTGTAAAAGCAATCTGTTAGTCTCCAGTATTGATTTTTCTTTACGCTGAGAAGCCGTGTGTAAATTGACTTCTGCGATAAAAGTCATACAGTATGGATACAGCGAGCATCCAACACACTCATGGTCTTCTCGCCACATTTTTGTCTTGCCAGCCAATTACAGTGTTATTAGTTGGAATAGGAGACAGTTTCCAATTGTCAATAATTCTTTAGAAGTATTACATCCTGTCAGATTTAACACGAGAGACAAGAAGTCTGCTTTCTGGGGCATGGGGGGAAATGTTTTATTCAGTGGTATCAAAACAAGTGCTCTCACATCCTGCAGAATCTAGAAGCAATGTAATCTTCTTGTTGAAGAAATTTAGTCTGCAAGAGATCTGGATGATTTCTCATGGTTTGTAACAATTCATACCTTCAAGAGTTGCCTGGGCTTAGCAGTGTGCTCTACACAGTGATGACTGCTAGACCTCTCCCTGCCCCCCCCTCCCCC
>JAOXXN010000446.1:57987278-57998240 GCA_026770055.1 Myrmophylax atrothorax
ATTTTGAGCAGCAGACAGGCCAGGGACTGGCAGTCAGTGCATTTTGGCTCTGGTCCACTGGTGCCAAGAAATATCAGCAGGAGTTCTGACATGCTTTAGAGCAGATACTCTTCTTCCCCAGGGGCCACAGACACCACTTGGCTACATAGGCAAGTCCCCGGACTGCAAAATATGGATAAGTGCCTGAGGGTTCTTTAAAATTAATTTGCAAACAACTCCAGGTCTGGGAGGTGGGATGAAATGCTGTGACTATCACACAAAGAATGACAAACCCTGGGAGAAGGAGGCTAAAGACTGTATGGGACCTGTTTGATTCCAGTGCTTCTTCTCACTATCATATTCCCCAAAATATATTTTGGCACATCGTCCTACCTCCTTACTACATTCAATGTGCTGCACACTACTAGTAGAGAGTAAGAGCAACAATTCTAATATCAAATGTAGTCATTACATATTTTAAGGTGAAATCTGACACAAATTTAAAAAAAAATGGAGATGGAAAAAGCGTTCAGAGGCACTAAAAAGAACATGTTGGCTTTTACAGAAATAGTCCTGGAAGTCTCTTTTGCAGGCAACCTGAGACAAGATAGCCTCCAATTATAAAATGAAAGATTAATATCATACATTCTTTGGTTATCAGAAATACTCCAAGACACTAAAGCAAACCTTCTTTGTAAGAGTTTGGGTTTGATAAACAAATAGGAGCTGGATACCTATAAGGAAGTTGATTAAATCTTTAGCTAAGCAGACTAGTAAACTAGTACTACAGCAACAGCTAAAGTAAGAGCTGAGCTGTTTCTTGCTGCCAGTGAGCTATTTACCAGCAGTGCTCCTCCCCACACCAATTTCTGCACTCAGGGAGGATTCAGTTTTCAGTATTAACATAATCCAAATTTTAGGGACTTTCATTAACTTTGTAAGAAAGAAGACTAAGCAGTTTTACCTCAACACACCTAAAACAGGAATAGTGAATTTGACCATAAGCCTAAAATAGCATGATTACTAACAGGATAACAAAAACAAAAAGACTCAGTGATTAATTCCAGAACATTTGGACTTCTTTTCTGACAAAAAACAAAGCGCACCATGTGCTCCAGGTACTATCTTTCAAAATGTAAAGCAAACAACTGTAAAGGCTCAGGGCATTCTTTGTGTTTAAAGTAAATGTATCAAAATGTTATATACCAGTACCTAAAGTAGAACAAATCATTTGTACCATGCTAGAGTTCATTTAGATATCTACTTCAAAGAGGTTATCATTCAAGTGCTAAAATAAGTTAGGATCTTCAGCCACTAACACATATTTTACAAGTATTGCTAAATTAATTCCTTGAAATATTAGTGAGCATATTTCTCACAGAGTCTGCAGTCATCTACTAAAAATACAGATTTTTTTTTTATAAGGTAGTAAGTGAACTATAGCAGAATCATTGTCTTAATACTTCTGCTCCTCGACTGTTGTCATCACCTGAGCCTGATGTTGCCCACAGTAAGGACAGGCAGCAAAGTGCATTTACAATCTGTTTAAACTTCACCTCAGAGTGAAAGTCCAGGCAAGCTCACTCCACGTAATTATTGATCTTCCATCTATGTCTTTTTATATTTTATGGAAGGGGTGGGAAAGAGCCTAGTGTCTAAAAGGTTTAAAACATACATTTAAATATATGAAGTAATCTGGAAAGAAACATCATATAACTGAGTTACTCCATTAAAAATGATATAAAATGTAGAGTTTATCTGCAAATGAGAAGGCAGACCACGTGATCTAGGAGATCCTTCCCAATTCTGTGTTCTGGAAAGTAATCCTATTAAGACAGTCTAGTAAGAGGATTTTCATTAGGCATTGATTGTGCCATCATTTACATTTATGAACTCCAACACAGAGGACCAAAGTGTGTGATACCTTTGCTGTCAGCACATGGCAAACTCCTCTCAGTCATCACTGAACTGTCACCTGTAAACCAGCACCACTGCACTAGCTAGCCATTTACTTACCACTATGCCTTTAAATAATTGCTATCTTCTGTGCTGGTTTTGCCTTACAGGCAGAACAGTAATACATTGAATTAATTATCTACAAGCATTCTAATAATTAAAGACCTATAGTACATGTTATGATTTTTTGCTATATTTAGATCCACTAGATCTACACTACTAATAAATATCATGTGGATTAAAAAGATACAAGATGCCTTCTGGGGCTATGATCTGTGTGTTCCCCAAAAATAGTTTAAGATGCCATGTGGAACTGGTTCCTAGAATAGATATCATGCTCCCAGGCTGGGGGGAGTGGTGGTGGGGTGGGGAGGTAACAGTTCTGCCATTCAAATGTGATCCTCAGAATTAAATACTTATCACTTCAAAGAGGATTTGATTTGTTGCAGTGTGTACCTCTGCCCAAACAATTCCTTGTTCCAAGGAGACCTTTAACAGGCTAAATTTATCCTACCCTTTGAAATACAGTCATACTGCTGCTGTATGGACTACATACAATTAAGATTTTATCCCCCTTCTCCAGCATTTATAAGTTCTAGAAATCTTGACTTCCATAATTCCATATGTCACATGGGGGGAACAGCAAAAGAAACAGCTAATGTTTTACAACAGGCAGCCAAAAGTTGCAGTGACAAAGATGGATAGCCATGTCTAACCTACTCAATTTGTGCTGTCAAATGGAAGTTTCTGAAGTTAGATGTAAGGCAGGGAAAAATGAGAACTTAGCTTTTGAATACTGCAGGCAAGACACAGGGCTGTTGAAAGGATGGATTGATATTGCTGCTGCTGCTTTATCACCTTTGGTGACAAGAGACAAGGTGACCATAACTCAGACTGAATCAGGTTAGCATTTTTTTTCCATTGGCATCTCTCGACTGTCAGGATATTATGTCCTGTATGTACACATTTTGTACAGTAATATGCACTACAAAATTGTATAGGGTGTTTTGGCTGGGCTTGGGGCCAAGTACAGTGTTTGTTAAGTGGCTGCACACAAGCTGTTCTAAAGGGAGAACTGGGAGACTGCAAACAGGAGCTCAGTAGCCTTCGCAAAATGTGAATCAATAGAGAATTAGTTTAGGGCTGTCATGAGGCTGAACTATTACAGTACTTGTTCTAGTTGAAGTAAGACTTCATTTCACATCTTTTTACTTAGATACAACACCTATTTAGAAGCATTCCCTATGCCATACAAGAGCCAAATGTGCCATGAAATACTAATCTTCCTCATTCAAACAGGGTTATTTTTGTTTCAGGCATTTGCTTCCACAGCACAGGTTAGATCAGCTAATGCAAAGCTGTGAGAATAAGGAGAGATCCCACTCCATCATAACACGACGGTACAAGGGACAAACAGCACCCAAGTCAGCCCAGCACCTTCAACAAAGTGCAACATAAACCACTCTCAGCTATGTGTGGATAGACCATCCATGTTATAGTTTAATTGTGCTACAAGTACAGACACATTCAAGCTAGACAAGTCCAAAAGCAATACAATGAGTTTGTGTGATGAACCTGAATGGGAAAAGGGGGTAGAGTAATGACCAGTTCCCCCTTTTTTCCCTTCAGCTGTACATTCACTGCATGATTTGTAGCATGGTTTACCTTTTTTTTTAATACAGTTTTTCCATTGTATTCATGTTCTCCCTTCCATCCCCTCCCCTACTTCTTACCCTGGATAATCAAGTACTGGCTCTATGTAAAGCAATCTGCCCAAAGGCACAAGAGTCTTTGTAGCCATAAAGATTGGAAGATACTGCTTATAAGAAGTACAATTATAAAATCTTAAGTGATGCAAGCAATCAATTATTTATTCACCTTATTATAAAACAACCACACCTAATGCAAAGAAACCTGTTAAATCTTGAACAGAGAGGGAAAAGATTAAAAAATTGTTATGGAATAGCTGATGAAAGATAATTTGTGTTGTGAAGCCTTAAAGTGGAAGTCAAGAACATTGCTGCAGGTTCACATAAAACAATGAACCACAATCAGTGCAGAAATGACATATAGACTATACAAAGATGAAATAGTAGAAGACGTTTCTTGGAATCATAAAATGGTTTGTGTTGGAAGGCATCTTAAAGGTCACCTAGTTCCAATACCCTGCCATGGGCAGGGACACCTTCCACTACATCAAGTTGCTCAGAGCCACTTTCGACCTGGCCTTGAACACCTAAAGGAATGGGGAGTCCACAACTTCTCTTCAGTGCCCTCACAGTAATGGATTTCTTCCTGATATCTAATCTAAATCTGCCCTCTGTCAGCTTAAGACCTTTCCCCCTTGTCCTCTTACTACATGCCCCTGTAAAAAGTCCCTCTCCAGCTTTCTTGTAGGCCCCCTCTAAGGTCTTCCCTGAGCCGCCTTCTGCAGACTGAACAACCCCAACTCTTCTCAGCTTGTCTTCACAGGAGACATGCTCCAGCCCTCTGATCATCTTCATGGCTGTCCTTCAGACTCACTGAATAGGTCCATGGCCTTCTTATGTTGGGGACCTCAGAGCTGGACACAGTACTCCAGGTGGGGTCTCACAAGTCTGGAGTAAACGGGGAAGAACCGGCCACACAGCTTTTAATGAGACTCAGGATGCTACTGGCTTACTGGGCCGCAAGTGCACGTTCTTAGGTCATGTTGAGCTTCTCATCAACCAACACCACCAAGACCTTCTGCTTAGGGTTGCTCTCAATCCATTCTCCACCCAGCCTGTATTTGTGCTTGGAATTGCCCCCATCCACATGCAGAAGTTTGCACTCAACCTCAAACTTCTCTCTTCTTGAACTCCTTTGAGAGATTGTGCAAATTTTGTGCATAAAAAGAAGGAAAGTAGCTGAATTTCCTACCAGAATAAGGCCTTTGGAACGTAAGCTGAGAGTTTAAGAAGCATTTAGAAACAAACAACTCTGGCTTCATCATGATCAGGTGATGGCACCCTCACAGACATTTAAGCCCACTCCTTCTCTGAAAGCAACAGCGTGCATTTTACAAGGTTTCTTTTAAAACAACACACATTTTTTAGGCTTGCTATTTTCTGTTCCTAGGATTCAAATACATTCCTGTGGTTACTACACAATAGAATAAGCCTTTGTTACACCTGTGTTTCCTGCATCCTTTGTAGGTCTCTGATCACAGCAACTCTTCAACTGACACAAGTATGTTGAGCAGCATCCCTGCCATCAAGAGAGTGCTCCAAAGTTCAGGCCATGCAACACAGAGATCTGACATCTGTAATAGTTGTTCCAAGGAAATTGTCCAAATACATTTGTAAGCAATTTGATGGACCTCCAGGTACTTCAATCCAATGCATCTAGACTGTAATACTTGATCTTCGGAATACAGAAATCCTTTATTATGCATCCTACTGAATTTCATCTTTTTAAAGGGGTGACATCCTCTCTATTTCTCAGCTCCTTTCCACTTTTGATGCATTTAGAAAGGAGTTCACACACAAGTACCATTTCTGAGATCATATTACAAGCTAGAAGAAGTCTATTCAAAGGGTCAAACAGTAGGCAAAAGGGGTTTTTTGTAGTGGTTTATGCAGTGGATTTTCTTATCAAATGCCTTTTTGAGAAATGAATAATGCAGTTCAAACATTATCTCACTGGAACTTGAGGCATAAGCAGTACGTGATCATACCATCAGGTCCACATCAGCACATGGCAGCCTTAGCAGCATGCTGACCAGGCTGTTTTGGAAAGGACAGAATGTGGGGATGGAAATGTTTGGCCCTGAAGACCTTGCACCATTTTATCCCACATTCTTTCAACCCCAAAACAGGATGGATCACTGGTAACCATGGCAACTGTCTCAGACACAAGATCTGCAGGGCAATCTTGTGACCCATGAGTAAGTGGGCTGGAGAAGATGGCCCATACTGTGCCAAAGGACAGTGCCCCATATAAATACAGTCCCAAATAACAGGGGAGAAACAGTTACCAACAAGTCCACCAAATCACAAGTAATGCATCCTTGGATGCAAATGCAAAGAAAATTCATTCAGCATTTTCAGCACTGCTTTTGGTAGACCTCCCATCAGTCTGCAACTAGATTCAGTATTTAAAACATATTTTGAAAATATAGTCCATTTGTTCAGAACTTAAGGTTTTAAGTGACTAGGACCCATCTTGGAAAAATCCATCCTTTTCCAAAAGCCTGATACAAGACAGACAGCTCACCTTCCTCCTGACTCTCAGTCCAACTTTTACACCTTGCCACTAGCTTCTTACCACTGCAGCCAAGACATTGATGTAGCAGGAGAAGGGAAAGGCTAGGAAATTTTTACTTTTGTGGTCACTCTTTCCAGCCTAAATAAGGGCCTTCCTCTTGTCTTCTCCCGTCTACCAACAACCAGTTCAAATTCAAGTGTGCATAGACCAACAGACTTTCTGGAGCTATATTAGGGACAAGTGGTCACTGTTCGCATATTCCAGCAGTTTCAGGAAGACAGCCAAAGAGGGTGTTCTCCAGCACCGCAAGGGGAAGAGAGCTCTCAATCCATGCAGGACTGAGTTAATTTTTTCCTTTCCCTTCCGTATGCCACCAGTATCTTTTTTTAACTAATGGCCACAGATTGGCCCTGCCAACATGAAATCCCTGAACCATTTCAGAGCTTCATGCCACTCTTGTCATTGCAGCATCCACATCAGGACATAGAAGACAATCTTACATGTAACAATTCTCAGTCTGGCATGGATTTGTAATCTTAAAGGAAATGCTTGAAGGGCCTTTAGGGACAGCTCTTCCAACTATATTTTCTTGTTTGGTGAGTTTTTAAACAGAATCCCAAGGTATTTCAATTCCTGAAATGGAAGAGTGGTATGTTTGGACATTACACCCTCTTATTTCTAGACCAACATCATAACCTTTGCCAAGTACTGATTCCCACACATGAGTAGACGTATTCTAATAAAATAATTGATTACTCAGCTAAGCTCAGTAATATCTCGTATTAGAAAGTAAGTCTAATATTTAGCTTTTAGAGTGAAAAATCTAACAGCCCATTTGATTTGTACATGCAAATCTCTACATTAAAAAATACTCAGCAATCAAACCATAGCACAAACAAAATCTTTCTTCATTATTGTGCAAAATCGGTGTGCCATTTATAGCAAATGCTACACTTGTGGGTAGATAGGACCCCAGAGCACAGAAATTCACCTGCCAAGTTGAATGGTTTCTGGGGACAAATCCAGTGGTCTCTGTTTTTTTCATATGTAAAGTTGTACAAGTTTGGCAGGTGCACACAACGTAGATCACACATCTGGAAAACTGGACTATCATCACTTTAATGCAGAACTACAAGTTGCAAACCATTAGGGAATAAATAGTGATGATGTAAGTTGTTCTGTGCAGCATTATTTTGCAATTCTTAACCAATAATGGACTTAGCCCAAAACACAAAGGATCTGTGGAGAAACTATTTTTAGAAACAAGAATACTTAGTAAAGGTCAACACTGAAGTCAGTTCAAGTCCTGCAATTAAGACACTGCATTTTCAATTACTAACCTGTGACCACAACCTCTTTCATCATTCATAGAAACCAAAACAAACAGGCTGTAAAACTTTTTTTTTCTTTTAAATGAAGCAGTCCAAGAACAAACAGCCAGATTGGCACTCCCCGAAGCACTTGACCTGAGTATGTTAGCTTGACAGGTTCGGGTGCCTAACAAATCCTCCTTAAGTCTCTCTGGTCCTATTAAAGTTTCCTACCTTAGTAACCTTTTACCATTCAGGTTGGTTTTTATCCCTGAAGTCTGCCTCATGTGGAAGTAACCTTTCTAAAGCTGATCTTGGTATCATATAACTGTGGTCTGCATTAAAAATAGTCTCAACTGCTTGGCATTCAGTTTTTGAAACTAGAAGTGTATCAGTAAAGACAAGATCCACTAGAAAAAGAACACAAACAGACCTGCCTTGTTATTTCCCAACCTCATCTCCTAAACTTTGTCAGCAAGCCAAGAGAGGCTTACAGCTGCCTTAACTTGCAAGTACTTGAGAGACTATGAATACATGTTTAGCTTTGAATAAAGGGAGTGTTTCTGCTAGTATCCACTTACTGATGAATCTCAGCATAATAGAAAACATTATTTAAATGGAAAACAGTGAACAGGCACTACATTTATGCAGCCCCACACAGTGACACTCAAGTCTTCTTGCAGACTTTCAGTGCACCACACTGCAAGTGCCATCTACTTATTTCTGCTCTTCCCAGGAGTGAAGTGCATTGCTCTTTAGCAGAACTCTGAATCAGAATAGCAATGAAACACTGACACTGGTTAGCTCTTCCAGGATTAACAATTTGATGGCTATTTCTAACATTATGAAAGACTTTAGATTGTTTCAGAACTTAAGTGTCATTGCATTGGGAAGTTAAAGTGAGAAATTCTCAACTCCCTCCCCACCCCCAACCTGCCCTCAGACAGGGTTATTAACTGACTGCATAGGTGATTAAATTTCAGCTCGAGAGCCACATCTCTAAGCCTAAAAGTAATTCAAGCAGATTCACAAAAAGCATCTTGCATTAAATTGCTATTGTCTTTAATCACTACGCTCATCATGCATCTTCAACTTTATTCTGATAGCATATTAATTGCATGACCTTTTCACTACCATCATCTGTGCTGACACTGGGTAGAGTTCATGCCTAATAGCTAAGATGAGCAGAAGATGATTGAAACATTTTGCCCTCAGCCTTCAAAGCTAAAAATATTTTCATTTGTTGTGTCAAACTATTTTTCCCCTAAGACTCACCTCAAAAAACAAATCATCAGAAAGGTTAGTTTTATGCAGCCATGTATGCCGTCCAGCTTAATGGAGAACCATCTTTCTAAAGCAGATCTCTCTATTTTACTTGGTGGCAACAAGAACAAGGAAAAGAATGAAAGATCTTCCTTCAACAAGCCTTTGATTTGAGTACTGTGAAGAGCAGCAATAAATCCTCTGGGCTTTCGTTAGGTTCTATGTGTCATATTCTTTCTTAGAACACTTAGGTCTGTATATAAAAAGCACACACACACACACACACCACAAACAGGCTTGGTGCTTTTGCATAGTGAGAGTCAAAACAGCATAGATCCAGCAGACCAGCTACTAACTGCATTATGAGCTTGCATGGACACAAAATCATCAGTTCACTCCTGACCTCAGAGAAATCCTTGCAGCCTACAGGCTATGTGGCCAAACAAGCCATGAGATTGGAGAGGCAAATCACACCAAGACAAAGAGTAAGAACTGCCTATTTTTATTATTTTTAACTAGAGTTTCCATTTGTATCTTTCCTTCCCATAGCTCATGGATGTGAATAGTTAAGGAGGTTTAACTTGCCACATGCATATTTTTCATGTGTGCTTCTAAAAAATTTACTGATAAACTGATTTTGAGATTAAACGAGTTTCTTTAAACATTTGTATTATGTGTGTGCTAGATATTACACCCAGATTATTTACGTTTGCACATCCACTCAAGACATCCACACCTCAAGGACCGTCAAGTTCTTGCCCTCCTAGCTCCAGAATGCCCAGGAGCCCCGGTGCGAGACGTTGGCTCCAGAGATGCTAGCTGCAAAATTCACATTTGGCTTAAACAAATTTCACTTCGGAAGTCTCTAATAAAAGTGAATTAGACTACTAACGGGAAAATTTGGTGCAAATCTCAGGTTAACCTTAACATTTTGATCCTTTGTAACAGTAAATACCCGAGGTGGAAGGGAGGTAAGACCCCCTGGGGACTAAAAGGTCTACATTTTTAATGACACTTGGAAGAAACAAAGTACAGGTACTTCCTTTACTAACAACATTGTCATCTCTATAAGGAAGACAACAGTTGCCATTCTTTTGAGCAATCTTGAAACGTCGTCCTGCTCCTCTGTCCTCTACTAAAGAGGATTCATTCTGGCAATACTCGGGTTTTGCCGAGAGTAGCAGAAAAACAGGTCTGATACCTACAAAGTAGGTACATACAACCTCCCGGTGTTTTCGATTCTCGTCCTAATGATCTTCGAACGGCTGAGATTTCCTGACTAGTATCTACCCGGCTCCTGTCGGTCGGGGTAATGCAAAACCACGGTTCGGAGGGGACTGTACCCGTACCGGAGTCTTCCTCCACAACAGCCACCTCCGCACAGCCCCCGCGCAGCTCCCGCTCCCTCCTCCTCGTCCTGCGCCCGCAACACACCGCCGTCCCTCCGGCCCGCCGGCCGCCCCGGCGCTCGCCCAGCTCGCGTCTAACGGAGACCAACGCCCGCCCGGCTCGGGGAGTGTGCCCCCGAGCCCTGGAGGGCTGCGGGTACCGCGGGTCCCGGCCGAGCACCGTCGGGAGCGCATCGCCCGGCACCCCCCGAAGGAGAAGAGCCAATCCATGCCCAGCCGTGCGGCAGCCACCGCCCGTCTCCACGAGGCGGTCCCGTCCCAGTCACCTCGGGAGGGTACGGGGGACACCCTTTCTGCAGGACAGGGGACGCCTTCGCCCCATTCCCTGCCGCAGGGCACCGCGAGAGCGAGGGGCGGCGGCAGGGAGGGGGCGGCGGGCCAGGAATGTCATTTGGAGGTGGCGGCGACAGCGCTCCCCTGACCACCGCCTAAAGGCGACTCGCGGAGGGAGGAGGATGAGGGGGGCGAGGAAGGCAGAGGCGAGCGAGGGGACTGCGGCGGCAGCAACCGCGCCGGGGACCCCGCGACCCCGGCCCCGCACCTCGCAGCCGTAGAGCTGCCCCAGCTGCTCCACGATCCACTCCTCCAGCACCAGCCGCTTCCGCAGCTCCTTCCGATCGTATTTCACCGTCACTTTCCCCTGCTGGTGGCGCCGCTGCTGGACCTGTACCACCGCCGCCGCCGCCGACACCGAGTCTTCCCGGGAGGTACCGCCGGAGGAGCCGCCGCTCCCGCCGCTGCCGCGGGGGCTCTGGAAGAAAACGCGGTTCCCGCCGCCGCCGCCCGCCGCTGCCGCCGCCGCCTCGCTGCCCCCGGTC
>JAOXXN010000446.1:58015971-58026189 GCA_026770055.1 Myrmophylax atrothorax
GGAATACTGAGTGTTTTCTACCTGACATATGATATAAGACATACCTGGGTAGTTACACAGAGTTTTGAGGGTTAACTCCACACCCTGAAATTCCCTTTTAATAACAGCAAGTATCACACAAAGATAAAATCACTGTGCTCCATCATTCTTTCCATCCCCTCGGGAAGAAGGTATGAAAGCTGTCAGGGCTGGCATCCATGTAGTCCAAAGGCTCATTCTCCCTTCCACATCCTCAGGCTCCTCTGGCACACACCTTCCTAATGGACTAGAATTGGCTTGATTTGATCTTGACAAAATAAAATTAAGTAAGCACAAACCCACTAAAGTTATTACAGAGAATGTATTTCTGAATCATATTTAGCTTCATGCAATGCCAGGAGATAATCTCCAGCTAAATCCAGCCTCAACTGAAAAGAAATACAGAACTAATTTGGCTCGCTATAGTTCAGATCTCAACAGCACAGTAACTAAAACTCCTAAGCACTCTTTTAAAATCTCCCCCTTTCCCAGGCCTTTTTAGGATTGGATGATCTGGATGACCACCCTTAAAATCAATTTCAACTTCCAGGTGTAAAAGTCATCAAATTAAAAAAATATATCTTTTTCAAAAATCTCTCATGTACCAAAGGATTTAGATGGTCTAAACATGGCAGGACTGCCTGTTCCATCACTTCCACAGTTTGTTCAAGTTGATCATACAGAGATAGAAAACAGTTTTGTCTTTGTTGCAGAACAACGAGTTGTAAGGATATTCAACTGACAGCAGTTGTGATTAAATTGTGATTAAAATAACTTCACATTTAGATATCAGATCAAACCCTGAATAAGTGTAAAATTATTATAACCCTGCTGAATTCATTGAATTTCTGCCCATTTTCTTCAGCTGAGACTCTGGCTAGAGCTGAACTCTTCTGAGTAATCTCCAGCTCTCTATTACTAATAAAATTAGTAACTTGCTTTTCAAAACATGTTGCAATGTTTCTATCCATTCATTTATGTGGAGTTCCTCTTCAATGTTTCTTGTAGTTTGAACATGAAGCAGGGATCCTGCACCAAATCTTGCTGAATAAGGGCTCAGTGCATACTACCAATCACTTTTCTCACAAGGGTGTTTCAAATAGCAGCTTCAGCCCATTGTAGCTCACTGGGAAATCTGTCAGCAAATTTCACAATTCTATTATTACAAGACCAATTTTAGAACCAGAAAAAAAAAAGCTGTAGCAGTGATATAGCTCCAGAGTGTTTTAAAAGAATCTGGGTGGAGGTGGGTCAGCACTGCAAACACTTTCTCAACCAAGTGCCAAAATTTCAGGGTGAATTCACTTTTAGCATGTTAATATTATCTTGACTTGCTTTCCACGAACATTTGGTTGCTTAAAATGTTGATTGACAGCAGTGTTTACACTTCATTTCTTAGGAAGCTGCATATGCAAGTATTCATGGCTAATGAATTGGCATTAACACAGCAGTTGCTCTTGCAAGAAATGCTCACACACTTCTGAGTTTGGGAGAGCAGGTAAATCTGTCCCTATTGAACTGTGTGCTTCCATCTCAAAGACCTCCTACAGGCTCGGTTCTAAATCTGTCTATTGACATGCGCAACCCCAGAACTGAAGCTGTAATGAGACTGGGGGAGGTGGAGTCTGGGTGTTGTATGACTTATTGAATAGTAAGTTTAAATAACTGACACTGTCCTATCGCCCAAAAACTTCATAAAAACATAAACAAAAGTATTTGAAAAATTTCTAATAATAAATCTTGAGAGAAATCACAAGTGCTAGTACATATGCTCTAATCAAGGAGTATCCATTATTTAGTCACTACTTCTATAAAATATCACTTTAAAATCAGTCCAGTCTAGCACTTTGGGTTTGGGTTTTTTTTTTGTGTGTGATCAAGTCTTTTTAGACCAGACTGCAGGTACCCTGATTAACAGCAGAAGATAGGGGACTGCTGATGCATTCAGTGGAGAAAATTCCTCAACACCTATGAGATTTATGTATTAGGAAAGAATTAAGTAACTGCTTGTGCCTTGACTGCCCTTATGTTGAAGGGAAAGTCTGATTTAAATCATAGAATCATTATATGGTTAGGATTGGATGGGACCTGAAAGATCATCTAGTTTCAACTCCGTGCCATGAACAGGGATGCCATTCACTATACCAGGTTGCTCAGGGCCCCATCCAACCTGACCTTGAAGACTTACAGGGATGGGGCATCCACAACTTCTCTGGGCAACCTGTGTCAGTGCCTTGTTACCCTCTGAGTAAAGAATTTCTTCCAAACATCTTATCTAAATCTCTCCTGTCTCAATTGAAAAACATTGCCCCTTGTCCTATCACTGTATGCCTTTGTAAAAAGTCATTCTCCCTTCTTTTCCATAGGTCCCCTTTAAAAATTGGAAGGCTGCAATGAGGCACTCCAAGAGACTTCTCTAGGCTGAATAATGCACAAAGCCATCCCCTGGAATAGTTTTCTGGGCCCTGTAGCCCTATTCCAACCACATTACAAAGGATGTCTTAGCATCCCTCCCAGCACAGCAGACACGGAGATTGTCAGACCAGTGCTGCTGAACTGATTCACTCTTGAGAGGGCAGTGGGAGACCAGAAAGTATCTGAGGAAATTTTAAATAATGTGGAGAACTGCAATGTGGCTGATTTCAGTTCGGAACTGAAGTGAAAAATAAAATAAGACTACAGTAACCTGTTGCGCCTGTGAAATTTGAAGGCTTAACCATGCATTGCAGATATATGATTATGAAATATGACTTCAAGGTTCTTCATGCATGTGTCCCTCAGGGACTGAACACAACTCTGCATAGGTTGTTTCACATTTGATTGGCTTCGAGCAAACCTATAAAATCTACAACTGTTACAATAGTTACTGTGTAAGAAATATAGATCACAAAGAATGTATTTAAATCCTTATTGTCCTCCTCTATTTTTTTTCAGGATATCAAGGAGAAAAACAATAAAGAGCAGGGTGTTTTACATTTATGGATAGGTGTTTAGTGTAATTTTGTGTTCCAGTCCTAGGCACCAGGACACAGATTTTTACATCATATTTTTGGAGTACTAATCATAAACATGCATAAATTATTTTTAAAATACAACAGTAATTAGGAACTTGAACAATGTTATACAACACACAGATTCTCACAGGCCATCAAGTACTACCCCTACCCATATGCTTGCTGAGAGAAAATGAAATATATAGTCTGTAGGCATTGCTTTGAAAAATTGATGTCAATAAAGATGCGAGGCTTGAAGATAGGAAGGATTTAGAAAGACAAAATAATAAAAAACCCCAGTCTAATGATTCTGGCTGGAATCTGAACATTCTGCTAATAAGCAAAAGAATTGCTAACTGGTGCTGCTGACTTGTGCTGTTCCTCCTGCATCTGCCACCATATTATTATTATTTTGCCTCAAGCATTGCTGTGGAGCTCACTTTAGCTAATGATCATGCAACTAACAGTCTGTCAGACTTCATATCTGCAGGAAACAAAATGGAATTTTTCCCCTACACTATTAGCCACGCTTTCTAAACACACTTCCTTTGGCCATATGTATTGAACATTACATTTAATGCCTGCTCTACTATATGCCTACTGGATATGTGCAATAAAGACAAATTTTATAGGGCAGTATGTAGAAGTCTACATAAACTTCTTTGTCACACCCTGGAAATAAAAAAACACTTAGATTGTTGCTCAGTTTTTGGAGTAAACGCTAGAGATGAAAAGCAGTAGGTCAGTAGACCAGCAGCTAATAATAATGCCAATTTATTGAAAGACCCATTTTTTGCCTGAGGTCATCTAATTACATGTATTGTAACCACAATGAGGTTTAACACAAAGACAATTAAAACTTCCATTTTGCGGAGGCAAAAAAGTCTAACTCCAGAGTGAATGAAAGGGGAGGACAGGCAGCTGGCCTAAAATCTGAAAGGGTTCCTGATCTGAAAGTCACTTCAACACAGGGAGGAATTACTCTCTTTAGCAACAGCCACACCAACCGCTGCTAACCTGAACCCGCCAAAGTGGTGAGTCCCGAGCTGTGTCAGGGGCAAAGCTGCTGCCCTGTGGTTCCCAGAGCCAGATGGGAAGGCTCAGAAGCCCAAGTCCTCACTCTGCTCTGCTGCATTTGCTGCAATGCTGCTGAGATGACCCATTTCTTCTTATGGCAGTGAACTAACCTGTGAACTGTCAGAAAAGCATGAGAGAAGGGAGCTGGGGAAAGCAAGAAGTAGATTCGTTTCAGGCAAACTATGGCTGCATCAGAGGCTGTCCCCCTAGACTGTGTTTCCCTGTTCCACAAATAGCTTTGCGTTAAAGAAATCAGGAAAAGTAAAATTACTATATCTTCCTTTTACCACTGCTTTTCCATTTCTAACGCTATTATCATTTTCTCTGTCCCTGGTCACTTGTTTAAACACTCAAATTTCATCCCCTTGGCTAAGAAGGGGAGAAGTACTTGAGATTTACTGGTTATTTTTAATTGTTCCATGACAGAGACAGGAACATGTGCTCCTGATTTGGACTCAGAAAACCCTGAGTTTAGGATCTCCTAGTATACATTCAAATGAAGTGCAAGGAAGCATTTGAACATGTGGGGATCTTCACTTACTCTAAAACATGACTCAAGGAGTAAACACTTGTTCCAAGGGTAAACACTCGCTCCAAGGGAATGTAAGGCTTATTCTCTACACTCAGCTCAGCTGTTTTCCAGTAACCAAGGCTGGGGTCCTGTGTAAGTTTTGCTTATAGTAAGAGTAAAGAACTGAATTTTTCATGGTATAGAGTGTAATCAACTGAAGTGCTCTAAAAGGGCTGAGTATCAAATAGGTAGGCTTATTAATTCTCAAAGTCCTTTAATTAGGTACATTTCCATTTTGACATCATATTCTAGTTCCTTAAACTTGCCCCTGGGTCTTACAAAACACTTCACACCTGCTGCCACATTTTGCTCACATCAGCTTTACACCAAAGCCAATTTGTACCTTTCACTTCTTCTATACACATCATCCATTCCTGTACATCTCATCAGTTACTGACATCTTTATTCTACTGAAAGATCTCAGTTGTGTATCTACATTCCCTTAAAAAAAACCTACAAAGAAGATTCCTACAGAACCTTACTTTGGCCTACATACACTTTGTTATGTATTCCATATTATGTTGTATAGGGATGTATTTTACTGATGTAGCTTCGGAGCTGAATATATCAGGAATAAAGACAGTTTTGTAAAGGCAGGGGTGGTGTGTATAAGTACTCAACTAGAGTTCTGTGTACAGCTGTATATATCACAGTCTTTAGGAGAGATGGAGATCATCTGGAAAAAGTCCAGAGAAGGCAAAAAAGTTATGAGAAAAACAGTGTTGTCTAGTCTAGAAAACTGGGGATGTGAGAATTTTTTCAATATTTAAAAGATTATTGCAAAATAACCTGAATTACTAAATTCCCATGTGACTAAAGACAAGGGGAAATTGTAATGGTTTATGTTACAGCATGAGAGATTTCAGACAACCTTTAGAAAAATTTTTCTAGTGGTTTAATGGCAGTTCAAAACTGGACTATCGGGGGAAGTAGTGGAGTACTTAACTGAACTAGTAGAGGATAAATCCACTGCTTTTATAGTGGTTGACATAAGAACATAAGATTATTAAAGGTTTAAATGTGTTTCGCTAGGACATCCATCTCTCACCACGCAGAAAGGCAGCTGCCTATAGATGGCAACTTCTGAGGGAGAAGCACAAGCACATCTCCAGCACAGCAAATGTTGCTGCTGCAGCCTGCTTTGCTGCAGCAGGCAAGGCTCTCTTTCCAGTTACTGGTCAATAAAAATTCTGTGGGACCAAATTATGGACCCTTCACACTTTCTCTTAAGTGGAAAAGCAATGATTCCAGTATTCAGTGGAAGGTGACTTGTTCAGCTGGTTAGGAAACATTGCTAATTATGCTGTGGTTTTGAAGTCTTGAAACTGTATATTTGCACTACTCTGCATAAGACACCACAACAGAGGCTTGAGGAAATTAAAACAAAACTGAAAAGCAAGTTTTTGCTTTATAAATCACATGCAAAATCATCAGTCTTGTGGGTTTTTAGAGAAGTTATCTCAAGTTAGATTTTCATATTCAAGAGTTTCATAAAAATTGAAATAAGAATGTAACAGCAATCTAGCAGAGCACCCAACAGTGACACTGTTTGAATGCTCTCCTTGGTACTAAACCACCTTTGTTAACTTCATAGAAGTCCAATATGGTCTTTTATTCATAGAAAAGGTCCTTTGGTTTAAACACGCAAGGTTACAAATGTCACCTGAAGGCAAAAACATTCAGCATCTCTATGGTAGAAATCTCAGAATAGCAAAAGGCATAGGAGCCAGTCCTGACATAGTGGAAAGCAGGACAGGGGCATTTTGGTCAGTGAGTGAAGGTCCTGGAAAAAGCTTAATTGGGTACAAACTTTATGAGGCACGAAAGGTATTAATTCTAAGCAGTAAATGACAAAGTAAACACCAGATTAAATATAAGGCCTCATAAATAACTATATTTGCAATTTTATATTAACATTATAAAAATAAAATGATTGCTAAATTCTGTCAATCTTCCTTAGCATATAACTCAAAGTGAATAATTTAGTGTTTTCATTGGTGGTTAGGTTCTACACATACACGCTTCTATTGTAGCAGGAATTATTATTTTCATTTGCATCAATTGTTAGGATTATAAATGTTTTCACTTATTACATCTTTTTCTCTGGAAAATTAGCTGGGCATACACATTTTGACACTGAACAAAATTTGCCTAGGCTTAGAAAAACATCTCCATTATACAGGAAAAAATACAAATTTTTCATATTAGGACAATAATAATGTGGAACAATCCATTTGCATTTTATGGAAATGGTGTGCACTGTTAAGGAAAAAGGGGGAGTTGGAGTCTGCCCAATATTTTTGTCTTTATCGTAACTGCTGTAGAGGCAGCTCTTCTAAACATAAAAAAAGTGAGACTTATAGCAGAGTCGGGCACTGAGAGTCCAATAGAATCTTGCTCTGTATTTCAGATTTTTTCAAAAAAAATGTTGAAAAAGAAAAAGCTCCTACTCGAAGTTTCAAATTTAAAGAAAAATCACTTAAGCATTAACTATGAGTGCACATGGAAATCTTGACTACTATTGTAAATAAAAGGGTTACAATTTTTCTTGCTCAGAATAAAGTAGGTCTACTCTTTCTGACATTCTCTAGTCATCTCACTGGTCCACACTGTGCTCTGATTTATAATCAGCATGAATTATGGAGTCAATATTTCCTTTTTTAAGACAAAATTACATACTGTTTCCAAATGAAATACCTCAAAGCATCTCCATCAGCATGGCAGCAATCAAATTGTTTGGTTGCTCTTTATCAGAAGTAGGGAACACATCAGAGAAATACAGAGGGACAGCCTCACACACCGGTGTAATCTGCTAGTCAGGGAATAGCCATAGTAACAAGCTTAGGTGAAATATACACTATTCAATTTTCTGCTTCCAGGGACTCAGTTAGTTTGATATACTTAGATGCTCAGCATCTCCACTTGTCAGTCAAGTCACCATCTGCTCCTACTCACTGTAACCCCTTCCAGGTTGCCTATGTACTGCCATGTATCTTCAAATCCCTTCTACTTCAAAGAGTTTGAACAACCTCTGATCCTTTCCCTTCTGCTCTGAGCATGTCCCAGCTCCACGTTATGCAGGCTGAGAAGTGCTGGCCTGTTAAAAGGTTATGTCTATATCATATTGTGAAGACAGATGCAAGTTTGCTTCAAGCTGGTAGGAAGCGAGCCAATGTGGATGCAGAAGCCACGTGACTGCATTATCAGCACAATGCTGAGCTCGATGCAATAAGCCTCACAGAGAAACAGAATATATTAGCTGAGCTTCAGTCAGTGTAGAGCACAGGCAAAGCAAGCTTACATCTGTCTGCAATCTGTCAGGCAGCTCCATATTGTGCCTGAATCACATAATTCCCCCTTCAGCCTTAATAGCCCACACACAAAGCGAAGCAGGGACAGAAAGCCATTCTGTTTGCTTTCTACAGATGAATTTGCTGATACTGGGCTTCCTTCAGAGGTGGCACACCTGCATGGATGGAGTTATGCTCTGCTCTGCTGTGCTGCCATTTCTGTCTTGGGAACCAGATCTACATTTGTCAGAAAGTTTTTATACTCTGCTTTTATATCTACATTTATTCAGTTACCAGTAACAGACTATTTTCTGCACTGCTACCTGTTTCCACCTGCTGAGAATCAGCTTGAGAGCCGTGAAATGTTTATTATAAAAAAAAAATTGCAATTCTCTTTTTGTTTTTCATCTGTCCAAAAGCACAGAAGTTTTGATAATATAAGACTCACAAAAACATTGCTTGTATTCAGTGGTCTACCATAACCTTTGATGAAACCCACAGTTAGCCATTTTGAAGCCCATAAACATCAATAGAAAATGAAAATATTTTATTAACCCTTAGGACCACATACCCCTGAGAGATTTTACATGTTACCTTTCCCAAAGTCCAAAGTCCATTTGCAATGTGACACCTATAAAACATAAATACTGCATAAATGCTCTTCTATAAAAGGCCAGCTGCCAGACACTCTGGCCATTGAAGGCCATTCTTTAATAAAACTTTGAAGACCCCTGGCTTAGAGTTATTTGTGCACAGGCATTTTCTCTTCCCCCTGTCCTTTCCCCTACCCCGCCAAGGAATCCGTGATATATAAAAACATCTTCCTCAAAGAGATACAAACCTGATGCCTCTAACATTGTGTATCAGCTCCCTGAAGTGACTGCTTGATGCTTATGTGACTGCTCTGATCAGAAGACAACCTTGATCCCTTTTTGCACATTGTTCTCCAATATGTCTGTAAATTTCTCTCTCAAATCATGTTGGAGAAATACTCACTATCCATATTGCTTTGTTCTATAGGAAGTGAGGGTGTTCTATCTATAGAAGATAGATTATATATTATCCATAATATCTGTATCTTCTCAGGGGAGCTATAGATATTATTAACTCTTAGGTGGCATCCAAATTCATTGAAACCAAGAAAACAAGAATAGGTTTCCAAGAAAAAGCACCCATTGCAAAATCTAACACACAGGTTTCCCCCATTCCCCATGCTGCCAGAAACATGCAGGGGTAGGTAGTCCAGGCTAGAGCAAACCATACGATCATCTCCAGCCTAAAGAAAAGTGCAACAGGACCAGCATGTCCGTGGCTCAGCAGTACCTCGTTCTCTTTTGTGAATCCTGACCTCATTTATCCTTGTAACACAGGATTCATCACCTCTGTTGCAGCCACTTGAATCTGTCTGGACTGAATTTCCACTGTGTCAACCTGGTTCTCAGATCCTTTCAGCCAGTGAAGGACCCTGGTGATACCTGAGCAGAAACAAAGATGACAAATACTCAGGAACATTTTGCAATGGGAAATCATTTCATACTGTGTTTTGCTCAGAAAAGTCTGACAAAAGTATACTCCAAGAAAATTCTCTGCCTGCTGTCTTACACAGCTTGCTAGTTAACCACAGGGACACAAATACTTTAAGCAGTAAATAATTGCAAATATTTGAGTTCCCGATGTTTTATTCAGCCTCATATGAAAGGCTTAGACACCTGAACACCTGCCTTTTATTGACAAAAAATTCTGTTCAGTCTAATGTTTGGATTGGAGACAGCCAGCTGTACAATTGCTCCTGAAGTATCGTCCTGTGACTGACTGTACTCCAGTGTCTTGCACTCAGCTCTTCAGGACAAAGCACTGTGCCTGCACTGTTATCCCAACTCCACAAGCTCCAGGAGAGCTCCATGGCTTTATCTGCACACTATATGGATTATCAGGGATGGCTGCTTTACCCTGCAGCTCTTGCAGAGTGAGATAACACCTTATGTGCTCCCTACAGACACCTACCAAATTTCTCAATCCTGGAGACACCAGCATTCACAAGCCATGGTGGGGCAGGAAGACTCCTCCTCAGGAGCAACAAGGAGATGAGGTATGTGGGTGCAGCCATAAGCTTCAGTGATCATGGGAATCAACCTGAAAGGTTTTTTTCCAGGCACAAAACCTCCTCTGTCTTCTTGAGAAATGTGATGTAGGCAATGAATCAGCACCGCCATGATCGCAATGCCCACGTGGTACAAAATTGTTCTCCCAGACCTGGCTGCTGTGTGCT
>JAOXXN010000446.1:58034698-58053438 GCA_026770055.1 Myrmophylax atrothorax
CTGAGGGTTTTGATGTAGTTTAGAAGCTGGTGGGAGGGATAGCATGGTTTCTCATGCATTTATATAAGACATAAGAACTGCAGTTACAACTCTATTCCCAAGATAAAGAGGCAATTTCCACTGTGAGCATAAAGTCCAGCTGTAAATATCATTTTCAGGACAGAGCCTCAGGCTAAAGAATGAACTCTTGCATCCACCCAGAACCACCTTAAATATTACCATCCTCCATCTTTCAGAAAAGACATTTTTCTTGAGCCTTGCCTTCTCTTAAAAAAAAAAGTTAAGTACATTTAAATAGATTTATATACACAAATATATGTATGTCTGTCTTATTTATATATAAAACAAAAATAAGACCCTATTAACTGAAAAACAAAACCCTGTTAAAACAAAGCATTGCTCCAAATGCCCAATTTTCCCCAGGAGGGCCATGCGGCTGAGCTGTTAGTGGCAAATAGCAGGTCCATCACTTCAGACTTGTACTTGGATGTTACTATGAAGAAACTCAAATGAAAGGCCACATGAAGCATAATGGAGCACTCATTCTCCATGTGCCAGAATTACCAACATGTAGAAGAGGACGCCCTTGTAAGAATGGAGAGGTTGCACAACCCTGAGTTAGAGTTCCAGGATGCCTGCAGGCTTGAGGTACCAGGGTGCTGGGGTAAAAATGATGAGGTGCTTAACCATGTCCCAGACATTTAGGCTTTTTGCAGCACTCAAATTGAGGAGGAAGCAAGGGGACCACAACGTTTTACCCTCCAATTGAGAGCCCAGTCATTTCCCTCATCTTCCAAGCAGCTTTTTCTGTGTCTCTAATCAGGTCCCGTATCTGCTCTTCTCCCAGTGGGAACCCGATTGCATAGTAAATGCCACATTCACATTCAGCCTTCAAAGCCATCTCTGCTTTAACTCATGCCAACACAACTGTGCTGTGCAGGCAAGTGTAAGGCTGCCCCAGATCTTGGAGTGTTTTGGCTGCCTGGGGGACAGGGTGGCTTTTTGTGGAGGTAGTGCTAGGTGGCATCTGGAGGAGAATATGCAGATTTCCCTGTAAAAGTTTGGGGTGGGGCTGTGCACATTTGTAAGGTATGGTTAGGTACAGGCTAAGGGGCAGAGCCGGGTAGTGCAAATGGGTTGGCAGAAAAAAGTTAATATGAGGCTCAGTAAGCTGCTTCTGCTCCTCTGCTTCAGCTTGACTGAATAGCAGATGGTCAGGCTTAACTGAGGTTTTCCTGAGCACCTCACCACACTATGGGAAGCCTAATCCACATCTAAGTCCAGAGAAGGGATGCAGAAAACTCTGGTCTCAATCTATCTCTTTCCAGAGCAGACCAGGGTAAAAGTGCCATATTGTCCTTCCCCAAATGAATCACAAGATTTGTTTCAATAAAAGGTGTGGCAAATTATCAAGTGAAATTTCTAAATTCCTATTCCATTATTTTAATGTAATCAAAGTTCAGAAGGATGCCGGAACTTCTCTTAGCTAGACAAGAAATAGTGCAACAGCTCTGGAATCTTAGTGGGAAAGGAGGCAAAACACAGCCTTTCCATGACCTTCATGAGTCTATTAATATATTCCTTTACCTACCACGGTACTGTGTATGGTAAAAGCTTTACACCCAGAAAGTCTCTCTCCTCTTTTTTAATAACCAGAATAAATCAAATAAGGCTTTAGGGGTTTTAATAGAATTAAACCCAGATCACATTTACCTGGGAGAAAGTTATGGGCCTGAAAGGGAGAGCAGAGGCACCCAAGTATGGAGATCTCCTTGGGAGAATTGGTCCCAAAGTGCAGAGGAAGGCAGAGGAAAAGGTGTGGAAGGGTTCTGCCCTGTTCGGTGGCATGTGCTGTAGAAGATATTGGAAGTGAGGGCAGGTGAAAAGGGAGTAAAATGATTGTGTCCTGCTAGGAGGAAGTGAGGCATAATATTACCTGGGGTAGGGAAGGAAATGATTCAGAAGGGCTGTGTCCTGTTTAGGACAGATAGGGCAAAATGACTGTTCAATATATAGACTTGGGGTGTAAGGAATGCAAATTTATTTCTAGTACAAATTAAAGCTACTTCTCAAAGTACTAGATCAGACTCTTCCAACAGATCAGGCTCCACTTCCACAGTGTACTGATCTAGAACTGGGATAAAAGGTAAAAGGTACCTAGGAATTCACTTGGAAAGAAAATCACGCCGCTGTTCAAACACTGTGGAAGTTGTATAAGCAGATGTTCCCTTTATGTATATTGCCCAATAAGTGCTAAATCCTGTAATTGCAAACCCCTACCCCCCAAAAAACCTCAGATAAAAAAGCAAAAACCCAATATGCTACTTCTCAAATTCTAAAGCTGAAGGGTTGTGCAGGCATGTTCCCAGTGTCTCTGGATTTGGAAAGGCAGCCTGGATTAGCATGGCTGCCTAGATGTTGAAAGGCCATGAGCTCGCTGGGGCACAGCAGGGTGGCAGTTGGGCAATACACTGCAAGGATTTGGCAGCTTTGTTACAGGAGAAAATTATACTGGGTATTCATGCAGGCTATTGCTAAGCCTTTTAAAGCAATACTCAGATTAATAAATAATTGAAACAGCTTAAAGGAATAGGAGGATAAATTTGCTGTAAACAAGTAGCAAATGATGCAAATATGGCAGGATCCCAAACTCTGCTAAGAAAAGGCATGTGACTAAGTGGTATCTCGACCAAAGGCAATGTCAGGCTATGGGTAGGTGTGTTATACAGACCAAGCAGCCTACAAATGCTTAAACAATTTTTTAATGTGTAACACATCTGCCATTCCTTTCTGTGTCATACCACTGGAGAGACAAAGAGTCTCATAGGAGGCCATGGAAGACTCACATCACAGGGTCAAATCCCAGATTTTAACCAGTCTATCTTGAGATGATATTCCAACTCATGACACACTGAATAGGGAGTAGTTCCAAGAAAATGATACTCAGGCTTGTAATTTTAACAACAGCTCATGAAGAACGAGTAAGCAGAGCTGAAATGCCCTATTAATACCATAGCTGACAAAAACCAGTAAAGTCCTTCCTTCTTTGTCATGCCTACTGTAACTAAAACATGAATGGGCTAATGGTGAAATTCTTGGGAAAATATTACATTATTATTTTCTAGGAGGATGCTTGTTCAAAAAATGTATTTCCACCAATGAGAGTTTTGCTGCAGGATCTTAAAGAATTTTCTGCTAAGTATGAAAATTACCTTAATATATTTCATCTATTTTTTTCCCAAAAATTGGAGTTGAGTAAAAATTACATTAATAAAATATTATTATGATGTGGCTAAATTACTAATTAATAAAAGCATTAAATTACATGATTCTTCTACCCCATCGCTTGGGAAAAAAAAATGTAAACATATTCTTGCCTTCTCTGGATTGAAAAAGTTGATGGCAGAAATGGAAAAGCTAAGGAATGAGAGGAGAGATCTTTTTTAACAACCTTAAATGAAGCACATAAACTTTTCATGAGAGCTGTTCAAAGATACCAGAAAACCCTATAGCACATACCATTATCGCTTTAATCTACCTCTCAGATAAACTGTCAATCCCACACACTATCCAAACTTTCCATACCATCTGGCAGGAAGTTTATACAGAACCTGAGAAAATTCCTCAGATTCCAGTCTGGACAGACCCAACAGTGTGATTTGTGAGGTTGATCTATCTAAGCAACACATTTGAATATTTGTCCCACGCACAGCCAAATTTCTTAGCCCTTGGAGAAAGGAGAACAGAAAAGAAAAGGTATGCATTCAAGTATTTATTTAAGTATTAGGAATCTGAACACTTGTAGACTGTGTATTGGTTGAAGTCTGGCCCTGCTGGAAGAGATCCAGCAAGATCTCTTCTACAAGACTTACTTGGATTAGAATAACAAATAAATTCAGTTACTTTATCAATACAGCTCTGGCACTGTATGCATGCTTTATAATCAAACAATAACAAAAAGAATGTTCTACAATCAAGTAGCTCTGTAATATCCTATAGCAAACCTCAGTAACTCTTCAGAGTACGATATGAGTTCCAGTCAGAAACATGAGTTACTGTCAAAAGCCATCTTACTCAGAGACCTAACAGATTCTACTAGTAATATGGGCTCAGGATTAGTCCTTTGGCTTTTCTGTAGCTGCTGGAGATGTAAAAATACCAGTAGGCTTTCAACTCCAGAAGCATCAAGCACATATGCATTACACAATAACTTTACTGTGCAGGGAAACCCTTTTAAAATGGCTTCATGGTACAAATCAAGTACACTTTTACCATGAATTGCACTGCTTCTAATCACAGTTTCCCAATTTCACATATAAAAACTTCTGTGCATTATTGGCAACATAAAACAGAAAACCACCTGAGTGCAAAGTATACTGTATAATGTATACAAACTGCATTCATTCACAGTACTGGCTGAAGCACTGTCTGGTTAAGTAGGAATGTACTTTGGTCAAATAAAATCACAGAATCATAGAATGATTTGGGTTTTGAAAGGACCTTAAAGATCATCTCATTCCAGTCCCCCTGCCATAAGCACAGACACCTTCTACTACACCAGGTTGCTCAAAGTCCCATCCAACCCAAGCCTTGAAAACTGCCGGGCATGGGGCATCCTCAGCTTCTCTGGGAAATCTGTTTCAGTGCTTCACCACCCTCATAGTAAAGAATTTCTTCTATATGTCTAATCTAAATGTCCTCTCTTTCAGTTTGAACCCATTACTTCTTGCCCTATCAGTGCAGTTCCTGACTTAGAGTCTTTCTCTGGCTTCCTTGTAGGCCCCCTTCACATACTGGAAGGTGCTATGAGGTCTCCATGCAGTCCTCTCTTCTCCAGACTGAACAGTCCCAACTTTCTCAGCCTGTCTTCATAGAGGAGTTGCTCTAGTCCCCTTATCAACTTCATGGCCCTCCTTTGGACTTGCTTCAACAGTTTCATGCCCATTTAGTGTTGAGGTCACCAGAGCTGGACATAGCACTGAGGTCTCACAAGAGCTGAGTCACTGGAGAGAACCACCTCCCTTGCCCTGCTCGCCACACTCCTTTTGATGCTGCCCAGCATACATACATATAAAAATTACTCATATATATATGTTTATACAAAAAGTCACTATTTCTCAAATCCAAGTATTTTCTTTTTCTCTCTCTAAAAGGAACACAAGAAGGGACAAACTGGTTTGGTCAAACCTGCTGAAACCTTTTTGTCCTGGCAGAACTGAGCTTCAGGAGAGTTGCTTCAGGTGGTCTGAAGTAAATGGTTTCCAGATTAGCCCAGACAAGAATTGTAGAAACACTGAGAAAATGGTTGTGATCATATTTCAAGTCCACATTTGATGCAAGAAAAAAGTAGCACTAATTTTAAAAGTATTTTTATAGCATTACCAGTCAGTTCTGGAAATTCGAACATGCCATAGCTCAGATATGTATTCAAGCCAAGAGTTCTTATTAAATAATAACACAATCCAAAGAGCTGGAGAAAATTGGAAACTTACACTCCCTGAAAGAAAGTCTATATCATATTTAGAACCTTTTTTTGGTTAATGCAAGCAGTGATCTTCATTGCATAATTACCCTGTGTAATCTGTACCTAAGCCTAAACAAAATCCAGATATTCTCCCACCACAATGTATATACTGTGATGGCATTTAAATTACAGGTAACTGAGATAAAATTACTGCGTTTTTTTATGCTGACACCTTGTGTGGTATTTGCCTAGCCAAGTTCATCACCTGTGAGGAAACTTATGCACCGTCTGAGACAGATAGGGAAAACAGTGGGAAGAACATTGGAGGATTATCTGCATTCAAGTCATTTTGCCTCAAGCTTTACTACAAAATCTGTGATTTGCAGACCAATTTAAAGAAAATCCCACTCTCTCATCTGTCTACGTTAATTTAACAGCACTCTTGCTTTGAAGTCCAGAAAGACTTTTTTAATGAGGATAGAAGTAAAATGCTTGGGATAAAACTCATATAAGCGCTCCAATTAACAGGCCAGTTATGACACACCTAAAACCTGTTTCTCCACTGGTAGCAAAGCAGGAACACCACTAAACTGCACCACTGATTTCACCTGGAGAGATTTGTCTGCGTGACCTACAATGTAACTGAAATACAAGGAAACTGCTAGAATTGTACAGAATTCTTCAAAAAACCCCACAGATATGCAAATACAGCAACCTAAGGCAAACACGGTCAACTCAACATGCAAAAGAGGATTTGGATTGCACTGAGTGAAAAAAGAGACAACAATATTTTTAATTGCATCATTTAATTATTCAGTGCAATAGCCTCAAAGTGTGTTATTAACATTAACTAATTTTTTTGTTGCAGCTCTCCATTTGTATGTATCTATTAATATTTCCAATTTGCAAATAAGCAATGCAGATTTTGAATCTGACCCAAAGACAATCAAAGCCAGCGAAAGACTTTTGTCAGAGTTGGGAGGACAAGTTACGTGATCTGCTCTTCTAGACAGGTGCCAGTCTTCTTTATACACCTTCAGACTAGGAAAAAACGTTGTGCTTCCAGCCATCATGGGTTCATTTTTTAATTCATGCAACAGAAAAATAGATCAGGTCCTACTTCTCTGAGAAAATACTAGCTAGGCAAACCAATGTGGCAAGGCCATAGGCTATCACTTCTGTTATTAAAAATTACATGAAAACCCAAGAACATTCTTTGAGTATTTTTAAACATCAAGGTTCAGAATTCCCTCACATGAATTTTACTGTCTTTCCATCTAGTCATGGCTGCATGCACTTAAGGCAGTATCAGAATAGGAAAGCAGCCACTGGAGTGGCTGACTGAACCAAAATACATGTTTTACCAGTGGTGGCTGATTTATTAAACTAGCCAATGCATTCTCAGCATTAAGAAACAAGGCTTCATCTGAGAAATCACTTCAGAAAAATCATTGAGACATCTATCAGCAGTAATACAACCTGTTAGAATTATATGCAGTGGTTGCTACACTCATTTCTATTGTTTAACATCTCCAGGGAAAGAACAGAGAACCCAAGAGTCGGCACAAAATGTAAGCAAATTTGAGTTTACAATGAGTTTTGTCTTTTGCAATGGAGGTTAAACAGAAGCCTTAAAAAGAATGGAGTGGAAGTGGCTGAATTCTTCCACTGTAGATCAAGCTGTCCAGTCAGCTCATGATTTTTACTGTTGCCAGTAAGTTAAACATCATCATAATTATATTTCTGTTTCCCAGTAGAATCGCTAAGGATGCAAAAAGATCTGCTGCCCTTGCAAACATTCCCAAGGCCGCAAAGAGCCTGGAAGCTGCCAAAAAAGAAAGAAGGGCAAAGAAGTTCGAAACTGCTCATTTAAGAGGCGCATAACAAATGCTGAGTGTATAAATGAAGAGAAGAACTCCATATAAAATTGTTTCCAGTGACCAAATTTTTGCCTTGTTTTTGCTCTTTCTATGAAAATCACAAGGGGTTACTAACAGAAAAAGGAGTGTCGTTGGTCACAGCCAGTATATTTGAAAATTCAGTGGCATCTGCCGAGCATGCTATTATTTTGTAACCTGTTTCAAAATCTTGACAATATTGATCAGCATCAAGGCTGCCACCAGCTTCCATTGACTCACTGTTCATGAGCATATTACCCAACTAATTTTTATCATCATACCATGCAAAGGAAAACGCATGGATGAAGTAGCAACGAGTGATTTTTTCAGCTAGGTATTTTCCTTCTGGGAAGTGATCCTTTGTAGTTTTACACATATCAAAGCTTCATGTATTTCAAAAAAACCCCAACCTCAAGCGTAAAGAATTTCGGCTGTTAGTTATGCACATTCAGTCAGTATCTGAAATAGTTTTCCACATTTTCAATATGCTGTAGGAATTTTTTTCAATGAATGGTGGACTCAGATTATACAAATCTTTGCTTAGCTGACACCTTGGAGCACAAGGTGTTCTGCTCCAGTACAAATATAGGCAGAGACAGTGTCTTCAGAAGTTATAATATGCTGACTGTAAAAAAATGCATAGTATTTACTCATTTTTATTCTTTCAACCATTCCCCTGTTAATGGTGCTGTTTAGAAGGCAAATGATGTTTCCTGCCCATGACTTAACCTGGGCTCTTGCTATTAAATTAGATTTTTACTGTTTGTAAATCAGTGGTAACTTGTTTCTACAGAACTGGCTGAAATTCTATGGAAAAATCTGCAGCTCTAACCCTAAGTAACCCTTTCCCAGAGAGGTATTTTAGTAATTTTTTTAAAATAACTGTCCTTCACCTCTCAGACTGCAGTTTTACAGCCTGCATGCCCCAAGAAGCAGCTGTAAGTGCTATTGCACTGACCAAAAGGATGCTGAAGGAGTATTTGGTGGACTTCAGTTGAAAAGTGTTTTTCAAAGATAAGTGGTAAGAATGGTACCATTCTGTCAGCAATATTAGTATTTATTTACTTAGCTGTACCCTACCTCTCTCTTTACCCAGCCTGATTTTTATTTTCGTGAGTCAGTTCACCTTTATAATAACTATATATGCAGCAAGAGCATGATCATTATGTGACCTCTCTTTTCACAGTGAATTTCACCTTACACTAGGTAATAAGCACGATTAATAACTTCACTCTACAGAAATGGCTCCCCGCTTCTCACCCCTATCCATCCTTGCTCTTTACAAGGGGGTTGGGTTTAAAAAAAAAATAGAAAAGGTTTGTCTCAGCAGCACAGCTTCTGTGCCTCTACCGTCAGAGTATCTGTGCTGTGCCACGTGGTGCCTGGCTAATGCTGTGCAGCCAATTATGCAGTATCCGGGCAGAGAAGCAATCGCAGCACGTATGAGCGTCACGTTGAAGTAATCACCTGGTGTTTCAGCTCGATCCTTACCACTGCTGCTGTGGGAAAGGGTCTCTAAAACAGTCTCATGCCCTTTTTTTTTTTGTTCTCTGCCTCCTTCCCTGTGTTGTGGTAAAATATTTGCTTTGTGTTAGGCACAATTACAGTCAGATATATATAGAGAGGGGGAGTTGTTAAATAACCTTCCACTACAGCTCTCAATTTTTGTACACTGATTAAATACAGCAGCAGAAAGACAAGCACAGTTATACACACTCACACACACTGCCAAGATAGGACTCAGCTATTTTTCTCTTCTTAAACAGGGCAAGGAAATCTATTTACCCTCTTGGACTAAAACCATCTCAGGCTGTAATCGGTCATACCTTTTTAATTTACAGCATGGTGGGATGTTCATACAATCAATATGATACAAAGCACTTTCACGATTACATTTGCATTTTCCATTTAGAAATTTGAAAAATTATTCCACCTGCTGTTTTCGTAACACCAGTATCATGGCATTACACAATTGTGCTTTGGGAGGGATGGGAAATATTAAAAAATGAATAACACAAAAACTGAGTTATATACGTGTAATTCCTCTGCTTCCACTCCTAACATTTACCCCCCTACCCTCTGCAATTTGTGTGGAATGCCTCGTCTCTCACTCTCATGGTCAAAAACCTGAATCTTCAAGCTGCAAAGGAAAGGTTATCACTTCAATTCATTCGTGGGCAAATTGCTCAAACTCTGCTGTCAATCAACACTCCACTCCAGCATCTGAGCTGATTTGTATCTATCATGGGTGTTTACTTGACAGATTCTCACAAGCAAACTGGAGCAGAGAAAATGTGTTTAGTGATAGCATCATGCCGACAACACGTTTTCTGCAGATAACATTTGCATTATGTGTTTACTGTTTGCAGAGCATCTGGAAGACATCAAATGAAAAGGAACACATATTTCTTTTTCTGAGCACATATTCTCCAACAAAAAGAAAACACGACTCCATTGAAAAGCAGCTCAGATGAGGAAGCCTGGATGTAACTTTCCCTTTCCTTCCTGCTCCCTTTCTACATTCTCCATTTTTTCCCATCCTATTCCATTTCTGTCCCCTGCTTTTTTAATAGCTGTTATTCTCTTACTTTGGAAAAAATATCACTAATAGAAAAAAAAGCAGATGCACTCAGATCTTACTCCCATAGTTTCAGTAATTTATGAATTTTGAATATGAATAGAGATTGAAACTAATCAACAGATGGTTGGAAACATGAATATTAATGAATTCTGAATCCCTGTTTTACTCTGCCAGGTATTGTTTGAACCTAAAGAATATATGTGTAGTCTAATCACCACTTTTGAATAAGAAAGCTAGCAGTCTCTTTAGCTGTCCCATGTCTGATGAAGTGAGCATTTTGGACAGTAAACTGTGGTGCATGCATATGTGCTTTGAAAAGGGGAAAATAATTAAAACCTGACAAAACCCTTTATGAATTTCTAATGCCCTATGCTTGAAAAACAATCATCCCAAAACTTCATTTTGATGAGAGGCAGGAATAAAATATCTTACGTATTGCCATAACCTAAATATTAATTTAGACTTGCAACTTCACAATCCAATCTAAGGCACTCACAACAATGAGCCAGTAAAGAAATGTGAAATTAAGTATAAGTAGTTATTTACCCTCAGGCAGACATTAACATCTAGCAGCAAATCTGTTTTATATAAGTAATAAGCTGCTGCCACCTTCTGAAAAAAGCTCAGCACAGCTACACATGCCATCCATGTTTCTCACAAGGCCAGGGTAATGACATGCACATTCTAAGCCAAGCAAATTAGGCAACAAAACAAGCTCTGCTGCAGCATCAATACAAAAAAAATCTGCTACACTTAGACATTCTTGCTCAAGAAGCTAGTCTGAGGGTGGTGTCAGTGCTTGCAAGCACAAATATAAGAATGTCATCCTTATCCCAGCTCAGGAAAATATTTGACACCTACTAAACCATGTGTAAAAATGACTCACTGAAGCAAGCCAACAGGACAGTGACATTTCTTTAGATGTATTCTTCTTTACCTCTTAAATGCTCACCTGCTTGAAGAAGAGTCTACTGTCCTTGGAGATGCCTCCCAGTCATGGCTTTCTCATTATAAAGTAACAGATAGTGAACATTTTTCTTGGTGTTTTCTGCTAGAACCTGATGCTTCAGTGTCGCCACCACTGACAACCAGGGCCCACCCTTCTGGTAGAACTGGATACAACAAGGGTGGTGGGATAAGCAACCCTCTGTGCCCTGTGAATGGGCCCCCGCTACCCAGCACTGTCTGTGTGCTGATCCAGAACTGGGAGCTTTGCTCAAACAGAGGAGTTCCAAATCTTTGGTGATCTGAGAAGTCATGACGGGTGCATTTGTTCCTTCTGCCAGCTTCAGCCTCCACAATGGTTGGTTGAGGGAGCTCTATTTTCATTTACATTCTAGAAGCAAAAGTAGTATCAAACAGCACAACAGCAGAGCTGCAGCAAATCAGTGTCACCTCTGGCAAATCAGTGCTTAAGAGTCAACATCTCTATATGAATAAATTTGATCATCTCTCCAAAATTCTCATAGAAAATGAAATCATGTCATTTTAGTCTGGGTTTCAAAGCAAAGGAGGATTATATCATATTACTGTCTAGCTTGTCCATCGTCTTATGGCCTCTAAATATATGGATCAGTTTCAACTAAAATTGATTGAAAGTCTCAAAAATATAATTTCTAGAAATTTAGAAAACCCATAGAGTGCATAGCCAGTGAAAATCAATTTCCAACAGCTGCACTGCTGACAGACCAACCTGCTTCAATAAATCACTGAAATGGAGTCCCATGATTTGGGAGAGCAGGAGGAGAAATCATAATCCAAACTATAAGCAGTTTGTGAATTTCCTGGGCAACTCAATTCCTGGATATTCAAGTGTCCACAATGGCAGAATAATAAAGTGTATCTATTTTGGAGGCAATTCTGACTTATTCTGGGAACATGGCCTGAAATAAGCCAAAAATACAAAGGAGTACAAAGGTGTCTTACAGCCATTTCTAATATAACTTTTTTCCTCACCTATTCTAAACATTCTGCCACAATAATAACTTTTTGATGCAGCTATTAAGACTTTTTCAGTTATTCAATAAATGTGTGAGTCCATGTTTAAAGATGCTTACGGGAATTAAACAAATTAATATGAAAAGGCAGGCTTACCTTTTGCCCCCTTATGATATCCTTTTGTAGGCAGCACAAGGCCCATCATCATCTCTGTAAATTCATTGTCAGGCTTACAATTCTCAGTGCTGGTAGACAGGTGTCAGTGTACCATTCCAGCACTTTGAGGCTCCATAGCTCTGATAAAAAATAACAAAGCCTCTGTCTTGGAGGATTGCTGATTTTCAGGGATAATACTCTTACTAATTTGTGCCACAGAGTCAGCCTTAATTTCATGATAAAATAGAAGCTGTGACAAACTTAAAACTGATTAATTTAATTGGAAGCATTTCTCTGGAAGTCAATTAGCAAATACTTCAAAAACTTGCATGGGGAGTCCTTCACCACTGCCTTGGGTGGCTAAGATCCTATCTGGGTTATTTTAATAAAATGAAGAGGTCATAGCTTTGTGTGTTACATTTTTGACTACTGTGCTTTTTTTTTTTTTTGCCTTTTTTTTAAAATTTCTGAGCAGAAATGCTACACCTGGGATGGAGTCCTCCTCGATTTCTGTTTTGTTTGCTTGTTTGTTTGTTTGTTTGTCTGTTTGTTTGTTTCCTCAGGGTCACAGAACCACCAGCAATTTCAGTGACCGCAGACCCCGATTATCTGCAGGTGCCACCTCCCCTCGTGGAGCGACAGAATCACGGAATGTTAAAGACTGGAAGGGACCTTAAAGCTCTCCCAGTCCTGGCCCCGCTGCCACAGGCAGGGGTGCCTTCAACTCGACCAGGTTGCTCAAGGCCTTACTCGGCCTGGCCTTAAACACCTGCAGGGATGAGGCACTCACAGCTTCTCTGGGCACCCTGTGCCAGTGCCTCACCACCATCACAGTGCGGATTTCTCCCGTATACCCCGTGGTGTAAAGGAGAGCACTCCTGGACTCTGAATCCCAAGGTCCTTAGTTCCAGTCTCAGTGGGGACCGTCGCCTGGCAGTTCAATGCCTCCCTGCCATCTGATCCTGTCAGATCTCGGATGCTCAGCAGAGTCAGTCCCGGTTAGTACCGGGTGCTGTGACAGTCCCGAGGACTTCCCTGTCACTGTCCAGGCTCGCTCGGCCGTGGCAGATGGACCTTAGGACTTAAAGGGTGGGGCCAGTTCTGCGCACGCTGTGCCTCACCTAAAAAATCCCCTGTGCGGCTGGAAGGGCACACCCACGTGGGGAGAGCCCTGCCCAAATCTTTGTTTGAGGAGTTTGACCGTACTAGTGTGCCCCTCTGCTTGATTCTGTGTCTGTTCTGTGGCATTGCTTTTCTGAGCTGTGCACACACTGCTCAGGCTTGGGAGGTGTCAGTGCCTGTACAGCCCAGGTTGAACTGGGACCAGAGATGATCCTCAGTCTGAGTGGGGAAAAATGTGCATGTTAACTTGTGCAAGCACCTCCAGTACTGTGGATGCATAGGGAGATTTCATCATTAGATGTTTCCTAAATCTGTTCTACCCTTCTCGGGATGTTACATAACCACTCACAACTGGTCTGGCAGCCCCTTCTGTGGTTACTTTGGGTAGCTTCTGTTAAAATTTCCCCTTCTCTTGGGTTCAACTAGCCTTCCTTTGTTTCTTTCTTGCTTCTCCCTTGGGAATAGGGGTTTTTCCTCTCCTTTCTTTGACGGCTGCTTTCTGGGGTACGGGCTTTCTGATAGTGCCTGGAGGGGATGGGTCTGTTCCCAGGAAAATGAACAGGTTTTGGTTGACCTTTCAGATAAAAACTGCTGCACTGTGGAAAACTAAATCTCTTTCTGTCTCTTAAATCAGCTGGAAGAACTGTAGTTGTGGTGTTTTATTGTTAGCTTTCTAGACTTGCACAAAGAAGTACTGTGACTCCTTCCAACCTTTGCAGAATCTATTGTAAGAACTGTTTTCATGAGACTTTGGATGAGTGTTTCCATTACCTCGGACAAATATTATGGGTCTTTCTTTTCTTTATTATTTTTCAAATGTCCTCTTTTCCCCCCAAAATCCAGCTGTTTAATGTCATTATTCATTGCTTGAAAGTTGCTGCACTGTTTTCTATAAGATAGCTTGAGTTTTGGATCTCTTTCCCACAGTTAAAAAAATAAAAATAAAATAAACCTCACCTTTCATCCCTCCCCTTCCCTAACCTCATTCTCCATCTAACCTATCCAGCAACTTAATTTCTTTTAAAATTCATTAGTGTTCAGGAGTGCAGTTTTCCTCTGTGTCTCGGAGTGGAGAGGTAGCACATATGTTGTTGTTGTGCTTCTTAAAGTACTTGTAGTAATTTTAAAAGTACTTTGTGAATGATCAGGTACAATGCCTGTGCACTGCCACAGGAAAAGAACAGATTGCCAGGAGTACAGGTACCCAGTAATTTTTGTCCAAAATGTCCAAGGAAAGCTTCTATTTTCTGATCATTGTTTTATTCAACTTTCTTGTTTAATAAATAGTTAACAATAATTAATCATTAAACAATACTTGATGTTTTTATTTTATATGTTCTTAATTTTTTTCAAATACAGCTGTTGCTATATTATCTTTCTATTTAAAAATTACTTAGATTGTTGGTGAGGTTTTTTAATGGGGGAAAACCCCTCCACAGTTTGGCTGGTCTGTAACAGCCACTGGAAGACTGATACATTGATCAGAAAATGGCCTCTGCATTCATGGTTTGCATGATAGTGTAGAAATGCTTAATGTAAATAAAGGCTTGTTTCTATGACCTGTTGCATTTTTATTTGTTTGTTTTCAGACTTTTGATGCAAATGACCTGTATCAGGGACAGAATTTCAGCAAAGTTCTCAGCTCTCTTGTGGCTTTAAATAAGGTGACTGCAGGTAAGTAGACTGTTCTGTCTTGGTGTTGGTTTACGATTAATTTCAACTTGTATCAGTGTATATTTGTACATGTTGCTGTACCCATTATGAAATGAACATGTGCAGCATTTAGAAGCATTTTTTTGCTGGAGTTCATGCTTTTAAGACTTTGGCAGTAGTCTCTCTGGGTTCTCCAGTGGCATCTTCTGCAGAAGGGAGCCTTGTGGTAGAGCTGAGGCTAAACCTTTAAGCTGGCAAGCAAACTTGGAAAAAGGGCCTGTTTGGGGTTGTTTTTCTTTTTTTTTATCCCACTTTGAAATACTAAAGTTAACTTTTTCTCCATTGTGTCATTCTCATATTTGAACAGTTTTCAGAAGTTTTGCACTTCACACTTTCTATACCCCAGTGTTACTTTCTTGCCAGTAACAAAAGGAGAGCCAATGTCTTTGATCCCTTAAGCCACACATTTAATTTAGGTAGCAGCTAGAAGTCATGAACCACTTGCCCCAAGTTCTTTGGTGGGAGAGGAGAGCTGTAGAAATAACACGCAGGTGAGAGATGTCCATCTGTCATTGCAGGGTGAGGCTGTGCTAAGTGATGCCAACTGGACCCAAGAACAGTCAAGAAATGTTACTGTTGGTGGCCCTTTTGGCTTTTTACTGCTCTGCTGTCAGTAGCTAGTTTCAGTAGTGGTCATCGGGTCAGAATCTGGTGAGAGAGATTTAAAAATGAACCATACTTGTCAGTTTTTATGTGAGGAAGAAAAGTGATACAAAAGTCAGTGGTGGATCAGTGTTGCTTCATGTAATGCTAACGTGGTAAGTATCTGGTCACTTCTGTAATACTTTTCTCATCTATTTCAACGGAGGTTTTGGTTTTTTGGTGGCTTTATTTTTCCCCCTTGCCTTAGAAAGCACCTCTTAGGATTGAGTTTTGCAACTCAATTCTTAGTTTTAATGAGTGGGCATGGAGTAATACCACTGACTTCTTTTAAGCTACTTAGGTCAGTTGGAGATACTGCCTCTCACCTGAAGGGTAAGTGCAAATGCAAACCAGTGCTTTTAAAACTGCTGTACACTGACCATAGCTGCCTTTGCTGTCGTTCAAGTGGAGAAAAAGTGCAGCTGTTTTGTCCAGACGTAGATAGATTAATGCCCACAGCAAAGAGCCACAGTTGTAACTGGCTTAGAAAGGACTCGTGTGATCCCTTCCATGGAGGGGGCAGGTGGTGGTGGTATGGAAACCAAAAATCAAAACCACATGCAAACTATGGTGTTGTCTCATTCCTAGGAGCAGGCATAAATCTCCCCGTTCAGCTATTCTTCCAAACAATTTTCATTAACTGGGTGATTGTGTAGAAGGTGTTTTAGACACTTTTCTCCCTGCTCTAGTATTGAAAGGTGGCTTTCAGGTCCCCATGTGGGTTTGCAAGAATTTCAGGCATACCCAGGTTCTTCTGAGGTGTGCCTTCCTGCAGTATAAGGAATGTGAGTAATGAGCGTGATTACAGATGAAAGGCTGTTGTGGATGTTCACTCCATCAAATTCTTAGTCTCAGGAGGAATGGGATTAAGGAACTGGTTGCTGTTTGTAGAAAAGTGAAGGGAGAGGAACTGATATAAGGAAGTTGAGATAATGGTAAGAGGGAGAAAAGCTTTTACAAACCCTGGGAATGTTTAGATGGATGGAAGAGTAGAGATTTTGAAGAAATTACCAAATTTGTCAAACTTGAGCATTCTGTAGCTATTCCAGAATCGTCTTTTTTTATTTTATTTTATTTTTTTAGGAGTGAAGTTGATTTTTTTTCTTTCTGACAATAATTCCATTGGGAAATTAATTGAGCATGTTTTTTAGGTATTTTAAGAGAAACTTTAATGGGTACATGGAGTCTGCAAGCCTTTTGAATCTTAAAAAGTCAGATTGATTTGAAAGTATTCAGATAATACTGGTAAAAATACTTTTAATTTGCATATGGTTTGTTTGTAATAGTTTGCTTTGTTTTCATCTCAAACACACATGGTTTCTAATTCAAGCCTTAAACGATGCTCTTGTGTTTGTGTAATTAGCTCTACTGTTGCAAAATAGAAAATTCCATGAATCAAGCCACACTTGCACAAATGCAAGGTAGTGTGCAAGTGTGTTTTAGGGTTGCCCGGAAGCCAGAACACACTGTCATAAGTCAACCTGATCCTGTTTTTTGACGTACACTGTGTCAAGGTGTAGCGCTGGAGTTGTTGCCTTGTCTTTCCTTCTACTTGACTGCAGTTAGAAATCAGCAAACTGGACCTGGAGAGGTGTCTTTTAATCCCCAAATTCTATTAGACACTGCTGGTTAAAACAACTTTGAAATTTCTGGGAGCATTAGAATTATTCATATAGTTATGGTTTGCAAATTAAGCCCATGATCTAGTCCCATTGCTTTCTTGGTGGTCTGTGGAAACAAAGATGTATGTCCTTTCCATAATGGACTATAATCATCACTGTTTGTCTTAATACCATGGCTGTTAAATGCTTTGAAGAAAGCAGGTTCACAGAGTGTGACCTCTTTTGTTACTTCAATGGCTAAAGATAATATCCATACAAAAAAAGCAACATAATATGTGTAGTTCTCGTATTGCACTGTTTGAGTGTATATTTATAGGGTTTTTTTGAAGCAAAATGATTCTGAAGGATAACAATGACTCATTTAAAAAAATGCACCCAAGAAGGTGTTTTCTGCTCAGTCACTGCAGACTTGGAGCATCCTTTGTCAACACTACTGTGTTTGTTGTCATTCTCAAACCCTTTCCCTCCTCCTGCATCTCAGCTGCTGTTGGATGCTGTGCTGAAGTTTGAAAGCTTTCCAGTTAAGATGAATCAAGTTGTCCTTTCTGGTTCGATGTGGAACAGCAGATATGCCTTATTCACTGGTCTC
Organism: Myrmophylax atrothorax; assembly: GCA_026770055.1. Taxonomy (NCBI): domain Eukaryota; kingdom Metazoa; phylum Chordata; class Aves; order Passeriformes; family Thamnophilidae; genus Myrmophylax; species Myrmophylax atrothorax. Next base: position 58,052,424 of record JAOXXN010000446.1, read on the forward strand.
CTCACAGCTCTGAGCCTGTATGGGTTATTTCCCTTGGACAAAAATAGCTTGGATTTGCATAATCGTGGTCTACTTTAGTGTGAAAGTAACTATTAGGAGACTATAGTTGTGTGTGTACCTCAGATAGAGAGGTCAAGTGTTGGAAGAAGAGGAAACTACTAGGAAAGAGAGTAACAGAGGCATAAAAACCAGGAGAGCAGTTGGGAGGCTTGTGTAGTCTAGTGAAAACAGCGAGGCTTGGGACAGAAAATACTGTGTTGTTTTCGGGGCATCTTGAAGCTCAGATGCTTGCTGAGTAATTTCCTTGTATATATGGGAGAAGGTAAGGAAAAGGAATGACTTGCGATACTTGTTTAGAGGAACAATGTTTGTGTGCTGTCCCGTGGACAGACATGGGGAGCATCCACATCCTGCGGGTTTGGCTGTGAGCACTGGGGCCACTGGTGCAGCCAGGAGCAAGCCCTGTCCCACCATAATGTGGGAAGAGGCTCCCAGCAGAGTGTGGGAGGCCACAGCCGGCACTGACCCTGGTCCTTATGAGCTGCTTTTGGTGCAGCCCCTGTCTGGCTGTGGCTCACTAATCCAAACAAGCACACCTCACCTGTGGGTGGGCAACATACCATCCCAGGCAGGTGCCAGCCCAGTTTCTGGGGCTGGGGCTGCCCCAATGCCTCCAGCTGCCCCTCTCCTGTCTGGGACAGTGGGATGAGCAACATGGGTTGCTGGGTCCAGAGAAGAGCAACAAGGCTGGTGAAGGGACTGGAGCACAAGTCCTGTAGGGAGAGGCTGAGGGAGCTGGGGTTGTGGCTCAGAGGTGACCTTACCACTGTCTATAACTACCTGAAGGGAAGTTGGTCTCTTCTCCCAGGCACTCAGCAATAGTACAAGGGGGCACGGGCTTAAGCTCTGCCAGGGGAAATTTAAGTTGGAGATGAGGTAAAAATTCTTTCCAGAGAGAGTAATCAGGCATTGGAATGGGCTGCCCAGAGAGGTGGTGGATTCACCATCCCTGGAG
>JAOXXN010000446.1:58053538-58091189 GCA_026770055.1 Myrmophylax atrothorax
CCCCGCGGCCGCCCCGTGTGCCGCTTCGCCCCGCACCGCGGGTACAGCTCCTACAGCCGCCGCACGGCCGGCAGCGCCCCGCCGGCCCCGGGTAAGCGCTCGGCAAGGGAGGCCGCGGCCCCCCGCGGGAGGGGGATGGCGGCGGCCGGGGACGGGCGTCTTCCATACGTCCGGGAGGATGTCCCGGCGTGGGGAACGCGCCCCGGGCCGGGAGGCGCCGCCGGCGGGAGGAGGGGGCGAGGAGCGTCGGTGTGCCGGCTGTGGGCGCCGCCCGGAGCCCGGAGAGGCTGCCCGGCCGTGCCCCGGGAGACCTTATGAGTATCTATAAATATCTGAAGGGAGGGTGCCAGGAGGCTGGAGCCAGGCTCTGCTCGGTGGTGCCAAGCGATAGGACAAGGGTCAACGGGCAGGAACCGCTGCACAGGAAATACCACCTGAATATGAGGAAGAACTTCTTTACTGTGCAGTGCCCACGCACTGGCACAGATTGCCCAGAACGGTTCTGGAGTCTCCCTCACTGGAGATACTCAAGAACTGCCTGGATACAATCCCATGCCTTGTACTCTAGAACGACTCTGCTTTAGCACCGAGGTTGGACCAGATGACCCACTGTGGTCCTTCCAGCCTGGCCAATTCTGTGACTCTGTGAGGTCGTTTGGGCTTTTGGAGGTGTTCAGGCTCGGGGAAACGTGTCCCACAGACCTCTTTCTCTGCAGAACCCTTGTGGGTGACCATGCCTGGGGGCCAGCCAGTGGCATAGGCACGTCCATGGGCCCCACAGCCCCGGTGGGCCAGAGAGGTCATGGCTCCCCAGGAGCTGCAGTGCTGGGCAGCTCAGGAAGCATGAGGTGCTGATCCCAGCTATGCCAGAACCTGGTTCAGTAGCCCGAGGGCAAGCGCATGCCCTTCTTCCTGGGGGTGCTGTCCAAATGTTATTGCCTAAGCCAGTTTCTCATTCACTTAATTCAGGATTTTTCCTGCTTAAGAACTTGAGAGCTATCCTGAAGAAGACAAGGGTACCTCACCAGTAGTCCAGAGACAGCATGGACATTCTGTAGAAGGACCTCTGGAGCCTGGGCCACATTCAAAGCAGCAGTTTGTTCAACTCTTAAGCATATTTAAGAACAGCATAATCCAGAGCAAGCAGCTGTAGATGAAAACAAGTCTGGATTTCTAAATTTAGAGTCTCTTTTCCAGCACCTGGTCCAAAGAATTTACTATCCCTCCCCCACCTCCTGTTGTTAAACAGTTACATCTGAACTAATTTTGATTTAATTTCATTTCCTCTGTTGACAATACCTTCTGAAATGTCATCTGCATCTTCTTCAGCAACAGATCTCAACTGAAGTAAATTAGTCACTGCATGCAACAGGAAGAAGACCTAGTGTTGGAGTGGATGAAAACTGTGCCCAGATGTACCTGCTCTGTTACTGCTCCCTTAGCAGGGACATCTCAGGCTCGAGGTCCATCCAGTCCTGCCTGTATCATCAGAATGTCAGTGGGAACCCCCAGGAAAATATGAGAGCAGGGGCTCAAATTGTAGAGGTGTTACGATGCCTAAATATTTTCCTCAAAGTGTATGGGCAGGTAGATTAGCAAGCATAGCAAGGATCTTATGTCAGTAGAGATGAGGCAAGGTTAAGGTACCAGAAGAACCCAAGGTTTGATTTTGACATTTTCAACAGGGAAAGTATTAGTTACAACCATTATTTATGTAGCAGCTGTGGGGTAATTGTGTTTCACAAGCCCCATGCACTTGCAAGATGTGAGGCTTAACACTAGATTTTACATCAAAGTCTTGAATTAGCCTTCATTTTGAACTGCCTTAATTCTATTAAAACTTGGAGCTAATGTAGAGTGTGGTTATGGCACAATATCAGTAATACTATTGTACAAATGATACTCTACCTACTAGGAATGTTGCAGGTAATTCCAAGAGTTCTTGAGTTCTGGAATTCTTAAATGCCTTGCCTTTTTGTCAGATTTTTAACTATCAGTACTGGGCTTGCTTGCAAGGCAATTTCAATTCTTTATCTGCAAAGTGCTCTGTGTCCTTTTGGGGTTATTTAAAAGTCTGCCTTGTGGGTGATGGTGATACTGGAAACAGGGGATTATGATTTCTTAATGCAATTACACTGGAGTTGAAGCAAAGCAACAAAGGAGAACTTTTTTTCAAACATCTGTCAACTGTGACATAAGCCAGGAGAGATAAAATTAATATTGAATTATTTTGCTCTGATGTTTTGTTACCACTGAATTCTTGAATTACATTGAAAAAAATAATCTGGACAACAGGACAATGAAGGCTCATCTCTTTTCCCTTCTGTCACACCATGACTGAATTTAGAAAATTTAGGAAAGAACATTTCAAGATTGTCTTCCATGAAGGGATCACATTTTAGCTGTTCCCTTTTTTTAACCCAGAATATTTTGGTGTTGTGTCTTCTGTCATTTTCTTTCTGAGAATATCAAAACAACATTTCTCCGTAGATGTGGTGTCCTTATAATTCCAAAATATTTCTGAGAATTAGAATACAGTGATCTCTAGGGTGTGGTTTCATTGATGTTAGGAATCTTCATTAAACCAAACCAAATTGCTTATTTAATTTTGTGACCAATTAATGGCAGATATATATTTCTCAGATCAAATGGGTCTGTATAATTCCTGGACAGTTTAGCATTGGGGTGTGTTTTTTGGGACTGGACATTTCAGCATAAGTCCAAGTTCTTCACTTTTACACCAAGTTTTGCTGTTTTGGCCATGGATTTATATGGCACTTTCAGGTGGTTTGTGCTGTGCTAACACTGTATACCTGTATACCTGTACTGAAATGAGAGGTAGTTGGTTTTTCCTATGCTAGGCAGATTTTTTAATTTTTTGTTGTAGAAAGAAAGAGGACTTGAGTGTCTCACCAGAAGTGTCTGACTGCTTCTGTTCTGCTCACCAGTGGTGAGCAATGGAAAGATTCAACATTAAGGTAAACTAATATCAAACACACTCAGGAGTTGGCAGTGAAATAAACTTTTATAACAAAGCCTTTACTCAGACCACTAGCTGGCAGCTTCATTATTGGCAGGATAAGTCTGGAAAAAGGATGGAGGAAGCAGAATAAATTAAGCCTATCATGTTTCCCCCAAAGGAAAAAAAACCCCAACATTTTTTATAAAATTGCACCCCTTTTTCTATAAAGTAGCCAGCTTCAGCATCTAAGAGTGTTCACCTGGGGTATCAGCTCTATACTGATTATTTACATTCAACATAAATGCAAGTTAAAAACACAAGTTAAGGCATGCTTTCTGAGCTTGATTTTTCTGCTCACCTGTGGCTGATAGTGCTCGACTCCCATGAGTGGTGGCTGTAAGTGTCTCCTGAGTATGCCTTCTTGGTTTTTTATGCTGACTTCTTAGAAGCATGTATTCCCCAGATTTGGAGGTGTTTCACTCTCTAAGGATCATGTATTCCTTTTCTTAAATCTTTGTTTAAGTCTTCAGCTCAATAGACTATCTCATCCCATGCCATATGTCTCTATCAGGCCATTTCATTCAAAACATGAGCTGTTTTGCCATTGCTTTACCTTTCTGAAGATGATCTGATGTCTTACAAGGATAGGATGGTGCATCTGTCCTTTGGGATGGGAGGTCTGTGTGGTCCCTCATTCATCTTTATCAAAAAGCTGGCAGGAATTTCTGTGACCTGTCTCAGTGTGAAGTGGTCCTTTCATTGAAGGTCCTGCTGTTGGAGTGTAAAGTCAGTCCAGGAAGAGAGTATCCTTATTGCTTAGGGACCTACTCCTGGCAAACCCCAAGAAATAAGAAATTTGCTGTTCAGTCAGAGATAAACTGTTGCCCCACTGCTCCAGTGAGCTCCATGCCTTTGAGCAAGGTCTTGATACTCTTGAAGAGCATGTCCAAGGAAGATCCCCTACACTGACGAGGAAGTGCCTTTCCTTGTGCAGCTCACACGGAGTGAGGTTACAACCTTGTGTTCAGTGGATGGTTTTCTGAGCGTAACTTCAATATCTTTTACAGGGTATCTTTTGCAGAGGTTGAAGAGTGTGCAGAGAAGGAATGAAACTTGAGTGGGGAACTGCAGAAAGATACAATCCTGTGGCTAGACTGGTCAAATACTGACTTGTAGAACTAAATTTTATCCCTCTCTCTTCGCTGCACTGCCTGAAGTTTGCAGAATAAATGACTTAAACCCCTTCTCACAGGCTGTGTCACTTAACAGATCATGGCTTTTGTTAATTTAACCTGAAAAACTTTTAGTTTGATTGGCAGAAGTACTTAGTACTCACAATTTTAATCAATAACGATTGTAGTTTGAATATAGCAAAATACTACAAGTCCTAAATAGTCTGAAAATCAAGCTTTGAATGTCTTAAATGAGGCACTTAAAATTGGTGGTTGTTTCTGATGATTTTTAATCATTATGTGCACTGCTTCACCAGGGTGCCAGCTTATGCTAAATAAGCCTTTCAGTCCTGTAATGATGTATTATGAAAAGAGACTAAAAGCCTATTAAGCTATGTAAAGTGCTATAAAAAGTGTGCTCTGTATGTACTGCCATCTGTATGTAATTCACATTTAAACCCATTTTCCTTAGTTCAGATTAAAAACCTACACTGATGCTAACAATCCTGTTTGTTGTATTTCTGAAACATCCAGGTGCCTAGAGAGGTTTTCTATGCCATGTGCTTCTAATGTAGCAGTTAATTCCTGAAGACATCATTGAATATAGAACAATTAACTAAAATTGGAGTAGATACTACTTTGCTTAATAAAATGTGCACTAATGAACATGTCCATCTTTCAGGAAGTTGCACACCAGTGAAACAATACCTTAACCAAGAAAAAAAAATGTTTTATATAAATAATCACTTGGCTTTCCCTGATAAATAACTGATCTTCTCTTTTTTTATTGAAGAAGAAGAGTCTGATGAGCCTCCTCAGTGCAAGGCAGGCCAAGATCTTGTGCTGCAGTCACCTGTCGACTGGGTGCTTTTGGATGGCCGGGAAAGCTCAGATGACCATGGCATTGTGCAGTATGAGTGGACCCTGCTGCACGGTGACTCTGCGGTTGATATGCAGGTACACGTGCAGTCTCGCACACGGACAGGGACTTCCAGATTGTTGGGCTCATACAGTTTTAAATGCAGAGATAACAATAGTAAATGCATTCAAATGGATCTGTCTGCCAGGCATCAAAATTGGGATGTCTGTACAACGTGAACATTTATTTCACAGAAATGTAGAGCAGCCTAGGTGGGAAGGGACCTCAAAAGATCATCTGATCCAACCTTTTGTGGGACAAGGAGCCTAGATGAGGTTATCATATCTGTCCAATCACATCTTGAAGACCTCCAATGAAGGAGACTACACGTTGTCCCTGGGAGTTTGTTCCAGTGATTATTTCTAGTGGTTTATACAGTTAATCTCTATCCTGGATGGCATGAGACAGCCAAGCAGCAAACAGGTAGATGCTTATACTTTAGTGCATTTCAGCTCTGCTTCCTTTTGCCATTGTTTGTTCTCATTGCACTTGGTTTTCAGGTTCTGTGAGACAGGTTAAAGAACTCTCCGTAATCCAGTTAATAAAAATAATAAGGTATTTTCACCAACAGTCTTCAGTCAATGCTTATAGAGAAACTGCAAAGAAATGTGTGATATAGACCTTATGAGATATTTTATCCGTACCTTTTCTGCTGCACTTTGGTTTCAGCTTAAAATTAACCATCAAGAGGGATTCTTCATCCTAGCCTTCTTTGGAAATGCTCTAGGATCAGCAGAAAAATAAAGGAAAAATGTCTCAAACCACGGAGTCTACACATATTCTGTTCACAGCCCACTGTATCCAGGGCACAAAGGGAGCTCCACCTTGAGCAGGAAGGATATGTAAAAGTGAGAGAATGTGGACCAAAACGAGGCTTTAAGAATAGTTGCTAGAGATCATCTGGATGAAATGAACATTTTATTAGCAAGAGTTGTTAATATGTCTCCTTGCAGCATTATTTTCTTTCAAGAGCAATTAAATACTCTGTGATGTAGTAATGTATCTAGACTCAAGACAAAAATGAAAATTTAATTTAAAAGATTTAAATTTATATTTTTACTATTACTTAGAGTCACTCTAAAAAATACAAACCAGTCATATCAATTTAAACTTGCAAAAATCTCATCAATCTTGGTCGTTTCTTCGTATTTCTCAACAGAAAATTAATTTGACACACATTCATGCTTAAATAAATACTTTTCCATTGTGTTGAAATGAGCAGGGATTTCTCCTACAGATATGTACCCTGATGATTAGCCATTATAATTTAATTTTTAGAGTTGAATTAATAATTTTGATATTTTTTTGTACATTCTTCGTTTGATGTCTTTTGTGCTTTAGTTACCGCCCTGAAGCTACTGAATTTCATGTCATTTATTCTTTGAGAATAATGCATGAATCCATAACTACAAGAGAGAATGGGAATGTGTTTAAATAACATAAAAGGCAGCTGTTGCGTTGCTTTTATGTACTAAAGAATAAATAGAAGACAAAGGAAGTAGGACTGCTATAAAGAGATCTTAGAATGAAGCCACTGTAATGGGTTTTTTTCTATTGTGACTGATTATTGCTTTTTAGATAATTTGCTTCTCAGACTGCTATGCACACTCTGTAGCTGTGCAGCTCCTTGACACTTAAGAATAATAATGGGTTGGGTTTTTTAAAATGCTGATTTTCTGGAAATTTACTAATTATTTAAAGCCAGAGTTTCCAAGAAAGCAGGTACAGGCAAGCACTCTTCAGGGCAGGATGAAGAATAAAAGGAAAGCACAGGTCAAAAGAGATGACTGGGAGGATTGGTGGCATATTTGGAAGTCAGTGGCATTTCTCTGCCTTGGCACTGAGAAGAGACTTGGACTTCAGGGCTCATGAGTTTGAAATACTGTATTTGCTCTCCCAGTAGTCATAGTGAACAGCAGCACATGTTTTTTAGAGCATATTAATTTCTGTAATACACAGAATTCTAGGGGTCATACACTCCATCAGGTGGTAATCAACAGCATGATCAGGTAACCAAGTCCATTCATGTGAATAAAAAAGGAAAGAAATTTCAGTTAGCAAATTCTGTTACTCAGAGAGAAAAATGCATTTATCAATACACTCTGCTATGAAGGTAGGTCTAGAACTCTATGATATTCATCAAAAAATCCTGTTCTCTTTTAGGCATGAAAAGCAACTTTAAATAAGCAAAGATCTTTACTGAATTTTTGTTTTAATATTAAAGTTAATCACAGAGGATTTTAATATGTCCTCCAATTACTTATAAAAATAGCCCAGTGTGCTTCATTTGTAAAAATGCACTACATGTCCAGTAAACCTGCAGAGCTCTTGTGGTTACTGAAGTATATGTTAGTGAGTTCTCAGACAGCTGAAGTTATTTGTGACTGGTAATAGTTAATGAGGTTAAAAAAAAATCAACAGTTACAAATACCACACTCATTTTATACAAAGCTACTTCTAAATTATTATTGTACTACTGATGCTAGTTTGATAGCTGCTTTAAATTATCATAGAATAAGTTATTTTATTAATTCCTCAAAGATCTAACCCAATTTTAAGTTTTTTTAATCACGTGACTTTCTGAAACCTAATGTTTATATCCCTCACTGTAAATGAACTTATTTCTGGTTCAGAGAAAGCCATGGAAATTCAGCACAGGACACAGAAAATTTGAGTCCCGCAATTTTCAAAAGTTCTGACTACATTAAATATCATAATGATCAGAGGTAGGCAGTCTTATTCATAAAGCAATGCTACCACTCACCTTACCGTAAATCAACCTATAGCATCTGTCACTTCTGTGGATCCATGTATATTGTCTATTGATTAACTCAATAGAGAGCAAAAGGCTAATATTTTACTGCCTACCCTCTAAAGTTATAATTGCTGAAAAATTGAGTTAAATGCATGTGTTCATTTATTCTCCCATGCCAAGATCCATTGCTCCAGGTAACTGAGTGTACCATAAGAAACAGTACCTAAATAGTAAGTGTGTTTATTTTCACAAATGGATGCAAAAAAAAAAAAAAAGATCAAATGTTACATGTTGAGTAGGCTGGCATGAAATCAGCTCCCTATTCCTAGAAGTTTATGGATGTATTGTTTATACTGATGTGGGTTGTTTTTGCTGTGTTTCTTTAATCAGGTACCACAACCAGGGACACTGAAACTATCTCACGTTCAGGAAGGCAAGTACATTTTCCAGCTAACTGTGACAGACACTGCAGGTCAGCGGAGCTCTGACAACATCTCTGTGACTGTTCTGCCCATGGTTCATTCTGCAGGAGGTGAGAAAAGGAGCTGTTGTTGCCTGAGTGACACCCAGAGTATGGTATTCAGAGCAGAGCAAGGGCCTTGATGGAGGCAAAAATCTTATTCTCCATTTCTAGTGTTTTATCTTGTCCCTATCCATTACATAAAAACATCTCCTTCAGCTTTGAATCACTCTTTCAAAGTGAGGAAACAAGCAAGCATTACTTGTGTGTTACAGCTATAATACTTCCAAGCATTGAATATTCACAGAATCACAGACTATTCTGAGTTGGAAGGGACCCACAAGGATCATCAAGTCCAATGTGTCCCTTCTATTGTTTATAAGCATGCAGGTTTGGAAAAATTAAATTCTGCCATAGGTATCAGGCACATTGTAACAGTGAGACGGTGTGGACAACAAGGCTTGTGCTACAGGGAAGACCCAGTTAAAATCAGTTAATAGTATGTGTGAGGCAGGCTAATAATAATACTGATCTGCACCTGTAGTCAGACTTTTCATGCATTTGAAGTTTTTCTGTCTAATGGTTGTTATTGAAGCCTTATGCTAATGGGGAAGCTGAAACTGGAATTGACCCATCATTTTTAAACTCTGAGTTCCAGAATCAAGTGAAAACCATAAGGCTAGAAAGTAAGTTAGATTTCAGTGGCTGTCAGTCCTGTTTTGTTTAGGGTAATAACTTCTAATTACATTGTAATTAACAAGTTGCTTGTACAGATGTGCTGCTCTGGCACAACGTAAAAATTAAATAGGGTTATCACCATGTTCAGCTGAACCAGTGAAATATTGCTCTGCACCAGTGCAGTATCTCTATGTGAGAGGGTAGTCCCTGTGGCAATAAACTGGTATTGCAAGAAAACCTACCAAGTAATGCCTGAGTCCCAGTAATGGATGATAGAGTTGTGTTCATTAATGTTTAATTCAGCTAAAGCAGACAGAGAGATTTGCTGGTTTGTTTGTTTACTGCTGTGGGTATCAAGGGTATCTTTTGTATGGAGCACACAGAGGATTTGCTATCTTTTTTATTTTTCTAATTCCCCAACTATGTTAGCAATTCAAGTGCTATTACTATAGCTAAACCAGTGCCTTAATGCATGCAAGATCCATGCTATCATTAGTGCTGAAATTTAGGAGATGCATTTTCTGATGTTAGGAATTTTAAACAGGTATCCATGTTCCTGCCATACTTCCCTTACCATTGCACAGCTTTTTGATACATAGCAGGATAACAACCAAAGGCTGTGGCTCCCTTATGCAAATCAATTGGCTGTTACAACATTAATCAAACACTGAACTTGATAGTGCTTTACGAAGCAGTGAACTACACTGCTGTTAGAAAGAGAAAAGCACAGATATAAACACTTGATAATTACAGGGTCAGAATGGGTTTCAGGAAGGCTTTGAGTATGCAAAATTAAATGTCCACGGACACCGTCCATTTCCAGGGGAATCTAAATATTAAAGCAGGCAGGAGTCAGTCCTTTCTGGTGAAAGGCATTTGAAAAACCTTATGCTAGTCCTGTTCTGATCTGTGTTGTATTTAAGTCATTGGATTACTGATGTAAATAAATGACAAGCATTCTTTAAGTATTTTAATTAGGTAGCAGAAAACGTGCTGTAAAAGATCTCACATAGTCCATATATGTGCATGCAGAACAGCATATTGTCAAAAATACAGAATGGGTATGTAGTAGCAATTGCATGTTGGAGGGATGCCATCAGAGCCATAGAGATTTCATTTATTTATTTTTAATTTAAAGCACTGTAAAGGCTCTGCACAAGGTGTAAGGTGCAACAGCCTTCAGGCTGAGTATTTCTGTAGTAAAGAGATTGCCAGAATTGTGATGAAGGTGCCAGGAACAGCTATTACCTATGTTAGCTTCTGTGTCAGTATGACATCATATGGCCAAATCTGACCTTTCTTGAACTTTTTGCCTTGTTCCTGGTCCTTCTTGACATAGCATGGTTTTGCTTTTTCCTCAGCGCTGCAGATCTTAGTCATTGACCCAGTACTTACTACTTGGATTTCTTTTTTGGTAATTTGGGAATTGTCTCTCAACAGCCTGTGCTGGAGTTTGCTCTCGCTACCAGTTTATCTGCGATGATGGCTGCTGCATTGACATCACTTTTGCTTGTGATGGTGTGAGACAGTGCCCTGATGGATCGGATGAGACTTTCTGTCAGAATCGTAAGTGTGCCAGGCCACAGTGTAGATTGTGGAAGTAACAACAGCCTGATTGACCAAAGGGAAATGATGCCACTTCGGTGGCGTCTCTCCCTGTGAGCAAGCAGCTTGCTCCCGACATAAAGCCTTTCATTGGAATTAGCACATGGGAAGGTTTAATGTCCACATACAGCAGGTGCTCAGAAATTTTCTTCAAAGCATATTAAAACTGTCAAGGGTCCCTAAATGACAGATTTTGTGTTGACCATTTTTAAAATCCATTTTTCACTTGCATGATGGTTCTGGAAACAAGAACCTGGGTCTTTATTGGAAAGAGTGTCTTAGGGATACTCTTCAAAGTGCTGCTACACACCTTAGAAGAATCTGAAACGCTGTGAGCACATAGGGGAACCAGTTGATTCACCATCACTCTGCTTTCCTTAGTCATCCCTCAGTATGTGCCCATGCTCAGCTAAGCGAATGAAAATCTTCGGAGGGTGAATTGGCACAAAAAACCCACTCTGGTATTGATATTTTAGTTGCTGGATGTCACTACAGAGTTCATGACTGTACTCTTGCTTAACAGTTGGCAGCAAGCAACTGCTAACCTGTTATGTATCTGGAACTCACACTGCATCATAGGAAGTTGAGGAAGTTGTTTTGCCTGCCTCAAGGCTCATGTTGAAGGGCCTTCCTTAAGAACACTTCCATTTCCTTTAATTATGTACAGAAATGATAGTTTTTGTTTCTGTTAACAGTCAGCCCAGGTCGGAAAGCGGTGACACATGCAGCTCTTGGCACTACCCAGCAAAGGACCGTAGGACTGACTGAAAACACAGATGAAAACTCTGCAGAAAACACCCTGAAAGCCACTGCCAGAAATCAACCACTTCTCTCAGTGGATGCAGACATGTCTAACCAATCACTTTCTCAGGGACCAAAGAAACAAATCAGTGGATTTGTGCCAGGTAAGAATTGAAATCAATCCATTTCAATAAATAATTCTTTTTAAAGAAAGAAAACGTCTTGCACCTTAAATTTATTTTAATTTTATTTTGGTGCCTGGCTAAGAGGAAAAAAATTGAAAATGTAAAAAATACAAAACCTGTAAGTTCTACATAGGTTTTTATTTATTATTGTCAAATCTGCTTTTTACTGGGTGCAAAAACAAAGTTTAAATGTAGGAATGCTAGGAAAATAATACAGTCTAAGGAACAAAACATGCAGTGAGCTAAATACAAATTCTGCCCCAGGTTCAGCTGTGTAGGCTGATGTACTGAGGCTCTTTAAATCTGTAGGGGAGTAGTACAGGAGAACACAATAAAGTACTGTTCAACTTGGGTGAGAGTAATTGCTTTTTTCCTGGTGCTAATTATGACTTCTTTTTTTTTCTTTCTTTTTTTTTCCCCTCTGAACTAATATCTTTTTTTCTTTACTGTGTCTCCAGGGCAGGAGAATTCTTTCATCACTATGCAAAAGGCTCAGCCTTTGGTAACAACCAACCTCAGGTGAACACGTATAGGTCCCCAGTATTGTTCCCATAGTGGCTGCAAGCCTGTATTGAATCAGTGCGAGGTGATGTTACAGGCAGAGTCCCCAACCCTGGCCTTTGGTAAAGCTCCAGAAGCTGCAGTGAAATTGGTGTGTCTTTTAAAGTTCATGCTGATGAATTAAAATGATAGGAAACAGCAATGATATGAAGGCAAAACTGTGTGCACAGAGCCTAAAATCAGTATAAGACCTCCCAGTTTTATTTCTTCATGGTTTAGACAGAGTCATGTGCCCCAAGACATAGCTATTTATAACCAGTTTTATTTTCCAGTTCCAACAGAGCTGTGCTCAGTGCCCTCTGCTGCCGACTCTTGTAAAGGGCACTGCACATTCAGATGCTTGTACTTCTTTGTGGGGACTGAAAAGGGAGTGAAAGCAATGTTCTTCAGGAATTTGACTGCCTCAGTGAATATGTAGGGACTGATACCAAAATCCTCTCTGAATTTCCCCCTTTTCTGGCAGTGTGGATGACCTCAGTGCTCCTCACTGGAATGACTTAAATTCTGAAGTCTGCTCCAAACCCTTCTCACTCACATAGTCCTGAGTGACACCTAATATGGGGCCACCCAAACTAAACATCAAACTTCCAAGGGACATTACAGCCTCCAATGGAAAGTCAGCTGCTAAGTAGGTCTCAAAAACCACTTGGCTTGTGAATCCAGATGCAAAACCAGAACTGAGGTCACCAACTTCAGCAACCTATAATCAGGGGTTATAATTGGAAGTACATCTAAAAGCATGGCACTTTTACATAGTCATTTTCTGTGTTTACCCATTGCATAGTGACGTATTTGCACCAGTTTTGCTCTAAAGGTAGCCTTTGCACAGCAGTAGACAAGCAAACTAAAAAATTCTTATAAAACTAAGAAAGTGTGAAGGGCTTCAGTAACTGGTTTACTACCAGTAGCTGTTGTAATCATGTTAATTTTAAACAGGCAGGATTTCGAGCTGACCATGTCTGATTTTGATTCTTCTGGTTTTAATATTGCTGTTTTGATAAAGCTGAGTCAAAATTTAATTTTAGATGCTTAAGAATTTCCTTTAGAATGGAATGTTCTGGTCTTTACTCACCTAGGAGCCCAATCCTTTTAACCAAGAAAGCAGCAAACAGCTCAGTGAGGTTTAAAATCGCACACGTATCAGTTCCAAAGGGGATGCATGTGGTGGGACATGAAGAGGTGCTAGGTACATGTGTCCAAATGGCAACTGCCAAAAAATGCTCTGCCAAAACCTGCTCTGAGCTGCTGTCTTCTCCTGCAGAGACTTAAACTTCATAGGAGTCACATGCTGTATGTTAATGGTACACAGTGGTTCAGAGATGTTCAAATCCTGCCCCATGGGCAAGCACCACAGTCTTTATGGAGTTGAGGAGACAGGCATCTTAACCTGTTGCTAATAATTCACCCAGATTCATTAATTAGACCTCTCTCCAGCACTGTCACCTCAAGGAAGTTACAGACCAAATCTGGTAACAATGTGATACAAAAATGAGACACACAGAAATGCTGGAGCAACTCCATAAAGCTCATCTGGAGTGTTCAGAGGGGCAGGAATTGCTAGATGCATTTTTGAGGAGAGGTAAGCAGCACTGAATAGAAATCATATCAGCAGTCTCAAAAGTTCAGCAATTCCACAGGCAGAAATCCTGTTCTGGGATGGACTGTCTCCTCAGACAGTCCTGGACCTTCTACTGGTGCCAAGGTGGAACCTCTGCCTCTGAGTCACACTGAAAAGGTCTTTATTGGCCCAGGGCCTGTTGGCCTGCTGTTGATTTTGCAAATACACAGGCTTCTTATATAATATTGTACAGAAATTTTAAAAATAAGCTTTACAGATTTTAATGTCAGTGTGGTGAAAAGCTGTCTAGTTAAGATACCTATTAAGGGATATGGCTTCACAGTGGCAACACACATTCCAGCTTTTAACTTGTGACTGCTCCACTCAGTGCTGCCTTTGTCTTATTTCTTAGTTGACTATTTCAGCTTGTAATGGAAATACGTTTCAGGAAGGAAAACATGATGCCATCAAATCCAGAGAATGCAAGGCAGAGTAGGAGAAGGTGTTACCTACTGGAGACAGCATGTGGCACCTTCTATGTGGCTGCTAGACTTGATGCTTGATACAGGAGCTTTCAGCTGACTTTTAAAGAACTGAAGTTTTCCCCAAAAAGTTGCAGGACTGAGGAGTTGCTTTGTTTTGCTTTGTTTTCTTTCTTACATTTGTATTTATTACAGTGGTGGTTACAGTACCAATAAGGGCATGTCCCTTCTGCTACTTACCTCTCCATAAACACTTTTCATCTCTCAGAATTCAACAAAGATGTCCAATAAAGGGCCCTCCTTATCAAGTACCACCATATTTATCTTTTCTCCATTTTAAAAGGCTATGGGATAGTCCCAGTAGCAGGAATATGAGAGTTCTGCATATGAGGGGGGTGATACTAGGGAAAATTTCTCCCAGAATCCATTTTCTTTTAATAGTTTCTCTGTTCCAAATTCCCCTTAACCGGCCTTCTTTACTCCAGTGGACCCTCATGTTTGTTCCTGATATAAACTTTTTAAGGAATTACACTGAAGTATGAAAATAGGCAAGTCCAAGTTAAGTACTGTTTAAAACTTCTACCTGACCTAGCAGGGGATCTATTCACAATAAGGAGAAACAAAACACAACCAAGCAACCAAAACAAACCCAAAAGTCATTCATTGTTGCCAATGAGTGAATCTTTTTCTGCACTCCTACCTTTCCAGTGGGATTCCTCTACAGCAGGGTGACTCCAGGGGACCACTAAGTCCAGCTTTGAGATAACTTCCTCAGACACTCAGGGCACAGAGTCTTCTGCAACAGACTCAGGGTTTAATTTTTGCCCAAGCTGGAAGTTCAAACATTTTCTTCCAAAGGTGGGAGCAGAGGCAGGAAGAGGCATTTGATGTCAGTAAAGGAGTCCTTTCTCTGCAGACATGTCTCCATGGTAAAGTAACCCGGACTGCATCCCCTGCAAAGGCCAGCACAGCATTTCTGCATAGCTGCCTCCAAAGAGCCCCAGTGTCCTTTTCCAGGGCAGTTCTTAAACCCAGCTGCACATTCTGGCATGGCTGCACTTGCAGATGAATATAGCGAACATACAGGTGCAGCAGAGCACACAGAGTGAGCGGTGGGCTGGCTTCTAAGCAGCAACAGCCAGTAGCAGACACGCTCATGCAGACAGGTTGAATTCATGAGCAGCCTGAAGCTTTGCGCTCCCAGCGTAGCCAACTCAAGTGTATAAATCACCATAACAGCTTTGCATTCCCCTGGCACAAGGTCTCTGCCTCTCCCAGGCTGCCCGTGCCAGCTGTTGTGCAGTGCTGTTCAGGGCTGGGATTACAACACTTGGCTGAGTGCCCAAGCCTTAGTCATGTTTTTACTGTGGAGGCATCGACAGCAGGAGCTGTAACCTAGATCTCTAATTTAGGGTAACTGGAAAGGGCTGTAAATTGCAATTTCCTAGGAATGGACTAGAAAATCAAGAGGAAGTGGAAACAAAATGAAACCCACATAACATGATTATGCTGGGCTCCTAAACCTGTTTGTGGAAATTGCTCTTTGTATCCTAGTGATAATAGGTAAGATGTTGAGCAGCATTCACTCTGATAGTCTCTCCAGTCATTTAATAACTGTCA
Source organism: Myrmophylax atrothorax (assembly GCA_026770055.1). Lineage (NCBI taxonomy): Eukaryota > Metazoa > Chordata > Aves > Passeriformes > Thamnophilidae > Myrmophylax > Myrmophylax atrothorax. The sequence continues at coordinate 58,069,237 of JAOXXN010000446.1, forward strand.
CAAGTCTTAAGAAAATCCTACAAGCCTTATTGAAGGGATTCTGTTCTTCTACCCTTCCAAAATTTTTTCTCACTATACTTTTCTCCGTATTTGCCTAATGTCTTTACAAGCACTTGGCTTAAATACTCCATTTACTCAAATGGGAGGGAAACAAATTTATGAAATAAGCATTTAGATCAAGCCTTACCATGCTGGCTGGAGCAGCTCTTAAGAAGAGCCGATGTCTTTTGGGTATTTCCCAAATAAAGACAATGCCATTCAGGAAAAACAGAAGCAGAAAACAGCTGCTGGTTTTGGTGTCAGTTACATTCAGGTGGTCTTGCACAGCTCTGATACCACACAGGTGCTTTAAAGCTAGTACAATTTACACTTAGTATTTCCTTAAGCCCTCTTTACCTGCCAGAACAACATAAAGAGCCCAATGAGAAGGAGACCACTGCTCATTCCTAAGGCATTTCCTGAGGTGAAGTTAATGTTTATGCACCCCTATCCATAATGGCAGGACAGTAAAGCCAGAGCTGGGAGGCTGTGTTCTGCCTTAGAGTGGAGACATCAGCACTCACAACAGTATCAATGAAACAATTCAAGCTTTAATTAACAGTGGTGTGTATTTGCTGCTGCCACTGACAGGGACACGTTCCAGGGCTCTTCAGAGCTGCTGGTGGTGGGTGGGAGTTACACAGAGCACACGTTCCAAGCTAATTGACTTAAACACTTCCTTAACACCCACCACTATATGTAATTCCAATTACAACGTTTCACACTCATATTATACAGATCTTGTAGCGTAGTGTGTCTCTGTGGGCTCTGTCACAGTTCTGAAGGCTGCCAGCAAATATATTGCAGCACAGTCAATGTGCCCTTCACTGTTTCTGTTATCAGTAAGCCCCAAATATAGGCCTTACTTTAAAAACATAGGCGTATTAATGATTTTTGGGAAGGTGTTGGTGGATTAAGCTGTCACTCTTGCACGGTGTCCCCACAGCTATCAGAGTAGTACTTCAGTGGGAAAGCAGGGAGAAGGAGTCCCAGCTGAGTTACCATTTGCTTTTGTGCAGCAGAACTGCCACCCCTGCACTCCCAAGAACACTTCTTGGTAGCAAAGTATGCGTTGTCTCTTCTTGAGTAGTTACAATGCTCTGTCACATCTCCCCTACTATACAAACTGTGGTGACTCCAAGGTCACCCTATCTGAACTGTTTTTACCATGTATTTTTATGACTTCTTTTATGTACCTAAGTTCTGCATCTGTATGCATCAGGGAACAGGCAAAGTTAAGATGATTTGTACAGCCAACCTACACATTTTCTGCTTTGCAAGTTCCAAGGGCAGAGATCAATATAACTTGAAATTACCTCATTTCCAGCTATATATGTAAGAGCTTTAGCAAAGTTTTAGCCCACTAGTCTATACCTCATTTTGGAAGATGGTAAAACAGAATTTATATCCCTCTTTTTTTCAGTGGAAAATGACCCCATTTGGGTTTGGTTGAGATGCACTGTGGTTTGGGATGCAAAATTTAATTCACATTTTAGCTTTAGTTTCACATTATCTCAAAAATTCAAGTTTAATAGTTGAAGTCAGAAGTTCTTAAACTGCTGTTCTTTTATTTAATTTTTTTTCCCCCTAAGTTCAGCACTTTACATTATTTAATTCTAGTGTCCTGTGGATAAGACCTCCTAAGTCACTGAACAGCATGCTCATTTATCTTGCTTGACTTTGTGCAGGTAACAGTTCCTCAGGGAAAAGAACAGACGATAAAAATGGGAATGGCATGATGGTGCCAAAGAGAGATCAGCTTGGAGGTGGTCGACCAGTCCCAGAAACAGGTAAGACCAACCATGTAAATGTTAATTGTTCAGTCAGCTGCTATAGATATAGATACAACGGTCAAGAATTGAATAATGTGCTTCCATATTCTGCACTGTTCCTAACATGAATGATCATACAGTTTAGTTCTGTAGCATGAGTTGCTCCAAATATTAGCACCAAAGTGATAGACTAGCTGTATTTTTATAAAGAAAAATTTCAGGTTTTCTCTACCAGCATCTCACTGTATTAAATTAAATGTAATTTCTCTTAACCTTATTGTAGGTGCTGTGTTACCCTTAGCCTTAGGCTTGGCCATCACTGCTTTGCTGCTTCTTATGGTTGCTTGCAGACTGCGCTTAGTGAAACAGAAGCTTAAAAAAGCTCGACCTATTACATCTGAAGAGTCTGATTACCTCATCAATGGGATGTATCTCTAAAAATTGGATTTAGGTCAGTTGTTTTCTCCCCTTTCTCCTGTGTCCCTGAACCTCTGCCCCTATAAAAGCACCAAAATCCTTAGTTAATTTTCAAGTGTAGACACAGCTTAGGAGATGAGGAACATATTCTTCCCCTTTGGTGATAATATAAAAAAGTGGGTAGATGCCCACGCTCAGAAATTAAGAAGCATTCAGGCTCCAGAGAGTAGATCCAATTGACTTTTGTGCAGAAAACACCGCAAGGTGGGGAGACCCCACGCTGGATGCAGGATGCCCTTGCTCTCCCCACAGCAGTGGGGTCTCAATCAAGGCTGAATGTGCCCCAGGGCCAGAGCACTGGGGCAGCCAAGGCCCAGCAGCCTCGGCCAAGGCGTAGGGGTCAGCCTGTGCCACCATGCTCTCCTCCTTGCTGCCACTGCTGTGCTCTGCTCTGGGGACCGGGATGCTCCAGCCAATGCGCTACTTCACCGCCCAGCACAGACCAATTTGTGTACTTTCCACCTGATGCGCTGGGAGTATTTTCGTTGAAGAATGCTTTGTTAGTTAAAAGCAATCACTCTTTACGCACCAGCTTTTGTGAAGAAAATTGGGATTTATTGAACAAAGCATCTTTTTCTCATTCATAGTTTAAACCTCTGCACCACTAGCAGAGAGCCATGCTTATCAAATGCAGAAATGAAAACCTACAAGTCCTCAGTGGATGAGCTTGGACATCCCAGTGCTCAACAGCAGTTGTGTACTATTGCCCAAAGATGCTGTGGATGACCCATTTCTGGCAGTATTCAAGGCCAGGCTGAATGGAGCCCTGAGCAGCCTGAGCTGTGTCTGCCCCCAGAGCTCAGGGTTTGTTCAGCCTTTTCCACCCCTAGCCTGCCACCCTCCCACAGCATGAGAAAGCAGCACTCAGCAGTTTTTATCAGAGATGCCAGTGTAGGACTCCTGCTGGTTATCCCATAGCTCCTTGCAAAGCTTGAAAGTTTCGGTGATCTGCCCTCACCTCAGAAAAATTCTCATAGAATTAGAGCAAGTAATTCATACATGTGAGTGAACTTCAGATGTGTTAACAGTAAAATGTGTACAGTACATGTTATATATACATATATATATACACACACCGTGCTGTCTTGTCTGACTATCCAAGGATGTCACATTCCTCATGGTCCCAATAAAGCCAGAGTCAAATGAGGCATGCATCTTTTTGTATGTTGTCTTTTGTACTTCAGTAACTTCAAGTCAGCAAGAATATTGCCATGGTATACAAATAGTTCTTCAAGTTGTTTGTTCTTGATTACTTTATGTAAAATAGCTCTAATAAACCTATTTTATTCTTATATTTCTTGCATTGTCTCTATTTTCAGCTACCAGCTAAATTTTGTGCTACTAAATCGTATCATGAGAGCAGACAGTACATTTCTCCTTTCTGTGATACAGCCTTTTAAGAAGCTGGAATGTGTATGGTGGGTGGAGTTGTTGAGATACAGGAAGACTGAGAATGACAGGGCATCTACGTATGTCCTGTCTCTTGAGCAGTGCTTGAGCTGAGCAGGACAGCAGTCACAGAGCTGGCTGTCCCAACCATTCAGGAAATCTGATTTCCAGTGCTCCTTGCTCAGAGCCCCTGTTCCACATTAGGCAAAGTCTGGTTGTTTGTACTTCAGCATTACAGTGGATCCAGGAGACCATCTGCTGATGCTGCCCATTTCCAATTGGGAAGCACGGCCTCTCTTCCATTCCAGCCTACAGCAGATGTGCCAAACAGCGGAAGACCGAGAAGACCACATTTTGAAATACAGCCTTCTAGGGAAGACACCCTGCCCATCTGGTTAGGGTGTTATTTCCCATCAGTGAAATTTGTTTGGGGCTTTAATGAAATATGTAATTTTCCTTCACCATCTTCCATAGCAGCAAGAAAAGTAGTCTTTTCTCACTGTGCCCATTATGCTCCTATTACCGAAACCCATTACTCCGGCACACAGCCCACAGCAGAACAAAAGGTTTGGTTTTGTTCTTCTGGGCAGGACAACAGTGAGACCCCACACAAAGCACAAGCCAGCCAGTACAGCCATGAGGCAAGAAGATGCTCTGCTTTCCAGTCACGTTACCCAACAGCAGGCTTTGTTGCTGTGCTGCTGCAAGTGGAATAAACCTTCATGAATTTCACACATGACAGGTAAGAATGAACACCTCCAAGCAAAGAGCAGCAGACAGCAAGCATGGTACAGGAGTTACAATAACATGTTACAGTTGCCACAATCTTCCCAGGGACTCTTCTTTCTGGGAGGGGAAATAGTGACAGTTGCTGCTGTGCAGACCACCAGCCTGAGGCCTGTTACTTCCCAGGTAATAGCAAACTCCACGGCTGGACTGAAACAAAAAAGTTCGCACCTTACCAGAAAGCCTGGATATCATCAGCTGGATAGAGAGCAAGACAAAGTTAGCAAAGTAACATATTGGCTTAGCAGCTTCTGCAGTTAACACACACATTGGTCTCAGTACCATGGGTTCTCATTTAATAGCTCTCATGCTACTTGATTTTAAATAAGTGATACTGAGCTACTGAGCCAGAGCACACCTGGGCACTAGCAGAAAATACTGTAGCAAGACACCCTCATTGACATGCTTGGGATGCTTTTCCCCCTTCTTCCCAAGCAGTTCCCAGCCCTTGTCTCCTGCTGACACTACTTCTGTAGCCCCTTCCCAGCCACTCCCAAGGTTGGGGTTCTCCATCTGATGACAAAGGAGCACTCAGAATAGGCAGTGTTTCCAGCCCATCTTTGCAGCTACATTGCTAATGCGGCTTTCATGGCATCTCATGCAGACTCCAGGAGCCAGGGAGATACATTGTGCTTATACAGCAGCAGAACAACAGTCTGTGTAAAAATTGTCACTATTTGAGGTTTGTCAGATCTGTTTTTCCTGTCCCAAATACTGATTTTTTTTAATCCACATATCTGGGATTATGCTCAATCCACCTATTCTTTACCAGCATGCTTAGACAGAAAAACAGAGAATACTGACTGCTGCAATAACATCCCCCTGTGGATGTTGCTTCTCTGTGTACTAAAAGAGGTCATTACAATTTGTTTTGTCAGTGTATTTTAATCTTGATCAAGATACTCACTTAGACTGCTTTTTATATTGTCAACTGTTTTGCTCTTCAGACCACCTTAAGGGTACAAATTACTTCAGAGTAGCAAACAATACTTAGCTAGGGTTTGATCCATATTTAGAAGCAAAGGGTTTTTTCTGCAATGCAGGTTGCTTGCTGCCCACTTTTGCAGGGGATCCTAGCCTGAACACCCCAGCTGTAATCATTCCATAGCACTGCAGGATTATAGCAGTGGCAGTTCCAAGAGCATATTTGCAAAACAAAAAGGATGAAATAGGTCAGTGTGATGCTCCATTTGCTTTTCAAATCCTAGATAAAGCATAAGAGTTTCAATCCCAAACTGCACAGAGCGAGTCAGAGGCCCAAACCAATAGCAAGGCAAACACGCCACCCCAAAACAAAGAGAGAGCCTTTCTAGTAAGCCCTAACAGAATCCAGTCACGCATAACTGAGGTCTGTGCTTGCTGCTTTCATGAGCGTCAGGAATTGGGATTTTTCACTTTCTAATGGCAAAAGCTAAGAGTACCAGCAGAGAGAAAAGCTAGAAAAGATGCAGAGGGTGCTGACAGACATAAAGACTAGACAGAGGCAACGAACACAGAGTAATTACTGTGAAAGAAAAGAGCCTATGAAACAATTGGCCTGAGCTGAGGAACAGGGAAACATGCTGTAACAGGCAATATTTAAAGGAGTAAAAATGTGGAAGTACCCTTGCTATATGTTTTTCAATAGTTACTTAAGTCAGAAAATGAGCTGCACTCAGCACTGGAGAGTCACAGTTTGCTTGGCCAATAGAAATGTATTACCCTGTTCTAGAGGGAAGAACAAGAAACTTCAGTGTAGTTCTTCACAACTACCAGATCTTAATGCACTAAAGAGATGCATTAAAGATACCTACACTCAAAACAAATGACTGGAAAACACAGATACAGACAGAGCAGGGTACTTGAATGGGTGCAGGACTGGAAAGGACTTGAAAGCAGGCAGCACAATGAAATTTGGGCCTATAGGGAAAGCATCCCTGAAGGGTGATACTATGCACAAGGGATAATTTTCCTGAGGCTGCCTCTATATCCAGAGGAGATGAGCTTCTCTAGAGCTCTGATCAGAGCAGTAGCCTAGGCAGATGCTCTGAATCGCCCACTCCCTAGCCAGAGGCCTTCGAGAATCCGTAAGACACCTGCAATAAAAGTTACTGATTAATATGAGATGCCCCTTCTACATTATAAGCTGAAAAACTATTTGGCAGAACATGGTAAATAACTTAACCAGTGCATAGCAAAGACACCTAAGATGCAAACATAAGCATAAACATAGGTGAACAAAGGACTTCAGCCTTCCAGTAGCATCAGGGAATGTTTTCAAGAGTGTCTATCAGGTCATTTCCTCAGAAGCCTATGATAAAAATGGCTGAACTACAAAGAAACATTAGAAGATCGAAGTGAGATCTCAGAGAAACTCTGTCTACAGTCTTTATGAAAATAGTCTGTTGTTGCTAAAACAGTTTTGCTAAAAGGCACAGGGTTAAGTGTCTCAAGTTTTCAAGTCTGGTGTGATGAGACACCAAGTAAGTTATTTTCATTTCCCCTTCCTGAAGCTTTCAGGCAATTTTCAATGGGCAGCTGGATCTCCTCCATACATATTTCAGCATTAACTATGTCCATTCAATTCATAATTTAAAGAAATACAATTTTAGTTCCTGAGCACATTCTGCTGAGCATCTCATTAACAGTCTGCCAAGAGCATGAGAGAACAATAAGAGCCTTTCATAGGAAAGCTCAGAGTGCATCAGCTGCATGATGAATTTGTGCCCTGTAAAAAACTACCACCTGGAAAAGAAAGCAGCCCTCTGTGGCAAGGATGAACTGTGGGAGGTGAAAAGGTCAGGTGGAGGAAAGGTCAAGTTTTAGTCCACGCTGATTTCCTCAGACCTGGCTGAGGCACAGAAGCCCAAACCTTGCCACCAGGGGGGCTCTGAGCACACAAGCACGAATTGTTTACAGTCAAGGCAAAGGGGGGTTATGACACCTTAAGAGTGTCTGTGCACTTCCCACAACTGGTATGCAACCTTTCACAATTATAAGCAGATAGACAAAAACTCATACAGAGCCAACAAGGGCAACAAATCCACAAAACCAACTTAAACTCCATGCTTGAATCCATCTATTGTATACCACAGCATTTAAACTCTAATTTACATCCTGAAATGTGAAAGACCAGTTTCAGACCTCATCATCTCCTGCATCCCCCTGTGCAAATGGTTCCTTTCAGGCAACACTTCCCCTCCATGTTTGTTTTGTTTCATTCTGCACAATGTGCTGGTGTGACCTCATCATCCACCTTTTTTTTCTGAGCCAGAACCATCCCTCATTCACTTCAGCAGAACCTCTTCCACGTTGCTTGGGACAAGGATCAAGGGTTTCATTAAAATTACTGATCTTTTGAGCTGCATGATAATATGATCAAATTCAGCTAAATAGAACCACAAATACAAATCATGAGCTTGGTTTGCATTATTCATCCTTTGCATCATGTCAAAATCAAGAAGGAATTGAGAACATGTCCTCTTTCTGTGAACTGCATTTAAATCAAAAGCAGCACATCCTAGGGCACGTTAATGACTAAAAGGAAGGTGGGATAACACTCTTCTTCCTGGCAGGAAGGAGAATACTAGTTCAGAATTTTCCTCTGGGCATTTCACTTTACCTCTTTGTGCTGACGGTTAATTCCACAGTCTCTCCACACTCAAAAACCCTGGAGCTTGTCATCCTGTCACAAAAACACTGTACATGTGGACAGAACTGCTGCCAGCTGGAAGCTCCAGAGCCTACCATGTAGAGTACCCCTGGCTGCAGGCATTTCAAACTTGCTGACTATAAAACATTTCAGGAATCATCCAGGTGGCCTCCATCAGCAGGGCTGGTGCACACGTGCTGTGTGCTAGTTTCCCTCCAGAAAACATCATGTAATGGGCTCTATGCCCTCAAGCTGACCAGTTTGAACAGAAATAGTAAATAAGCAGATCATTCCTGCTGTGCAAACAGAAAGCATCCATACAGCACACCAAACTTCTCTGCAAAGCACCCACAACTGTTGATGGGTTTTCAAGATACAGGTATTGGCTCATGGTTCCTCTGCTCAGACTCTGGTGGTCTTCTACTGACTGGATCCTGGAAACAATCGGACAAGTGACTCAGTGGTCCAGCCAATCCGTTTTACCAAGCTGTTCTGGCTTAGAGGTGATAGTAACAGCCCAGTAAAACATCATTGCACCTGTTATAAAAAGATAAAACTCTAATCCTTGCAAGCAGCAGGTCACTGAGGTAGCTGGATTCACCTATGGACAGCGGGTAGAACTTCACAGAGTCTGTTCCCCAAAACATACAGACGTGAACAACATAAATTCCAAACAGCCACGTAAAACTCCACTTACATTCTGTATATTATTAACAGACTTTGTAACTGCTGTAATACATGAATTGACTGAAAATGGACACATAGTTCTGGTCAGTCAGTAAACCAGTATTTTTATACATACTTACTTTTTTTTGGACATGTGAAGTCCTGTTGAAGGTTAAAAAACCAACCACAAAATGAGGCAGACACCTGGATACAGCTTCCTCTCAATTTGTTTTATTTGGCAAAGTAGCAATTCAGACAGTTCACACAGCATTTATTCAAGCTCTTCAAATCTTCTGCATTTCAACTTGTCCTCGTCTCCAAGTTTTTACTTCAGAACCATTGCTCCATCATGGAGGAGTTTCCGTTTTCCAATTCCTAAATGCTACTCCTGGATACTCCTTTCTGTCCAAGTACCTTGATTATCACCAATCCCTTCAGTGGAATGGGTGCACTACTCCCAACAGCCTTGGTCCCTGAAGCCTTACACCTCCTGAAGTGGTGCTCCCCAAAAAAGCTGTCACTGGGTCTCAGTTTTAACACCACTTCTGCGTCAGGCTAATTTATTACACTGTGTCCAGAGACAGGAATTTGGATACAGTTGAGCTCATATCTTTCATTTAACTGATTAAATTAGTGAGAAGATGTAAATAAAGCTAAACTCAAATTGAAAGATACAGTGACAGAGGGTTGAACGTTAGCATGCATCAGTTATTTCACTTCAACACCAAGACTAGATTCACAGTTGATTGCAGGTTAGTACAAATTTGTCAGACGCAAGTGGGTTTTTCTGGATTGTATTTTCTAGAATACACGCTATATTAATTTCTTTATAAGATTAATCTTGTGTATGTGCTCCCAGGCTGCAGTCAGATCAGGAGGTGGTACATTAACTCCCAAAAATCTAAATAAAGTAATACATATCTTTTACAGAGAAATAGGATGGGGCTGACCTTCAAAAGGAAGAATATTTAAAATGTTCCTTTTTCATATTCAGAGGCCTTTGAATTTTAACCTTTATGCTTCCAGGGATTAATCCCAGCACAAAATTGTGCTCCTCCACCATAAAAAGTCTTTTTTTATGCAAGGTATTTTATTCTATAAACCTTTCTACTATTAAAAAAAAGAGAAAATAATGTTAACATGCTGTTTACTTTAATTCCTGGTTGCTCAAATCTGAGCAAGATGACTGAAGACACACTTTCCTCCTTTCCCAAAGCAGCCCACCTTACTGCACTGCTTCGTGATTTGCTGTTGGTATCTTCCAGTACCAAAACAGAAAACTTAGGGAAAAAAAATGTTTATAGCCTTCCAACTATTCTTCTATATGAAAACTGAGCAAGTGCATCCATCTGTATTTAGTAGTCCACGATTCTTTCTGCATGTATGATGTTTTCCCTGTATAAAAATTTAGAATTCGTTTTCTAAAAAGCCAGAATTTTTCCTCAGTGCCTACAGTTAGAAAAATGAGAATGTGAATGCAGCAAATGGCTTTGCCAAAAGCAACTCTCTTTTAGAATCAAACAGGATTTTGCTTTTTCATAAAGAACAAAAAGCAATTTATGTCTCAGTAGCCTACTCCATACTGATCCTAACCTTCCACATAAGCACACAACCCCCCCTTTTGCTTTTAAGTTTAGCTGGCAAAGCAGCATTGCATAAACTGTTCAGTGATTGGGACACAGCTTACACCGTATTTATGGAGATAAATATATGCATATCATACCAGCAGTGAGCTATAAACCAAAACAGAATTTCGAGATTCCACTAATTAACTTTAGAAGGAAAGGGAAAACCACGTCTGTTATGTCCAACTCGAACAGCAATGTTTGATAAGAGCGGCCACCCACCTCTGATGTCTTGAAGTTTAATATATACAAATGCCTGGTTTTAAGGTAAAAAAGCAGCTGATTGTATCTACTACATGCTAGTCTATGACACCATGTCAAAAGCTTAAAAAGGAAGTTCATCTCCTTTTAGTAGCATCTAGCAGACATTGGAACACAGAAAACCTGGTATTACCTACATAGTGTTGAAAGGTGCACAGAAGCAGTTTTACCAAGGGACACAGGAGCTGAGAGAAGTGAGTGTTCAAGTACCCCCATCAAAATTAGAGTTCACAAGCTATAGGTCTTTATCTGCAGTTTTGCAGAAATTCACTTTGAACAGATGAAAATGAAATAAAGGCATGTTAAATAAAACAGTGCCCACATAAATCTTTCCATCATTTCTTTATCAGATTTGCCTTGAGCATCTAAAAAAATAAAACAAACACCACGCTTTTCCATGCTGATAACAACAGTATAACGAAGTCCAAAACAAGCTGCAATGCTGTTGGTTTTCAAAAAGCTTTTAGAACTGGAGATGAGCAGTCCACTGTAACACTATGTTTGGGTCAAGATGATGTAGCTTTTACAATTCATCCCTGTAGAAAGAAAACACATGCAGTTATGTTTCTCCTCCCCTTGGAAATCGTATTTGAAAAGTTTTGATATTGAATCACATTACATTTAAGCAGTCATGCACATCAGCAAAACTTAAAATCTCTTCAAGCATTTAAGAAAAAAAAAACCAACAAAACACCAAATGAAAGGCAACAGCAATCCCATATCATCTATACCATCTCATTCTATTATGTGATTTTTTGTGAAATATGGGTCCTCGTATTCTACATTTAATGGATCAATTGCTTTAATGAACATCCCCCACACTGCACAGCCAGTTACACGGTTACCTGTCATCCAGATTCTGCTGGCTACACACTGGCAAGAAACTGAGCCAACTTGCTAGACAGAGTATTTGGCAAAACCCATCCTCTGTAGGTGCCAAAAAGGCAAGTTTAGCTTCAGTTGTAGTCTCTCAAGAAAGCTAGGAGCACAGTCTCGCATCCTCATCATGCAGTTTGTACCACTCATTTCACAGAGGAGCTCAAATAACTCCTGGAGGAGCTATGATAAATCAGGAGTAGGTTATGGAAAGGGTGTGGGTGTGGGGGGGGTGAGTGTGGGTGTGGGTGTGTGGGGGTGTGTGTGTGTGTCAAAAGCAGATTCATTCAGGAGTAAGGATGCAGCAAAAAGGCTCTCTAAGTCACTATGAGGAACCTAGAAAATGCAGGCATTTGTTCCTGCAGGACATTTGAAAACACTGAATCAGGAAACCCATAGAACCCATATTCCAACACTAAAGTTATCATATAGTAGTGATTTGTTTAAATATTTCCAAAGCATTAACCTCAGTGCAAAACATCCACCACATCTCAAAGCTGTGCACTGGGCTGCTATGAACGCTGGAAAACTCAAATAGAAGTGTTTGCCTTTTTTCTTTCCACAAGGCTCGAACGATCTATAAATTCACAATGAGTTTGCTGCCATTTTTCTTTTAGTAGGTGAATCACCCTCATTAGCCAAAGCAAACAGTGTCTGAATTAGAAAAAACTTCACTAATGTGATTGCTGGCTCCATACACAATAGTATTTCCAGCTATCATGCAAACTAACCCACAAAAATATAGTTCTACATGCAAACAGAACATTTAAATTACAAAGGCATTATTATTCTTCAGGAATCATATAGCGTGGAATGAGAGCATGCAAAACATTTTAAAAGCAACTGAAAAGCCTGTAGAAACTAGTGCTTAAATGACTAGTTTTCTATCTAATGCAGTTGGGATGTAAACCTTGTGATTTGAGAGGGATAAATATTTGCATTCTTTGCACTTTGCACTGCCTCCTAATAGTAAGGTACTAATCATACAGCTTCAGAGTGCTGCAGTAATTAGACTGCATAAAGATGAAGAAGGGGGAAGAACACATCTTGGCAGGGGTAAAGAAAAATCTGTTTACAGCCAAAGGTTTGGAAGCTCTCCATACTTCCCTGTCTCACAGAATGGGTATTTGCTTACTTTAAATAGATAAAAATAAATGAACATCTGATACCCAGTTTAAAATGCAGTGCCAGTGAATTCAGGACAAAGTGCTTCATTCATCCTTACTGCTTCCAGGAGAAGCCTCATCAGTTAATATTCATAACTTCAAAAAGCATATGTAAGTAATGACTACTGCTATTGCTGGTTTAGTCTCATATGCCTAATTGTGGGTGTGATTTTCATCCTGATTCCTACCATATACTCTCACAGCTTTATGAAAGCCTGGGCTTTCACTGTGACAAGCAATGCTTAATCCTTCAAACCCAAGCTAGATCCTCAAGAAACTGTAAGCCTAAGAAAAATTCTTTATTTACTCTGAAACTATTAAACATGGTAATTTTACCCAGCCACAGATGTTAGCATCGTTTTGCATAATGCTGCTAACTCAGTGTATGTGAAGTGTGGGTTTGTTTTTTCCTTTACAAAATGGTATTTCCACTTAAAATCCATAATTATTATATAAATCTATAATTTAAAATAAACTCTACTAACATGCCAATGGTTTAATTGTTGGTATTTTGCACTGCTCTAACATATTCCTCACCACTACATCCTAGATGTAATTTTCAAAATAAAGATTTTTATCTTCTCTTTATTAGACCATTTACAGTACTAAGGGGATCAGGTTCCCTCAAGAGATTTTTCCACTTGTTCTTTGCTGCTCATTAATCTAACAACAGCATGCCAGCCCAAAACAATCCATGATACACATGTTAAAATTATACAGCATTTATTTGCTACTGCTAGGAGCAGCTGAGCTTATATGTGCATTATTGGATTATATATACACATATTAGAAGGTTCCAGGAAAGTCTCAGATCTAGACAGGTAGGCAACAGTTGTAGCTTTCTACCTGAAGTGAACAGCTTGCAGACATAAATACATATTCCAAATCAGCATCAGCTGACCCGAACTTCAGTTGTAATGGAGAAGAAGCTGCAAAGCTATGAAATCCACATTTCAACTACTGATAAGAATCAGGACACATGCCTATCCTCCTGGTGGCAAAAACATCAATCCTGCTACAAAGCTTAAAAGGAGACTCAAAAGACAACTGCTATTTTGTTGTTACAAGTATCCGATTGTCCTCTAGAGCCATAGGGAAGATCTACTAACTAATTTGTATTTTTCTCCTTTTTTCTGGCCATGACTGTTTGCTATGATTCTCATTCTCCACCTTCATATACACACTCCTTCCAATCTGCTTACTAGCTCCAGCTTAGCAAGCAATGTGTATATTTAGGGTTTAAGTCACCACAGTAGTCCTGCTCAGGCCCTTGGAATTCTAGCAAGAGAACCACTCGTCTCTCAACTATGGCATCAAAGCAGCTTCATAAGCTCAAGTTAAAGCAAATTTCAGAAGTCATAAGCTCAAAATTATTATTCTAGAAATAAATTTAAGAAAAGTTGAAAAATTTTGGCTTACTAGTAGGAAAAACATATACATGTATATTCCACACTTCCCATTGTGAGTATCCAAGAACAAACTAAGAAACATTCTCAGAAAAATTCAATAGGTAGCATTTCAGGTAAATGCCAGAGTTTGTAATGAATAAAACAAATCACAAATCTTATCAACAATAAGTTTGGGATACAAGTCAGTCATACGTAGCTTTGCAATCCCTCACCACCTCTTTAGTGGAAGGCATTCAAACTAAATATTTGAACAAGTATTTAGAAATTCATTTGAAGTCTGTATCTCACTCTTTTGGATCCACTTCAATTTTCTTGTCATTAGGCAGCATTTGACTTTCCCTTTTTGATACATCATTCATCATCCTGTCACTACTGACACTGCGATTCAGAGTGCAGCCTAACAGGAATTAGAAATACAGTATATCCCTAATGTTTCAGCAGCCAATTATTTTCCCTTTATAACTTTAAGGGTAACTAGATGCAATATTTAGACTTGTAGCATTTTAATGTGTAAAGGTGCTATTATAAATTATTTATTATTTGCTATGATCAATCATAAAATTGAGAGAGTAGGTTTAAATGACGAAGAAAAGGACTTTTCTCTGCAACCTACTGTGTCAGTTATATCACATGCATTTTTGTATTGGGTTTGCATGGACAGGTTTTGGTAGTGGGGAGGCTACAGGGGTGGCTTCTGTGAGAAGCTGCCAAAGCTTCCCCCAATGTCCAACAGAGGCAACACCAGCAGACTCCAAGATGGACCCACCGCTGGCAAAGGCCGAGCCAATCAGGAATGACAGTAATGCCTCTGTGATAACATTTCTAAGAAGGAAAAAAAAGTTGTTGGGCAGATGAAAATTGCAGCCAAAGAAGAGTGGAATGAGAACAAGTGAAGAACTCTGCAGACACCCAGATCAGTGCAGAAGGGCGGGCAGATGCTCCAGGTGCCAGAGTTGAGGTTCCCCTGCAGCCCATGGTGAAGTCCCTCTGCAGCACTTGGGGATCCACTGGGGTGCAGAGATTCACCTGCAGCCCATGGAGGAGACCCCACTGGAGCAGGTGGATGCCCAAAATAGGGCTATGAATTGATGGAGAACCCCTGGGAAACCCATGCTGGAGCAGGCTCCTGACAGGACCTGCAGACCTGTGGAGAGGAGTCCATGCTGGGCAGGTTTCCTGGGAAGACTTGTGACCCTGTGGGGGACCAACACTGGAGCCGTCTGTTCCTAAAGGACTGCACCCTGTGGAAAGTGACCCACATTGGACCAGTTCACAAAGAACTGTAACCCATAGGATGGACTCACACCAGAGAAGTTTGTGGAAAACTGTCTGTCATGTGAGACACCCCACACTGGAGCAGGGGAAGGACTCCTCTTCCTGAGAGTAGAAGAAACAACCTGTGATGAACTGACTCTAATCCCCATTTCCCTGCGCCACTGTGGAGAATGAGGCAGAGCTCAGGAAGGAGGGAGGGGTGGGGGACATGTGTTTTTAAGATCTACTTCTCATTAACCTGCTCTGATTTTGATTGGCAGTAAATTCAATTAATATCCCCAAGTCAAGTCTATTTTGCCTGAGATGGCAACTGCTGAGTGAACTCAGCCCATCCTTAACTCATGAGCCTTTAGTTGTACTTCCTCTCCCCTACTCAAGTGTGGAGGGGAGTGACAAAGCAGCTTTGATGAGCACCTGGCATTCAGCCAGGGTCAAACCACCACAATAACACATTTTAAATTTAACCTAAAACATTTTGTGCAGAGATTGTTTTTGCCAAAGTAAAATAGAAACTTTAACCATAATCATTATTCTGCATAGCCTGAAGAATTCCATGCAAACAGTATCTGCTAATTTCAAAGAAAATTGGAAAACTAGCTCATCAGGGGCATTTGAAACACTGAATAAGAATTTCTAATTGGAAACATATTAAAATATATCCTAATACATTTTCCAAAAGGGTGGTTAATCATGTTTATGTACAGTTAGGTGGAATACAGTTACAACCCTAGTGTAATCACTGCAGGTTTTGCTCAGAAAGGTTTTACTATCATAGTAATTTTGTATTTTATCAGCAAATATGAATTTAGCATGATATTTATAAATAATTTCTACTAATGCAATATTTTAAGGTTAAAGTAGTCGTTAACTTTTTTAAACAGCTGCCTGTCTGGAAATCAAATCCAAAATGCAACACAGACTCATTGCCAAGCGTTACTTATATTGTTAATCTTATTTCTATTTGTGTATCGGCGATAGTGTGGCCAGCAAGACAAGGTATACCCTTTAAGAGATGTGTAAAAGTTATGGTTTAGTGATGGACTTGGCATTGCTGAGTTTACAGTTGGACTCAATGACCTTAAAGGTCTTTTCCAACCTACATGATTCTATGGCTCTATGATTTTTAAAATTGTCTTTTCATATAAGTACTAAGCAAACTCTAATTGAGAAGTAAAACCAGAGAGATCCTATTTTACACAAGAACTGTCAATAAGGCAGCCAAAAAGCCATGTTCTCAACTGTGCAACACAAGAGACTTTCTCTCCTCCCTACCTACCAGTAAGAAAAAACCCCAACTGATAAGTTCTATGTGAAAGAATAAACATCCTCACCAGTATAATCACATAATTGGGCATCTACTGCTGGATCTCTGGCACACTAAGCATTATTTTGTACCGGAGACAGGGTTCCTGTGTATATTCTGCTTCCAAATGCCTTAGGGAGTCACATTTGAGAGGACTCCCACTAAAATTTGGAACTTAAAAATACTGCAACTGAACCCAAACTATAAAGTTACAGACTAAATTTAAAGAAATCCAACAGTATCCACAAAATATGATTCTTTATTTGGCACGACAATATAAATGTATTGAAATCCAAAGAATCTTTTCATTCCAGCTACTCCAGACTCTCTTTTGCTAGAAGTTCCGGTTTTACGTAATGAAGAATGATACAAAGCACCTGAAGACAGGTTTGACTTCAACCACCACTTAGTGTTAGCACACAGTTCTCTGCTGTGCTGCTTTGCAAAGAGCACCTTGGAGCCCCATTAAGGAACTGTAGTAACTTCTCCAACATGTGAATGGCTAAGCAAAAATTTAACCTGCTTCTTGCTTGCCAAGTGGAAGGTCTGCTAGCCTGGGAAACTGCTGTTGGCCAATCAATTGTATTTTCTGAAGGGATGCTAGTTCCTAATGGGATGAAAGAGTTACCTGCATTAGGAATGAAATCACATAATGTAAACTAAAAGAATGACAAACTAGACACACAGGATTGAGCTACTCTTAAAATGACAACTCTTTAATGAATTTTAGATTTACAACTAGAGCCTCTCATACACTACAGCTCTTTATTACAGAAAGACATACCGATGCTCTTTTAGAAGAGTCTCTAACAGAGCTCTGCTCACAGATCTTCAACAATTTAGTAAAGATAAACTGAAATCTAGGAAGAGCAGAAAAACACCTCTTTCATTTTTGATGCCAGCGTAAATAAGAAATGCTGATTTATAGTTAGGAGTTTCCTTCAAGCATCTGGCTGACTACATAGTTTGGACTCACCAATAACAAAAAACTACAAAATAGGAAGATGTGACCTTTTCTAAAGTCAGCAGTGCACTGGCATGTATCCTAGAAAATGGAATGGCAATCTTCTGCAGATCACAAAAAGGACAATTAAAGAAAAAACAAACATTGCAAGAAGTGGACTTCTGAGATTTTCTTTAACAGAGATTTCAAAGTCTGAACCAAATTTAAATGTACCTATCAAGAAAAAGCCTCTATGCCACTGTAGACTGAGATAATCGATCAGGATAAGCACTTTTATTTTCCAATAACACCAATGAAAATTCTTAAATTAAAAATAAATAAATAAAATTAGAAAGTATTTCAGAAAAGAACACAAACTGATAAGAAAATCTGGGGAAAACTGAGCTAGCAGACAAAACAGAATACCGAACCGCACAGAAGAGATGCAAAGATCCTGGAATTCCAGTCCTTAATACAGGACACCACCTTCACCAGTAGCAAAGGATAAACACTGTCATTCCAGACACCCTTTTTAGGAATAGTGTTTATTGAATACATTCACTGCTACCAAAAAAATCCAATTGCTGCTATAATCAGATTGAGTGGATGTGCAGAAAAATCTGCAAAACCTCTCTGAAAAAAAGAAGGCTTAAGAAGAATACTTCTCTATTCTAGAGTAAGCAGAGCATGGACTCCAAACTTAAACAGAATCCACAACATTTGCCAGAGGAGGAAACCAACCACAAAGCAAAACTTCTAAAGCCTTACAAGAGGCAGGAAATCCCTGAGTACCACACTGAGGGAATACTGGCAATATTCGAGGCCAAAGTGTTCATTTGCATAAGGAATACAAAACATCTGAATAGCAAGCACACTTCACAAGCTTTGAACTAAGCAGTAACTCAGTGAAATTGTTCTAAATGTAATTTGTACATGGTGGCTATATAGTACTCCAAGAAACACTGAAATAAGGTTTCACTAGCAGCAGTATGCCAACTGCTTTATTTGTATTTCTCACAAATATTTTGATAGGTTACACTTGAAGTATTCAAGTATCCAAATAACAAGTTATACTCCAGAATATTACGGGGAAAAAAGCCAAAAATCTAAATTTAGGAGTTATAAAGCTCAAGAGCTGTTTTCAGAGCTCAGTGCACATCTATGCCCTTCATTAATGCCGATGATACATTCACAAGCATTTTCTGCCAGGAAGAAAAAGAGCACTGCTGCTTTATTCCTTCGCATACTAATACCTACCATGGCTTAAGCCGACAGCTCGGTTAGGTCTATGTTACCAGCTGTTCAATTCTGCAAACTGGAAGGTCTACTACCTCTAGAAAGGCCTTAGAGTTTGCTGAGCTGGCAAACACAAATACAACCTCATCAGAGACATATGACATACCTCTAAGAACATAACTGAGAAAATTTTCTGGACACTACTCAACTACGTTTATACTTTAGGGAAGAAGGGATTACCTTCTCCAGTTTTTGCTACTTGCAGGCTGAAGAAAAAGTGCTTGTGAGATTATCTGTACTTTCCACAAGGATTTTACAAAGATTCTTCTTCATTTGTAGCACTTCACAAAAATAAAAAATGAACACCCAATTACCACTAACTTACAGGACAAAACAATATTTATTAAGAAGAATTTTACACTTCACCCTAATTGTTGGGCAACATAGTTATAAAAAGTTCATTAGAAGGGAAGTTTAACCTTAGAAAATACTGTGTTTAAAACAACAAATAAGAATCTTCAACACACCAAAGACTAAAAGAAAACATGTCCAAAAGACACAAAGTGCAATCCATGCAATATTTTTCTCCTGCTTTTAAATTAACTCAAACTTAGCATAACCTCCTTTTGGTGATGTAGCAATGCAGACTGAGTCACTTTTCACGGTATGGAGGAGCAGAAAGCAATGACAGCAGCAAAGGCAGGCCTTGCAGTCTATCTGCTTAAAATTCACACCCTTTCACCTTGCATGTGTGTGGAAGAAGTAAGTGGAACAGAAAATCACTTCCACCTGGACCACTGCTTCTCTTTATCTGTTAAAGGCACATATATCACTCCCATCAGAGGCTTCATTTTGACACTGCCATCTTCTAGTTTGTCATACTGTTCGAGCATCTGGTTTCCCCCAGCAGGGCCAACTGGTAATATCAATCTTCCGCCAGGTTTTAACTGGTCTATAAGCTAGAACACAACACAGAAATTAGAATGTAACCAGCCACTTCAGAGAAGCTGGATCCAAAGATTGTTACAGTACAGCTTTGCCATTATGTATCTATCTACTTTTATGCAGTAGGTAACTATTTCCATTCGGAAAAATAAAAAACGCACTGAAAATGAGAGTATCACAGCAGCATGGAAAAACAACTGATATTATAAAAACATTCACAGTAACTTAATACACGTCTGAATGACAATAAAATACTACTATTAACTGGGTTGGTTGCAGTTTTATTTTCTATATAATGGGTAAAAACATGTAAATGACAAATTAGTTTTACAGAAAATTCAATCTTTTTAAACTGTTCAACTGTTTGCTAGTTATTGCATATCAGTACAGGCCCATTGTCTACAATTTTGGAGGTAACTGATCTCCTCTTAAGCTCTCAGAATAAGATTTGAGATTGGTGGCTTTTATAAATTTCTCTTCCTGGAATAATTTTAAGTTGTCTACAACACACTCACTACATCCAACAACTCCTCTTTCAGTCTGTGAATGAAATTTTTAAACTAGTATAAAATATATGAATATGAGTAAGATAAGTGACAAGTAAATAGAGTGTGTGAAAAATGCTTGGATTTTTTGTTTTCATACTTAAAAAAGGAGGCTAATCACAGCAGTTTAAAGGAAAATTCCATACTTCCCAGATGTCATGAAAAAGAAACTTAATCCCCATTGATAACAAAAGTTATAACTAAGAACTGTTTCATTCACTAGTAAGCTTTCGCTTACTTTTTTAATTGTCATTGGCAACACTTTGCTGGGAACACGTCCACACACACCCCTCCACCAGAAAAAAAACCAAAACCAAAACAACAACCCTCCCCAACAACACAAACAACACACAAAAAAGCTAACCAACCAACAAACCCCCCCCAACAAACACAAAAAAACCCAAATAAACAAACAATACCCAACAAAATCCCCACAAAAATAGCAAATAATAAAAAAAACCCAAGAAAACAAAAAAAACCACCACTGGTCCTTGTCTGGAAATGTCCAATTTGTCTATAGTACCTCAAACCTCTCAGTCCTTCACTATTCATCATTAAGATTTCAAAAAACCTTAACTGACATCTAACAGCAAAATCACGCTATATATTTCCATTTGCCTGATGAAAGGAAGAGAAAAAATAATCTTATCTGCCAGAATGGACTTCATGTATGGACACTCTAAAGCCCCTAGTTACTCTTCAGCTTCTCTAGTAAGAACTGCCCTGTATCCACTCTAAAAGCCACAACCACATGGCACTGTTTGTATTTCCAGCTGAGCATGATACTTTCGTAACAGGCTCAAAGCCCTGGAACACAGGAAACAAATACTTACATTTTGTAACAAAATGTTTGATAAAATTCAGTTATCTTATTAAATAAAATGCTCCAGTTCACTGTTTTAATAGAGAGTTGCACACATGTCATTTTAAAGTATGTTTATTTAGAGCAGAGTTCTTAGAACACACAGCTTTATCAAACTGACAGGAAGCCCAGTCACAACAGACAAAAGCCCCACACCAAACAGTAACACCACACTGTCCACTGATACTCCCAGCAGTGCAAGTTACCAAGTATTTTACATATGGATGTATGCAAAGCATTCTTTACAGCTAAAAGATTACAGATACACACACACAAAACATAAAGGCTTACTGCTTGGGGCACAACTGGTGCTGCAGCTCCTACATGAATGGCATCATAGGGAGCTTCTGCTGCATATCCCATTCGTCCATCTCCCACTGCAAGAAAACACTTTTTTAAAACATTTTCAAAAGGAGTGGAGAAAACAGCTGATTTCCCGTATCTACGGGTAGATAAAAAGCTATGTTCAGATTTCAACTAAAGGTTTGCTGCACAGTAGCAACATGATGAAGTCAGTTTGAAAAAATTAACACATTTGTAAAACAGGTGCAACAAATCACCCTGACATGCAGACACATATTTATAAAAGATACTAAATACTATTGAAGCACCTGAAATTAGAATGATTTATAATTAAAGTCCTTGGAGACACGTGGTCCACCCAGAAAAGATACAAGTATATACAAGCCCTAACAATTCCAATGCAAGTGAGTTTTCCCCCTCATTTACTCTCTTAGAACATACATT
>JAOXXN010000446.1:58123690-58135329 GCA_026770055.1 Myrmophylax atrothorax
GGTGCCGTGCCCTCCGCCGCGGGGAGCGGGGCCGGGGCCGCCCTGAGCGCCCGGCCCGGCGGGGCCGCCCTTCGCTGCACTATACCCTGCTCGCGTCCCTAAGGAAGTGGAGGGGCGTCCCGCCGCCAGGCAGCGTTATCCCGGTGGGCGAGCGCTTCCCTCCGGCCGGTGGCGGCTTCCTGAGGAGCGGCGCGCAGCCGGCAGCCTGTCGCCTCCCTGGCTGAGGCGTATTGTTGGATACTTTGGAAAGCATTTTCGGGTAAAAGCGCTCGTGTCGTTTCCGTACAGGATAACAGGATCTCCCTTTGGTCTGCTGGCGACCTTGGAAATGTGGGCCTCAATGGTGAATATCACGGAGAACCTCACCTGCTGTGTGACATCCAGCACAACGGTGATGTTATGGACATGCAGGTACAATAGCTGTGTTGAGTAGATCCGTACTTTTTAAGGGCTTGTCACTTAGGAGAAGTCAAGTGAGAGTGAGCTGTCAAAATGATGAGATTGGCCAGAAAAGGGCAAAACTAACCACTGTGGCTTTGTGGGTTTGTTTTTTGTGGGTTTTGTTTTGGTTTTTCCTCTACCAATAACTTAGGTTACTCTTAAATCAAAATTGTTGTCTTGGTACTAACATCGACTAATAGCACACTTATTATCTCTCTTTAGTTTTTGGATCAAGAGAGAATCGTGGTTGCCTCATCAACAGGAACCGTAACGATATTCCGTCATCATCAAAATAACCAGGTATGTAACTTGCACTGGCTTTAAGAAGCTATTCTGTGTAATGCAGCTCACTTTGATCTCAGCATAAGAAACATCTACATACCAAAATCAATTATTTTAATGTGTGTTAGAAAAAGCTTTGCCTTTGTACATACAAGGAAAGAAAAACACATTCTATACACATCCTACATAAAGTTGATTCCAGGGCAAGACTGGGGTATCTGCCAGCATACATCTGTAACCAAACAGCCTGAAAACATACTTTAAAGAGATTGTATTGTTTTGGGTGAGTGGGTATTAATGGACTTATACCTGCCTTATTAAGAGTTTTTGCATTCTTGAACTAAATGACTTAGGCTGAATTTCTTCTCATGAGTGTCATGTGAGGGAAGATACACAAACTCTGTAGTGTTTTGCTTTGATTAAAAATCACTGAAAATAAACACATAAGAACTTTTCTTATATATTCCAAATGACACCATAAAAACAAATGTCTGTTAATAGTTTGTTGTGGTACCTAAAATAAACTAAGTTCTTTGCCATCAAAATCTAAATCTGATCTTATATTTAGTAAAGGTTTCAGCTCTTTTCCCTTGTCCTGGGGAAAGATTGAAGGCATCAGCCTAATGAAAGACATTTTTCAGTTCATAAATAGTGTTCCATCTGGTTTCTAGGTCATGTGAAAATGGTGGTTCAGAGAAGAAATAATTAATGCTTCATGGAAAGGTTGTGTTCTTAAGAGTTGAGGAAAATTTAGATCTCTTTATTTCTGTTTGTGTAGGAGGTTCGTGTTCCTGTGAGATAGTGGGGCTTTCCTGGAGCTTGTTTCTGGTTTCATGAGTATTCTAGAAGCTTTGTTCTATACGGTTCATTATTTAACAGCGTATTTCATGTCTGGTTACTACTTAGACATTATCTGCCAACCATCGGTGGGAGAAAGCCCATCATCATGTGGATCAAGACACGTGTTGTGGTGGAGCAGCATGTACTGGAGTTGTCTGCAACAACCCAGAAATTGTCACTGTGGGAGAAGATGGTAGAATAAATCTCTTCAGAGCTGACCAAAAAGATGCAGTAAGAACTATAGGTATGTCCAGTAACTGTTCCAATCACTCTACTTGGGATGGAGTTGTGTGGTTTTCAGCTACTCATATGATAAGCAAAAAAAAAAAAGTCAGTTGAGAATTGATTTCAGTATTCCAAGTTAAATGCATTTGCTCCAGATTATTCCTTATCCGTACAGACTTTAAATCCTTGAAGTGTATTTCAAATGTATTTCTATCTTTATTCAGGTACCTAGAAGTTAATGTTTTAGCTGATGGAGTAGCTTTAAGCCCAGCCTCCTCTGTATGTTTGTTTCACCTAGAATTGTTACATACTATGACAGTATATATGAAGTAGGGTTAGATTTCAAGAGGTATTGTCTCCCAAGTTCTTCATAACTGGAGGTCAGTAAACGAATCAATTCACTATTTGTAATAAAATTAACCCTTGTGGTGTCCATATACAAAACCAGCTATGTGTCTGTGTCTAAAGCAACAGCAAGAACCAGAAACTACTGTTTGTACCCTGGTTTTCTGCCAAATAGCATGGTGATAATATCAAGGGATCATTTCTCCCTTGGTGGAAAAGCTCCATATTCCCTAGAGTAATAGAAATTTTGTAGCATCTGTTGGATTAAACTTAAAAGCAGAAGCAATTTAAGGGATGGTAACATTGTGTTTGACATTAGCATTATTATACCAAAAATTTCTCCCTGAAGCTTCAGTTCGATACAGCACTTTGTTTCCTCTTAAGCAAAACCTTTCATCCACCAGATGAAAGAATTCACATAGTGAGTGATAAGGCAACTAAGGAAGTACTTTGGGATTTTAAGGGGGAGTACTTATGTGTACATGGCTGTATATACACACAAGATAAATCCTTTTAGTTGCATACAGCCCTTTACTGAAGTTCCTTGAGAATTCTGCAGAAAACCTTTCTATATTAAAAAAAAAGTAGCAGAGCATGAGCCAGATTTTATTAGCAGGAACACATGAAACACAGTAGCAGTCTCAGGGGTGACTTTATCACACTCTACAACTACCTGGACAGAGGTTGTAGCTGGGTGGGTGCAGTCATCCTCTCCCAGACAGCTGGTGATAGCACAAGAGGACATAGTCTCAAGCTGCACCAGGGGAGATGCAGGATGAATGTCAGGAAGAATTTCTTCATGGAAAGTATTGGAATTGGCTGCCCAGGAAGGTGATGGAGTCACCATCTTTGGAAGCATTCAAGAAATGACTGGACATGGCACTTTGTGCCATGATCACACATGGTGGTGTTTGGCCAAAGGTTGGACTTGATGATCTTGGAGGTCTTTTCCAACCTTAATGATTCTGTGATTCTCTGATTTTTTGAGGAGGATGAGGACATAAAACAGTTCAAAAGGATTATTTTACTTTAAAGTTTTTATTTATATACAGATACCAACACAGAGTGTTCTGGTACAAGTTTATAAAGTCCAATGTTTTGCTGACTCCCAGGAAGGAAATATCAAAAAGCCTTGTTTTTCTCTGGTCAGTTCCTCAGATGCTTCCATACAGATTTAATCATGTGCAGGATGCAAGTTGTTTTCTTGGTGCTCGCTTGGGCTTGCTTTGTAGTGAGAGCATCATTCAGTGTTACACTGCAGAAAGCCTGCATTTAGATCTGCTGGCGCATAAATAGTAAAGAAATCGCACTTGAGTTAATTGAGAAATGTCCGTTTGAACATGGGAAGCGAAACATTAAAATCGGTGCATAAATAAGTCTATCATACCTATGATGTGGTAAGTGAAGCTTATGTGGAGTTAGGTGGAAAGGACTAGCACAAACTTACAGACTCTAGAGTGGTTTTACAGTAAAAGTTGGAGAGAGGAGAGAGAGAACATCTTGGAAGATGCTCTCAGGTTCTTCAGGATGGGAGTTCTATGGTGTAAGCAGTCTTTCATGCTTGACACCTTGACATTCCCAGGCACCGAGCTGAACACTCAAAATGTTTTTACAGGAAAATAGAACTCTTGTACCCCGTTCAAGATTTGTAAAGGAACACCTTGGTATTTTTGTTATTCTTCAATGGATTTAAGAGCATAATACAAAGTTGATAAGTTTGTAGTCAGTTACAGTAGGAAAAAATATCCAGATTTGGAGATTATGTAAAAATCTTTTGGAGCCATAATATGTATCATTGCTAAATCACTTAGGATTACTCTGCCATAACATTTTAAATCCTTTAGAACTTCAGTGTTTGGTAATCTAACATTTCTTTTTTAAGTGTTTTGGTGAGGCTTTTTTTCTTCCCCTCAGCTTCCATTTAAATACAAGGCAGAAAAGTCATTCAAGTATCTGTAACCAGGTATGCATCTTATTCAGAAAGATGATAATTTGCCTATATTTTCAATATATTTTCTTACAAAAAGAATTTTAAAATAGTTGAGGTGAAAATAGACTTAACAATATTGCCCCATCATAATCAAGATGAAAAGTTTATATGTAGTAACAGAATTAAAATACAAGAAAATGGTGTCTATGTTTTCTCCTAAGGCCTCAAAAGGTTCACCTCAATTCTGTGAATTGTTTGACATTGTAAATTACTCTGACCAAAAGAAGCATCAGAGAAAAGTACCTGGGAAAAAAAGAGGTTTGCCATTGAGTTATTACAAGCACAGCATAACTCTGGTTTAACTTGATATCACATTGATAGTTCTTGGAAAAGATCTAAAAGTTAGTGAATTAAGTGTTTCTGTATACAACTGCTTGATGAGCTCAGCCAGAGTTACTGTTTCTTGTGTTCAGAAGAACTCATTATGAAAAGCTCCATAGTTGCCTCCTGTCAGTAGGTGCTATAAAAAAGACTTTTGAAAACCATAAACTTGGCTAAATTGGTTCCTCTTGAAGGAACTGCAGAAAGAAATCTTACGGATCAACAAGTAGTTCTCAGAGGACCAGAGCTAATTAAATACAGCTTCTTAAAGATTTGTCTCAGTAGTGTTTCATACAGGAAGCAAGGGCTCCTTTTTCACAGGGTATTGGCAGATACTGCTCTGTCTCTGACCTTGAAAATGCAGAGGTTGTAAGCACATTTAAGCAGCTGTGTTCTGTTTTCTATAAAGAGTTATTTTGTTGTAATTAAATGGATACTAGCATTGCATAGATTTACCTGAATGCTTTCCTCGTCTCTTGCAGACAATGCAGACAGCAGTACACTCCATGCAGTGACTTTCCTTCGCACAACTGAGATCTTGACAGTGAATTCAATTGGACAGTTAAAAATATGGGACTTCAGACAGCAAAGAAATGAGCCATCTCAAATATTTTCTTTGTAAGACCTCCACTTTATTACATATTTACTGAGAAGCATGTGCTACTTCATATCATCTGATTTAAATCTTTCCTGATAGCTTCCTAACAGTGGGATGGTATATTACTGATTTCTTTAAAGGATTTTAACTTCTTTGGTATTTAAATAATCAAAAGCAGACTCCTTAATGGCTGAACCACTGTTGTGACTAAGCATTGTGCTTAGGTGGTCTATTTTATGATTTAACTCCTGAAGAACTATTGCACCTGCACATTTGCTCTTTTTTAAGAAAAAAAAGCTCCAACCCTCAACCCAATCTCTCTCCCTATTTTTATATATATATATATATTCACATCTGCTTTTCTCCACAGGCCTAATATAAGGTTTCTGGCATTTGGAATGTATTTGATTGGTAACTTTGTGCCTTATAAGGTACTGTGAGAAAAAAAAAAGTGAGCTAGATTTCAATCTGTTATCTGTGTAATAATTCCCATTGCTGTTAATAGGCTGTGGTTTAGGTACCTGATTCTGTTAGTGCCCAGTCTCCCTTTGTAACTCTTAGTATATGTTGAAACTGCCATTATAACATGCATTTCACAGCAATCTTATTGTAGGTATACAAAGAGCATTATTGGTATGCAAGGCTCTCTCACTCCTGTACAGCTGTCAGATGCCGTGTAGATGCCTGTGTACTGCAGGGAACAGAATCTGATGCTTATCCGATTGTAGATTCGTGTTATTGCCGTACCTCTCGTTTCCAGTAGATGTCATGTGGCTTCAGGCTGTGGTAATCAGATGCTACAGGAACTGAAGCTGCAGTTGATACTGGTACCTCACTTGTCAACACTCTAGGTCTAGGGATTAAGAAGGAAAAAACAGAAACTAAATAAAGAATTCATGTTTGAGTTACTTGGTTGTTTTGTTTTTTCTCTTTGCAGGGCAGGTGACAGAGTTCCACTGCACTGTGTGGACAGGCATCCCAATCAGCAGCATATTGTGGCCACGGGAGGCCAGGATGGGATGCTGAGCATATGGGACATCAGGCAGGGTACTATGCCAGTGTCCCTGCTAAATGCTCATGAAGCAGAAAGTAAGTACCTGAAATGAAGCAGGGAGAAGAAGGTGTTATTTTAGAGAAGTCTCTATTTTCTGTAAAAGATAAGCTGTTGTAACTGTGGTAGAAAACAATCACATAGTTGCCACTTCACAGAATCATAGATTGGTTTAGGTTGGAAGAGACTTAAAGATCATCTAGTTTCAACCTACCTACCACAGGCAGGGACATCTCCCACTTGAGCAGGTTGCTCCAAGCCCCATCCAGCCTGGCCCTGAACATTTACAAGGATGGGGCATCCACAACTTCTCTGGGCAATCTGTTCCAGCTTACTTTTCTTCACCACCCTCATAGTAAAGAATTTCTTCCCAATACCTAATTTAAACCTGTCAGTTTAAAGCCGTTCTACCTGGTTCCATCACTACATGCCTTTGTTAAAAGTTCCTCTCCAACTCTCTTGTAAAGCTACCTTTAGGTACTGTAAGACTGCTGTAAGGTCTCCCCAGACCCTCCTCTTCTCCAAGCTGAACAACCCCAACTCTCTGAGCCTGCCTTCACAGGACAGGTGCTCCAGCCCTCTGACCATCTTCATGGCCCTCCTCTGGACTTGCTCCCACAAATTCATGTCCTTCTTATACTGGGGAGCCCAGAGTTGGACGCAGCACTCTGTCTCCTGATGGCAGAGTAGAGGGGGAGAACCACTTCCCTCAAACTGCTGCCCACGCTGCTTTGGACTCAACCCAGGATACTTCTGACTTTTGGGGCTGCAAACGCACATTGCTGGGTCATGTGCAGCCACTAATCCACCAGCACCCCCAAGTCTCTCAGGACTGCTCTCAATCTGTTCATCCCCCCAGCCTGGATTGATCCTGGAGGTTGCCCCGACCCAAGTGCAACACCTTGCACTGGGCTTTGTTGAACCTCATGAGATTCCTACGGGCCCACTTCTCAAGCTTGTGCAGGTTCCTCTGGGAGGCAGCCTGTCCTTCAGATGTGTCAACCACACCACTCAGCTTGGTGTCATCAGCACACTTGCTGAAGTTGCACACAATCCCACTGTCATTGATGAAGACCTTAAATAGCACTGGTCTCCTTATGAACCTCTGTGGGACAGAGTTTGTCACTGATGTCCGTCTGGATGCAGAGCTGTTAATCACTACCCTCTGGGTGTGACTGTCCAACCAATTCTTCACCCACTAAACAATCCACCCATCAAATCCATCTCACTCCACTTTAGAAGGACATGGGAGACTCTGTCAAAGGCCTTACATGGAAGTCCAGATAAATAACATCTGTAGCCTTTCCCTTGTCCACTGATGTAGTCAATCCATTATAAAAGGGCACTACATTGGTCAGGCAGGACTTGCCCTTGGTGATGCTGTGCCGGCTGTCTTGAATCACCTCCCTATCCTCCATGTGCTTCTGGGAGGATCTGTTCCATGTTTTTCCTAGGCACAGAGCTGAGGCTGACAGGTCCGTTGGTCTCAGGGTCCTCCTTTCTACCCTTTTTAAACATGGGTTTGTACCCATCTTTCCCTTTTTCCAGTCACCTGGGATTTCACCTGACTGCCATGACTTTTCAAATATCATGAAATGTGGCTTGGCAACTACATCAGCCAATTAATTCCCTCAGGACTCTCGGATGCATATCCTTGGGTCTCACAATGTATGTTCAGGCACCTTAGGTGGTCATGAACCTGAGCTTAAGTGGGAAGGACTTTGCTCCCCCAGAGCCTGTCTTGCAGTCCACCCCCTTGAGAGGTGTGGGAAGAGAGATTGCCATTGAAAGCTGAGGCAAAAGAGTTACTGAGTACATCACCCTTCTCTTCATCCATTACTACCAGTTTGCCAGCGTTATCAGGAGCGGATCACACCTTCTTTAACCTTCCTTTTCTGGCTGACATACCTGTAGAAGCCCTCCCTGTTATTCTATCCCTTGCCAGGTCAGTTCCAGCTTCACCTTGGCCTTCCTCACCCTATCCCTACACAGCCTTCATCTCTATACTTTTCCCAGGATACCTACTGCTACTCAACGTGATTTCATCCAGTTGGCTTCCTTCTCTCTGTATAGAAGACTGTTCTTATCTAAAAGCCAACTATCAAAATTAAAACTAGACTTGGTAAGCAATTCTTTAATTAGAGTCCTTGAATGCAGTTGATGAGAATGATTGTGTTTCTAGCAGGGTATGTGTATAAAGTCACAGAAATTGGTGCTATGTTCTCCAGATAGAGTAAAGCAAGAATGCAGGCACTAACAAACTTGAAAACATGAGAAGAAGGGGAAACTCAAGATAGTACCACGTCTATTTGGTGCCTCCACAGTGCTGAAACAGCTCACTTTCCTAGTAACTTTACACAAACAAGATAGCAATTCATTTTAAGCTGAAAATATCTTTACTTGATGCTATGATCATATTAAATAAGTGAAAATATTTTTGATGTTAAGTTTTTACTGATGTAAATGTCTCCTTCATGATTGTGGTATTTAGACAAAAAATAATGTGTGCTGGGAAGGAATGCGTGCTGTGTGCAGATTTGAACTTAATAGTAGGGAAAATGGCATCAGATGGTATACAGAATGCCTGAATTCAGATACAACTTTACCCTTTAGCAATTTTTGAAATACTGAAAATGCAACAAAATAATCTTTTTTTCTCGCCCACCCCCCACACCTCCTCTCCCAGGGGAGGGAAAACTGCAGTGTAAGTAAGGATGGGGCTTTGGGTCTCCTACCCACACACACTTAAGAATGGAAGGTTTTGATGGGGGCATGGGCTCTTGCCAAGTGCATGTCCACATCATACTATCCAAAACACAGTGATTGAAATACTTGATGCTTGTTCTGAAGTGGTTCTGACATGGTTTTGTTTGATACTTCAGTGTGGGAAGTTCACTTCCATCCTTCCAACCCTGATCACTTATTTACATGTTCTGAAGATGGATCTCTCTGGCACTGGGATGCTTCCACAAATGTATCTGAAAAACCATCTTTTCTTCATCAAGGTAAGGATGTTTGAAGTCTGTCTGCATTGAATTTGTCAGTAAGCAACATCATTACAGTCAGTGTTCTCACATGACTCAATTAATAACACAGTCTTAATTCAGAAAATTAAAAGCTGGTTTCTTTTCTTAGAAAGAAAGCCCCAATAGGCACTTAAGGAAAACTACTTATAAGGCTAGCAGTTGTGTGAGGGTTTTTTATGGTCTCATTTTGTGGATTTTTTAATCTGCTACACTTTGACCAATGTGTGAAAGGGCACATCTATTATTTCAAAGATAGATTGTATTCACTTAAAAATCATCTGTATGTAGAAAAGACACAGAGACAGCCTGAATAACATTACTGAGTCTCTGAGGGAGATAGACAAAGTTAGAATACCAAAATAATTGATATGTTAATGAGATAGAACTAGGAATTTACAATTCAAGGTCATAATTGGAACTTTCAATGAATGAAACCCTATCTTTTTGTATTGTGGCAGGATTTTAAAGTTATGATACTGATTTAACATAAACATTTATTTTAACATTCTAATCACAAAGACTGCTAGTGCTTGCCACTTCAGACTGTTAACAGCGAGGAAGCTTTCAGATGTCACCTGCTGCCTTTGGCCTCAAAGTTGTCATTGAAAGTTAAATTTTATATACAGAAGGTATATGAAATATAAATCCCTTGGCATCATTTCAGACACCTGTTAATTTTATGTTGAGTGACAGTTCTCAAATTGTGAGACTTCAGTTTGAATGTAAAATACGATGTGGAAAAAGTTCCAAGTCAAGTACAGGTGTATTACTTGCTGCAGAGTAAGTAGGGAATAAGTGTTATGGAAGCAAAGCTGAACCCCCAAATATAGCAAGACACTGTATAAAGGGACTTCTGTTCTTCTGCCCTTGTTTTAGTATCTGGCTAGAAAAACATGCAGGTACTTGCACTGTGTTCAGTGAGATGAGTTCACAGCTGTTGTGATGGATTTGTCTGAACTGCTGATAGAGCTGCTAGCAGGTTTCTATAATCACTTCAAGTGCTTGATTTTTCTAAGCTATTTTTTCCTTCCTTTACCAAAGAAATGACATCTGGTAACTAATCTGAAACCAGCTTAAATGCTAAATTATATTCCTGTTATGTCTGTCCCGTAACTACTATGTTTCTTCAATTTCTGAGAACGTATTATCTAACTTGAAACTTCTTTCTCTATCTTCCTTCTTTCCTTTTTTCAGGAGGAAGAAGTACTACCTATCTTTCCCACAGTACCATTAACCAGTCTGTAGTAAGTGCCTGGCTAAGCAACGATCCTACCAAAGACCGCATGGAAATCACCAACTTAATTCCAAATCAAACTTTGTCTGTGAATAGCTTAGATGTTTTAGGACCATGCCTAGTATATGGTACTGATGCAGAGGCTATTTATGTGAACAGACAACTTTTTGCATGAAATGACTGCAGTATCCCTTGGAAGTATTGAACTACCAGGAAATGTCAGGTTCATTCTTAACGCTACTTATTAGTCTCTCCCGCTGTGTGTCGGGGAGAGACCTACAGCTTGGTCCTGGTACCGCAGAAGAAACGTGATGTACCTCACATTCTGACAGCTGTCACTTGGTACTGATGCTCTGGGATGGGTAGCTGAGCAGGTTTACATGCCATTTCTTCCTTACTGCCTGTTTGGTTTGATAAGCAGGAAAGCAATCACTAGGGCAAGATTTTCGCTGTAAAGTTACATTCATAATACACACACACAAAAACTGAAGAAAAGGTAAACCCTGGGTTTTTATTTTTCCCTGTAAAGATATTTTTCAAGTATTATTTCTAAAGCGAAACCTTGGGGTTCTTTGAAATTCTTTTTATGTCACTTGAGAGAGATGGGGGTTTTTTTAAGCAGAGTTTTTTTATATATTATGGGGAGCATAACTTTTAATGTTAGTTCATGAGAATTGGAAGGAAAACTGTTAAAGCTATGAAATGTGCAAGGTTCTGTAGGAATCTAAGCATTGTAGCAACATTATGCTGAATTATTTACAGTTTCATCATGGATGCTGCATGTTAAAACCTGATAATGCACCAGTAAATCTCCCAACCAAAAAGAGGTTTTTATTTGACAGATGTTGTATTTGACAGCTGTATCGGCTGTGTTTTCAGGTGTAAGAATAAGATCTTCTACATTTGAGACATAGTCTTTGTCAAAATTTCATGTCTGGTCTGTTGAAATCTTTGAAAAGTTCAGTTTTATGATTAGCATTGTACCTACCTTTTGTTACAAGGAACCCTTTCTCTTTTTAATAAACAGTTTTGCACACGAATAGTGGTCTGAGTTACTAAATTACTTTGAATAGATGCGCGTGCACTCATATTTGCAGGAATGTAAATAACCATAACTTACTTGGACTGATCCTGGGTATGCAATCTGAAGGATAGAGAGAAACCTCAGGATTTAGGCAGCAACAGGTTAGTTACAAGGTTTTATGTGGTATTTACCTGAAGGGAAGTTCTAGCCAGGTGGGGGTTGGTCTCTTCTCCCAGGCACTCAGCAATAGGACAAGGGGGCA
>JAOXXN010000446.1:58142082-58154061 GCA_026770055.1 Myrmophylax atrothorax
TGAGATTAGCTCAGTTGGTTAAAACTTGGTTGTAATAATGCCAAGGTCATGGGTTCAATCCCCTATGTGGGCCATTGCCTTAAGAGATGGACTTGATGATCCTCGTGGGTCCCTTCCAACTCAGAATAGTCTGTGATTCTGTAAAATGTGCTTCTTTTCACAGATAGCCTTGCCTATAATAGTAGAAGTTTTGCAGACATAACTGTCTTGTAAAGAGCTGGGAGATCAAAACTTGTATCTGATTTTTCCACAATGTCAGCTGGCCTGTAAAGATTGGGACAACCTTATTGTATATGGTTTTTTTATTTTAAAATCCTTTTTTAAGGTACTCTTTTGTTCACTGACTGTAATTATTGTTTCTGAAGGTTGTATGTAATTTTGTATGTTTGAGTGTTAAAAATGTACATGGGTGTGATGAAAGTATAAATGTGGGTTTGAGTTTGGTACCAGCTGCTTCCCTTCTGAGCCTTCTTTGTTGTCCCATTGATTTGAGTAGGAGGTGACTATTGTCGTGTATTTGTAGGTAACAGGCTCAAACATTGTATGAACTGAAACAATTGTTTTGATATGACAAAATATGGCCATTACAAATCTTCAAAGACAGTGTGCCCAGCTATAGGGAGTTATGCTGTGGATTTGTCTCAAAATTGTTGGGTCAGCTGTACAAATCCCATTGAACGTAAGTGGGAGAGCATCATCTCTGGAATTCTGCCTCTATTGCTTGACCTTATCTCATTCAAGTCAGTGGAAAAGCCGCTGGTCCATAATACATTTTATGTTGACTGAGCTGAGATTGTCCAGTTTGGATCTCTAAGATCACAGAGGCTAAATCTACCACGAAAAGCATAGAGTTTCTGCCAATAATGTTGCATCAGGAGCTTTGGTTGGAAGGGACCTCTGGTCATCATGTAACAGGTGTTACCTGGGTATGCACAGCGGTAATAAATGCTTATCTAAGCAAGCTGTTGTACAAATAGCAAGATAACGTGATTTATATCAAACTACAGTGCTTTAACGAGTTAACTTTGAACATCCAGCCTGTAGTGCTGTTTTAGAGGGTCTGTTGTAGAGAAAACATTTTAAAATTAGTTTGAAAACAACTGAGAGAAATCAGTTATGTATTTTGGTAAAATTACGGAAGAGTATTTGGCTAAATAACCATGAATTTTAGGGGGTTTTTTGTGATTTTCCTGTAAGTTATTTTCTGTATATAATTTTCTCTTTAGGATATGGTTGTACAAGCTCTTAGACAAACTAACAACCGTAGTATAGAAGCTGCCATTGAATTTATAAGTAAAATGAGCTACCAGGACCCTCGTCGGGAGCAGATGGTTGCAGCAGCAGCAAGGCCTGTCAACGCAGGTATGAAACCACCAGGTAGGTGTATCCATGGTAACTGAGAAACTCACTGAGTGTATTCTTATAGGTGAAAAATATAACATGGTAACTTCTGCCTTCATGTGCTCTCAGTGGAAGAGAGATGCTGATACAGGGGTTTTTTGCTTTTAAAAATTACTTTTTAAGCATATAATGTAATTATTCTGAAAGATAAGTCCATTTGATGTGCATTTGTTTTTATAACTGCATGGTTTTATTATTGTATGGAGACAAGGAATGGCATTCAGATGTCATTTTAATATTTTTTGTCACGCATTGATGATTGATGTGGTGCCTGTATTTTGTTCTCAGTGTCAGGTGCCATTTAGAAATCAATGGTGACCATTGAATTCTTATTTTAATTTTTTGTCTCTCTTCACACACCCACACAACAACACTACCCTTGTGTATTTTTGTGTATATATGTGTGTTTATTTATATATCATATGACTACAATGTTTGTATTTTAGGATGTTCTATTATGAGATGCCTTGCTGCTTGATTTTCTGCTTGCTTTCAGATTTTGTTTGTATGGTTTTTAAGGCAGACTTTGTGATTTTGTACATGTTAGAGGACTCAGCTTTAGTAGCAAAGTCAGAATTTTGCCACTTGCTATTAACTGCATTCTTTAAAGATGCAAGCACATTTTTAATACATCTTGACCTAAAGAAAGGGTGATTTTCAAATGCAGCAGAAATACTGAACTTTTATTTGACTAAAGCTGGGTGTTGAGCTGCTAGCACTGGGATTAGATTTTAAATTAACAATATAGGTATGAGGAAAAATTTATCAGTCAGGAGCAGCAAAGAGCAGTGTTATTGTTGTTTAGTCATAATTTTGTTATGCAAAGATGTAATAATTAACACTTTCTTTTGCTAAGGATAGAGGGACTTTCAGCAGTTACAGTACTGTATCTATTTACACTTATCTTTGTATTAACATTGTAAAAATCACAATAAGACTGCCTGCACTGGCAGTTCCTTGCATACTGTTTTGTTTATATGATACAAAGTAACATCTATGAAGTAAACAGTTTTACACTCTCAAGTTTTGCTTTCATACAATTTTAATTCCTGCCTGTTTGCAACACTTTTACTCATAAAGACATAACTTTTGAAATTAAAGTACTTAAATTTTGCATGCAAGGAATGAAACAAGTCTGGATCAACTGTATGCATACAAGGGTGTAAGCAGTCTGCTTGACTTTACGGCATTCAGTGTACATTTTAGTTTAAGAACACTAAATGTTTTGGAAGTGTTAAATTGGAAGGGATACCAACATAACTAAATGTATTTTTCCATGCTGTTACTTTTTTTTGCACTTGTACTGAACATTCTTCTGGGAGTTTCTGTACACATAATTAAAATACATCGTGTGCCTAATAATTCTACGTATTACCACTTTTTCAATAAAAATTTGCATTTTTACTGAAACAAAATGCATTTTCAGAACAGTGATTTCTAAAAAGTCTTGTACTATTGTTTCAAGGCTTTTTTTTGCTCTTATGTGTGTACTGAGCGTATTACCATGTCATCCTGTGTATTGCTAGATAGAGGTACATTTTTCACGTGAAGTACAGTGGATTCTATTCTGTAGGAGATTTCATGTCCTGTTTCTGTAGTAATTAAAACAAAATTTTCAAAGCAGTAAATAGAAATAATTTCTAATCATGTAAATGCTGTGTTTTCTTCTTGTGAAAGCAGGGACTGTGCAGCAATCAGTTAACCGCAAGCAGAGCTGGAAGGGTTCTAAGGAGTCCTTGGTTCCTCAGCGGCACGGCCCTTCCCTGGCAGATGGTGTCGTGTATCGCTCCGAAAGTCCCAGCGCTCAGCCTGATGTAGGAAGGCCACTGTCTGGATCTGGCATTGCGGCATTTGCTCAGGCTCATCCTAGCAATGGACAAAGAGTGAATCCCCCACCTCTACCACAGATAAGGAGTGTCACTCCTCCTCCTCCCCCTCCTCGAGGGCAGACACCCCCTCCAAGGGGAACCACTCCACCACCTCCTTCCTGGGAACCAAATTCTCAAACAAAGCGGTACTCTGGAAACATGGAATATGTGATCTCCCGTATTTCCCCAGTGCCACCAGGAGCATGGCAGGATGGTTATCCACCTCCACCTATGAATCCTCCACCTATGAATTCATCCACGCAGGGTCAGAGAGGCATGAGTGCTGTCCCTATTGGCAGGCAACCAATAATCATGCAGAGTTCTGCCAACAGCAAGTTTGGTTTTCCCCCAGGAAGAGCTGGAATGCAGAATGGCAGTTGTCAGGCAGAATTCATAGTTCACCAGAATGTGGTGTCTGCGAATTCGGTGAGTCGCCAGCCACCCCCATACCCCATGAATCCAACTAACAGGCAGAGCCCCACAGCACTACAGATGCAGGCAGGAGGATCTGCTCCTCCTTCAGCATACACCAATGGGAATCTTCCTCAGGCAATGATGGTGCCAAACAGAAATAGTCACAACATGGAACTTTACAACACCAGTGTAGCTGGAATACCCGCATCCTGGTCGCAGCCTTCCCCTGTGCAGCCGCAGTCGTCGCCTGGCAGCGGGCACGACATGCCTACATGGCAGCCCAATGTTCCCGTACGGTCAAATTCTTTCAATAACCATCATGGCAATAGGCAGAGTCACTCTGGCAGCTCTCAGCCTTCAGCCACAACAGTAACAGCCATAACACCAGCTCCCATCCAGCAACCAGTGAAAAGCATGCGTGTGTTAAAGCCAGAGCTGCAGACTGCGCTGGCACCCACGCACCCTTCTTGGATGCCACAGCCCGTGCAAACCGTTCAGACCATCCCCTTCTCTGACAGCCCATCTACAAACATGGCAGTTATGTCTCCTGTTGCGGAAGCTCCAAGTTACCAGGGTCCCCCCCCACCTTACCCAAAACACTTGTTACATCAGAATCCTTCTGTCAATCTATATGAGGCAGGACCCAAGCTCAGCAAGGAGGAACCACCTCTTTTATCCAGGGAGGACGAGAATGAAAAGAATTACGAATGTGTTGATTCAGCAGATAAAGAAAAGAAACAAATTACAACATCCCCTGTTCCTGTTAGAAAAAACAAGAAAGATGAAGAAAGAAGAGAGTCTCGCATCCAAAGTTACTCACCTCAAGCCTTTAAATTCTTCATGGAGCAACATGTGGAGAATATACTCAAGTCACACCAGCAGCGTTTGCATCGGAAAAAACAACTAGAGAATGAAATGATGCGGGTAAACTCTTCCTTCTTTCTAAATCTATGACTAGAACTTTTCCTGTATTGATTTTAAGAGAGGTATCTTAGCTGTAGAATGTTTAAATAGTACAGATAAATAGAACAGTATGGTACATCATGGTATTGAAGCCTATTTTTAATTTTTGTATTTGAGATACAGCAAGTTCTTCAGTGCTTTTTTTACACATTTCATTGTCTTCTTATGAATTGATTTTTTAAATAAGTTTTTTGCATGCCTAAATGTAGTTCATCTGGCCTACATACAGTAAGGCAGCGGAAGCAAAATAATTGTTTCATGAACTGAGATTTAACTACATGGCTCATAGATTTTTATTACAGGTTCTAGTTAATCCTGAGTTTTGAGTTAAATGCAATATTTTAATGGTTTTAATTTTTTTTTTAAATAAGCACTGCAGGTACAAGCAAAGCAGGGACAAGGGAAAAGCTGGTTAGTGCATTTATAGTTACTCAAACAGTTATATTTTTTATGTTCTGAGGTTTGTTTCCAGTAGTGATAGTTTTTTTAAGTTCAAATTAAAAAAAAACTGCTTAAAAGTTGGATTTTTTTTTTAATAAAAGAGACATGTTATCTTTTGCCTGATTATTTTATACTCCAGACTGTAAGTGTATCTATTTAAACAAGAGGCAGTCGAATGGGGTAATGAAAAACCAGACGTGAACAAAAATGTAAAATCGACTTTTTTGTGCCTGCATCGAGTCAATGGTACAGTTCTGGTATTTCAGTGTTCTGTAAAACCAAATGAAAAGCCTAAAAGCTGGAGCTGATGCAAACATATGTCATTTCAAAAGAGAAAACAGTGAGAAGTAGTGAAACTAAGATTTGCAGAAAGGTAAAATTGAGATGTCAGGTACATATTTCTTAACAATTGTAGTTGAAACTTTGACATAAATATGATGTACCTTTTGGGTTATTCTACCAGAGTATGTATTTGGCTTGTGCCACTTTCTTGATATGCTGTTTTTTAAATGTGTTTTTACTGTTTTGAAAATTCTTACTTTAATCTTCAATCTTTTCTAAGTGTTTGCTTAATTGCAAATATGTAAATGTTAGCAAGATTTCATCCTGGAACTCTTACTAGACCTTTATTCTTAGTCTTCTCTCTTTCCTTTTTCACTTCCACTAACAGCTGATTTAAACTGTTAAGGTGTGGGAAGCTTTCCTGAACTCTGTAGCCTCCATCCCTGTGTAGACAAGTAAGATTCTGAAGCACTAGTGTTTATTAAGAATAGCATGATCCCTCTTTAGAGGGTTTTGCATGCAATCCTGCATCAAAATTAAGCATGAATTTATTTTGGCTATTTCTGAGTACTTACATGTAAGATTCTATTTAATGTTGATTTGCAAACTTCACTTTCCCGGTCTTACTGTGTTGTGTTCTGTAGTATCTCAAGAATAAGCATTGCATATATGAAAGCACTGATATTACTTTTCTTGCTATTTTTCTTGTGCATTTAAAGCACCCTAGTAAATGTATTTTATTATATGAAATGCACTTTCTAGTGTTTATGCTAGATTTAAGGCTGGGATGTTTAATCACAGGCTGAAGGGTGAGAAATGGGCTATTATGCTGCAGCAGACCTCTACTTTTTCGTAAGGGTACAGGAGAGGAATCCCGAAACAGTGAAGTGTGTCTTGAATGCATGAGTAGGAAAAAGGGAAACTAGCTCATTTATTTTCAGAAAGTATAAGATTAACAAAGTATTGGATCCCTTCTTTTCTCCCCTTTGGTAGGAGTTTTAAAGGAAAAAACCAAAACGCATCCCTGTGGAAATACCTATGTTCACGGGATGCTGTATTTCTAGCATAGATGACATATTTCTATGCTATCAGATTTCCTAGGAAATTGAGTGGAACAGTCTCAAAAATGTTTAATTTAACTCTGTGAATTTGGCCAAGAATTAAGCTAGATGTCTTTGCTGCAAAGAGCAACTTAAGTCATCCTTCAAAGCACAGCAGGATGAGAAGGGATGAAAATGAGAGCGAATTGTGTGATGATATGGAGCAATTCAGGAAGTTGTTGAGTCTGGCATTGTCTATAAATAATTGGAGATATATGTGCAGAAGAAGTGCATGTGGCAAAGTGGGGTAATTTTTGGTAAATGATGAAGCTGAGGAATGTTTTAGGGAAAACAGAGCAATGAAGAGAACAATCAGTTTGTAATTAACATTTGGTTCACTGGAGGACAGGAAAAAGTGAAGATGGGTGGGAGGAGAGAGGTGACAAAATGCAGTACTTGGGCTGGTCTTTTATAATAAAACTGTTAGGATGCAACAGCTAGAGAGTACACAGTAGAAAGTAAAGCTACAAGGATTTTGGAGACTCTTATTTGTATGTCTTGCAGTGATTAATTACTGTATTGGGTCTCCTTCTGGGGTTTTATTGTCATCTAGGTTGTATTCTTTGCTAATTTTGTAACTGATGATTGGGATTCACTTTGTGTGCAAGTGGGTCTTTACTGAGGCAGACTTTAGGGTTTAGATGGGCCTTGAGAAGGTGACCTACCATTATCTGAACTTTTAACAGGGTCAGATCTTCAGTTGTCTGCTTGACATTTTTGTAAGTCTTCAAAAAATTCTTCCTTCTGTGTTGAGGTGGGCCTTAAGCCTGTTCATCCACAGAGAACTTGAGGCGTTTCTGTCCTGGAAGAGAGTACCCAAATATTCCTGCAGTAATGTGTTGAGAAAGGTTTAACTCCCTAGTTTGAATAAAGAAATTGTTTTGCACATCCTGTCTTCAAACTACTGCTACCCAGTCCTAACTACTGCCTATATGATTTGACAAAAAAATTTGTCTCAAAATGGAGACGGCTTTCCCCAGTTAAATTTTACTGAGTTCATACTCCTTGGGAAGTTTGTTGGAGTAGACAGGCATTTTATATGCATTTTCCTAATTGCATCTCCTTTGGATCCATTTTGTTATGATGCCTGTAAGAAATTTTATGTGTTTTAACAGTATTTTCTTTATTAAGTGACATACAGTAACCTGTGAAAGTATTTTCACAGTACTGAATGATACCTACTTGATACCTAAGTCTCTCACCTTTTTTTTCAGGCACATCTATCTATCACATTATGTTTCAAGGGATGTTGTAAGTTAGGCAAAGCAGAAGTCATCTATTAACACACAGTTTATACAGGCCTAGACTAGTTACATAATCCTAATGATGGTCCTGAGTAGTGTTACGCAGACAAAATCCCAAACATTTGAAGAATTAAGTAAGGAGATGGAAGCAACAAGGTTTGGTATCAAGAATTTATAAGATATGACAATCAGAAATGGAAAACTTTTAGAATAGTGATTGAGTACAGTTGTGCTGGGTTTCAGTTTGGCCATGTTCAGTTTTAGGGTCAGAATGTCCATGAAAAAGTAAGGGAATAGGCCATAGGCTGAACTTGGGAGTCATTGCTGTGGCATGGTGATTTCAAGCTGGGTAGGCAGATAAAATTACTGAGATGCTGTGAGAAAAGGAGCATACAATAATTTAAAAATGCTATCAGAGAACAAGGAATGAAGGTGCAGCTGTGGGGGGCAGGTGTCACAGAGAAATGAACATAAAAATTTGAAGACAGATTGTACTCACGTTAAAACTAAAAAGAAGAGAGAGTCTGATTCCAGGCCCTGAACTTTACCAAGAAAATTGGCACTGAAATTGAATGGCACTTAAAGGAATTGAAACCAGAAAAAGTACACCAGGAGGCACCCAGGTTGGAGTACACTGAGAATGCTCAATATGGTTCTTGTAGATAAGGGCTTCCATGCTGTAGGTGATGAGTTGCTTGTGGCCTGAGTGTTTCAGCTGTCAAAATGGTGGTGGTGTTGGCCAGAACATCAGGGCTGTTCAGTCAAGATAGGACTATGTACACAGATGGGAGCCAAGAAAAGATACCGTGGGGAGGAGTGAGCCACTTCAAAGGAAGTGCTCTGCTCAACTAGTTGGTGTAGAGTGGGGAATGGGAGTGAGAGTGTGAGTGGAGGCCTGTTAGAAAGGGGTGGGTTATGTGATAGGAGGGAAGATCAGGTCTAGGCTTGCGGCACAGGTGGGAAACAGTGCCATGTGGTGGATCTGGTTTGTGTAGCTAAACAAGGAAGCCATGAGAGTGAGAGAGTTGCGTACTCACTTCTGCAATTGAAATTCCACGACAGGGTCAGGAAGTTTAGTGACTTCTGCTCTGGCTAATCTGGACAGGGGCTGCCTTTCCCATGGCAGCTGCTTAGTTAGCCCTCAGCAGCTTCCAGCTCCTAGACACTTCTTGGCTTCCTTTAGTTCTGCAAGGAGAACAGGGAGGCAGTTGATGGCACGCTGTTACTCCAGTAATATTATTTGCAGTAGTTTTTCTCAGTAGTTTGTAAATCACCCTTTCTCTCCTCAAGAATGTAATCCCTTCTCAAGAACCTCCTGGTGCATGGCACCTCATGCATTTTGCTGTTGAAAACAATCACGTTTTGGCTTTTATCACTCCTACATGTTTTTGTAGAATCCTAATGTGTAAATTAAAACAAAACCAAACCCCTTTAAGTATTATTTCCTGTGCTGTATATTAAGTATTTGGCTTGCTTTGCTTAAGCCTTGTAGTTATGAGAAGACCACCAGGAATTAAGAGTAGTGTTCACTCTTCAGATTTAATTCTGTTTGCTGCACAGGTTGGATTGTCACCAGAAGCCCGAGATCAAATGAGGAAGATGTTGTGCCAGAAAGAGTCTAATTACATTCGACTAAGAAGAGCTAAAATGGACAAGTCGATGTTTGTAAAAATTAAAACCCTGGGAGTTGGTGCATTTGGAGAAGTTTGCCTAGCAAGAAAAGTGGATACTAATGCTTTATATGCGACAAAAACTCTGAGGAAGAAGGATGTCTTGCTTAGAAATCAAGTTGCTCATGTTAAAGCTGAGCGGGATATCCTCGCAGAAGCTGATAATGAATGGGTGGTTCGCCTGTACTATTCATTCCAAGATAAGGACAATTTGTACTTTGTAATGGACTACATTCCAGGAGGTGATATGATGAGTCTTCTAATTAGAATGGGTGTCTTTCCAGAAAATTTGGCACGGTTCTACACGGCAGAACTGACCTGCGCAGTTGAGAGTGTTCATAAAATGGGCTTCATCCACAGAGATATTAAACCTGATAATATCTTGATAGACCGTGATGGTCATATCAAATTGACTGACTTCGGGCTCTGTACAGGTTTTCGGTGGACCCATGATTCAAAATACTACCAGAGTGGTAAGAAAAATATAAATATTCTTTGCAAGGAGTGAAATAATAAATGAGTAGAAAGATGAATGGGTAACAATATGTTTGTACACCACACAAATTACAGAAAGCAACATTTAATATGGGAGAGTTTCAGTGTGAGCACTGATTCCTTAAGGGAGAAGGAAAAAGCTATGCTGCTATAATTTTGTCCCATCAGTGGCTTCTGAAATTTGGAGAGAGAAAATCACAGAGGTAGCGAGATAATTATGCAGACAACAGCCCCAACTCTGTTTTGAGGATGGGACTGATGTTTTAAACATAATTGTTCTTGAAAACCTTGCCCCACATTCTCAGTGTCTCATGTACTCCTTTTGCTGTAACCTGTTGATTTCTGAGGAGGTTGAAGTAGCCTTTTAAATATCCTACTTGATTACTTAGAAAAACAGCAAAAAAAAAGTTAGATGGAAAAAAAAGTCACAGTTCTGAGAGCGGTAAAATACAGATTTAGTGATAACCTATTTCTAATATTTAAAAAGAAAGACATACCTTCAGAAACAATTTTTAAGTTACTTTTGATTAGTTTCTAGTCAAATACGTATCTTAGGCCAGACTGTTACACAGTCTCTGGTGAGAAGATAAAGATTTAATCTAATTTTATTTTTTGATGATTTAAATATTGGGGGTGGTATGTTTACATCAGAGCAAGAACAGTATACACCCTGTACCCCCAATGTGGTTATGTTAAGAAAAAACTGAGAAAACACCAAATTTGATACTTTCCCATAGTTACGTCAGAAATAAGCTTAAAGAAATGTCCTCAAAAGTTTGCATTTTATATCATCAACAAAAAGTCATCCTCCTGATGTTGATGGCTGTTTTAACTCTCAAGCTGAGTGTTGAAACTGAAACAGATTCTTGTCTTGTAATAAGGAATGTTAACAGATAAAGAAAATTTCTTATTAGGTAAGAACTGAAGTAACTGTGCTCAATTCTGTCATCCTTCTCCCTCAATTACAGGTGACCACGTGCGCCAGGACAGTATGGATTTCAGCAATGAGTGGGGCGACCCTGCCAACTGCCGCTGTGGAGATCGGCTGAAGCCGCTGGAGCGCAGGGCTGCTCGTCAGCACCAGCGCTGCCTGGCCCATTCCCTTGTTGGCACACCCAATTACATCGCACCAGAAGTCTTGTTACGGACAGGTAATGCACTTCTGTACTGGAATCCTGCTGCAAAGTGACTGGTATTCACATATCTTGCTTCACCCTTCTTACACTACCACTTTCCCCAAGTATATAATATTTTAACAGGAAAATAAAATAGTTGTTAATATGGAAATCTTAAAACAGGTATTGAGTAGAATTCTCTTGTGAAGGTTGATACTCTTAGAAATTCTGGATTAAAATGATATTGAGGATTTGACTACTGTATTTGAACTTTTTTTCAGGTTACACACAGTTATGTGACT
Organism: Myrmophylax atrothorax; assembly: GCA_026770055.1. NCBI lineage: Eukaryota > Metazoa > Chordata > Aves > Passeriformes > Thamnophilidae > Myrmophylax > Myrmophylax atrothorax. The sequence continues at coordinate 58,153,378 of JAOXXN010000446.1, forward strand.
GGTGGAGTGTTGGGGTAATTCTCTTTGAGATGCTAGTGGGACAGCCTCCATTCCTGGCACAAACACCACTGGAAACACAAATGAAGGTAACTTTAAGTCTGGTGTTTGTTAAACAGTTTAACATTAGTCTTTCTAATTTGTAATGGAAACAAAGGTGATGTTTGAGGGTGCTGCCTATCCAAGCATGTAATAAACTAACGAGATTTTAAACTTTACGTTGCTGTGGAGGTACACTTAGTTTGTAAAGGAGTCATGTTCATATCTTTTACCTGGTCATGCAGTAAACATGCTAAATAAAAATCATGTCACATCTCAGTGGTTCCTGTTCACTTTTTATATCTGTTCCAGTTATTATTTCCACTTACTTTTGTTCTCTTTTTCCAGTATCTTATCTGGGTGTTCTTTCCCCACCACTTGGCTTCCATGCCTTCTTACCTGCAGAGGTTTTCCTTTGGTGATGTATCTGCAGGTGCTTGGCATGGAAAGGTGGAGGAATAGCAGATGGCTGTGCCTGCTTGGGGTTACTGGCAGCTCAGAGCCACTGGTCCTTTCCTAGCCGTTCCAGAGAAAGCATCAGGGCAATCATCTGCAGCTGTCATTTTTGCAAGATTGTATTCAACTTGTAGGGTGGTCCCATGGTGTAAAGGAGAGCACTCCGGACTCAATCTCAAGGACCTGAGTTCG
>JAOXXN010000446.1:58164000-58181723 GCA_026770055.1 Myrmophylax atrothorax
TCTTATGAGACAAGATGAAGCAACAAATTAAATTGACTTTCTAGTTTAAGCTAAATTCTTTTGTATTTTCAATACCACTGATGAAACACATAGATTCTAATAGCATTATAAACTTGAGTCAGCCCCTTCTTTTTTGTTGACTTTTTTTCCCCCAACATGAGTTGCTAGCTCATTCTGCTTATGCTTCTGTTTCTACTTTCTGGTCTTACTTTGTCTGCCTTTTCTAACCTGAAAATCTCATTAACTCTTCTGTTATGTGCAGTGCTGTCATGTTGGTCCCAAGCTTTCATATCTTTCTGACTTAGCCTCTTTAGGGTTTGGCTTTTTTTTTACATTCTAGCTATTTTCACATTTCCAAATGAAAACTAATATTACGAGCTGTTTTGGGGTTTTTTTTCTGACTATGTAAACAGAAGTGCTGTTCTACTTGGATTCTTATACTGCATTTAGTGCAGAAACGAAAGTTATCTATGACCTCTCTCTGCGTTTAAAAGTCTAATTTGGTTTTAGTAACTTGCTATTACTTGATTTTTAAAACGTTTATTAGCATCTTGCTCAACTTGTGATTTCAGTAGTGTTAGTCATGGGTTTGAATTCTCAGGCAAACAGGTGTATCTGGTAGGATGAGCAGGAGTGGAAAAGCTTGCTCCTAAATACAGCAGGGAAAACTTTGGTAATATCTGTGTGATGATCCATACAGCAGTTGGCAAACATCTTCAGGCTCCTTCTGAGTTTAAAACCAACAAAACTCCCAAGTCAAACTGTGCCCCCAAAGCCTAATTAGCCAGGGATATGTTAGTCTTTGTAGTTGCTGGTCACATTAATTATGTCAGCTTGTAGCCATCATGGCTGGCTCAGCAAGTCTCTGTCCAGTGAGATTACACAGTGTAGGTTCTATGATAGCAGGTTTCCACACTCAGCCCCTTGGGTCTCTTCTGCATGGACGGGTGTGGGCTGTTGGAGGCCTGTCTTCAGCTCCCTTGATTGCCAGAGTTTTGCTGTTTTGGACTGAAAATTTTCACAGGAGCTATCTGCTCCAAGGGAAGCTGGGCAAGGAAGGAAGGAAGGAATCAAGAAAGAAGTGGATGTTGGCACAGGAATGCCTCAACTGTGTCTGGGCATAAAAGTACTTTGGGAAGGGAACAGAAAAAGGGAGTGCAGGTCTTAAAATATTTGATTTGTACTTAGCAGCCCCTCTTTACAACAGAGGGCTAACATTTTAGCAATAGGCTGACAGGTGTGTGCAAAGTGTGGCTTCTGAAACCTCTGATAACGTGGCCAAATTCAACCCTGACCTGGTCTTGAAATGTGTTCAGTCTTAAGGCTGCTTATTGCGCATGAGTACCTCTTACATTCTTTAAATAGTTGATCTGTATCAAGTATGCTTCATCCCAGGGCTTAGCTGTAATTTCTTGTCTGCAGTTGCTTCTTACTGGCACTGGGTATAGGTACCGAAATGAGAGCAGGATGACTCTCTTGCAGGCATGTTTACTTGCTTATTTTAATGTGGTCTGTGCTTGGATGACAAATTAGGAGGATAATGAGGAGATTCTTGGTGTGCAAGTGACAAGAAAAGCAGAGACAGTGCAGGTATCTTAGAGAAGAAGGGGATGGGATGCATAAGAAACTGGTAAGAATATAGAATGACTGCTCTATGGACAGTGGAAACTGTAAAGAACAAGTCTACTGTGTCTAATTACTGCTGTCTTTGTATAAATAGTACTTCTGTGCTATTCTAAAGTGCAGATTCTGCTAGTGCTACAGAGTGGAAGTGGTCATAATCATTGATCTTTGCTCCAAAAACCCACAAGCAACCACCACTGGTGAGGAAAAGTAACATGGTTTGAACAATATGTTAAATAAAGTGGGTAGTCACATTTAATTGTAGCCTTTCCTTACCTTTCAGTGCTGATTTAGCAGCCTCAGTGTGATTCAAGTGGCCTTTTTTAAGTGTAAAAATGGTGTTAAGAATGTGCAAGCTGGGTACAGAAGGTGGATATTTGTTTCAAATAAACATTAAATAAAATTGAAGAATTGTAAAATCAGACTAATGGAAGAATAGTGTTTTCTCAAGACAGAATTAGACTGTTAAAACTTAGATGCGTGGAACGTTGAGGTAAAAAAATTAACAAAACTTAATGCATCTGTAAAAAGGGCTTCGATTTATTGTTTGTTGGCTGGGGGTTTTTTCCAAACCACAGATGAGCACAGCAAAATACTAGTTTATCTTACTGAGGGAAGTATGCAGTTGTGGCTTGCAACAGCTGCATTTAAATCTGTGTATCGTGTATGGGCTTTTCAGCAGAATCTCTGTAGCAAGAAACAATGGTGTGATGTGAAGAGTTTAATTTCTAGTAACTATTATCATTTTATATGGGTGACATTCATTTTAGGGCTTTTTTTCCTAACCAGTATTTTTCCAGCTTCTATATTTTGATATGCTAAATGAGCTAATGAGCAGTTGCAAAAAGTTGTTCTGCTACTGGTGGGGTTTTTTTCCTTAATACTTCTTATTTTTTTCAGCTTCATGTTGAACATGAGCCTTGTTATGATCATTGAGAATGTAAAGTTGGCCCGTGAATATGCCTTACTGGGAAATTACGACTCTGCAATGGTCTACTACCAGGGAGTTCTTGACCAAATGAATAAGTATCTGTACTCTGTGAGAGATGCCTATCTGCAACAGAAATGGCAGCAGGTAAGTAGTGCTTTCCTGGGACATTTTGCGGGATAAGCATTAAAGTAGCAAAAGTTGCCTATCTTATTATAAACAAAGGTATAACAATACTTACAGCTTGCTCGAATAAACTAGTTCTGTTTTATATAGGCTTTTTTATTATATAGTTTTATTTAAGTCATCTTGATGACTTCTTTCTCTGTCGGTGACGAAATAGTCAATGGAACACAGCCCTGAGGAGCCAGTGCACTGTCTGACTTGCCAGCTTCTTCTTGATAAGTGTTATGCTGAAGTTTTCAGTCTGCTATCATTTGGGTCTTATTTCCCTCAATGTTTCAGTGTGACTAAGGTCCTTAATAGAAAGTGAGCTGTGGCTACCATGGTAATTTGTCCTTAACACAAACCATTTTTTTTAATTGATATTCAGTCTAATAGGTTGGTACTTTTTATTGATATTTAGTCTATTAGGTCCTGTTGTACTTGTTTAATACGCAAAATTTGTCAAAAGTCTCTGTGACATTAAATCCAAAATCTATTTGTTTATTCTTTAAATGTGCTGAGAAAGGCAAAAAACCCTCCTTAATATGCAATGTGCCTAAATCTTGTTTATTGAAGTAGAATTAGGTAGCTTATTAAACCCTGTGGAATCCATCCAGGTATTACATGGGCTTGAACAGAGGACTGTTACAAACTTATTTCCAATGTGCTTAATCTGCTTTTTTTTTTTTTTACCCTTAATCAGGTTTGGCAGGAGATAAGTGTGGAAGCTAAGCATGTGAAAGATATAATGAAAACACTAGAGAGTTTTAAACTAGACAATACTCCATTGAAAGCCTCACAACAAGAATTACCAACTCATGATGCAGAAGTCTGGTCTTTGCCAGTACCTGCTGAACGTAGGTAAGAGGAAATCTGAAGACCTAAATTAATATTTATCAGGACAAAGTGTGCTTTGACTTCAGCCTGTTGCAGTGTAATTTTTGTTCTAGAACTTAGATGAGTAACACTTCCAGCTTGCCGCTGTTTGTGGTGAAGGAGATGCCATTTTGAGGCAGCTGAATCCAGAATGGTCTGAGGGTTTATCTTGCATGGCATGACTAATGTCAAGCTTCTCCCCCCACACCTCAATACCCGGTCACCTGAGTTGGATTGTTTTTTCACTTTTGTCTTTGTTGGCATTGATCAGCTGGTTCAGAATGCTGCAGACATTGTTCTGTGTGTCTAGTGGGTTTTTGTTTGTCTTTTTTTTTTTGTCTTTTGTTGTTGTTGTTTTGAGATTAGCTATCTGAATTGGTTAACTGGAGGTTCTAACATGTGCCATTGGTAGCACGAAGGGCTGTGCGTTTTGTCAGACAGTGGCCATTAGATTGCTTTAGTGGTACTGTAAAACTGTTCTTTAAGGCTTTGAATTTACAACCATTTTCTTGCAGCTGAGTAGCTTCAGTCTTTATAGGTCCATTTAAGCATTTATTTTTTTAATAATTTATTTTAAGTCTTCTGAAAGAAATGGGCCTTATGTGATCACACTATTTCTGTGTATCTCATTTAATAACTTTGCAATGCTCCTAGCTATTTCATTCAAACCTTCTGGAGGGATAGAGTCTGGAAGGTAGATCTTTCCTAGTATGTTGAAGCTTTCTAGAGAAAACATACAAACTCAGGTTTCAAAAATGGGCAAGTCTTGAGAGAACTGTTTCTGTCCCATTTGCCAACTGCTGAAGTACTGAATTGTGGTAATAAGAAAAAGCCACAGTGAAAACTTGAGTCATATTGTGTTGGAATAACCACAGTAAATTCCCACACTGAGATAGCAGAACTCACAAATTTACGTGAAAATCAGATGTGGAGTTGCACTATTCCTTTATTCTGAGCATTGGTGTGGAATTCAGGGGTAGGTGGGTGTTGATCAATATAACTGTAGGTTGGTAGATACTCCATTTGGAGAATGAAAATACTCTCAACACTTATGATCTTAGCATCAACATATTTGTGTAGTCCAGTATGCATCTCATCCTGAAGAGAGATGCACTGTTCTGCACCAGGACAGCTTCTGTGAAGGTACTGAATCCTGATACATCTTCAGTGATGTGTCAAAACACATCATGGAGTTTCAGTAGATGCTCTCTGAGTGAAGAGTTTTACATTTTCTGTTTTCTGGAAATATCAGTGAACTTAAACTAGACTGATAGCTTATTAGTGCTGGAATTTTAGGAAGTCCCATGGAAAAAGTGTATCTGTGAGAGTAATGGATTTGTATGGGAAACAAAGGGAATTTTAAAAAAGAAATCCATAATACCAGTCACCATACTGGTTTGTTCATATGCTTCTAAAATTAGTTTCCTTTCAAACAACTGGAGGCCTCACATATGCATTTTTTCTTTCAAAGGAAGTGTGCATAAAAGGAAATGAAAGTAAAATTGTCATTCCCAAAAAACTTTTACATTTCTTTGTGTAGGGAAGTGAGGACCATTGTGGTAAGGGAAATTTTTTGTTTGTTTGGTAATTTTTTTCTAAGCTCCATAATACTGGAATTACTTTTACTGATAAAATATACAAAGCAAGAAGCTTGTTTTAAGCAAATGAGCCCTGAGCTTGTGGCCAGGGAAAAATGGATTTTTACTGGCTATCTAGAAATGTCTGTCTTGTTTCTGACATGCAGATTTTATCTTGAGCAAAAGGCTTTTCAGTTTGTACCCACTTGATTTGGTTATGTAGTGCTCACCAGTGACTTTACACTGAGGCTTTTTGCATATGTTACAACTAATCAGACCTTCGCCAGGACCCAGAAAGCGTCAGTCTGTTCCGTGCAGTGATTGCAGAGGTCACAATAGTCGTGTAAGTGCAGCTGTCAGAGGCCCTCACCGTCCATCCTCTCGAAATGCCAGTGATAAAGGGAAGGCAGTCCGCAGCCGGGAAAAAAAGGATCAGCAAAATAAAGGAAAAGAGGAAAAGGTAAGGTTGCAAATAACATGAGTTGAGTTGAGAAACTCGGTGTTGTTTTCTTAGCGTTCAGTGTATTATAGAATTAGATGCCTGTAAAATATTTCTTTTGTTCAAATCAATGTTGCGATTTGAATCACCTTGTAAGGTGTCTTTGCTTTGTGGACAATGTTGGTTATGGATGCGTTAAAAACAAACAAACACTCATCTGGAAGAAATTATCTGGTAAGTATATCTGAAGGGCAGGTGCCAAGGGCTGGAGCCAGGCTCTTCTCAATGGTGCCAAGCAATAGGACAAGAGGCAATGGGCAGAAACTGATGCACAGGAAGTTCCACCTGAACATGAGGAAGAACTTCTTTACTGTGCAGTGATCATGCACTGGAATGGATTGCCCAAAGATGTTCTGGAGTCTCCCTCACTGGAGATATTCAAGACCTGTCTGGACACAGACTTGTGCCATGTGCTCTGGAATGACTTTGCTTTAGCAGGGAGATTGGACCAGCGGACCCACTGGGGTCCCTTCCAACCTTCCCCATTCTGTGATTCTGTGACTTGTTTACTGCAACTTGGAGACTGTTGTTTAAAACTAATTCCTGAAAATGAGCCTGATGGAGGTCATTCAGATAGGGTGCCCTTGTGGGTTAATGCTTTAGTATATTTTAGGTGGAGATTAACTTGCCTCTTCCAAAGGATTTCAAGATTTATGTAATCCTGAAAGGAGACCTTTACCTTTGTGGGGTGTGTCTTTTTGGTTTGTGGTTGGTTTTTTGTGGTTTGGTTTTTTGTGGTTTGGTTTTTTAGGGATCTGATGTTAGCTCAATGCTCTTCAGTTTAAAACAAATAAACCCCCAACATACCTCATGAGAGAGAATAACCTATGATCTGTTCTTTGCAATCAGACTGCTTTAATTTTGTTCTGTCCTCTGGTCTCCATAAATTTAGCTGATCACCAGAGTAAGAGATCATACAGTAGACACTGGATTCATAGTTTTCCAGGGCCTAAATAAATCAAATCTCCATGTAATAGTTTGTAAGCTTCAGCAACCTTATGTTGTGGCAAGGTGTTGTGGCCTGTGGAGATAGTGTAGTCTACAAGGGTGGAATTGTTTAGCTATTGTTTAGCTAAATTACATTGTCTTTGAGTGATAATCCTTTCTCACTCATGATATACACACAGAGAGATAGGATAGGTCTTTTTTTTGCAGTTGTTCTGTCATCACCAGTGCTTGCTGTTAAGTGTATAAAAACTGGGGTATGTCTAGTGCATTTTATTTCCTCTCAGTTGTGTGGTCTCTGCTGTTTGAGCCCTTTCGACTGTGTAGCTTTTTTGCTTTGGCTCTACTGCAGAGCTGCTTCTCTGCTGTTCATGCCCATGCTTCTGTATCAGTTAATTATTTTATTAGATCTGTGGTCTTTCTGAAGATCACCTTTGCTTATTCTATGTATGGAAATCATGTTTTATTTTTTTGTGTCCCACAAATATATGACACTTAGAGAATTTGAAATACCAAGGTCAGTGTGACTTTATGGTCCAGTCTTACATATAATTTCCCCCTACCCAGTTACTGTCTCAGATAGTTTTTGGTTTTTCTGAGAGAAGAGGCAACCCCTATTATCTGGCATAGCTGTATGCAGTTTTTATTATGTTCTGAAGTGATACAGTATGCTGGCTTTGGGGAGAAGGAAATGGAACATGGGCAGTACAGAAATCTGTGTGAACACACAGATCCTGCAGGGCAGCTATAATACAAATGCTTTCATACTTCTCATGCTGGTTTATGATACCACCTGCTAGAAATACAGTGCTGTTGTGGAGTCATTATTAAAATGCATTAATAGCATAACCATTATTACTTATTTATGTTGTTATCTCCTTCATATGTAGAACAAATCCACATCTGAGATTGCAGAGTCTGAACCAAAGAAATTTGATAGTACTGGATATGATAAAGATTTAGTAGAAGCTTTGGAAAGAGATATAATTTCTCAGAATCCCAACATTCGATGGTAAGTTTGAGTACTGCTGCTAGTTCTCCTGAGCTGTTGTTCTATTTCATCTTATACATATAAAAATAACCTACAAGTTTTCCTGACTGCTTTACACAGGCAACTAAAGTTCTTGTGTAGCTGAATGTTTTTAGAGCATCTGTTTCCATGCATAGATTGATAGAATGGTTTGGGGTGGACAGGACCTTTAAAGATCAGCTAGCCCAATCCCTTTCCACAGGCAGGGATATCTTTCCCTACATCATGTTGCCTTTAGTCCTGTCCAGTCTGACTGTGAAAAGTTTCTCAAATTTTTCTAAGAGTGCCAAAATCAATTTTTGAGATAGTCTTTTGCAGTGTAGAAGTTTCTAGTGTCTGTCAGCATCCCTTTATTTGAAAAGGTGTTTTGCTGCCTGGGGCCGTATCAACACAGAAAACCGATTAACAAAAGTTATGTCAATATGAGAACCCTTTGAAATGTTGCTGGACATGATATGGCTGCCAGTATAAAATATAACCCTGTGCCAGTACCTTTACATAAATGTGTTAAATATTAAACCTTATACAAAGGTTGTTTTGTGTTCCAAATGTTTCCAAGCTTAGGTGGTTTTGTAAGGATTAAATGAGAAAAATCTTCTATAAGCGTTAAAAAAAGCTAGACACTCCCACAAAAATTGTGTGCATGCAACTGTCATGTATTTAATATGTAATTACATGTTTCAGCTTTTATACTGAATCTTAAAATATGACTTTAGATTTGACACTAGTTCTCCATGTAGATATGTTTTGAAACCAAAATATTACTTGGGCACACACTGATAAGAGGAATGCCCTGAGAGTTACCCTCAAGAAAATAAGACAAGCCTGTAAGGTATTACTAAGAATTAATACATTTGTCACCCTGAAAAAGAATTCTGAAAATTCTGTTTAATTGTGTTCCATTTACTAGTCTTCAGCAAGTTGTTCTTGTAGCAGTGTGTCTTGGTTTGAGCTGGCACAATGCCAACTGCTCAGTACAGAGTGAAGAATACCAGTGAAATCTGGTGTTTGTTTCAGAGACATCCAATGTCTCAGCAAAAGAAGAAAGCATAATCTGTAGCTAGCATAAGTTTAACAACTTGCTCTGTTCTGCTTATCAATCTGTGAATACCAACAATGGTGCTCTAGTGAAATACTTAATGTCTTTTTGTTTTTTTTGCTTTTGCATCCTAGTGGAATCTACTAGCCAGTTGTTAATTGTGCTTGTTATAGACTGTTGCCATTAGAATGTAAATATAAGGAAAATAAGTTGGATTTATGGGACAACCAATATATAACAGTAAATTTAATTGCAGGGTTTTTTGAGCTGTGGACTGATTCTTTTGCATCCTGTCTCAATCTATCAAACATCTTTCTCTTTCTTGTCAGGGATGACATTGCTGATTTAGTAGAAGCCAAAAAGCTGCTTAAGGAAGCTGTAGTTTTACCAATGTGGATGCCAGAGTTTTTTAAGGGAATTAGAAGACCATGGAAGGTATGAAAAAAATCTGATCCTGTGATCATAAGTAGGATTCTGAGATTGTATCTTGGCAGAACGAGAACTTTCCAGTGGTTTACAGTTTATATAAATTCTTTCCACTTTTTAGTAACAAAATTTATGGTAAAGAATACCAACAACATAAAGATGTCAGCCAGTTACATGCACTGTCTGTAGCTCTTTTGTTGTGGGTAAGCAGTAGTAATTAATTACTTTCCTTTAAATAACTTTTCCAGTTTACATCCGGTATTCTACTATTGCACTACTAAATAAACTGTGAAATTCTGTGTTTTGATTCTTGTCCTAAAAGTGGTTCTTTTATTTTAATAGGGTGTGCTGATGGTTGGTCCTCCTGGTACTGGAAAGACCCTCCTAGCAAAAGCTGTAGCCACTGAATGCAAGACTACTTTTTTCAATGTTTCTTCTTCCACACTTACCTCAAAATACAGAGGAGAATCTGAGAAACTTGTTCGTCTGCTGTTTGAAATGGTGATTGAAGTTCCTGAACATGAACTGTGAGATAATGAAGTAGAATCACTTCTGTAATAGTGAAACCTTGCCAAGAATTCAAACTCATAGCATGCATAAACAAATCTTCAAGCTTCAAACGCTTTGGGCCTTTCTGATTTGGCCATTTACATTTCAAGATTATTCCTAAATAGCTTTATAAAAGCTGGAGAATAAGGTTGTCTGTTATTTTCAGGGTTAGCTCTCTGTGTTTGTGGTAGCTCACTGTAACCTGGTGAGTGATGCAGAATGTACTTGAATATAAAAGTAGGGATGAAGTTAATTGTTTTCTGGGTGAGAAGTCAGAGGCTGTGTGTGTTTCATTGTTTTGGGTGGTTTTTTGTTTGTGCTTAAAATAAGTGGACTTTCAAACTGTAGTTGTCTTCAGAGCACTTAACACTTGAAATTGGCTCAGAAAGTAAAGTCTTTTTTTTGTCATGGGTTACCAGGTTTGCATGCAGTGTTTCTAGGGTGTCTAGTACTGAAGGGGACAGCAGAGTTGCTGTTACAGTAGTCAGAAAAGTCAGGAAATAAATTATGGTTTGATAGGCATGACATCAGCTCATTTAATATGATCAATCAGAAATGCATATACACAATTAACAGTATCTCAACTGCTGTAAGACAATAGCCTTTATTATTGTGGATCCTTGTCTTTGACTTCCCTTGTTTTTAAAAAAGTCAGATTACTTTGCAGTTGGCCTGTCTCTTGGACAGGTTCCATGGCATGGTGTCCCAACTTCACATTCATTCTTGCTCTTACTGAAATCTTACCTGAAGTGTTTTGTGGAGACTTTCACAGTCACAAACATTATTCCTAATGTGGAAAACTGTCTTTAGCTTATTAAAGACATGTTTATAACCATAACAATTACAGGACTTTGCCAAAAGCTGTTCTGCTCAAGTGGTCTTAATGAATGCACGGCTGCTCTGTACCTGTGTGTGGTGGTTCAGGACAGGGAAGATTAGGGATTATTTGATACTTGGGAGCTGATTGAATGGGGCAAATATGTCATTACTTAGCTCTGAATATGCTGCTGTTTCTTAAATGGGAGTAGACAGCTACTTCAGCTTCCTCTTTACCTTTTGCTTTCTCTAGGCTCGATTTTATGCCCCGACAACTATATTTATTGATGAGATAGACTCTATCTGTAGTCGCAGGGGAACTTCAGAGGAGCACGAAGCCAGCCGACGTGTGAAGGCAGAACTGCTGGTTCAAATGGATGGTAAATAACCTTATCACTGGGAAGTGCTGGACTGGAGGAAACTTGAGGGACAAAAAAAAAAAAAACAACACTGAAAGCTTCCTGCTTCAGAAGCAGTTTTGTCAAAGTCTTACATAAGATTGGGGCAAAGAGGTACAAATGCACTACTTCAACTATCAGTGTGGAAGGAAAAATTAGTTAACAGTCTTTTAGCCTCTGAGCTGTGACCTTATATTAGTGACCCCAAATAATGAAGATTCAGTGGTAAAGACAAGATTTCAAACCAGCAGAATTAAAAAAAGTATTAACTGCTTCTCTCAATATTTGCCTAGTGTATCACTCACTTCTTCAAGTAAGAAGTGTAACTGTTACCTGTTCCAATTTGAACTTCTACGGCAGACATTACACTTAATTTCTTTGGGATCTCTTTTTCTCCTTAAGATACAAATAAAAATTTAAGATTTTTGTATAGAAGTTGTTGGGAGAGTTTTCATTTTAAAACACTGAGTTCATTACAGCCATTTGGTTAATATTTCACAAATCAACAGACTTTAAAAGTAGGTAATATGTGCACAGTTACTATAAAGGCATCTCTCTGGTGAGCAGAGAAGGAAAGTAGCAACCGAAAAGTGGATACTGCTCTCTCTATACATGAAATTTCAGAAAATGTGTATGTTTTACTTCTTTTCTCCATTGCAGGTGTTGGAGGGGCTACTGAAAATGATGATCCTTCTAAGATGGTCATGGTACTTGCTGCTACTAATTTTCCTTGGGATATTGATGAAGCCCTAAGGCGAAGACTAGAAAAGAGAATTTACATTCCTTTACCATCAGGTATGAAAACTTGGGCAAAGGAGTGGCTAAAAAAACTAAAATCTAAACTTTATCAATATTCCTTTTGTTTTGATTGCATGGGTTTAAAAATCTAATTGATACATATGTGCAAATTCATGTAGGGCTTCAGGATCAGGTGAAATATAAACATGAGCATTCACCTTCATAGCACATACAGTGTCCCTTTTCTCATTCTTCCCTCTTCAATTTAGTATTTATCTTCAGAAAGCAAATTATGTAGTCTCAGTTTTCTTTTCTTTGATTAGCAAAAGGTAGAGAAGAACTCCTAAAAATAAATCTGCGAGAGCTGGAACTGGCTGATGATGTTGACCTTGCAAACATAGCTGAGAAAATGGAGGGTTACTCAGGTGCAGACATCACCAATGTATGCAGGTAAGTTAACATTGCATCATTTGTTACTTCTGCTACAAACTGCGAGAAAACTGTTTCTAAGGTAACCAATTTACATGATTAAAGCTGTTGGATTAAAATTGACTGTGACTTGTCTTTTATGTATGGCTGAAAGGTGAAATACTGTGTTAATATTTACCTAAATTTCCATTTTTGAAGAAAAGTCAGTTGCAACATAATAATCTAAAGCTATGGTTGAGGTAAAATTCCACATTCTTTCATGCAGACTAAATTCCTTGCCTGGGGAATATCCACAGGATAGTAAATGTTAACTCATAGAGTTGCAGTTATTTCATTGGGGTTACACTTCTGCAGAAATCCATATGCAGAGAGGTGGTAGTGGCAGTGGCCAGAGTAACTAAAGTGAAAACATGGAGCACTCTTCCTTCATGACACAGAAGAGCTGTCGTGTGGTGGTACAGGAGCTGTGTACTCAGCACAGTGGCTTTTGTGATCAGGCTGACTTAAGTTTTCTGCTACCTCCTCCGTACTGTTGGCATACAATCATTTGTGAGCCTGTTCTCTCACCTAGATTGCTGACATAATTGAATGAAAATACCTCCTAACCCTTCCTCTGTATTTTCTTTCAAAAATTGAAAAGGAAAGGAAAAGACTGATCTTCAGTCATCTGGTTTACATCAAAACTTACAATTGCAGCAGTGGCAAATTATGGAATTGCCAGTAAGGGAAAGAGAAGTGAAGCTTTTTAAATTGTTGTTTTCTTCTGATAAGCATGTGTGATGATGCTTTCAGGCTTTGGAGGTAGCACCAAAGTGTGGCAGGGCAAGGCTTGAGCTCCTCCTTGTGCCAGCCCAACTCTTCTGCGGTTGTGCTCTGAACAGGATGAGAGAACTGTTCTGGATTGAAAACACCTTCTCATTCCTTCCTCAAACGCAGATCCATTTCTTGCCTAGATTCCCAATAAAGCTCTGCAAGTGTGTGTCTGCACAGCTGAGAGGACAATATGCTGTGCCACAGGGATGAATGCAAGGAGCCTGTATGCAAAATTACCACCAAAGGCTCTATCAGCAGGGTCGCATAAGGCTGAACTCAGAGTTTGGAGCCTCAGTACGGCTTCCTGAACAAACCTTGCACAGTGTCTGGGAAAACAATGGTATGTTAGTTGCTCTGAATCTGTGTTGTGCAGATTTGTTTCATTTGTAGGTTTGTGAGATGAATTTGTGGTGTTCTTTTGATCAGTCTTGGTGTTGGTTGTGCTCTGAAAGGAGCTTGTGCCAGTGGGTTCATGTCATAGAAGAGTTTATTTGGTCTGCTGCTTTGTGCATTTTAGCTGCACTTTGTCCTCTGGTCTGTTTAGTGTTTGTCATTTGTGATTAATTTTACAATGAATATCAATACACTTGTTTAGAAGTCAGAATACTTGTGTTTTTCAGTGAATTTTGTATGTGTAAATATATGCACACACTGTTACTTCTGATTTTTTTTAACCCAAGTCCCTTTGTACCAATACTATTAAACAAAACAAAAGCAAACAAACATAAAAAACCCAAAGAAACACCCAGGTGTTTAATTTGTGGCAGTCTCCTAAGTGATAATTGAGGTGGCAGTATGCAGAAATCCAGATGAACTGGGGTTTGGATTCACATGCTTTGAAATGAGTAAGGATGTAACTTTTTTCATGGTGTCAGGAGAAACAGTTCTTATGTTTGATTAATATTGAGTCAGAAAGACATATGGCTGATTTGAAAGTGCTTTTGTATAGTTCAGACTCACAATATGTAAGCATAGTAAAGGTCATGTTTGTAGACTAATAGTAAAGTTAAAACATGTAGACTATGATAGTCCTTGATAGTGCCACAAGCAAAACTAAAGAAAAACTGGACCAAGAAATCTGGGTTACTGAAATTACTCCCCTGTCTTAAAGAAATTGAGGTGAAGTTCAAAGTTTGCTGGCCCAGAGTGAAAACCAGCCAAAGGTTACAGTACAGTTCCTAACAGTCAGCATATAACCATGCGAAATAAAGGAGAAACTGTATTTTAAAATGACATTCAGGAATTAAGAAAATGCATCTACATTGCGTATTAGATTGAATATGAGTTGACTTTGAATTGTTGTTTTGAGCAGACTGTGATTGTTGAAAGGCCTTTTGAACAGAACTGGCCCCTGTTGCATCTTTCCAGTGGGTGTCTGCTTGTTTTGGTGCTTCTCCAGGCATGAGGAGTGTGTTTGAGAAAGCACAAGAGTTCAGTTGGAATGACTATCGATAAAATGACTTTACAAAAGGAAGTGGTGGCAGGTGCACTTCAGTTTTTGGGTGTCTTGAGGTATAGTGGGCTTTTTGATTTGGTTGGTTGGGTTCTTTTGCAGGATTTTGGGTTTTTAAACAGCTGTATGGAAGCAAGTTAGATGCATGGAATGCTCCCCCACACCACTGTGTAACAGTGGCTTTTAGTTTGCAAATGATGTTGCAACAGCAAAGCATGGTGGTATTTGGCTAAGATGGAGTTCAACAAGGCAACCTTTTGGGGTTGTTCTGAAATTCCATTATGCATTTTAGTTTATTAGTTAACAATTAGTATATTCATGAACTCTGTCAGTTATGATTTTGTTTAGGGGGAAGAGTTGGTACTGAAACAAAATATGCTGAAACCATCTTTTTAAATGCACCTAGAACACAATGTGTAAATTCTTTGGATTCTTAACTACTAATATGATGGGATACACTGTTGTGGTATCACTGGGATTACCCTTCCATCTTTTTTACTGATAGACAAGCAGCATTTTTTGATTATTATAAGCTACATAACAATGAATTAGCAGGAGCTTTAGTCTCCCAGTGTTATCTATTTATCACCTCACCAGCTCATCACCTGCTGCTACTTAGATTTACTGGTGGAAATCTAAATGCAGTCAAACCTAATGCAGAAATAAAATGACACACTTGTAAAAACAACTTAATGCTCATTGAGGCCAGAAGTTTGAGAGGCTACAGATGGAGTAGATTTCGTTGTTTAACTTTTAGCTGTGAGTGTACAGGTTGGAGGGGAGATACTGTTGACTCAGAATTCTCTCTTAGAAGTGGTTCGAACCAGGAAACATTCTAAACACTCCAACTACTCCTCCTGTACCTAGGATGAGTGAAATTGTTACTTTGCCTTGTTCCTGTTTAATAATACTGTAAACAGCAGCTACGTCATAGGCATGTAGTGACATCAGATAAACCAGTTAATCTCCACCTTTTTGCCTAGCCTGTGAGTAGTAGCTATTCAGACATCCAGTGAGGATAAATCCATGTCTGAAGAATGTGGATAGCATGGTACTGTAGCTTTTACAAGCACTTGGAGGTCTTCCTATAAAAGTTTACAATTCTTTACTGTATCTTTTTGAATGCAACAGCTTAACTGGAATGGTATGTTGAGCCTTTCAAACAACTGAACTCACCATCCTGCACTGAGTAACAATTTAATTTTTTTTTATTTCTTACCCTCCTGAGTAGAGATGCATCGTTGATGGCTATGAGAAGGCGTATTGAAGGCTTGACACCAGAAGAAATAAGAAATCTTCCCCGAGATGAAATGCACATGCCAACAACTATGGAAGACTTTGAAATAGCTTTGAAGAAAGTTTCTAAATCTGTATCTGCTGCGGACATTGAGAAATATGAGAAATGGATAACTGAATTTGGATCATGTTGAGTTTTCTTTTCTTGAAGAAGCCACCTTATGTCTTAAAACAGCTTTAGAAGTAATCAGTGGTGTGTCAGTGCACTGTGCGCTCTTTGTAACTTTTGTAATTTAAGATCAACAGATGTCTCAATAAATCTTTTTTTAAAATGCAAATTCTGTCTAGCTCTCTTTGAACTAGCTCAAAAGTCACCCATTTTTCTCAAATGCGGATAGTAAATCCTTTGATTTTCAAGATTTTAAAATTACTTACATTTAATACTAGAACTCTTGTATCAGAGTATTTACTCTTGAAAAATTGCTATTACACAAAAAAACAAACAAAAAACCCCAAAACAAACAAACTAGCCTTGCTCAATGAATAAGGGATGCTGAGAACTAGAAAACAGGAAGAACAAGATGGTTACAAGGATGGTTTTCCTGACTGATCTTAGAGAATTCTGTCCTTAAAACTGCTTTTAGAGGTATTAATAAAGAACCTGTGCAAAGGCCGAGATGTGGAACAGCAACCCTCGTGCTGTAGCAGTTAATAGAGTCAACTGAAGTTTAAGCAAGGTTTTACGGGGTCTGTTAAATGATAATACTTCCAGCCAGTGTAAGCTGATTACTGTGTGGCCAGCAGTGACACAGAGTCACATGTGTAGGTGAGAAAACAAAATCTTTCTGGCATTAGTTCTGAAATATGTTTTTCTTCCTTGACTGTATTGGTAATGTAAGCATCAGAACTCTAGACTAGTAGGCTGGGTCCTGGCTTACACCCTTATTCTGGTAAGGCTGCTCTGATAAGGCAGCATGTGTTACACTTGTGCTCAATTGATAACCCTGACTTAACAATTGATATAAAATCTAAATTCTCTGTTTTCATTACTTGGTAAGTGGAATGTAGAAGCAGTTCTTCCAAGAATGCTTCTACAGTGACCATCTAGGTAATAATTTTAGGGGTTTTGTCAACAGTGGTAATTGTAACTAAAACGCCTTTAATTTCTATTAATCTACTATTTTGGAAACACTTCCTGCTAGCTCCTCCCTGAACAGCCAGCTGTAGTTCTGCTAAAGGTAAACTTTATGCTTTTTCATGAATCAAATAGGTCTAGACTTGTTTCAGCTGGTAGATACATGCTATGCAAAACTGGCTGTGGAATTCCTGCTCATGTATCTATCTCTTTGATGCTGCAAGGCAGATGGGAAGGACAAATGGTAGTGAAAAGCTGCAGTCTGAGTAGGAAGCAAGTGTCTCTCAGGGTTGTGTAATTGCCATTATTGTGAACATCTTGTTTATCTCCTTAAAATTCATAACTATGTTGTGAGTGACATCTGGACACACTGAAAAGGGACTTACAGCAGTGTCAGTGATGAGATGCTCTAGTGAAACACAGATCTTGCAAGAGCTTCTGCATCCCTGAGGAAACCTGGCATGATGAACCCAGAAATGAAGGAAAATTCAAGTAAGGATACAAGTGTTTGCATTTATAGACTTCCAAAGTGGAAAACAAATTTACTTCCTTAATTTCAAATGGATAGCCCTACGTGTCAGAGTTAAGAAAATTATGTGGTATTTTGCAGAAGTGGGTGCTCTTAGTATTTATTTTTCTGGTTGTATGTTAGAGTGGACCTGTCAGTTGTGTTGCAGATTTCGTAATTCATTGCAAGCAAATGAAATAATCTGTCCCCCAAGTAAGAAGGGAAGGGAAGCAGGCTTTGGTCCTTGGAAGCAGTACAGTAAGGGGCCACTTAGACTGAAAGTGTGATATATTTTGAGAACTCTTAAAGTAAACCTCATTTTAAAAGCAGTAGTTTAGTTCTGAACCAGCCCTGTTCACTCTGAATGAACAAAATGAGCACCTCTGTAATATGTGGTAGAGAGAAAAAGAGTGGTAGAGGCTGAACTTGTAGCTCAGAGGTTCGTTTTGTTTTGTAACACACAATATGGTGATAAGTGCTTCTGAGAGCAAGACAGAACACGAAGGGCTGCAGTGACAGCCACAGTTTGTGAGGAGATAG
>JAOXXN010000446.1:58182020-58202624 GCA_026770055.1 Myrmophylax atrothorax
GTTCAGTCCTCTGTACCCCCACCTTCTTTTTCCTAGAGGGCACTTGAATCCTTGTCAGTTCATGTCTTGGGAAAATGAAACCTACCATGACTGGTGTGCAGGACAGTTGTCCTTTTCTAACTGTGTTAGTTGCATAAGGTGGTTTTTAAATCAATTTATGGAATAGTTCAGAGTGGTCCTAGCTCAAAGTAGCACTCTGAAAGGTACAAGACTTATGATTTGGGAAATCCCTGTGCATGCTAAAGCAGAAACACAAGTGCTTTAACTATTTGTAAGACTTCGTAACTCCAGCTCTGTAAAACAGCAACTTTGGCAGTTATTGTGTTCAAGATTTGCAGTAGTTTTAGAAGTTCATTAGTGATAGTAGTACTTCTTTCCCCCTACTTTGTAACTTTGTAGAACACCATACTGAAGAGGATTACTGAGCTCATGGAAATAAGCCAAGTGGTGAAGCAGTGCCAACACGTTTCCAGGCTTAACTACTCACTTGTTGCAGCTGTTTAGAAGAGTTAAATCTCCTTGTTCCTGTGCAGGTGCTTGGTTTACAGTTTCATAAGGAGGGATGCAAAGAGCACATGAAAACAGCTGCCAGATTTCCATCTGCAATGCAATTCATACTGTGCTTGTGCACTAAGGAAGAGCTATTGTGTTTCAAAAAACAAGGGTAAGTTTGAGCAGTGTCCCTGTTACCTTGGGCTGATGTGCAGTGTACCACACTGTGCTGCTGCGTGGTGAGTTTTGGTTTTTTTGCAAGGCAAGTCAATGTTAGAAATGTTCCTTCTATCACTGCAGTGCTGCCAATTTAGTGACACAATGCAAGTTGTTCCTGTCACAGGCCAGCTGTAAGGACCAACATCTGAATAACTGGATCCCATTGAACTTACAGTAATGTTTCCTTAAGGTGGAGGAGGGGGGAGTCTGCTGAACATGGGTCATTCTCATCACTCAAATGATAGCTGTGCTCAGTCTAGTGCCAGGTAGAAGTTTTTTCCCAGTCATTCTTCTGACAAACAGTTTTAGTTAATAAGAACAATGAAAAGCTAAAAACCAGCTAAAATGTTTGGCAAATTGCTGTTTTATGTAACTACAGATGCACACATGAACGCAGTGTAATAAACAATTTACATGTTTATTTGAAAAATGTTAATGGTACAAACTGCCATGGGCAGACTGGGCCTACTTAGCAATAGTAACCCAGTATTTCTGTATAATTTTGCAGAATTTTCATTCTTCTTTTGGGACCTCACATAGTACTGCTGTCACAGATATAAAAAGCACACTGGTTACAACTGCTAACAGTTTTTATGAGTGGAAGGGACCATAAAAATATAAAGTGCTTGAAATATAAATCTGCCTTTTTAACTTTTGGTTTGCATATATAAAATGTCACATTGCTTAATTAACACACATGTTGGGTAGTGGTATCTTCCTTGCAAGGCACACTTGACCCTATGAGACCTGAGCCAGGTTGGGCAGCTTTGCTTAGGCTTTTGGCACAGCTGATGTTTGCAATACTCCCTCGTCCTTTTCCAAAGAATGCTACCTGCAGACTTAAGGACACTCTGAATTGCATCATCTCACTAGTCAGGACAGCTGACCTGGTTTATCCGTGGGCATGAAGGCAGTCAGCATCCTGTCCGAGGTGTGGAAAAGTGACTTCACAGAAGTTAACACCAATGCTAAGCCCTCAGAGTGGAAAGCTGTTCTATTCTGAAGCTTCTGAAAAGGCTGCTTGTTTATGGAGAGGCACAAGGAAGTCAGTTTTGGGCCTTGGCCTGAGTGGCCCTTTATCCATTAATCAACTGACTTAAGTTTTCTTAGTAGGAAACAAACAAAGTATTAAGACCAAGTGCCAAATTTCAGGTCAACTAAAAGTGTGTTTTTAAAAACCAGTAGCTCCAAAGTAAATACAGGATTAAGTACATGCTTTCTCATCTAAATTATTTTTCCTCTCTGGAAGATCTGAAGGCAGGCTGATGGCAGTCACAGGTACAAAGCTGACTTGATCCAGGAGAAGGATGCCTCTGAAAGGTAAGATTACCTGGCATTAGAAAACAATTCTGTGTTCTAAAAACTAGATTTAAAGTCCCCAAACTTAGTTTAAACCAATGCATCAGGTATTGCCCTCATAATACATCTTTTATGAAGACACAATGAAAACTGTTTCCAAAATGTTCCTGAGGGCTCCCTTCACTCAGTTTCTGTATCTGAAATGTCAGCAGTGTAGACTCTGTACATTTAGTTTCATAGAAGCCTAAAACTGTCTGCTGTCAGGAGCTACATCTAATTCTCCAAGACTAGCTAGAACCTCTAGTTTTATCAGTGTACCATAGAACAGCATTAAAGACCTGGGATGAGGTCGTGACATCTGCAACTGTGTCAGTCACCAAATGAGATCATCTGCTCATTCTTACTGGCTTACAATCATGAATTAATCCTTTAGTATTTTTTACAGGACCACTTTACATAGGTAGCAAGAAAATAATGATGTGGTTTCAAGGTTGTGGGGGTTCTTTTGTTGGTTTGCTTTTTTTTAAGTGGGAGGGGATGGCACAATTTCTTTAAACACTGATAAGCCATGCACAAGCCCCATGTTCTCCAGCTGAAAGAGGAATTACTGCATACTGGCTCCTCTGCTCTGTACTTTGCCATGGACAGGCCATGAGGCACTTGGATGAACAGTTTGCTGGGATTAGATTTACCTTCCCAGTTCTACTTAGTTCAGTTTCACACATGGAGGTGTTAAGCTACTTACTGCTGTGGGAAGTACAAAGTGTTTCTTCAGTTTTTCTGCTCTAACAAGTGAAGCATTCCCACACACCTGACAGCACACTGTGTGAAATGTCAGAGGAAAGCATGGGCTCTCTGGTCACTGCAGTTTCCAGCCTTTCGGATCTTCCAGCCCTCCAATTTTCTATCTTTGTCAGAAGGACTAAGGACACATATTCCTGAGTGGGTACATAAATTAACTGCACACAGGGCCATTCAGAAGCACAGCTGATCAGATGCATTGGAAGACATCAGCTGTGTTTTTTGTGGCTAATGAAGCACACACTTCTCAAAGAACATACAGTTCTACAACGGCATAGGTGTTCCAGAACTGACTCAGATTGCTTTAAAATGCACATGCTTGCCCATTCCAGCACTAAACCTACACTGATTTCTTATCTGCCGTTACTAATTCATCTTTCTACCCCTTGTTCTGAGCACTTGCTTTTCTGAAAAATCCCAGTGTTGCTGGTAACAACACCAACTGAGTGAATAAAGCCATCTACAGGCCACCAGCTTTATTTATGACCTTTTGCCACCAATGCCAGCACCAATTACTGTGGTTTGGGAGCTGCCTACAGAGGTAGGTCCCCCTTGGAGATTCCTGCACAAATGTGCAAAGCCAAATTTGAGGCCTTTCAGAACCACTGTGACAACTCCAGCACAGCAGAAGTATGAAAAGCTTTTGGGATGTTGGAATTGTTTAGCTCTAGCTTCTACCCTCTTCTCTTGGAGCTACATTAATGGTGTCTCACAATGTAGTCCTTAGAAGAGCTGATAAAAATGTGGCAGTAGGACACCTCAACGAAAGACATTTCCAATGAAATACTTTCCCATGTTTCTCTGAAATGCCTATGTGTCAAAAGGTCACTGGAAATGGAACATTAGCAGTAGCTTTTTCACTGAATTGTTGCTACCACCTTCCTACAGAATGGGGCTGCTTCTTGCAAGACTTTTTTAGTTAATGTTTTGCCTTCATCACAGCCAAAAAAAAAAATAGCAAAAATTACTTACTTTTTATCACAGGAAGGGAGAATCACCTTTAAGACTCTGATAACAAGAGCTGCTCCAACAATTCCAACTACAACGACTTCCATGAAACTAAACAAGATGGGTAAAGATCGGAACCAGAATTTGCACAACCCTTTCCTCAAGTCTTCTACCCACTGGCACATCACCTACAGTCACAGAGGTAAAAATAAAAAGACAGGTTGAAAAACAAAGCATATGCTGGTTTTGTAGCTACTGGTGATACATGTAGTTTCATGATGATAGTTTTACTTTAATTTATGTATCCTTAAACATACATAAAAGCAGCATGGAATTGACTGGTGACTTGGATCTCCTTCTCCTTCAAAATGTGGAACAGGTGAAGGTTTAGTCCTCTGCTCATCCTATAAGAGTTGTCTGAGAGGCCACTTTGGAAAACAAAGGACATTTAAACAGAGAAGGTGAAGGGGCAGCTGTTTGTCCACAGAGAGCTATGACCATGACAGTGCACAGCAAGGGAAGGGTTACTGACAGCCTAGGAGAGGGGTAGCACCTTCTCTGGCCTATCTGTAACTTTCAGTCTACCATTTTGGCCCTTCTGTCACAGCAGGAGGTTTTAATTATGTTTGTTTCAGCCATAGAGGAGGCCTCCACCAAGCCCATCCTTACTTGAGCTGAAACTGAAACTTCTCAAGCTGCTAAGAGTGTTTTTTACAGCAGGTCAGACCAAGGCCCAACTCTCAGAGGGGTAAGCACTTGAGCAGAGTCTGGGAAAAAATGATGTAATTTAAAGCTAAGCAATATTTGAATTGTCATCAATATTTAGCCTGGCATAATGTAAATATCACAACTGACTATCATGAAGTATCTGTGAGGTCAGAACACTGCAGGATTTAGAAGCTCATTTGATTCCTACTGGAGTAAAAAATTCCAACAGTTTGTCACTGCTGAAGAGTAATTTATGAAGTTGTTTGGGGTTTTTTTAAGGTTCCTAGAGTATGTCTGTAAAAGTCTATTCATCTTAGTAGCTTGCTCTCTTTAAAGGTACATACTAATAATTAAAAAAGCAGACAAACACCAGAAGTACCCTGTAAGAAGATGGAGGTTCCATCCTAAGAGGGGTCTCTGGTAACTTGCCAGGTAATGTCTCTTCATCTACTGTAGTTTCTGCTTGCCGGATGAGGTACTGACTGGTAGTTTGCAGTGGATCTTGAGTATCTGAAGAAGAAAAGCTAGATTTAGTGGAGAGATTTCTTTTTATTTGACTCATTCTTCAGGAAAACAGAGACATGCCGTATTTCTATAGTTACAGTATGGTTCTCACACATTCACAGCAAGAACACAGAAGACTTTTACCTTTTTTTTGAGTAGTGAACTTGATAAGAAGCAGAAGCAATGTCACAGTGCAGCCTTTAGCTATGCCCTTAACTGCAAATTTCAGCTCTTGTCAGATTAAAAAATGATGAATTAGATCAAAATACTCATCTCTGATTAAATCCTTGACCATTTTTGGTTAAACAAAACTGAGGTAAGATTAAGGTATCAAATAACTTCTCTTGCTTTTAAGGTATTCAAGTTTAATAACATAAAACTGTTCTCTTGTTTGGAAATGACCCAGACAGGTATTTCCTCTACAGTTTTCTTTTTCATTCTCAGGGAAAAAAGGGGAGCTTTAAAGAAACTTCTATTGTAGATCTGAGAGAGAAATTTATTCCTGACAGATGTCTGGATTGCAAATTGCCAAGTATCAAGTGCTTCATAAGAGAACAGATTTGAAAACAAATAAACAAAATACCAAGAATGTAGAAGAGTTGAATTTAGGATTAAAAAAAAACCCCACACCACATAAACCACTTCCCTGTTAATAAGAAAACTGCTTCACTATGTAAAACATGGGAATAATGGTGCTCTTTTACCCCTGTAAAGCAATACATCAACTATGGATGAAAATATTATGTAACAGCTGAGAGAGATACCTTTTCCTGAGAGGTTGGGCAATGTAAATAACATGTCATTGTCCCTTGGGATGGAATACAGCATGCTCTCTTTCAAAGGGACAGTGTAGTTTGAATGTCTAAGTACTCTCAGGTCCTTTACTAGAAGATTTATTTCTGTTACTTCTTCTTGCTGAACCTGCAAGAGATGCAAACATGTTGATATTACTGAGTTTAAACTGAGACCAAAGCAGGCTGGCAGAGAACATCAATACATTACAGAAAACTCCAAGCCATTAAGAGGGGGACACAGAGCTGTTGTAACATGAATTAATATTCTTTGGTTTGGTACCACACCAAACCAAATTAGTATTATTAATATGAATTAATATTCTTTGGTTTGGTACCACACTTTTGTACACTATACCACACTAGAAAATACATTAAGCAGACTGGCTGTTTCTCCTTCTAAAAGCATGTGGTAGTCACTCCATGGACTTGTAACCAAGTCTTCCATAGTTCACTCCTATTCTCTCTCAGGGAGGCATTTTAGGGCATGGAAAACTCAAGTATGTAGTGAAAGCACTTGTGAACATTGAAAGCATTGCTGAGGCAAGACAGACACTTCTGCTTTTGAGGTAATGTTCCTTTTTTCAACAACAGAAAGCAAAGTGTCACAGCATTTGACAGTGTCCTGCTTGACACAGCCTTGTCTCTAAACTAGAGAGACATGGATTTGAAAGATGGACCACTCGCTGGATAAGGAATTGGCTGTGTGGTCACACTCAAAGACTGGTGCTGTCTAACATGTTTGTCAGTGACATGGACAATGGGACTGAGTGCGCCCTCTGCAAGTTCGCTGATGACACCCAGCTCTGTGGTGCAGTCACACATTGGAGGAAAGGGATGGCATCCAGGGGGACCTGGACAGGCTTGACAGAGGGGCCTGTGTGAACCTCACAAAGTTCAACAAGGCCACATATAAGGTTCTACACTTGGGTCGGGGCAGTCCCAAGCACAGTGAAGGACTTGAGGGTTCTGGTGGATGAAAAGCTCAACATGGCCAGTAATGTGCACTTGCAGCCCAGAAGGCCAACTGTATCCTGAGCTGCATCAAAAGCAGTGTGGCCAGCAGGGCAAGGGAGGTGATTCTGCTCCTCTGCTGTGCCCATGAGAGACTGCTTTTGATTTAAAGGAACAATTAAGGAAATAGCATTAGCTTTCTGGTTGTTTTTACCAGGTCCCTATGAAAATCTGAAATGCATTGTGATGTCTAGTTGGAGATCTGAAATACAACACTGCTATTGTGTAACAACTGAATCAAACCAGGATATATTAGGCTCCTACCAGTGGGATAAACACCGTAATAGAAAACCTACAGACCTTTCAGTGGGGTTTTTCATTAAGTGTAAAATTTTGACGTGATACAGATCCCTGTAAAAAATACTACATGATAAGCATGCTCTAATCACCAGCCAGGTACAAGTAAACCTTCTTTTACCCCTTGGTAACTACTTGCCTCTCCTAAATTAAAAACAAGCAGAATGTTTCACCAAGGTGATTTTTTTACCTGTTTTCCATCAATTTCTATCACTTCCTCCTGAACGACGATCAGCTGCAAATCAGAACTGGATGCCAAAGGCCACTCATGAACCATGATGCGAACACTGACGGTTCCCAGGCGCTGCTGATCTGCTAAGTTATCCAAGTTTCTGTTCTCCACTGTAAACACACAGTATCAAGATTTTCAGAGAGAAACCACCCCAACCAGAAAGTAGTACACAGCCAGAGGGAAAACAGATACAATTGGGAGACAGATGTCTTTGTGCATGCAGCACCTGAATGGAAAAGTCAGAGGACCACCAGCATCAAACCAGCATCAAACAGTGGTACTGAAGTCTGTACTATGCTGATGTCCTTCCAGTAACAACTGTTATAAGGAGTAGTAATCTGGGCAACAGGTAAAACAGATACCATGATTTTTTAACCAGCATATCACCAAATCAAACCCAGAGCATATCTCGTGATATAGAATGGCAGACCACAGCAGAGCAGTATGATTCCCCCAACTGAGGCAGTTTGCAGACAATGTCACATCCCTGCCTTTGAGGTTTGCATTTAAGCACTCAAAGCAGTGCTCTTTGGCTTGCCTATTGCTGTATTCTCATTTCAATTGTCCAAAGGACTTCATAAGAGTAATGCCACAGCCCAGCCAGCCACCTGTGTAAACACCTCGATTTGCATAACATTCCCCTTCCTCTCAATACAGAAACAAACATGCTCTTTTCCAGGCACACTGCACTTACACTCAAGATTAGTGCCAGTTCCCTGATACATATTTGTCTGTCTCCCGCTCTCTTTTCATATGTGACTAGTGAAACCTCAAACTCTCTTCCTACCCAAAAAGCTTTCAGCTATTTCAACAACCTAATATTCCACGAGTGAACACAGAACTGCCTTTCGGCCCTGGTGGTTTCTGCATAGACTTAGTGTCCTTCTCCCAGCTACCTCACCTCTATTACTGGTCGGGGCACACTTGACCTGAAGTACTGGAGAAGTGGAAGAATGGAGATGACAGATCTTGCCAGCATGCAGGTAGCAAGGTACATGAACTTAGACTGAACTGGCCTCTATTACTAAGCCACTAGTGCTGTGTGTTTGTGGCACTCGTAGCGCTGAGCCTGGGAGGGAACGTGGGGTAAGGCTGGACTAGCATTTCTCAGTCTCACAGTAACAACTCTGTGTGTTCATTACTTTTATGCTACCAGCCCTGTCCTCATAAAGGTATTTTGCCATTTTAAACAAAGAAAAATACTTTTTGGCAATCATTTAGCAATCTCTTTTGTTGCAAAAGTAAGTGGCAGAAGGAAAGAAAGAGAAAGGTTCTCTATAGTTGTGGGCCAGAGCACTAACCTAGCTGCTGAATGTCTTCTGTCTTAGAGCAGAGCACACATTAAAGGACCAAAGCCTCTAAGATGACAGGCAGCTGAAGCTCCCTGTGGTCCCAGCCTTTCATGTATCAGGCTGCTTAATCACCACTACATTCAACAGGAGGGACAGATATGGTTCCAAAATTGACCTTTGTGGGAACATCAGGTGGACATATAGGGATATCTAACAACGATGTCAAAACAATGCTATTCAGAATACTTGGTCTCTAATATTCAAAAGCATGACTATTAAGCTCAAGTTTCATTTTTATATACGTTCAGGAGTATTTCCCCCCTCTATTAACAAGTATCTTGATATTTGTTTAGCATTTTACAAACACTACCTAAATGTGTTGTCAAGGATTAAGTAAATAGTGTAAACACTACATTACAGGTAACAGAGACAGGTACTGTGCTGAGGACTCAGACCCAAACACAGAGATAGAGAGTTCCAATTCCTAGCTTCCAGGTCAAATCAGTATTTTCCTCACTGTTTTAGATTGACATTCTTAATTGTAGTCACTGCAACCTACAAAAATATGATTTGGGAAATTAATAGGAACTACAGGAGAGGGCTCAGGAGCTCTCAGAATTAGTCAATAAAATCGTATCTATTTTTTCTGGACTGAATTATTTTGCATGTAAATGACATTTTGCCATGGCTTTCTACCCTAGGATAGAAAAAAATAGAAGCAATAGGAACATAACTATCCCAGAAAAAGAGAAATTGATTACTGCAGTCCCTCTACAGAAAACAATTAGTGTCAAATTAATAATTGATCATGCTTGAGAAAGAAGTGTTCAAACAACAAGGTCATGGCTCAGAGAAGCAATTTGAAAAATCACTAGTACTCTGTAAGTAAATGTCTGATGAGGATGACCTCAGAAACCATGCTAGAGGTTGACTGCACCTGATCCATCAGGAAATTGTTCTGAATAGAACAGAAGCTAACATCAAATGAGCATAATGGTCCTTGTTTAATTAATTATACAGTATACTCTGTGCATCTCAAAAAAAATCACAATACTTTCTGGTCTTTCACAAAAAGTGTAGCATTGAGTCAGTGGGAAAATAGAAGTTTTAAGATAATTTAAAGTCATTAACCACTGCAGGACACTAGCAAAACTGCAGTATTTGTGTATCATATCCTATCCAGCAGAAACTTTGTTCAATAGACACAGAAGTGAGATCATTAAAAGATCTTCCCAACAATTCATACTTTTGTTATTGAATCTCCTTCTGGATATATGCCAACCAACCTAGGGACACAGCCATTTGCAGGGTGGAGTCCCATCCTTCTGTTTACATTGTCTAGTTTGTCCTGCAAAACACTTTCTTGAAAAGACAGGCAGACTCTGGATTGCAGATTAGACCATTTACACAGAAGCATATGAATGTAACTTGAGAACAAGGCAGGAAGATTTTTTTTACCCATTTTAATACCAATATTGTCCTACCTTGGGAAATTATTGTTATATATACACTTGTAATATCTAAAATTATAATGTTTCTACAGTGCTCAGATATGCAGAGTACAGAACACATAGTCATTGTAAGTCTTGTTTACTAGATAACAGGGAAGCCAAATACCCATGGGGAAGGAGGAAAACAAAACAAAAAAACAGGAAAAGGGAATACTCACATATTACTGTTTGACATGTTATGTGGGCAACCCCGCTTTTCATAGGAAAATCATTTACATATACCTGTCCATTAACGTAGGTGATATTAAAAAGAACCTGAAAGAAAGACAGACAGAATGAGTGTCTGGTTCCTGGCCCTATCCTACAATTGTGCACTCAGAGGAACACACTTCACACCGACTGACGTCAGACAAAATGACATATTTGCATCTGCATGCAGACTTTGTTTCACTGCACATTAATTCACTGAATAAATAGAAAAACCAGACAAACCTGTCCTTTGTGAAGTTCTCCATTGGCTTTCAACATCATAACACCGACTTGGATCGTTTCCTGGAAAAAAACAGAAGAGACATGAGTTTGAGACAAGCCATAAACCACTGCAGAGCATGGGCAACTTTCACGCATTGTCCTGAGAGAATGACTGTCTACAGTCCATAGAGCACATTCCCAGACTTTCTATTCAGCAGACAGAAGAAAGAGGAATATGCTTACTTTTTTCATGTAAGGGTTGGTTTGTTTTTTCCCCCACCTCTTTTTAATAAAGAAGATTGATGAGGAAGAATGATATCTGCATGCCCCTATGTACACTTTGGGGTTCTTTAATAAGGATAAAATAATAATAATCATAACTTGTTTCACAGGGATATAATGGAAAAACAAGTCTCTCATATTAGCTGACAAATAGTAGACAATAGAAGGTAAAAATCAATTTCTTTGTAAATGTTTTTTAAGCACTCCACTTTGTCTTGAAAGTGAAGTCTAATTTAATACATGCTAGCCTATTGTAAAGAACATTCAGCTTTGTCAGTGTCAGCAGTAATCCTGTTTCTTTACCTTGGTTATCATTCCCAAATTACACCACACAGGACACGTCAAACTCACAGCCAATGGGGATTTGCTTCTTTCAAACCCCTACTGCTGTAATTTATTGACTCATTCATTCTGTCCTCTCATTTTCCTGTTGTAATTTCAGGGGCCGTTTTGCAGATGGAACCTTAACTTTCCCAGTTCTGCCCCTGAAAATGACTGCACACAGAAGTCAAATTGCTCTTGCACATTGCCAAAAGTAATGATTGCCACCCAGCTTTCCTGAGTTGCCTCTTCAAAAATAATGTTAAGCTCCCTATTTGCCTTTCGGGAGCCTTAAATGATTCTAACTGCATTTCATTTTCCTCCAGAAAACATCTCCATACCTTCAGCATCTTCTTTAGCTCAGTCATGGTTTCATACCCAACAGCTAAAAATAAGTCATGACTCAATAAAAAGTTCAACTCACACCAAATTTTAAATAAATAAATTAATAAACAAACTATATAAAAAGGCTTTTCATTTGGGTTTTTTATAGAACACTAAATTTTCATCCAGCAAATACTTAAAATATGCAGTATCTAGCACAACACAGTCCCAATTCATTAACAGAGAACTTCTGAAATGTAACTATAATGTCAAAAATCCTTAAAATGATGGCTGATCAACAGTATATACAGGTAACCAGGACTGTCAAAAACTAAAAAACAACATCCAAGTCTGAGTCAGCAGAAAATTATGAAAATATCATGAAAATTATGGTTTCAAAATCTAACACATTTAACCTTTTGGTTGCAAGTGACTTGTAATTGATGCTTCAGACACATTTGTCGTATCAGTAGGAAAACATTCTGGCCACCAAGGCCAAAGAGAAATCTCTTCCTTAATGCCCTTTCTAGGAAACAGGTCTTTATACTGACTTTTCTTCAAAACTTAAATCCCAGCTATTCAAAGCAAATGAAAATTACCAAATTACTTAGAGAACTGGAAGTCTATAACTGAAAATATAAGCCAGATTAATAGTATCATCATAGGATGTATTCTATTCTGTCATCCTGTAATTTCCCTCAAAACATTTATTTTCTGGTCATGTTTCAAGAATTCTGTATATTAATAATAAAATAAAAATACACCAGACTTTTAGCTCTTTTAGCTCTTAGTGTTCAGAGCTGTATATCTTTCAGACCCTCAAACTGTTTAACAGATTACCAAAACTTTGTGTCATTATTTCCTAGGTTTTTCTATTTTCTGGGAATTCAAAGGGCCCAAAAGATGGATTTTCCAGGCAGTCTTATTAGTCATTCATTTTTTAAGCCTTAAGTGAAATTTGAGGGGTTTTATACAGGAAGTAATTTTGCAATCTTTTTTCAACATCTACAAAGGAACTAACTGAGACTATAAAAGGGAAATGACTGATGAAAACTAGGAAAATCCCTTCCTACTTCTTTTTAATTTTAATCAAATGCTTTATTTGAAAATGAAGGGCATGAAGCACAATAGATATGCTCAACAACTGAGTGCTAAATGTACAAAGTGAGCTATATACACAGTGATTAATTTCCTTCAAAACAACTGTCAATTCTGCTCACGTAGTATCCACATGCATTACTATGAATTTGGGAACATACTTATAACTTGCACTTGAAGAGCATATTATATGTTTAAGAAATTAAGTATTTCAGTAGATCATTTCTATGCTGTCAAAGTTATAAAATTAGACCGTAACATGCAGAGAAGTAAAGACAGTTTAACCACTTGCTGCTTCTGCCACTGAGAGTGTAGATCTCTCTTGCACATTATTCTTCCCTCTCATTTTTGCCAAGTCAGGCAACCAATTTAACTCATCAAATCAGCACAAAAACTTTCCCTTTTTAGACAGGCTATTTTTCTGTCAGTTGAACAAGCAAGGAAGAGCTAGACAAGCATAAGAGATGCAAGAATGCAGCTGGGAGGAGAGAGCCAGGCTAATCGTTCTGATGGCCACAGCCTGCTGGATTGGCTCTGCTGCATAGTCTGCCTGTCCTTGCAGCATCTCCTTGAGAGATCTCTGTCCTCACCATCATCACAGGAGATCGTGATGCGTCTCTTGAACAGACAGGTTCATAAAGCTCCTCAATAACACAGAGAAATTATTAATCCTCCACTACAGCAGCTACACCGTGATTCTTATAATTTTGTGTTCACATGCAACAGAGAACTCATATTCTTCCATTCCCATGGCCAGTCTGTTCACATCCAGATCCAACAAATTCTACTCATACTTTCCCATATTCTGTACATCCACTCTCTTGAGTTGTCATATGTTCTTGTTTTGCCTCTTCACTAAGCAGTCTCACAAGACTTGATGCCAGTCCTGCTAAGAAACATTCCAAATAGATCTCAAAGTTTTGGTGCCAAAAATTAGTTTTAATTCTTCTTGCTCCACACTTCCTGATCTGATACAGTAACAGCACAAGGACCAGAGGACAACCAATTTTACTGGAGTCAGAATCAACTACATCAATGTCATTCCTGACAGATGTATTCTTAAAGCTCTCCAGTGATGCCCAAAAATTTCATACTCTCCTTAACTCTTTACTCCAGTACTCAGCTACCTTTAAGATTAAACATTTTCTCAGTATCTAATCTGAAGCTTCCTTGCTGCAATTTATGAACAGGTTGTTTATTACTCTTCTTAATGTCTTCCCAGGGAAAATAACTGTAATCCATCTCTGCCTTCCTGATTTTATGCTAATGATTTCAGCTCATGTTAACCTTCCTTGAAGGCAAGTTCCTCACTGCTGTCTTTCCATGGCTTCCCACTGGTCTCTCCTGCAGTGCTGCACCTAAAACTCAACAAGTCCTGCTGTGGCCAATCTTCCTGACCCTATACACCCCATCCAAAATCTACAGGAGGGCAAGACCCACAGGATACATGCCAAGTGTAATGAAAAGCCAGGAGAGAGAGTTGGGGGAAAGGAAGGGACTACTGCAAGCAGCTCACAGGAGAGCAGAGCACCATCCCAGCTGACCCACTTTCACCCACAGCCAGGAATGGGCAATGCATGGCATTCCCCACTATCACAACTCCGTTTGGTACCCCCTCAATATCTGCAGTAAGTGCTCAAGAGCCATATGCTGTTTATGCTTACTTTTACTAAACTGGGAGGGAAACCAGACCTAGCAGGCCAATAGCTCTTGCACTCGGCCTTCATGATGAAATGCCCGGCCTGACATCCAATGCTTGCTAGAAAATGCTGCAGTGATAATTCAATACCCATCTTTCCAGTCCTGGGGCTGAAGACTCAAAGACTTATGAAACATCCTTTCATTTCAACAGAGAAAGTATTTTTTTATGTTACTGTAATAAAACTCACTACTTCAGCGAGGGGGGCAAGAAGGCATTTTATAGTGTTTTATAGATACGTCTTGTACTATGTACTTCAGTCCTAAGAAAGGTAAATAACCCTACAGCCCTTATTTTGTGTATCAAAAGCATAGTAAGGCAATCCTGTAGTAACAAAGTCACTGAGAGCAGGACATGGATCCTCTGCAGGAATCCACAATACGGCACTGTCCAGTTCTGGAGAAGCCTCAAGTATGAGTGTAAAACTTGTTTGTGTAACTTACAACACAGTTTTCAGTATCGGCAATATCATGAAGGTTCACATGAATATCAAACAGTCCTGTAATTTAAAAGGTTCTGAATTCATTGGAATACTTGAGAAAGCTGCACTTTGACGGAGTCAGAAACAAAGGACAGCCCCAAGAGGCAATTCAGGTCCCTATGAATCAGACTGTGCTTTCAGCTTACCACTGACACCCATTCCATACTTCACAGCCCCTTATTCCTTCCTGTGCTGGTAAATGCCTTCACACAAAACTCCTATATGCACGAAGAACAGACCTACCATTCTTAATGCTTTTATAGGATGTAAATGTGTGTCTTGAGTTTTTCTGCAATTTCTCATCCTTGTTTTCGTGCTCCACCAGTGATATTTAGTGGTAATGGCCATAGAACCTATAAAGAGGACAGCACTGCTACCATTCTGTTCTGGTACAACTAGGCACCAGCAGTGCCAGTGTGATAACACATATTACAGCGAACTAGTGAAATTTTATGAGCTTGGGTCAATAGAGATAAGCAGGTAGCGATAATTTCCTAATGCTTTCATTTTCCTCATGTGCTGCAACAGAACTCAAGGGTGTTAACTGGGGCAGTACCATGGCAGTAGAAGAACAAGATGGGGAAAAGATGGCAACAAGGACAACAAAGCATCTGGCGTAAGTTAAAAGAGAATTATTCATCAATTTTCAAAGACTCCCCATACTAACACCCCAAAACTGTACAGAGAACATTTCACCTAATCTTGCTCTTCATGAAAAACATCTCACAAGACAAAGCTGATGAGTGTAATTCTGCATGAACTTCAAACAGATCTGATTAAAGAATAATGGGAAAACTCCCAGAGGCAGCGAGTACCTGATGGTGTGCACTGCACAGCTTCTCACAGTACAGGGTAACTGTCAAGTCCTACACGACGACATCAGTCACTCAAATCCCATTTAGCCGCTATGGGCAGCCCACTTAAAGCACAGCTGTTCTCTGCTGATGCTCTCCCAACAAGGCCCTTTCTCTGCACCAGAAGGCCTGTGGGAAGCAGAGCGAGCAGCATTAGGCACAGATGGCACAATGCCTCTCAAGATGGCCAGCTGTACAGAGACTTGAAAGGCAGACAATCCCCTCGCAGCCATTACACAGACACTATTGCAATATCCTGTGTGCAATCAGAAAATATAAAGCCCAATGGAGGGGGACTCTTATCTTGCCAAACAGATAGACAAAACTAACAACTTGTTCCTAAATTTAAGAAAAGATTATGTCAAAAGAAGTGTTTGAACAGACAAACAAAACTACCACACAAACTCATACTATTTGAGTCCTGGCACTCATATGGACAACTGGCTCCAAATAGTGTAACTATGTATTCGCAATCCAGGGCTCTGTGATCAATGCTTCACATAATCCTTTGATCAGACTGAAAACAGAGCTAGGATGAGTTTTGACTGCAATCAGGCATAACTGAGTTAAGAAATAATCGTGGTACAAGTTTGACATGGCAAATTAGATTTGACAAGTTTGCAAGATGATAATTAGTTTCTCACATTTTACAAAATTTTAGTATAAAAACTTCTCCATCCAAGTTTGGCATTATTAAACTGCACAACAGTCTTTAGGGTAAGATAACAAAATCCATGATTTGTGTAACTAACTAAAGCTGAACTATCTTTGCTTGTTCAGAAAAGCAACATAAAGCAATAGCACCTTGTTAGATTTTTATATTAACACTTACATTCCTTCCTTCCTTAATGATGACTCTTACAACAGCGCTGCTTATCCTTTCCTTTACATTACCTACATTACTAGAATGAATTGCCTTTGTATTCTCCCTAGTAAATCAACACATACTATGAATATTTTACCAGGAGTTTTACAGGTCAATACTCAGGCTCACATCACTGAGTCATGATTGCATCATACTGCTTTAATTTAATCAAATATACATAGGAAGATGATGTCAACTCTAGGCATGAAGTTCAGAACACATGGCAGGCTGGCATAAAGCAACGGAAGAAACATTTCAGCATGTCACTATTCACAAGGTTCTTCTTTGATTAAAATACATTACTCTCACTGCATCAAATGGTGGTTGATGCAGTGAAGATTATTTTCTTGTGTTGTGAAATAATCCATTCACACAGAGGTTTCTTGCAGCCCACAAATAATATGAAAACAATTTTTTCTTCAGACAACTGAACTAAAAAGAAAAAAGATGTCTGTTAGGCAAGTATGCCATTTAGAAAGAACTCTGCTAGCCTAAATTATCGAGAAGTAAACAGGGGAAGCAAACAACATAACATTAGCATTTAGCACACCATGCTTTTAGCCAGTTCCTATCAGCACATTAAAAAACCACTCAAAAGCACAAAACCTAATTCTGACCTTGCACCAGAAATATTACTTTCATGGGAAGGTCATTGTCTTATTGCATCATTCCCTGCCATTTATTTTTAAGAAAAAAAACCAAAACAAATCACCCTAACTTTGTCTAAAATCAACCTGTAATCCAGTTTTGCTTATCCAAATTTCATGAGGAGAAAGCAAAATCAAAACAGGCATGCCAATGTCTAAAAAAAAGGTCCAGATTTCAAAACAGCTTATTTAAGAAATTACAAGTATTGCACAACAATGGAGGCGTTCACATTCCAGAGCTGAACAAAAGCGTTTCAGCCTTACACAATGCTATTCCAAAGGTTCAGGGGTTTTTGTCAGTCTTTCCACTATGGTTTCTATAGCACCATTGCCATCAGTAAGGAGGTAAACTTTAATCCCACATGGAAGAATTACAAAATGTGAAGGTGTCAGTAGTGTGAGTCCAGTGGGCTCAAAGAATTTAGAGCACAGTTGTGGTATCCAGTCAAAGCAAAGCTGAATACGTTGATGCTGCCTACTTGCAACCAGTCTGGAGTCCCAAGCCATCCAGAGGAAACAACACTGTTATTCTGACCCCATCACCCATCATCATTAAGCTTGTGGCTTCTGAAGGCACCCTGACAGCATGGCATTCCCGTTCTGCCTCTTCCCACTGCCTGGGCACTTCTATTCCTACAAGGCCACGACAGACCAGCTCATGCTCAAAAAACATCAATTCTTCTACTCAAACCTTTCTCATTGTTCTTTTCACATCAAAAGTGGTCCTGTATGTACAAAACTAAAAGTGCAGGAGAAAATGCAAGGTGGGGTTTTTTTTAAGTTTGAGATTTAAAAAGAAAAGTACTAAAGTAAAAATCTGTATGTACCCTTTTTGACTCTTAAAAGTGATTTTCTGTATATACTTATGCCACCACACTAGTATAAAGTTAACAGTGCAGGCACTTCCAAATAGCAAAAACTGAGCTGACAAGACCACTTGAGCAGTACTGCATAAATGAACAAACTCAACCCCACAAACATGCAGCTTTCCATAAGGCATTACACCCCAGTTACTAAGTCAAGCCCTATTAGAAATCTAAAACATACCTATTCTATTTCTGCCTCCAAGCTGCCTTTCATAGGACTGCCCTGGCCCCCCCGTGCCATGCTCACGCTTTCAGATCCAAAGATAGCACACACAAATGTGCCTCCACATCTCATACAATTGCCAGCTGTGACAAACCAGTGCTGCTAAACTGGAAGTTTTTGTGTGGAAGTGTCATAGTTTCTGTGCAGAAGATAAGCAAGAACATAGGTCTATATTACATTGTCACTTCATCTGTCTTTTGGCAAATTCAAGCTAGCACCCTCTTTCTCTGAGGGATAAGCAAAGTAGCCATAGACTGAGCTCTCTCTGCTGTCTTTGGCACACCTGACTTCAAGCTTTTGTGCACTTTTACAGGTGTCTGAAGATCTAGATCCCCATTTTGAAATCAAAAAGGTCTCTTCAGAAGTTCATACAGAGAAGCAGAAACCAGGAAGTAAGGCCAGGAATCCTGCTTTGCAACACAGGATGTGCCAGTGCAGGGCCTCCATCAGGCTTTCTTGGAAATTTAAATTACTTAAATAAAATCAACAAATAAATAACTCTGGAGGTAAAAAAGCCATGATAAATGTACTCACGTAACTGCAACTTCACACTGGCTACACAATTGACTACAAACCCCACATAGCTCTTCCCTCTTTGAGATCTCACACTTTGAGGTTCTCAATTACAATTAAAAGATGTATCTGGACATGATTCAAGTGCAGACAGAAGTACCCAGTTCTCTTCTGTAATTCTAAAGGTCAGAGCTCACCTGGTCCTATGGCACATCCTTTTATTCCCACTGAAAAGACTTCCCAAGAAATACCCAAAATATTCCTTCCACTCTTTAAAAAGCCAACAAATATAAAAATAATGTTACCAAGATACAGCATAGATATTGGAATAGAAAAAGAGAGAGCACAATGCCCTGTACATATATATCTATATATGGATATATACATATGTATATAAATACAGATACATATACACACCAATACATCAAAACCTTTTTCTTGGTTTGATTCAAGAGTGCAGAACTCAGAGCAAACACTGACCCAACGCACTGTGTACTTCTACAGAACTGAACCATCACGGTGTGGGCGGACAAGCATGAAAATACAATATAAACACATCTACAATGCACAGAAGTAACTATCTCCCTTCTTCACCTGCCAGGTATTTGTTTTGGCACATCAAATCCTGTGCAAATGAACCATTAAAGGGAGGGGGAAAACCCTGCTCACCCCTGGAAGGGACAGGAACAGGGGCAGGGAGAGAGACAGGGAGAGGGGCAGGGAAAGAGACAGGGAGAGGGACAGGGAGAGGGGAAGGGAAAGCGACAGGGAAAGGGACGGGGCAGAGAGAGGGACAGGGTCAGGGACAAGGAAAGGGACAGGGAGAGGGGAAGGGAGAGGGACGGGGCAGGGAGAGGGACAGGGAGAAGGACAGGGAGAGGAGAGGGGAAGCGAGAGGGAAAGGAACAGGGAGAGAGGGACGGGGCAGGGAGAGGGAAAGGGACGGGGGGAGAGAAAGGGACGGGGAGAGGGAAAGGGATGGGGAGAGGGAAAAGGGCAGGGAGAAGGACAGGGGCAGAGAGAAGGACAGGAACAAGGAGAGCGGCAGGGGCAGGAAGAGGGACAGGGGCAGGGAGAGGGGAAGGGGCAGGGAGAAGGAAAGGGACAGGGAGAGGGGAAGGGGCAGGGAGAAGGAAAGGGACAGGGAGAGGGGCAGGGAGAGGGCCGGGGCTGTCCCCGCGGGTACCTGTCCCAGCGGCGCGGCCGGGCCCAGCATCGCGGCGCTCAGCAGCAGCGGCGGCAGCAGCAGCGACAGCGGCAGCACCACCAGCTCCCGACGTCCGAGCGCCGCCTCCATCTTGCGACCCGGGAATTAAAACAAAGTGAAACATCAACAGGCGGGGCCGGGAGGAAGCCGGGCAGGCGGCGGGAGGGGGCTGGCGCTGTCCCGGCCCTGCCCCTGCCCGTGTCAATGCCCCTGTCCCTGCCCCGCCGCCGCCGCCGCTGGAAATCCCGAACTCGGCGTTGCAGTGCAGGGCACAGACCTGCGGCTACTACAAGAGCGAGCCCGTCACTTTTAGCAGGCGATCGCAGCCTTTGGAGGCATTTGGCGTAATAAGAGAACTATCACTACACGGTGTCGATAGTTCCAGCTGTTCCTGACGCGGGCGGCCTGCGGCGCCCGCGGGTGTCCCCCTGTCCCACAGGTGTCCCCTGCCCTGCGAGTGTCCCCCTGCGCCGCAGGTGTCCCCCTGACTTGAAGGTGTCCCGTGTCCTGCGGGTGTCCCCCTCCCCTGCGGGAGCGGGCGAGGGTCGCACGGCCTGGGCGGGATGAGCTGCGCCCCGGGACACCGCAGTGCAGGGAAGGTATGTATATCTACGGCCAGACTTCGTGGACGAAGATTTGGGCAGGGCTCTCCCCACGTGCCCTTCCAGCCTGCGCAGTGGATTTTTTAGGTGAGGCTCAGCGTGC
>JAOXXN010000446.1:58202724-58220567 GCA_026770055.1 Myrmophylax atrothorax
TGCTTTTGTGTGTTTTCTGTAGATTAAGTACTCAATAAAAGTAATTTAGAAACAAACCTGTTACTCTAAGACAAGCAAAGATGTAGCCAGTCTTGGCCAGTTGTTGGTGGTTTTATGGGAAATAATGCACAACTGATGAAACTGCTCAGTGTTTACACTACATCCTGTACTTACATGCCTTCATTCTGTTCATCCTTAAATGAGCTTCACCGAATGTATTGAAATGCAGTCATATAACATCACATAAACCCTTACATTTTTGCCATCTGCTTTTCTTATATCTAGATCATAAAAAATACTCTCTTCTGTGTCTTTTTAGGTTCTGCCAGTACGTTTGTTTTGTTTGAAAGACGTAGAAATTTTAGTTGTTGTAGCACAATATCCAGCTTTGCCAGCCTAGCTGTGTCCACACTAAGAGCTGTTTATTAGTATATATGTAACCTTTACTACTCAAGTTCTCACAATAAGCAGCTCTGATGTGGTTTGGATAACTAAGCAGTCTTCCTTCTGCTGTTTTGTATAGACCCTTGTCTTTATTTCTGGTACGCATTTTTGTGTTTATCACTGTCTATCCCCACTTTCCTACAGCGCATGCTAGTAGAATTCTGCAGCAGTCTAACAGAAATGCATGCATTGAAGTGCCAGGTAATGCATTCACTGCTTAGCTTCAACAATATCCTATTACTATTTTTTTTCTTCACTTTGGTCCTGTAACTCACTGTTTAGCAGATGTTCAGTGCTATTGCAGCACCTTCTCTATAAACAAGAGAAGTTACTTGTAATTTGCATGAAGTGCGGTGTTACAAACTCCTGTGAATTACAGTTGAGGAGAATGTGTTTACCACATTCTTGATAGTCAGATAGAAAATGTGCAGGTAGATATTACAACAAAAAACCCGAATTTCAGTAGGCATTTTTAGTATGTTTAAAAGGTGCTATTATGTTTTATTAGTGGGGGAGGGAACCAATTTGTGATGACTTATCAAAGGTTTAAAAAAGTTGCCTCTGCTTAAAAATACTGGTAAACTATTTTCAGATAATCAAATTGCACAGTAATGTTACTTGTATTGCTAATAACTTCATTAACTTGAATACTAACATACACATCTGTTAAACTGAGCTGAGTTTTACAAATGTAACTTTGCATCCATTCAGCACTTCCCAAAATATGTCATAATTTTATTGTGATGCAAGCAAGGATAATCCTTAATTTTCAAAGGAACAGGAGACATAGGGAACACGCTTGTCTTCTGATACCTCTGTAATAGGGCTTAAGGGTAGGAGTTTCTATGTGAACTCAGGAGTAATACCAGACATGTGTGAAAATGTAGCATTTATCCTTGTGTGGGAAGGAGAGGCTTTCTTGAATTCAGTCCAGAGCTTTTTTAATGCTGCTTCTATTATATAGAGTTGAGATCTTTGTCTATCTTGTGTGAAATGTCTTAAAACTCCATTTTCAGTGTTGAATACCTGTTCTGAATACCAATGTACAAAGCAACATTGTGGTGTGTGCAATATTCTCTTTTATAAGGGCTACTTTCTAAAGGTATCATTCAGAAGTGTAAAGAGAATTACTCCTATTAATGCTTTATATTGTTTTGTATATAAAAGATTGCATGAAGTATAATTGCAGAATGTTTAAATCTTTGCCCTTCAGGAAATGGGAGAGCTTTAGGAAAGCTGCTATATATATAATGGAATCTACAATGATTAAAATACAATTTGCATACCTGTAACTTGCACAGCTGTTAGGCAGTTGTCTTTCAAATGGACGCCTGTCACAGACTTAACAAGTTCCTTTTTTATTTTTTTGTTACAGAAACTGGTAGTGATCTTTCTATGTTTGAAGCTTTGCGTGATACAATTTATTCTGAAGTGGCAACTCTTATTTCACAAAATGAGTCTCGTCCCCACTTTCTTATTGAACTTTTCCATGAGCTTCAGCTTCTGAATACAGATTATCTGAGGCAAAGGGCTCTATATGCTTTACAGGTATGCACAAAATTTTTTAATCTTGTCTGTACAGCAAACAAACTTTACATCCTTTTTTACAGCATAGATTTATTATCTTTTCCAGGATATAGTGACCAGACATTTCTCAGAGAACAATGAAAAAGGGAAGTGTGCAAAATCACTGAATTCTTCAACATGGATGGCATCAAATTCTGAACTCACTCCCAGTGAAAGCCTTGCCTCTACAGATGATGTAAGTTTTCAAATTCAGGTGCTACTTTATGGACAACTTTCCCTGTATTGCCATTTACATGCATGCATGCTTGTCTACTGAATTATTCATACTGGGGATTCAATTTTGCTGAAATTAAT
Source organism: Myrmophylax atrothorax (assembly GCA_026770055.1). Lineage (NCBI taxonomy): Eukaryota > Metazoa > Chordata > Aves > Passeriformes > Thamnophilidae > Myrmophylax > Myrmophylax atrothorax. The sequence continues at coordinate 58,205,050 of JAOXXN010000446.1, forward strand.
ATTAGCTTCTACAGAATCTTCCAAACAAATAGTTGCAAGAGAATCTTAATGCAAAAGTGATTAAAATGCAGTATGATTCTTGAATGCTGCAAAGGAATGATGTGTCAAGGATGAATGGAACATGGAGAGGGACATAAATCAGAAACTGGTATTTGGAAAGAGCCAAGATCCTTTTCTGAGTAGAGTCAGGGCAAGTACTGATCACAGGATTCTCCAAGAATTTTTTGCCTTTTTGGATTTAAGAAATCACTGATGCCTTCTTACAGTTTCTTACCTGTTTTACAGTTCAAGTCTTTGAAACAACTGTGGTAGTATCATCTAATGGATTTATATCCTGAAAGCAAGGTTTTTCTCCAGTCAGGCCATGTGGTAACAAGTCTTGATACCACAGCATGGGGCTGAAAAGAGTTGCTGGCTGGTTGACACATCTGTGAGAGTATGGTGCATTCCTTCTTTGTATTCAGTTGTTTGGTGATTTTTTAGGAAACTTTTGGTAAGAACTTTCCAACAGAAGCATGTCAAGATTGTGAACAAAATGATGCAGACAATGGGAGTACGATGTCTACATCTTCGAATTTTGAACCCTTTGCCACTGATGACCTTGGTAAGAATGATGTGATTTAGCATTGTGTTACTCCCTCCCTACCAAAAGGCCTGCAATTCTCAATGCTTTAGTAGTACAGTTACTTGATTTTTAGTGTGTAATCATGTTTTGTAAAACAAAACAGAGATAAATTAGCCCCTTGTGAAACACTTAGAGTTGATCAAAATGTGTAATAAAATATTATAACTCAACTGCAGTTACATGTAGATTTCAAAACTTGTGGCCTTGAATTAATTTTTATCATTGTTTACTTGTCTATCAATTGAAAACCTTTTATATAGATTAAAAGATGTTTTTATTCTAAATATAGGCAACACAGTGATTCACTTAGATAAAGCTTTGTCTTGGATGAGGGAATATGAGCGTATGAAAATTGAAGCTGAAAGTACCCTTGACTCTGAGGGCTGCTCTAGTAATTTTCAGGGTGCTTCTACTGCTAAATTAGAAGGTATGCACATGTACACATATTTTGCTTAGTTTTAGAAAATGATTATTCTAACTAGGAAGAATCATTTTATTGGCTGAATTGCTTTCTTCTTTAGTTATATTGAAAACTTAGAAAAGTGTCAAAGGATATTTAGATACTTAAGGAAATATGATTTATTTTTTAAAAAGGAAAATATATTTTTGAAATTGATATTTCTTTAACAGTAATACTGAATGTCTTAAATGTGCCTTTTTTTCCTTTTACAATTAAAATGAGGTCCACGTACCAGTGAATGTCAGCCTGTGCCACAGTCGAGTGAAGTTTCTGCTGTTCCATGTCCTCGTATAGATACTCAGCAGCTTGACCGGCAGATTAAAGCAATTATGAAAGAGGTCATTCCTTTTCTGAAGGTAAGAATTCTTTGTAATATGGTGTGAATTAGACAAATAGGAAAAGGACCTGGATAATTCACAGAACAATGTTATTTAAAGTTGATCACCTACATCTTAGAAACATCTCTGAATAATAAGTATGTGTCATGTTGCAGACCTTGCTGAGGATGAAGTAAAAATTAAATGCTCTCACAGAAAGATTTTGTGGAGTTTTTAATAAGAGAAAGAAGTGGTGAGGCTTCTAGGTTTCATAGGTCTGGTGCACTTGACATCAAAAAGAATAGGGTTTGCTTGCTTTGGAGATGACCAGATCAAATAGGAATGTATAAGAATGTGTAGTATGTATGGCCAAACTTCGTGAACGCAGATTTGGGCAGGTCCCCACGTGGCTGTGCCCTTCCAGCCTGCGCAGTGGATGTTTTAGGTGAGGCTCAGCGTGCGCAGAACTGGCCCCACCGTTTCAGTCCTAAGGGTCCATCTGCCATGGCTGAGCGAGCTTGGACAGTGACAGGGAAGTCCTCGTGACTGTCACAGCCCCCGGTACTAACCGGGGCTGACCCTGCTGAGCATCCGAGGTGTGACGGGATGGGATGGCAGGGAGGCATTGAACTGCCAGGGGACGGTCCCCACTGAGACTTGAACACAGGACCTTGGGATTCAGAGTCTGGAGTGCTCTCCATTACACCGTGGGACCGCCCAATCTTAGTGTTGTTTAAAGAGCAATATTTTGCTTTTCACTGTTTGTTAAAATGCTTTCCTCCTAAGACACAGATTCTGAATCAGCTATTTGCATACAATTCTGTCAGCACTGCAGAGTTAACTGCAGCTGTCCTGGGATGACCTTGGAAAGCTGGAGTGAGCAAGGGCTTTGGCAGGCAGCTCCCCCAATGCTCCACTTTATGATTTTATTCCCAGTATTTTGACTGCTTGTTTATGATGAGGCTTTAAGGGAAAGATACGAACCATCTGCAAGCAGGAAGCCACCAGGACTGTGGGATCTTAGCAGCAGGATAAGATGACTGTCTTGGTAGAAAGTCAAGACTGGGAGGGCAGTGCAGGGCCACAGGGTGGCCCTGCAAGGCTTTGGCAGGTGAGGATTTACCAACCTGCTGAGCAGGGCACTTGGACATTCAGTCTGTTAGTCATCCAGACTGGGATCTTACGCAGCTTTTGCCATCTTATCAGGAGATTCCCATTGAGTCTCTGTGTTTCTCTGGGTCAGGCCTTCAGGTGGCTTCTCGTCTCTGCAGGCTTGTACCCTGCTAGGTGCTTTGCAATCAAGGAAGAAGCCCCAATAAGGCCTGCAGTCTAGTCAGAACATATGTGTATGTGAAGTCCAGTGGAAAAGAGGATGCTTAGGAAAGCTGATGGAATAATGTGCAGGAATGTCTCTTTCCAGCTGCATTAACATCATACCAAAGTTTTGTGGCTGAGGGCTCCAGAACACTGGGCCTCATCCTTCCAAGGGCATCACTCTGAGCTGCTGTTTTGCTCCCAGATATGAAGCATGGTGCAGATGAGACAGTTAAAAGCCAAATTTAAAACACTGAAAATTAATTGAAGCAACATTCCTAAAACATGTACCAGTGAGACTGCCAGCACTGGCAGGAAAGTGGGCTGAAGTCAGCAATGTACAAAGATTGTTTTAAGGCATTACCTGTGTGTTTTCTAGGAAATGAGGAGGTAAGGGGCAGCAGGGTTCAGGTTCACAGTGCTTAGTAATTAGAGGAAGAGGTTTCATCCTCCATGCCGCCTTTATGGCAGTTAGCTGGAAGTCTTTTTGTGAAGGCTTATCTTCATCCCCCTCCTTCTCCAAGGACATTCCCAGAAAAGCTAACATCATGAACCAGGAACAGAGCATTTTGCTTGGCAAAACTGAGCAGGGAACTTCAGCCCTTGTCTAAACAAACAAAATAAAGAGGACGTGAATGTAAAGTAAAATGCCTGTTCCTGGCCATCACTCTATGGAGGTGCTTTTTTCCTGCAATAAAGATAACTTTAACTGAAGATAAAGACTTGAGAACAAGTAATGGCAGTAAATTGACTGTGAGGGCATACCAGCTAGTCTTGTGCTCATTGCACATCCTTACTTTAGTGTCAAATATGGGGTCTTCTGCTTCTTTACTTGGAATCACTTTCCTTACATCACCTGAGGCACTGCAAGGGGAAAAACAGGGCAGAAAAAAAACATTGAAGAGCTGCCCTAAAGTAGGTAACTACAGTGTGCTGCCAGTTCAAACCCTGATTGCGCTGGCTGTAACTCCCAGGTCTTTGGTGTTAGCCTTTTAGGGAACCAACTGCAGTAATTCAGTGTAAGTGTCTCCTGCTGAAGGGTAAGAGTGCCTTGGCAGACTGATGAGCAAAGTGTTGGAGAGAATTTACAAGACTCCTATGACTCGTATAGGGGATGGCAGCCAAGAAAGCAGGGCAATTGTTGCTTACAGACATCTCCCACTTTTCCCTAGTGGATGGGTGAAAAGATGATTCAAGAGTCCCAGGCTTACACCCATGCAAAATAATACTTCCCTTCTTGTATGTCACAGCTTCATCTGGTTGTTTCTGGGGGTGTTTAGTGGGTCATACTGTGAAGTGAAAAAAGGGGAGATTTCCTCTACCTTTACTGTGGGGAATTTTGCTTGACTCTTAGTGTTTCATTTGTCTGTCAGTGTGCCAGGCAAGCTGAGACCCTTCTGCCTGACTAGTCTGTCAGTGGCCCATTATGGGAACTCTTCACTGAACAGTCCTGCTGAATCAGAGGGTGATTTGACTGCCCTTTTCAGGGAGTTACACTAACAGCACAAGGGAGACCCCTCAGCAGGTCTTCCCACTTTGAGTGTATTACCTGCTGCCAGCAACTGCCAGTGCCAAAGAAGGAGCACAACTAACAGTTTATGGAATAACACTCTTTATTAATATAAAATTGTGGCAGGTTAAGTTTTGAAGATTGCCAGTGGTAGTAGCTGTCTGCAAAAACATATTTAAAGCAATACACAGACAAGCTCTAATCCCAGTAAAAGGATTCAGCATGCATAAAGTATGGCTTTTACCCAATAGGCATCCTTACGGGGGGGAAGACAAGTTCAACCCATCGACTGATACCAGCAGTTATGATGGAGTCTTCCCTAACTTTTCCACCACTCTCAACTTTTATACTATTTCTTTAGGTGGAGCTTGAGTGACTTGAGTCATAAATACCTTTGCTGCTTATTGGTGTAAAATTTTCTTGCTTCGCTTTTATAGACACAGTCAAAAAAATACAGAGCACATGCCCACTGGGGGTGGTCATCCCTGGGAGGCAGGTAACTTTGGGATGGAGGTATGCATTAATATTACAATTTGGCTTTAATGAACCAAGTTCATCCGAGGAAAGAGATTTCACCACAGTTGTTGGCTCAGCAGCACGTTATCTGTTATCTCCCTTGGTGGACAGGTGCTATGTGGTTTATCAGCTGCATGTACCATCCAGTTGCCCTCCCTGCAAGAATTTCTACAGAGCCTGACTGTGGTGTCTCCACTCTGCTCCACCCACCTTCTGTTCCATTCCCCTTAGGAGGTGCTCACTGTTGTATGGGGAGTCATCATGTAGCTGCCAATTGAATTCCATCCAGGGAACAGCAGCTGCATTTTACCCTACAATTTCCATACCATTATAACTTCTGTTAGGATGTGAATATAACTTCTCAGTTTCCTCCAATTTTTACCCCCAACCATCTTCCCACACATAAAATTGAGTTTTTATTAGGAAAGCAGTAACCACCAGTGTTTGCCAGACAAAATAGGTCTGTGGGCTGCCTTTTCTTCTGCAGGAGGGAGCAGGGGTGCTGTGGGGTGTTTATGAGGGCACATGCATCCCAGTTGTCACCCGTTTGCCCTGCCAGCACTCAGCTTACCCCACCAAGCTGCAGATGCCCAACTGAGGCACCTGAAAGCCAGTGGCGAACCCTTGAGACCTCTGTAGTAATTGAGAAGGGATTCATACTTCAAGGGGCAGGTACAGCCTTTTGTGGCTTGCTCCTTTTCCTTTTGAAAACTGAGTTCTCTCTGATTTGCCAGCTGCTGAGCTACCCGGGGATATGTAGGATGAATTGAAGGAGTAACTTTCTTTTCTTCAGTATTCTGCATCGTTTGGAGACTCTGCAGCTCAGTCTGCAAGGTGGGGGTTTTTGTTACCTGCCAGGATTTCGTCAGAGATAAGTCATGTCCCACCTGTGTTGGTGCACAGGGGGATGGATTGAAGAGAAGGGACTGTTGCTGCTGCAGTAAAGGAGTAGCAGTAAATTCCTCCTCAAAGTGGGGAAAATAATGAATTCCAGGCCTCTCCCTAACCTCCTTCATGTCTCATTTTTATTCACTGCATCCCTGATGTCAGCAGGACTGAGAGTGAGAGCTCAGTGCTGCACTTGGCTGTTGGCCTTGGTGTGATCTCAGTGCAGGCCACTGCCTGGCCCTCCTTACTCAGTTTTCTGCCAGTCTGTTCCCTGACACTGTGACACACCACACACAACAGGCACTATCTTGCTACTGCTTGACATCCCAGCCTCTCAACGCTTCTTCCTGATGTTGACACCTCGGTTTCATTCTTTTGATGATTGAAGAAAAAGAAACGACAATCTTTGGCAAGACCTTTTAGACTATGAATAATTACTCGGCTTTGGGCTGTCAGTGAGCAACTGGCTTGTGTCAACTGCCTAGTGGAATAATTTGGGAAAGACTGCAGCTCCAAGTTAGTTCTATATATACACATTTTGAGATATTAATCCAGACTGGAGACCTTCCAAAAATTGAATTCTTCCCTGCACTTGCTGTGGCTAGAATAAACAGCAAAATGCCATCCATGGAGGTTTTAAAAGTCTAGATGGGGAGCAGCAACTCCCAGCAGCTTTGGTGGTGTCTGTCCCATTCCAGGTAGTGTTAAACCCACATGTCTCCATTGCAAGCTTGGCCACGAGTGTGATGTGCTGCAGTCCGTAGTCACCTGCTGAAGCACTGCATCCCACCAGAACCTTCCTTTCTCACTGCACCAGGCAACTGGTGACTTTCTCACCATCAGGGAGTGCAGCTGCAAGAGAAGGGTCAGGTTCTTTTTCAGCTGTAGGTGTCCAAATCAGGATGCAAAGGACTGGCTTCTTTTGGGGGATGACCACTGTACAGATCTGATTGCTTTTTGTGTTTGTGGTGCCCCTGGAGATCATTCCAAATGCAGCAGGCAGCTCCACAGGAATGCAGTTTGTACTCCACACCAGGCTCAGTATCTATAGTATCTGCTTTCATGCAAGCCAGTTCTGAGGGGCTTTGTCATTTCCTGGATCTCAGGAGCATCATTCAGGTGCCCACAGCACCTTGACTCATTTGCCCACATCTTCTTCCTTCACCAACAAGGGAAGCACAGTTTTAGAGTCATCTCCTTCCCCACGTGCTGCTGGTAGGTGGGATACCGCATGAGAAAGACATTCTGTTTCTGGGAATTGGTCAGAAGGTAGTAATGGGGAAATGACTCAAGCTGATTAGCTGGAAGAATTTTTTTTTACCTTAGCAAGGATTTTCTGGAGTAGGAAGAACTATGAGAAGGAGAGGAGTCATGAGGACAAGGACCTTTTTAGACCTGGGCAGGAGGCAGTGCAGACAGTCTATCTGGTGTAATGGAAGACAGGCTGCTTTGTCAAGCCCCATTGTCCAGTAGGGTGGCTGGAATCTACCCATCTCCTACCTTTCAAAATAACATATCCAAATTGCCCTTTAAAATTGTTTGTTTTATTGTTTTCTCTCTCATGGCACAGGAGCAGAGAACTTTGGGGCTTTTAGGAACAGCAGAGATAAAAAACTCTCGTGATGAGCTGTCACTTCGTATGTGTATGTACGGGTACTGTACACAGACTGGATCAGCAGTTGGATAACGTGTTTTTAAGAGTTATTCCTTCCAAGTATCATCTTGGCACACTCCAGATATCTATCTTTCAATTTTAAACTAAAGGAAGACTGTTTCATCTTGAAAATCTGTCTTCTAGACACTATAATGTTGCATCTTATGAAAATACTGTCTTCCAAAGGATTCTGCTTGGTTTGTGATTTTATATTGCAGGCATGTTTTGTGGATGTGCAGAGTCTACAAACCTTCCCTTCATGTAACTGCAACTGCTTGTCAGATGTGCCAGAAACAAATACATACCAGAGAAAAACCTCAGAAAGGAGCCAGCAAGCACAGATAGCACAAGAGTTTGAGCACTCTGAAGCAACATCAGCTCTTGTCCTTCCATTTTTACCTTGCTTTTCAAAGTAGTTGATTAGGTAAAGATACTGTTGTACCTACTGGGAAGGCCTCTCACCACTGTGATTGCCTCTTTGTTGCCATGTGTACCTGGAGGAGAACACTGTGATGCCCATGTCTGCTTATTTTCCACTTCAAATTTCTCCTTAAAATACTTTTAGTGATGGTACTTCCAAAAGACTAGGCAGTGGTTAGATCCTGAGTGAGATGGCCACTTCTTGGGCTGTTTCCCTGTTTCTTCATGCTCTTCCACAACTTTTTAGAGTCATCCCATGACTCAGCCTGCCATTATGGTGGTACTGTTTTTGATTTGTGTGTGCTCACTGCCACTACTGAGAAGAGAGAGAGAAAATTGCTTAAAGTAACAAGATTCAGTTATTTGGATAGCTGATTATGTGAGCTTTGAGCTATTGGTTCAACAGCATTGCTGTGTGGCTTTCCTCATTCAAACAGTTCCTGCTTCATATCACCCAGTTGCTCAGGAACTCGTTTACCAGTGGGGTGGGGTTTTGTGGACAGAGGTGTGACAAGCTGGGCTGCCATCAATTGCAGTGGCATTACCAAGTGTTTTGCAAGACCACAGCAGCTGCAAACTTGTTCCCCACTCCTGGAGCAGAGTGACCCACAAAGGGACGCTGGACATGCACATAGAGGGGACTCCCACAGGCTCTGCCTTGCCATCAGCACAACCTTGGAAGGGAAAGGTGGCAAGGGGAGGCTGTGCTGAGCTCCCTCTCCCAATGCCCTGACCTTTTTACATGAGCAGCGTGCAGGAAGGTTCACTCTGGCTGCCCTTCTTCTCCTGGTACGTCCTGGCTGTTGGCACACCATGGGAGGAAGACTGGTTCAGGGGCTCACAGCAGACTGGCCTAGGCCAGTTGGTGGAAAGAGGTGTGAGGAGTAGCACAAAAGGAGAAGAGGCCCAGACTAATGGTTCAGGTTGAGATATTCAGCCACCTGTTTGAACACTTCCTCCTGTTGCCCACACCTCTGTATCATACACACCTGATGCTCTGCTTTGGCCACCACACTTCAATTAACTATGTCTTTGCTGAACAGCACCTAAGGCAGGAAGTTGGTGACACAGACTTTGCCAGCAAGCTGGGGACCCCCACATCAGCAACATCTGCTGGTGTGCGCACATGTCTCTATATGCCGAAAAGAGAAGTGGTTGGCCATGAGCAACACAAAATTTCAAGGCTCTGGGATGTTGCCTGAGGAGCAGCCACTGTCCTCAGAGAAACTTTAACATTTCAACATGTATTTTTGTTCATTTCAATGAAATAAAAAAAAAATACTGAAAGGTTTTGCACTGCAAAGTATTCCAAACTGTTTTGGTTAGGGATAATTGAAATACAAAGTTTACTTTGTAGCATGACAGTTTATATCAAGTGAAGAAAATAGAATCCAGGATAATAAAACTATTTGAAATAAAACAGTACTATGTCTTCTAAAACTATTTTGTGTAAACCTTTTTGAAGATCTGTGCATTCCCCTGAAATACTTAAAGTGTAGTTCAGGCATTTTTCTATCTGAATAGTATTGAAAATTTTTAACTCGGCTTTGAGCATTGTCTCTCCCTGCACTTTAGCCATTCACCGAAAGGTGGAGCTTAAAGCATTGTCTAGTGAAATAGAACTGAAGGAATTTTACGAAGTCCTTTGGATTGAAGGGCTTGAAACGTGTGTTCTCTCCTCCCTGTTTTGCAGAGGAAGTCCCAGATGAACATGGCAGCTCCCCGGGCCATAACACCTCAAATTCGAGGAGTCTCAGTGGTTCCAGACTGTCTGGTACCAGCATAATCTAAATGATCATCACCTAAGTAACATCAAAGTCCAGAATCCTTGAACCAAAAGCAAGAATCATTGTGCCCCTGAAAATGCTAGTGACTTTTTTTTTGAGATTACTGGGAAACTAATGAGTGGGAGATGGGCATTTGCCTCATGTTTCTGCCCCAGTCCCAACAGGTGCCACTGTCATAGAATGATATAACAGTTTGGGTTGGAAGGGTCCCTAAAGAGTTCCAGCCCCTGTGCTGTAGGCAGGGACACATTCTGCTAGACCAGGTTGCTCAAAGCCCCATCCAATCTGGCCTTGACTTGTGTACCCATGGGCCAGAAGCCGCTCAGCTTGATTCCTGTGTGGTGGCATCTAAACCACTGCAGCCTTGCAGTGGAGAATGCTCCTGTAGTGAGGTGTTAAATGGTCAGCTGCAATCATTTCAGGTGCTGTGGCAGGAAGCCTTTTGGATAGTATGAACCCAAACCCCACACTGCCTCAGGGATGAGTGTCTCAGACATTGAACTTGAACCTGTTCTCTGTGATACTGTGACAGAGCAGCAGGGGTGCACAAGGTTGTCTGCAGTGACCCATGTTACTAGGATGCTGCACAGTAATGGGCAGGAGTAATGAAAAGGAGCATAGCTTTCTGCTTAGATACACAAGTTGCTAAAGTCCAGCCTGGGCCATGCCAGGTCATGTTGAAAGTAGGTAACTGAAAGCTGACTAGATGTGGCTGTCTGCTTTATGGATGTGCTCAGGATTAAGATCTCATACTGAACAGTACTTCACTGAAAACAGCATCTCTCTTGGCTTTCCTTTGCTGTTAGCCTGGGAGGAAAGATAGCTGCCATTTCTACATGATGCACAGAGTGTTTGACTCATAGCAGCCCTTGTTCATGCTCTGTTATGGTTCAGAAAGATGCAGTGCAGGTTTAGTTATCCTTGGTCAAACTCCACTTAGATCCTTTTCCTGGAGGATGTGAGTGCGATGAGATACTGACACTTTGCCCATGTATGAGCTTTCTACTGTAACTCTGTGATTCAAGCAGCTGCTCTCTGTAGTGTCAGCTCACATCACAGCCTCAGAAATGTCGTTTTTGGAACACATCAAAGTTTCCCTTAGTTCAATGGCAATGGTCAAAGGCTGATGACTAGAGAAGAGGCTAAGAATAGAGCAAATGTATAACAATTGTTCCCTATGGTACTCCTCTGATTTGCAGCGATTTCCAACTGAGGGATTCATTGAACTAGAAATGATGCCTTTACATTTTATTGTCCTTTTAGAGACTTGGGTCAGTTCTAGTGGGCAGTCTTCCTAGCCCCTGTTTGTCCTAAGACTAAATTCCTACCACCTCCACTTAGAGACACTTTGGAAAACATTTAGCTGTAATGGATTCATTGGAAATCACTTCAATGTTGAATGCAACAGATTCCTTTGGTTAGCCATCTAGATGCTGGCAACACTGGTTAGTGAAAATCCAGTTCTTTCAGTTTTACACTGTTCCAGTGAATGGCACAAACCCATTTGCTCAAGATAGCAAAACCTAAGAAAGATGGCCCAAATTTTAACCTATTGAATCTGAATGAATGGTTCAGTGTTCATGAAAAAGAAAGAAAAATAAAATTCTGACCATTTTATTACAGAACAGTAGCCTTATCTCTATTTCAATATGTGTTATTTCAATTTATTAACAGTGGAGATAAATCCAATGTGTATTAAAAACATCCCTCTCTTTTGTATTGTGAAAAACAATCAATAGGCTCATAGCAATATTGGCACCTAGCTGAAGTTAACCGTAACTATGAGTGAGGTTAACAAGGCAAACCCGCTTGCTCAGGAAGTTTTTGAGACAAATTTGAAACACAGTGTTCCTGCCTGGCAGCAGAGAACAAATTAAGCCTTTTTTTTAGCTCTTAAAATGCATTTAAATGCCATCATTCTCATGGGGCAAATTGGTTTCTGAAAAGAATTTACATCAAAATCATCTTCATATTCACTTCCCTAGAAAAGACTTAATTGTCATTTATTTTCACAACCTCTGTGCCAAAAATCCCAAGTATGAGGAAGTAGTGAATCCTGCATTCTACTTGCAGCAGCCTCTTTTCCTCCCAGAAAACTGATGACTGCTCCCCTTGCAGTACAGCTTGGATGGGATGCTGCCACCCAGCTGCCTCAACCTGACTCTGAGGCACACCAGCTATAGACCTTGTTCATTGTGGTATTGCTGGGGTCCAGCGAAGGTGGAGGTCTGTTTTTTCTGGGCATTTTGCAGCAGGAGAAGAGATGAACTCTACCGAGAAGTATCTACAGGCAGAAAAGGGAAAGATATACAAAAGCAAGGCATCAGAGACTGCTGAGAAATACACATAATGAGGTGAGGGTTTTTCAAAGGTGAGTGCCTACAGAGATAATCTAGATTACCTGGAAGAATAAATGCAAAGGGAATTAGTGAAGTTTCATCTCCATGTCTCTGCATGGGTGTTCTCATTCAAAGTTAAGATGTCCTGCTTGATGCTACTAAATCCATTTCATTCTGCAGTTTTCATGACTTCCAGTGATTTTGTCCGAATTTCCTAAGGTAGACAGGTACAATTCCCTTTTCCAAGATGGGGCTAAAGGAAGGAAGGAAGGATAGAAGGAAGAGGAGCCATGCTGATTAGACTCTGATCAGAAATAAGAGAATTGAGTACCTTGTTAAAGAGATGAGGCTTGAGCAGAGACCAGCCCTTCCCAGCAATTTATCACTTGCAGGAAGTCTACACAGGAGAAAGCAAGGCAACATCAAAGGCTGAAGGATGACAAAGGTTGAAAATGGTCACATAGAGAAAGTCTGAAAGGTGAAAAGAGAAGCCTTTGATGAGGTGGAGCCAGTGGGTGCTAGGAAGCACGAGGGCAAAAATAAAGAGTTAAGGAAATGATTGAGAGTAATGCTCTAAGGGGAGTGGATGTAAGAATGAACAAAACTGGAAAGGAGGAGGGCTGTGAAATGATATGAGGAGAAATGACAGATTTTAGAGAGGCTGAGGAAGATGAAGAAAGCTGGGACATAGGAACAGTCATATCCAGAGGAGGGAATAAGTGAAAGGTGATATCCAGGAAAAGGGTCAAAGAGACTTAAAGGAAGATGGTATTGACCAGTCAAACACAGAAAGCAGTGCTAAAGCAGGTGTCAACACTGCAGCCAAGCAGACCAACAAGAAAGCAGTTCATGGCAAAGGTGAGATCCGTTTCAGTGGCTCTGAAACATAGACCACAGCTGCAGGGCAAATCAGAAGAAAGAAAAGATGCCAGGTAATCAACTGGGCACCAGCGTGGAGGTGAGAGTCAGTGAGGATGTTGGAAGGTAATGAAGTGAGGGAAAGGTAAAGTCTGAGGGAGGTCATCCAAAAGTTATCATGGGACAGCAATGTCAGGATGGGGCAGGAAGAGGAGTTGGATAAAGTGGTGATGATGGGAAGAGGGTGAGGAAGAGCAGGGAGGTGCTGTAATTATTAATAACCTGAAGAAAAGTCCAGCAGCCTCCTTCCACTTTTTCTCCCTGGAATAGAAGACAGGACCTAACTGCTAAGAAAGGTGTGGGAAAGAAAAGGAAGGAGTAAGGGGACCACAGGGATGAAGAAATTGTGAGATGCTATCTGAGGATGGAGGATGAAAAGTAATAAAAAACAAAAATGATTAGTCAAAAGAAAACCGAAGGAAGAAAAAGCAACAGTGCTGGAGAGGACAGGGAGATGGATGCAGATGGAAAAGACCTTTTGAAAATGCTACTTTGACTCCAGGATGCTTGGAATTCTGAACAGAAAGGGAGGGAAATGCAAGTCCCTGAGACTCAGAGATGCCTCATATAGTCACAGTGTGCTCTGACCATTACTAGCTCTTCCTCTGACAGGCTGAGTTGCCTCTCCATTTGCAGCCTCTGGATCCCAACAGTCCATAATCCACAGTCCCATGCCAGGTGTCTCACCTTGTCCCTGAAGCAGAGGAAGAACTTCATCAATGCAAAGCTGAATGCTAGAACACCCTGAATGACACAAAGACCACAGAAGAGCTTTGCCAGGATTGCCCTATAGTGTGTTTCCAAACAGGTGCTTCAAGTATGCAGAGCTGTCATGTGTTGGAAGAATCTTTCTTTTGAGGCAACAGTGACAGAGCCGTGCCTCTCACAGCATGGTGCTGTCATGTTCAGCGAAGCATCCTCCTTGTGCCCAGGTCGTGGGCAGAGCTGGACCGTGTTGGTTGCATCTTCCAGCCCCATCCAGCAACCCCAGCTGTGCCTGGGAGACATGCTTCCCTCTGAGCTGACCCTCGGGAGATCAGCCAAGCAACACTGTGCCACTTTGGAGCCAAGGAAACATTCAGGCGACAAGTCTTAAGAGCCAAATATGAGCACTGCCTGCTGCTGAACACAGTAGCAGGAATATCCAGCTCTTGTAGGGTGGCAGCTAGGGCTAAGGCATGGATCTGTCCTTCCTCATGTCCCTGGTGACAGGAAGACCATTCATGAAGGAATTAGGCACAACCCTTCAATGTTTTGAGGATCGGCTTGTGCAATGGCAGCATTGTTTCCAGTTGTCAGGCTGACACGAAGATTTAGGCAATGGAGCTGCTTGGCAGTAGGGCTCTTTCTGAAGAGGAAGGGGAAGTGCAAACATCACAGTGCTGCAGGAGACTTGCTTGAAGTGTGTGGGGAACTAGTGGGGCTCCAGCTAATGCAAAGCAAGCAGGAGGGAGGAGGCTTTGGCCAGGATTCCCCTCTAAAGATAGGCTTAAATAGCCTGCACTCTGCGTGGGCCGGAGTGTTTAATGGGTATCAGTGATACTTTGTCTTTATGCTTATCATGCAGAATTTTGTTTTTCTTTGAGTAACCTTTTCTTGAGAATATATATATAAAACATCATTTGGGGGGCAGGGGGCAGGATAGTATTTTTTGTGAAGATTTCTTGACCTCAAGAATTTCATTTATTCTTCTTCTCTATTTAATTGAAGTCATGTCTGTCCCACAGATCTGCAACCACAAATAACTCCAAATATTTTAAGTCTATGCAAGCCACACTGAAGGTTGAAAATCTTTTCTCTTTCTTCAAAATGTCAGTAGATACACCTACAGTTAATTTCAGATATAAAATACCACAGGTTTAAAGTTTCTAACTCTGCAGATCACCATCTGCACTTTCACATGTTTTCAGGGTACTGTTACAGAGGGATAATGTGACCTTGGTGATGTGACTGACAGTAAATTCATAGGGTCCTGTTGTGTAGCAACTAGAAGAATTAGTCTTGACTAATGAGATGCCTCTCTCCCTGTAGCTGTCAAAATAAAACTCTAGTTTGAAACTCATTTCACTGGGTGTCTGCCAGAAAATGTAATACAATGCAGTTTATTTGAATTCCAAGTGTCCTGAGTAGGGCTGAAGCTGGTGTAAACAATATCCCTAAAAAAAACACTGTAAGAGCATAGAAGTTGTAGTCATTAAGGAAACAGTAAGACCTAGTCATTGATCAATCCTAGTTTTTTTCTTGCCAAAGAGAACCATAACAATAGCCTGCTCTTTTAACAGAAGGACCTCAGAGAAGGAATATGCTCTACTGCTGTAAAAACAGTTGCCTTCTCACTCCTGAGTTTCCAGAAACAAGTTTCATAGAGGTGAGTATGTGAACAGGTTGTCACTTGCTTCTGCTTGGGAAGCAGGGGCAGTGTTAGGGAACACAAGCTTGGACAACTCTTAAATTGGTGGAGTTAGGGTCACCCCACTGCACACTCACTCTCATCATGTCAGATAATTAGTGTCTATGGAGGAAAAGTACCGAAAAGAGGAGATGGAGAACCAGGATTTGCAAGAAGATTGTAGATATAACTGAGACACTCCTCCTGAGGGCAGGCTGATAAAAAAAAATTGAACAACACTTAGAAGAAGGGGACTAATACAGCCAGGCAGCAGGCTGGGGTGCCATGTGTTTCTGAGGCTGCAACCCATGAATCCCCTACACCCAGCAGGGCCTGAACGAAGCCATGGCACATTCGAATTGCTCTGCTTGTGCTGCTCTG
>JAOXXN010000446.1:58233230-58255263 GCA_026770055.1 Myrmophylax atrothorax
AATGGTCTGGAGCAGAGTGCATTTTAAATCACTCCTCTTCAGTGAGTAACTCAGTCATCAAATCAGCTCTTCACTAAACAGGGCAAATTAGTCTTTGAGGACTGTGGAGTGTGTTCATATTTCAGTGTTCCAGTGCAGCTATTTCACTATTACGTAGTTATTAAGTCCTCTTGGGCATCTTGCAACAGTCCTGGTTCCAGCAAATCTTTCCGACAGTTGTATTCTTCTGGCATTAAACTGACTATTTTTTCACTGGAGGAATCAGTGATTCTTAATATACACATCTGCTGTAAAATAAGAGGCAGCTCTTCAAATGATTATTTGTCATCATGTTTACTGTATAGTGGACTGCAAAATTTTGGCTGAAACTTTTTTGGGAAAAAACTACAGGACTGCTAGAGCTGGTATGTTAGTGTTTCCTTGTCTCTAAAAAGAAGAGAGAAATAAGAGAAATTGAGTAGTCAACATAATTTGTTTTGATATTCTGTTATGAAGTGCTTAGTCCCTTCTTTCAGAGTGGTGTTTTTGGAAGGGTGTACAGAAGGGATTAATTGTTAACAGGGAAGAACTATTGAGTTTACCTTAAAATTCTCATGATGGAAAGCAGCAGTTGCCACTGACAAAATGCACTGCTGTGTCTGGAGGTTCACGAGACCCAGTGACCAGCCTAAGCCCTGCCACCTGACTGGCCAGCCCTTGCAAAGCCCCTGGATGCTCCCGCTGCTGAGGGAGAGGAGTGTGGAAGCAGCACCCAGTGCTCATGCCTGACACCTCTCTGGCAGCCTGAGAAGAAACCCCACCTCATGTTCTCAGCCTCGAGAAGCCAGTGTTTAATTTTGCCTTCGCTGCTGCGATCCTGGGGGAACCTCTGAGTGTACTGAAGGATGTAGGCTGCAGCCAGATAGATGGAGAGCTGGATATAGATGCTGTTATTCCTGCTGAGTAGTGTCTTTGTTCGCATGGCAGACCCGCTGAAATACGTAACAGCATCAGAATCTAGCCCTGCATGAGCAACTGAGGCAACTGAGCTGCACTTATACATAGTCTGCATGCCTTTCCCTTTCATCACCTTTTGAAGCGTGCTGAGTTTGGTGACATAACTTTGTGGTCTTCAGCCTCGAATGCATTGCAGATGGCCCTGCAGCTCATGCACCAGGAGGCTGTAGCAGTAACAAACTGGCAGCGATCTGGTAACTTGGCTGAAGGCTTGTTGCGCTTTGCAGGAGTGCTCTGGGTTATGTTTGCAGGCTGTCTGTGTCAGCTAAGCTTCACATCAGCCTCTGTCCCCTCTGTGCCATTGGTTTAATGTTTCTGGTCTCCCAAAGCAGAGATACTAAAAACAATTTAAAAGCAGATGGCAATGATGGAAAGGCTCCATTTGGCTTTGCTAGGCTGAGACTCCAGGCTGATTTCAGGTTTCATGTATTTTAATATATGTATTTGATAAGTGTCTGAAGTCATATTACTGGGACGGGGGGCTGGGCATCACAAGGCCTGGTTTAATTTAGTTCTTGGGTCTGAGATACACTTTCAAAGTGGCATCTCACCTTTCCTGAGCTTCAATGGGTGTTTTAAAAATGAATTGAATGCTTTTTCCATGCTGTCATGCCAAAGAACTGCCCAACCTAGACCTTCTCTTCTACTTGAAATTTTCCGAAGAAGTAATGACTGATCTGTCTTTTGAGTTGCCCAGTTGCCCAAAGCTGAATATATGTCAAAGTGAAATTGCTGTCTTTCCAAAGGAAAAAAGACAACAGAAAATTATATTAAAAGGAAAACAAAAAAAAGCTCTTCTGTAATGACACAGCAACAGTGCTGAAAACCTAGAAAGCCTAAGCCTTAAACAGCAATATTAGCAAGCCAAATTTTCATGTGTATAGAGGTGTACTTTCTTGTTTGCAATGTGATGATTGCCGTGCCAGGGCACCAAGTTCCTGTTCTTCGCACTTAATGGCTACCGTAAGTCAAGCTGGTCCCCCCAAGAGCACGAGTACATGCTTAAATGGAAGCCAGGGGTCTGACTGCTCAGTGGGCACTTTGTATGTCTTCATGAAAGCCCTTCCTAGTCAGATCAGAGCTGCTGAGTTTCAGTTACCAAGTGCAAGTTTATTGCCACAGATGTCTCAGACCATATGTACTCCTCATCTGCCTCCCAGCAGGCCAGTCCCCAGTGCAGGATGTGCCATGTCTCTTGGAAGTGCTGCTTGCTGAGGGCCAGACACCTCTACAAACACTCATTTTCCTCTACAAAAACAGCTGTTTAAATTACCCTCGGGGAGGGATGAGTGGTATGAGACATTGTGGGGTTCTGGTCATGTTTGTTATCACATCATGAAGTTTGGGCTGGAAAACTGCAGCTGATGATGTTACATGGGAAGGGGAATGAGTGTGGAAACTAGGAAGGATGGAAATAGATTTCCAACTACCAGTTCACTGAAGTTAAAAGAGAAATGGCTTTGCAGTGGCATAAGTCTTTCTTTGTGGAGATGACAAGCCAGCTGTCCCACATTGTGCTAGCACAGGGCAGTCACAGGCAGGCTGGTGTGGGCACAGTGGGAATGTGCCTGGAGGGAATGGTGTCCATGTTCCCCGTTGGGAGTGGATGGAAGGAACTGGTCATGTACATGTCAACAGAGGGAAGGGAAAAGGAAATACAGGGGAAAACAAGATTTTTTTTTTTTTTCCGAACACCAGTAGGGAGAGAGGGAGGATTCAGCCCAGTGGAGAATGCTGCACTGGGAGCTCAGATAACTGATGGACCCCAGAATCTTGTGGGGGTACTCAGAGAATCTGATGAGTTCGTATGGACATTTCTGAAAGAAGCTGGTGCACCTGAAGAGAAGGGGAATTATTTTTAGCATGTTTCCCTCATTTTACCTGTTGCTTTCCTTGTGGAAAAGTAAGTTTTTTCTTGAGACTGGAGCCTTGCAGAACAATCTGCTAATAATTGCAGTAAGGGTGGAGGAAACAGAGCCTCCATGAAATTAGCCATAAGGGTTTGCGAGATTTTTGGCAATGTGAAAGGAGCCATTTGGCTTTTTCAGCAAGTGGGACCTTTTGCAAATATATGTTTTCACTGCTTGTGCTGTATAAATAGATTTTTAAAAACCCCCAAATTTTGTTATGGTTACAAGCAGTTCCTATAAAAACTGAGAAGATGAATAGTGAAACTTTGAAATCTCTCTAGGAGTTTTTGAGTAATTTGGGTCTGTTTGTATCAAAGAAATCACTGTGTTTCAGGAAACTTTGTAACTTTAATAAAATGTTTGTGCTGCTGCATGGTAGCAGATGGCCAACCCTGAAGATGGTAGAAAGTAGTTTAAGCTACTTGTAAAGTAGTGTGAATTTCTTTGCCTTACTCTAAGTACCCAGCCTTGGTTTGAGGGATCTAAGCTAGGACTTTTCCTCTGCTGTCACTGCAGGGCTGCTTCCCTAGCATTGGTCACACAGAACTTCCAGATCCAGGCTGCCCATAACTCTGATTTCCTTGTGTGCCATGCCAATCTAGTCAAAGCCCCATGACAACAGAAGATATTACTGACATAGAAGTAAGGATTGTCATCAGGAGCTCATTGTAGGGTTGAAGAAGAGGGGGAATTTTTGTTTGTCACCACCTCAGTGTAGGTCACCAGTGTTGGTGATGGATGGTGGTTCAGAGTTTACAAGTAAAGTGAGAAATGCCAGGCAGATGTTTTGGTATTTAAAAACTTCACTCTGAACTGCACCAGTGCCAGCTCAGTGTTAGAGGGTCACTTAGCACCAGACAGAGAGCATACTGCATCAGTACAGCCCTTCACTCCCTCTCTCATTCCCAATCTCCCATCTTTGGGTGTTCAAACGGTGATGCATGAATAACATAAAATAGGAGTCCATGTACATCAGTAACGTATGGCTCTAGCAAGCTGCTAGCTATCGCATGTTAAAGACTCTGGGAGTCCTTCCTGAGACTTGCTCTCTTGATTTTTGCAGTGGCTTTGTTAACATGAAGGGTTCATTTTCTTCCCCAGAGGTTCCTCTTGCTGTATATCGCACTCTGGTCAGGCATATTGTGTGCTGCATGGGGAGAAGCTGCAAGTTTTGCACCTCAGCACTGGAGACCAAACATCAGTTGCTTTGTAGATAAGTGTGTTTTCAGTTCTAGATATTCCTGGGCTGAACCACACAAGATGGCATAGGTCTCTTTTACAAACCTGCAGAGCTGTGAGTACATCTTCAATGTGAGTGTTTATGTTCAGATCCTTTTCAAGGATATTAACTGGGTAAAGTCTTTGCCAACTACCACAGCTAGTAGTTGCAAACCCTGATGTGGTGAATTCAAGTGGCCACTGCCATGTGTCTCAGTCATATTTGCTCAGCTATGGTAGAACTAGTGTAATGTGTAAAACAGCCCAGGGCTTTCCATGAAGATGTTCCTTTGAATATGTCTGCAAAATGTTGCTTTTTGGAAGTGAAATGAAATAAGGAAATCATTTATCAGTAATGAAGGTCTGTGCCTATCTGAGCCCAGCCTAATGCAGAGCTCCTAAGGATACTGATAATACTATTCTGGCCATTTCCTTGGCATGCACTTTATCTCTGTATGAGTTTTGCACTTCAGGTGCCTTGGAGTGTGTGCTACCAGCTTTCCTTTTGAGGTACAAAGCTACATATATACTTTTTGAAAGGTATTTTACAATAAATAATGTGGAATAAAGTTATTTAAAAGAATTAAGGCAGGTATTATTTCAAGACATGAATTGTGAACAGTTTTATATTACAGGTAGTTAAATAATGTTTTAGTGTTTTTTATTTGCAATTTCCGTGAAGAAGAAGAAACAAAGACTTTGTTATTTTAGGATGTACATTTTCCAGTCTCTGTGAAAAAGCTGGTTTTGAGAGCTGCTAATGAAAGAGCGGAGACTAATATTGAACTTGTGTTCTGTTCTTACCAAACCTGTACCTTGGAAAACTAACTCTTCTGATTTATGAAAGGTTTGCAATATGAAATAAAAATGAAGAGTTTTAACTTTTTTTTTCCTTCAATGCATGATGAAGCCTGAATTCCTACTCTCTGACTTTGTGAGTCTGAGCATTTTTGGCAGTTTCTTGTGGAAAGTTGAACGTGCACTTCAGCTAGAGATGGAATGGAAAGACTTTACATAAACATGTGAACCTCCAGTAGATTAAAAAATCTGTGTTACTTTACCAGGTAAGAGAGCAAATTCAGAAGTATGGAGGTGGTTTTTAAGAGAGTTGTAAAGCAACCTCCCCACATGCAAGCAGAGTGCTTGAGGATGATTTTGATGGTCTGTGATATGGATAAAGCAATGAACTAAAAGCAGAGCACAACATCCAGATTGCAAACACTTTGGATTCAAAGGCAATCTTCATTTCAGAAACATCTTACTGAGCGTCTTTCCTCTCCTCTTTTTTCTTTCTTTTTTTTTTTTCTGTGTGTGTGTGAAAATCATGATTTTCTGGAATTTTCAAAATCCTAGGTATTTAAATAATTGTTGAAGCCATGGATTTTTTACTAGGTGTGGCTTGACTATCACTTGTGGCTGTGTACACAAATGACTGATGTAATCCTTTTGCTAATTGTTAAAGTTCCCAAGATGAACGGGTTTTTCAGAAGCTTTGCAGAGCAGGGATGTAAATGTGGAGAAGTGGAGGTGTCCAAGAGTTGACAGTTTCTTCCCACAACTCATCAGAACCCAATACAGAGTAAGCTAACATTTGTCTCCTGCTTTGAGGATAAAACTCCAGAGCCAATAGCGGAGAGAAGCTTGGAAGGAAATTGGGTGTTTGAGTAGGAGCATTTCATTAAAAATAAAATTCTCATATAAAGTGAATAATATGAATTAAACATGTGAAGCTTTGTGTGTTATGGATGTGGGTAACCACTGCTTGATGAGATTGGAGTGAAAGCTGGTGCAGAAAGAGAACCATGCTGTCTGCTGTGACTTTCCATAAGCCTAGTCCATATCTCCCATCAGGAAAATTATGAACAATGTTTTCTTCAGCCTTTGAATGAGCAGGACCTCGTTCTTCACTTGACTGCTTCTGTAACATGCCACTGATTTTAATAAGATTCCACTGATGTGAAAGGAGGGCAATGGAGTGAAGATTTATGTTTATAAGAAGTAATCCAGGTGCACAGCATAAAGATGCTGCCATGGTTTAGTTAGCCTCCTAATGAGCAGTGCAATTTTAGTAGGTGTGCTTTCCTTACTGGAGATCTATGGCCATACCTGTGGGAAGCAGGACAGAGGTTGGCTCACAGAAGTGCATGCTCTGGCTCTAACTTTTGTCCCCTGCCAACCCACTTCAAAGCTAGCTCAGCCCGTGGGGAGGGGAGCAGTGGTGGAGGGGATGCATGACAGCCTGGAAACAATACTCTCTGTTGTTTTACTGCCTCACCGGTGGGCATCCTTTGAGGTCCAGCTAGAAGTGAATAAACTGGCTCATCTACAAGTCTGCACAGGGGTGAGAACACATGTGTGTAGGCTGCAATACAGTAACTCCCAGGTCCAGGACCCATGTCTGGTCTGGGCAGAGCAGCACTAAGCAAGTTCCATGCTAGTGTCAGTGCTGGAAAGAAGAGTACTGTGGGCCTGTAATCCTATACAGCTGGGTCATTCTTCCCATCTAGCTATACCTATGTGGGCATCAGCTGTGGGTGGAGAAGTATCAGTTTGCCCCTCTTGTGGAAATCTCTAAAGAAAATATTTCCTCAGTGGCAGCTTCACAGTATATGAGAAAGCCACTGAGATTAAGTCAGTCTGAGTAAATATTTTGTCTTATTCCATGTTTCACTTAAATGAGGCAGTGCTAGCAGCTGATGTAATTTCTTCCAATAGCCATGGTGGATTTTACCACATGGATTTGTACCAGGGGTCAATTCTTTCTCATAGAAGCACATGTAGATATTATATCTTAGAAGTGGCAACTCGCATTATGGGAGGCAGTATACTTTACAAGAGATATAATATCCATCCTGGTGCAAGCTGTGTATTATCTTCATGCCTGCTGTTGTCATACACAAAATTGCCTAATCTTTAGAGGAGAATGAGGCTGTTGCTGCTCATCATGGGTTGTGCAGCCAAAATCTTGCCTGTGTTCCAAGAGGCACTTACAGTAACCCCACGCCCCTGACAGCCTTTGAAATGTTTGAGGGACAAGCAGCAGGCTGGGATAGTGGACAGCAAAGGGGAGCCCTGCTTTCCAGGAGCTTGCATAGGAAGGGCCTGTTGAAATCCCCAAGTTTTCCCCAGGCACCAGTGACACATGGATGCGCAGATGCCGTTAGGTCTGCCCTGAGGAGCCATGGAGTTGCTCGGGTGAATCCTGCTGCCTTGTGAATCTCTCAGGGGATAGTTTCTTCTTCTGCCTTCTCCTGCACTTACAGAGAGCCCTGTGAATTGGGCTTCTCTCCACTAGGGACAGTGTTACCTCTTGTAACACCAGCAGGCTGCTTTAACGTTGAATAAACTGTGCATCCAGGGCCAGTGCTATTAAAGACCCCAGGCTTTGTAGTGGTGGCTGTGAGGAGAGTGTGAGAATGGTGCATGCATGCAGGTAAAAGTCAGGGATGTCCCAGGGAAGACATGATTTTCAAGCATACAGAACTGTATGGTCGGTTTCTCTTTTATGTAGTCCATCTCTTCTCTTCAATGGACAATGTATTTTCAATACCTGTTTTGACAGCAAAAATACACATTAGAAAGCAGTGTGTCAGATGTCCGTGATTTTAAAGAGGAGACTAACCAAAGTCATAGGTCTCTTAGGTTTGTGGCAATGTTATGTTTGCTCTTTACTTTCCTGACATGGTTTTGGGGCACTATGTACTTCATCTTAGACTGTCAGAAACACAGATGTTACCTCAATTTAGAGTAAACAAAGAGCATGGATATGGAAACAAGAACAAACTGGAGATGAAAAGAACGTGATGGCTACAGTCATGAACACAGCATGGGAAGACACATTCTTTGAAGGGGTGTGTTGTATTCCATGCACTGTCTTGCTATGGCATGAGTTGCTTGGTGTGGGTCCTTCACGTTCTGGTTTTCTCAGGCAGGTTTCTTTCCCCTCACTGAACTTCTGACTAGGGCTAGATAACAGCCTATACAAAGGATTATCTAGAGGAAAAAAAGCTTGGTTTTAACTTTATCCTGTGTTTTTGTTGTGTTTGCAATTACATAAGATTAAATTCAGACTATACCACTCAAAGCACCCTTAGGCTCTGATTTATCTCAGAAACAGGGCTTAAGAAGTTGTAAGTTGATATTTGTTGCTATTTCTGCAATTGAATATCCACTGAAGCCAAAGAATGTGAGTTTCTTGTCCACTGGGAAGAGTCTGAGTGTCACAGGAGCTGCTAGCTGCTAGCTGAGTTTTGTGAGGCAGTGCAGTGCCAGCATTGGGAAACCTCAAGTGCATCTCTGGGGAGAAGCACTAATATCCCCTTTATCCTGAGGATGAGAGGTTGAAGGGATATGCACAGAATTGTTTGAAATCATTGGCTTTATTAGGTTCGTTGACACCTCACACTATTCCTCTTTGCTGACGTAAAAGAAAAAGGTGAGCTTTGCTATAAACTTGTTTTTCTGTAAAATCAGTGAGTCCCCATTCTTGCAAACCAAATTTCCAGTGACAGGCATGATAAACTAGAGGTTCCCACTGAAGCCAGGGAGCTTTTGTTCAAACTGGAGTACTGCAGAGGTCTGGTCCCTCCTTGCAGCCTTCCATTTCTAAGCTTGGAAAAGGTTAGACTTGAAGTCAGTAAACAAAGATTAAAAGCTTACCCATTTATATACATTTGAAACTTACTCAAATCTTATGGATTTGACTTTTGGTTGTTATGTAAAACTTAAAAGCTGTAAGCCTAATTCTGCTATGTTGCCACCTAATCCAGCTGTGCTCTTATCCTCTGACTGTTTTCTGGACTCTTAAGGAACAGCTGGAGTCAGAATTGTGGCTCTGTCTTGCATAGAAAGAAAATCCTTATGTTGTCTTGTTTTGACAGTACCTCTGGCTGATACGGTTGAGCCATGTCAATGAGAACAATCCACCAGAAACAAAATTATTTTCACCGGATGAAGAACTTCAAATAATTGAAATGTAAGCCAGCTAATGTTATCAGGACCTTGAAAGATACACCAAAGAGAATCCCAAAGAAAAGCAGTAAAATCAATGTGATTTAGTATTAGACAGCCAGGTGAAGATGTATCTAGACAAAGGGGTAGTTTGAGTAGCAGGTTCAAAAACCAGTTTCCAATAATACTTTTGGAGTAGCTGATTTTAAAAACACTTCCAAAATGGCTCTGCCAAATGTTCAGCTTTTTTTGATTTTTTGCTTATTAGGGTGTGGGGAATAATTAAAGTTTTTAAGACATGCAAAGTACATTCTTCATTAAGCATTGGTCCCTTTTGTCTTAGCAATTGAAGATTTTATTTTAGAAGGGCTATAACCCTACATACCATTCCCGATTTTACAGTCTATGCTAAATGCATCCATATTCATCTCAGTGCCTTATGCTTGGAAGCTTTTACGAAGCCTGCTGCTGGGATAACTTTCACATTTTACTCTCCCAGAAGTGGCTGCTGAGTTGAGCAGTGGGCTGTAGTTCTCCAGGAACTGAAACAGTGGCCTGATGTAGACCATGTGTTTGGCAGCCTGGGCCATGCATGTTATGTGGGTGGCAACAAGGACCCCATGGGCCAGAGCTGTGCAGCCAGGAGAGCTCACAAACCACCTGCTCAGTTCTTCTGACTATCAGAGTTTTTTGTCCTCTAGTTGTTCTGAAGGCTCCATGGACATGTCTTCATTATTATGTGTATACCTCATTTTTCACAAATGTTAGTGTTAAAAAGCCTTAAACAATAGGAAAAACAGTAAACTCGGAGTTAAAGTTGCATTCTTGTCCTTGAGGCAGTGCTGGAGTATGTCCCAGAGGAACTGGGAATGCCGAGTCCTCTGCCTGCGTTAGAAGGAGCAACCCACACTGTTTCTGCAGCAGAGCTCATGGAAGCCTGTTCCCATGATTGGTTAGTTAAGTAAAAAATCAGGTGAGGGTAAATATTAAATTGTTGTTATGATATATGGACTGACTACCAGGCTCTTTATCATGGTCTGGAATAGTATTTGGAATGCTTTTTGCTACTAGATACTATCATAGTAAAAGTATGTACATATGTCATTTCAGATGTGTCAGGAAAGGCAGGGATGAAGCTGTTGTCCATATAGATGCTGTGGCGTCCCACAGAGCCTGACTGTTCACGAGTCTTCTGCCTTATCCTCCAAGCTTAATGATGTTGAGCCATTGGAAAAACATCTCAGTTTAGGACATATGTTTGACCATGGAGACATGACATGTGCAGAGAAGGACACAGACTAATTATGGCTTTGAACATGATTGCTCTGACATGTATAGAATGAATGGAGGTAACGACCAGGGTTAGGATGTGAGAAGGGGATCTGCAGTAAGAAAGTATCTTGAAATAAACTTTGCCTTCCTTTGCCCTCCTGACCATATAGTAGAAGTGCTTCTTAGTCCCCCAGCTCATCCTGGGGCTAAAGTCAGAAACGGTCAAGGCAAGCCCCTACCTTTGCCAGCTGTTTTTGCTTGCTGTGTCTCCACAAGGAGCCCCCAAAGCTGTTGTCACTCCAGTACCACTTCTCCTCCAACTCTGTGAGGACACAGGTGTTGCACTACACCCTGGATAGGTGCTTGCAGACTAGGGCCATGGCTGTAGTGTCCTCTGACAGCCCCTCTGGGGTTTCTGGGGGCTTTTACCCCCACAGTAGTTTGGTTACTGGAGAAGCCCAGACATGAGGCACCCAAAGTCAGTAGGTGTGCAATAAAGGCTGGGCTACAGCCTCAGTGGGCTTCCTTCAGAGGTTGCTGATGCAGAAGGAAGCTTGTGCATGGACGTCAGTGGGAGAATGTGAAGCCTTCAGTAACTTGTTGTTGGTTATTCTTAAGTTAATACATGTATTAATTGTGTAGAAATACGTTGCTGAGTTTGGAAAATGCCCTGCTCTACTGTGCTTAGCATTCAGAGGGTTCTTCAAAGGGAGCACTGGAAACTTCTGTTGATCCTGTCAATTTAAAGAATGTCCTCCAGATGCCAGGTAACTCCTCTACAGATGTATAATGAATTGCTTTCCTTAAATCAGGCATTACCATTGGATACTTGTCCTCTGCCCAAAACTCCTGACCGGAGCCCGATGAATTATGGCACACATTCCATTGTGCTTTGCAGGAACTAAAGTGTTCCAGTCCCCACTTTTTGCGCCAAGCAGAAGCGTGTGGAAATGAGCTGAGCCATTTTTTTTTCTGCAAGAAACAAAGGACTTATGTTGCTTCCACTGCTTTGACGGATTAGCTTACTTCCAGGTGGAGATCTGATGCTGAGCATATAAATTAGAGGCATTAAAAAAGTTGATCAGTCCAAATAAGGACAAGGTTTAACAGTGCATTTTAAAAATGCTAGGGGACCTACTGACTCAGTATGCCTGAGGATGGATTTGATCTCCTGTTTCTGTCCTACTTTATGTGGTCATATACCTAGGGATTTGCACACATTAGCTGCTCCAACGCTATGAAGA
The DNA here is from genome assembly GCA_026770055.1 of Myrmophylax atrothorax. Lineage (NCBI taxonomy): Eukaryota > Metazoa > Chordata > Aves > Passeriformes > Thamnophilidae > Myrmophylax > Myrmophylax atrothorax. Next base: position 58,244,821 of record JAOXXN010000446.1, read on the forward strand.
TCCCCACTAGAGCTAGTGCTCTGCTCTGTACCCGGTCAGGTCTGGGTAAATTATTGAGCCCAGGGTCTTGTGGAGTTAGAGCAGTGAGCACATCTTGGTTTGGAGGGCCACATCAGCACTGTTTGAGCTGGCTCACTGACTGCAGGAAATATCTTTGCAGAGTGAACCCTCCTCAGGATGGCCCCGATCCAAACCTCATTGAAGCTGGTGGAATTGCTCACATTTTCTCAACGGAGCTTGGATCAGACCACCAACTTAAAAAAAATATCCAGTAATACTTTGCCAAAGTGACACGGTGCATTAATTTTTGGGTGGAAAACAAGTATCTTCATGTGGTATTTTGTCTGTCCTCTTTCTTCTTTACTTTTCTGCTGATGTGGCTTGGGGATAGCTATGTGGCAATAGTTAACAGTGAGAGTATGTAAAGGTGAGGAGGAAAATAGACACCCCTGTGTGGATTGCTGGGTGAGAAAGTTGGGATGTTTTCTTTCCCTCATGTCTTTCAGTTATGGTAAAATGACATTTTCCTTTTCCTGTTCATGAATAACAACTGGATTGAAAGCCTTAGGCTGCACTAAGAACTGCAGAGCTGTAGATGCCTGGCTTTGCTAGTAAAGCTCTCCTTTGTCCTTTCTAAGTACAGTCTGTTTCATAATCTATTTCAAATTGAGTGAAAGAAATAAAATGGTGTATCAGAATTGTCCCAATCTTTGTTACCTAATGTATAAAGTGATTAACCTACTGGAAGATGATAGAGCACCCTTTGGAGAACAGTGTCCACTGGGGGCATGAAGAAGAAAGGAATGATCATGTTGCAAAATATTTTTGAAAACAATAAGCTTTTTCCTGGAGAAGGTCTGGTCTTGATGCAGCCAGTACATGAACACTGCCACATGAGTGTGGGACTTCACTTCCCGACTTACCTGGTGCCTCCTATGGGGCTGACATCCCTCAGTCATTTTGCACCCCTGGGCAGATGCCTGTCTTTGTTTCACAGGTTTTCAAAAGAGGACAATTGTAGAGCTGCTTTAGGATGTGTTTGCCACATGTGTTTTGAACTTGAGTATTACCACTCAAGCAGTTGCATGTAGGACTGGCCAATACAATAGGGTTTAGCAGTGTGAATGTTTTAAAGAGTCTTACCTCACAAATGGAATTAAATTTAGAGTTTCCAGCTGAAGAATTAAAAGGTAGTACCTCTTTCTTTTCATTAATTCCCTATCAATTTTTGCTACAAGTACAGATGATATTTTCTTGGTGATAGGGCTTGGACTCTTGTAAGAATGCATAGTATAGAGGAGTGCTGTTTCCTAAAGAAATAGCTCAGAGATCTAGGAATCACCTCTGGCTGAGGTACTTTTCTAGTTCCTGGTGGTGGGTTTTGGGAGGAATGCTACAGGGTGTTTGTAAATTGAGTTGCTCAGCTCTGAAACTGGATCGCAGATTGGCAGTGGGGCAAGATTCCTACCTCAGAGGACAACTGGTTGAGCTTAGGAAGCAGATAAGGACTTCTCAAGACAGGGATCTGCTCTTTGAGGAGAATGAATGAACTGAGCAGTTCAGCACATTTTAATTAATCTTCTATATTCATTTGACTGATAAAGCAGCAGTAGTCTTAAATCCGATGTCCAGAGTCAGTAAGTCTCATCTGATGCTTAGAGCTTAAGTTAAAGATAGTAATACACCTCCTCCCCACCCTCCCCCTCAAAAAAACCACCAAAAAACAAACCAGCACCAAAACCCCCAAAATTCCCACCAGTTTACTTTTGCAGTGCAGACTGTGATGATTTTTTGTCAAGTTGCCCATTGTGGTATTTCATTTGCCAGCTCCCATTTTTGGCCTCCTGATTGACTTTGTTATCTCTAAGCAGGTACAACTTCTGCTTTCAAGCTGTTACTTTGTCCATGTCTGGGTCACTGGGCTTAGTCTTCCAGACTCCTGCCTGAAGTCAAAAGAGGAATTTTTTTTATAAATGATATGGATGTTGTCTACTGAATGTGCCAAGTATGTGTCCTCTTTGCAGCAGAACATATTTTTATAGGTCCAGTTTTTCAGTCCTGAAGTTATGGCACTTGGATTCAAAGTGTAGAAAATTCTTTGCTGACTAGTGAAGACAAAAGGAAAAATTTCTACCTAAACTTGTGATGATGAACTGAAATGCCTGCTTTTTTGTGACCTCAAATTTCAACTACATGTATCTTAATAGGTTTGGTTGCTTGGTATGTTTCTCCTTACAGTTACAGATTGATTACTAGGGGTCAGTATTTCACTTTTCTTCTGGAGCTGTTTTGTGGTTTTCCTTGCTAGATAATTGATGAGACCCTCTGAAGAGTCTGTGTGATTTGGCAAGTGCAAGCTGCCTCCTTGTGTGGTTGTTTAGAGGATGTTTTGCCCTCAGCCTAGACCTCATGCTTTGGGCTTACATAATTTGTACAATGTTCTCCTATAGTACTGACACGCACAGAAATTTTGGCAATACTAGTGGATGCTTCATCTGTGAAAAATCAATACCAAGGCTTTAATCAGCCCTGCATTTTGGGGGCCAAGATACTATACACAAATTCCTGCAGCTCTAGGTAATGTTGGATTTTTACACTGAAGAGAATACAAGGGAGTGAGTCTTCCTCATTTTCCAGAATATAGAAAAGGATTTTATTTTTATTTAATTGCAGGAGCTCTTTTGATGAGTTCTGAAGATGATTACCAGTTGATTCATTTTGGCCAGAGTGGAGGTCCAGAAAACTGTTAAATCAGTTTTGGAACAAAAATGAAAAAATACTTAGAGATATTTATGGGGTAAATAATGTGTAGGTGAGGAAGAATCAACCTTCAGTTCAATCAAGCACTTGGTAGGTTGATTAAATTTATTAGAAAAATAAAGGAGGTTGGGAGTGAAAGCATCTGAAGACACAGCTTTTCATTGCTAAAGAGTTAGGACCTTATCCAGATTTTACTGAAGGCCAATTGAGTTTCTGGTGCGCTGGAGTAGGTGTTAGATGGGGAACAGACAGCTGCAGTCCCATACTCATTTGTAAAGGTCATATCTACTGTCTCTGAAAGGAGAAAACACAGGCACTGTAGTAGCTCTCAGCTGTTCAGCTTCCATGCTGATACAAAATCTTGTTTTGGGCCCTGTTGAGGCCTGCTGAGAAGCTGGAAGCCTGTCCAAGTTCAAACTGTTTGAAAAGATACGGAGATACGCTTGGCAGGATCAGACTGCAGCCCAGGGGAGTGGTGGAAATGTTCCCCTCTGCTCAGGGGCCCTATAACAGTGACTGGTGTCCTGGGCCATTAGTGGATGTCTGTTTATCTAGGTTGGACTCAGCTGGCCTCAATGACGCTGTGGCATTGATGCTGGAAGTGAGCAACAGTACAGTGTGACACCCCATGTGACATGGGAATGTGTTATGCCAGGTAGTGAGCAAGATATTAGGGTTTCTGTTTGTGCTTAGTCCTCCTGTAAGTAGATCTGCCACTTCTTTCATCACTGGGAGTGCCAGCTTGCAGACAGAATCTCATGGGTCTTTCCTCCCTTGAGAAGGATGAGTGAGGTCTTATTTACAGATATCCACACCACTATAGTTGAGATTGGTGTATTTGTATACCTAGTGGATAGCTGTGCTTAAGAGAGGCAATTTTTATTGTCACATTAATGTGTTTGGAGGAGGCTGGAAGATTTGCTCAAGGCTGTTGAAGGTGGATGAAACCTAGCATCTGGTGCCTACAGCTCTGTCTTGTCCTTCCCTTGTTTCCACCCATACTAATTGACTCTTAGTCCTCTATCAGCTTCAGGCCTGTTTTTCTTCCCTCTCTGCTCCAGATTTCTGTATATTTTCTATTTCTGTGTAACCTTTAATACTATTATAGTAGATCTTTCACTGACTTTGATGTCTCTCATTTCAGCTCCTCTTTTCCACACCCCTTTTCTTGGACCTGTTCTTGTCTCCTTTGGTCTACGATTGAAATGATGCTTTGATTTTTCAAGAGGTTTTGCTTTCTTTAGCCCAGTGTGACAAAAAGTCCACTGTGTAGTCTCTTGAGCGAGCTCAGATCATGTCTCCAGGTTCACATCCAGCACCTTCATGTACAGTGAAGTGATGCAGGAAGGGGATGGGATGGGTTCTCATAGTGCTTGACCTGTGATGGCAGCCTCATCTGATTTTTTTACAACTGTTCAAGACTATTGTTCCTGGTGAGTTCAGTATCTCCACAGGAACAGGCTACTGTGGAAGTTGAATAACTTAAATGATGCATGGGATTTATTTCTTCCTCTTCCCATTCTCTCTCTGATGAGTGTAGCTTGTTTAGGACAAGTGTGTGTGTGTGTGTGTGTGTGCTAGTTTTAGCTAGGTCTCAAATTAGCAGGCTCAGAGAATCTACATAGATTAGGAGAGACAGGTATCACTTGACTTAAGCAACTAAAGATATTTCATACTAGATGACACAAACCTGAGATAGGTAGGAGCAGTTTCTCAGTTCCATCATGTCTGTAGTGGAGGCAGGATGTGCTGCTGCTTCCCTGCTGTCCTGGGCCCTGCTCCTGCCACAGCTACATTGTATTTTGTTTTAGTTTCAGGGAAGTAGAAACATTTGGTTGTTATACTTTCTGTTTCTTGTTGGGTGTCTTTTTGGGGTGCTTATGGATCTAGAGTGATAGAATCTGTTTTCAGTGAGAGGTAAAAAATTGTTGTTATATCTAACTTGTGTAAGTGTGTGTTATATTGTAGTTTTCTCTTAATTTTCTCTTTTCTGTATAAATATATATAATTAGTTTAACCCAAGGCAGCTCAACCCAAGACAGTGTGGTTTCTGTTGGTTTTGCTATTGCTGTTGGTTTGCCTTGGTTTTTTTGAAGTTGAATGAGCCTAAGCCAGGAGGACCATTTCTGGTTTTTAGGACAAAGTGATCTTTTTTGTTGCTTAGTCTCTACTGTCCCAGGATTATCCTTCTTGTGGACATCCAGACTCTTTCCCAGAGCCAAGATGAGGGCAGGAGACCAGAGCAAGACAATGCTGAGGTGCAAGGGCTATGACTGCAGAAGACAGTGATTTTCTGTCCTGTGGAGTACTTAAGGAGTGGGAAATGTCCTGACTGGGAAGCACTGTCTTTTTGGCATGGCTAAGCCTGACAGGACAGGAGCCCAGCAGATACTCATATGAGGAGGTGTGAGCCCAGCTTCATCTTCTTTCTCTATATGGCTGAGGCCAGGACCAGACTGATGGCTCCTGGGCTTTGGCAAGCTTCTACTTTTGCTCTTCATTTTTAATGAAAGTCCCTTTCTTGTGAAGCCTGGAACAAACTTCACACAAAAACACAGGTTTTGATGGATCAGCAGTTATCAGCAAAGCCATTTAAACCATTTCTTATAGTTCCATTCTGGGTGCCTTCAGATTCTTGCTGGACAAACTGTCACAAGGAAAGATAAATAGAAACTGGAACTAAACAGTGAAATGGGAACAATGGGCAGTAGAGTATGGTGCTACCATGAGGAAAGTAATTGAAGCCTTGGAAAGCCCTGACTTTTAAATCTCAGCTGATACCCTGCATTCAGCTTCAGGGTCAATAAACTACTTCTTGCCTAAAACCACATTTGTTTTGTATTGAGTACTTTCCATATAGCTCTTTGGCTAGGCTGGTTCCTTTTGTATCCTTTGTCCCTTACAACTGTCTATTTTAATTCCAGATGAAAGCTGCAGCTTTGACTGGGGGAAGCAGAGCTGATGGGCTACAGTGTTCCTCCCAGCTCCCCTGGGCCAGTGAGCATATGGGGCTGCCAAGAGGAAACCAGCACGGTGTGCTTGCACTGCAGCCTTGCAAAAACCCCAAGCACCTGGGAGAGTGTGGGTGGTTAAGGGGAAATGTTACTTCTCTCTGACAGGGCTGGCACACTCAGGAGAGATGCTGAGATCTGGGGAGGTGTTGGCTACCTATGGCACGTGGGCTACAACCAGAGGATGAGGGAATGGGACTGGCCCAGTCTGACAAACAGGAGGATAGGGCAACATCCCTCAGCAGCCAACCACTACTTGGCAGGAGGATGCAAGAAAGCCACTTCGTGGTGGCAGGGCACATGTAGTGCTGTAACTCTGGGCAGGAGCTGCAAGTAGCAGTTTCAGAGGTTTAGGTTGGACATTAGGAAATGTATAGAAATAGTGTGGCCTGAAGGACCAGGGAAAGGATCATCCCCCTGTACTTGGCACTGGTGAGGCCACACCTCAAATTCTGTGTTCAGTTTTGGACCCCTCGCTACAAGGAAGACATTGAGGTGCTGGAACATGTCCAGAAAAAGGCAAGGGAGCTGGTGAAGGGTCTGGAGCACAAGTGTTGTGAGGAGCGGCTGAGGGAGCTGGGGTGGTTTAGCCTGGAGAAAAGGAGGCTCAAGGGGAGACCTTATCACTCTCTACAACTACCTGAAAGGAGGCTGTTGGCAGGTGGGGGTCAGTCTCTTCTCTCGGGTGACAGGGGACAGGACAAGAGGAAAATGTCTCAAGTTGTGCAAGGGAAGGCTTAGATCAGATACTAGAAAATTTTTTTTTCACTGAAAGGGTGGTCAAGCACTGGAACAGGCTGCCAGAGGAAATGGTTGAGTTACCCATCCCTGGAGACATTTAAAAGACATGTAGATATGGCACTGAGCGACATGGTTTAATGGTGGGCTTGGCCATGCTGGGTTACAAGTTGAACTAACCTAAACAGATTTTTCAACTTAAACAATTTTGTGATTCGATGATAAAAGCATTCACCATAGGCAGGTGATGCAGTGCTGAAGCAGATCTAAAGGGAGGCTGTGACATCTTCATCCTGAGAGGTTTTAAAGACTGAGTTATGGAAAGCCAGGTCTGGCCTCACACAGTGTTGGAAATAGTTTGTCCTTGAACAGGAGGTTGAGAAGAGATGTCCAGGTGTCCATTCCAACTTGGATTTTGCCCTCTTTCAATTCTCTATGGTGGCACTGTGAATGAAGGACAAGTACCTGTATAATCAGTGACTCTCAAACTTTTGAAATCTATGTTGAGTAACTGCTCAGGAGAGCCAAAAAACCAAACCGCTTGGGAGCAGGTGTTTTTTTTAACAGAGTATATCACTGAGAACATTCCTTGGAAAGTGGTCAGGGACCCTCATGAAAGCAACTATATGTATTGTCAAGCAAAAAGCATTTATTGATTCTTAAACACCTGGGACCAGTTCCCCTGCTGTGATCCAGCAAATATATGCTGTTCTGGCAACAAAAACTGTCTTGAAAATCAACTTAATTGCCTGATCAATCTGCTTTTATATTTTACCATGCTGAGCTGCTGCCCAGTGTTTCAGTAGAAAAGCATAGTTCCCTGCAACTGTGCAGTTCTCTGCATATGTTATACACCTCATCAGCACTGAAGCCTTGTATTTCTCACAGGGATTTCAAGAGAAGCTCTGCAAAGAGCTCTGAGGGTTGCTATGATTCCTTCCAAATGGTAATTGAAGAATATGTGTTAGGAGTGTCTAAGAAGATGCAACCTTATCAGCAGATCAAGGCCAGTGAGCTGTTTGGTTATAGCAGGGAGCACTGAGCAGAAATACTGGAAAAATACCTACTTTTGTCATATATAGGAACATATAGCCATCAATACATACTTAAAGTAAAATGTTTCAGTGCTGTAATGAATAAATGTGAACACCGGAACTGGTACTTTGGTGCACTGTCTTTCATTGTCCATGTCTCTGGCAGGTCTCTGCCCCAGTCCCTTGTTCTCTTGACATTGTCATGTTTGCAATGAGCTAGTGAGTTGAGAGGGTGCAAATACAGTGTGTAAACTCTGTGCTTGGTGGAATGGCATTACTGGAAAAGACAGAAAAACCCGTTGTGAGTGCAAACTGTAAAAGATAAGAGGCAAAAATTGCTACAAGTATGACATCTCAGTCCTGGGTGGTGCTGCCAGCCCCTTTCTTCCTGCTATCCATTCTGCATTCAGCCTGCAGTAACATAGTGCAGGTCACAGGCAATGGAGAATGCCGTGAAGACTAGAGATGACGTTTAGAGAACCCAACTAGTTGCTTGAGTAACCCTTTGCATCAGTTTCACTTCTTAAAAGAATGCTGCCAACCTGCCAGCAAATGTGAAAAAACCTGACTTGCATCAGGTACCTGTTATAGTGCCGGATGCTCAAGGGTTCCTATAATGGGAGTTTGGGAAGTTAGGAGTTGAAGCATGTGTAGAACAGACCTTTTACATATGAGTCTGTTGGGAGCAGAACCATTAGTGTTGGGTTTAGGAGAAAGGAACCTGCTTTTAATGTGGATTGCTTTCTGAAAGAAAGTTTAAAAATGGTGAAAGAGTTCTGTGCTTCATTTTACACTGAACTTTATCACTCGCCAAAAAAGTGATGTACCGGTGTGCTTGAACTATGGAAAGGGGACTAAAAAAAATGAAAAGGAAAAGATTAAACAAGAAAGTTACAAGACATCCCCAGTTTCTGGCAGGAGTCCTTGTGTCACAGTATGTTTTCACTTTTGGTGTCTTGCACCAGTCTGTGAAGAGTCTGGGAAAAGACACTGTGGAATATTGTACATCCTGCTTGGAAACTTGCTGTTACTGAAATTTAATTTAATAAATAAAATTTTAAAAACTATAAAATTATGCTCTTTATTCTGATGTTAATAGATGTGCTTGTGACAGACATATGTGGACTGCTATACATGTCATGTGATTTATAATTACTGTGATGGCATTTGTGTCTGTGTTTGCTTATTGTTTGAAGAAAAGGACATGCCAAACAGACCTCTGAGAGTGCGTGCCCAGTCTCCAGATGGCAAGTTACCTTTTCGGTGGAAGGCACCTTATGGAGCAGGATTTAGAGGTCCACGCAGCAGATCTCAAGGTTATCCCCGTGGGTACGGAGAGAGCAGCCGAAGGATGAGCTATTCTCCAATGCCGCAAGAGCGACAAAACCAGGAAGCAAGAAAACTAGGTGAGTTAGATGTCCGTGATAGCACCCAGTTTAACTAGCACACTTCTGTAATCCCCTTTGTCTGCTAGGTGATCACAGATCCCATGTTGTCTTAGCCATCAAAAAGCCTTCTTCCTATAAATGAAAATGCTCGCTATGATTGTATTCAGTCGTGTGTTCTTAAGAGAGATAGGGTGTCATCTAGAGAATAGGGTAGAAATTGCACAAGAACTTGATGCTGTGTTAAAGAGAAATGATGTGCGAGTTACTCATATTAACAGCAGGGGGAAAGGGTGAAGAGAAGAGCCATGGCCAAGATTCTCCTTGCATGTGGTGGGACCATGCTGAAATCCCTTACTTTTTTTCAATGAAAAAGGTGACAGAAAGCCTCTGTTTTTCCCCTGCATTTACAGCCTCTGAGTCAGTTCATGTGGTTTCGCTGCCATCGAGGAGCTCCCAAGGACGGAGCCAAGCTGTCTATAGGTCATCTTTAACTAAAAGAAAAGTCACAGGTATGTTTCTTTCACATCTGTCCATGAATGGACACAATTGGATACAAAGAGATAGCTTTGTGATTTTTAGGCTGCGAGTATTTTTATGCTGGAGCTGCTATGTTTTTCTCTGTGTTAAAGAGCGTTATGGATGTCTCAAATTGCTTCTTTAATTCAAGTAGAATTGATATAATAATACAACTCTGCAACATGGTCCATTGGGTTTCTGAGTGGGCTTTTTGTTTTGTTTTGTTTTTTTCTTTAATCTCCTCCTCTCTATCTATTGACACGAATGTTACGCATTGCAATAACTGCATGAGAAGAGACTTGATTAAATCAAAGCTAGGACGCCCACAATGGTATGCTGCCTTCTCAGATCTCCAGCTCCTTTTCTGAAGGGCTGATTTCCAGAAGCATCCACCTGGTTAGCAAAAGTTTTCCCTTTATTTTGGTAACAAGGCATTAAATACTGCTGCCAAGGTTAAAATGGATGAGCAAGATTCTGAGTCCTCTCTATGCCAGCACACTTTCTCACCCCCTCACATTGTGATGCAAATGCCATGGGAGTGGCAGGGTGTTTAGGATATTTTGATGGTGATCACAGAGTCATAAAATCATGGAATATGCTGATTTTGAACAGACCCACCAGGACTATTGAGTCCAACTCCTGGCCCTGCACAGGACACTCCAAGAATAACACCATGTGTTCTGAGAGTGTTTTTCAGAACTGAGAACTGGGGTGTACCTCACACCTTTTCTGGGGAGGTGATGCCCTCCATTTCTCATGCTCACTTTCTCTCTTCAGGTGCTCCCATTGCAATATTTTGTGAATAGGTCCCTTAAGCAACTTGTGAGTAGTAGATGGGTCCTTTCAGCTACTTTTGTGTAGTAGCTGTTTAGCTTGAAAAACCTGGAACTTCCTGAGAACCCTCTGCGTTAAAAATCTGATTGGGAGAGGTGAAATGTGCCTTCCTGCTGCCTGCTACATCTGTGCAGGCAGTGATGGGGTTTGGGTAATGTGCCA
>JAOXXN010000446.1:58256064-58269959 GCA_026770055.1 Myrmophylax atrothorax
AAGAGAAGGGCAATCTTTGCTTCAATTTCAGTCATACATGAGTAAGATTCCTAGAGAATGGAATCATACGCTAAAGTTTACTGGCTCCTTTCTTTTCCTGAGACATCAGTATTTTTTCCAATGTTACTCTTTTGGAAAGCTCTCACTGGAAGGTTGCACCTTGTACGTTCTGTGCCTCTGGGAGACTGGGAAATAGTTGCTGTGACACAAGGAAAAGTTATAGGTCTTTTGTGGGCCAGTAGATAGACTAGACTAGAAAAACCTTGATGGACAGATAGAAAAGGAAGCCTCATGAAAATTAAAAGCCTCAAAAAATCAAATTAGTTTCACTTAATTTTGAAACTTTATAAATTATTTGCAAATGATATTCTGATATGTCAAAATAAACCACTCCAATGATTTTTTCATTCTCTTTTCTTTTTTTTTCCTTGTATACCTAAATAAAATGCTGAATTCAAACAACCAGTTTGAAGCACTCAAAAACATAAAAGATGCAAAAATTCTCCCTTGTGAAGAATTTTTTGAAGAAGGTTTTATTGCCCTCCAAAATGAAACCAAATTTTAAAATCTCAACATTTTTCATTAAACAAAATGTTTGCTCTCCAGACAGCTCTAGTGAGTTTGCCAGAGATGATGAATATTAGTATGTTAATAAAATATTTGCTGTAAGTAATAGTTTGGGCATCAATAGAATATTGAAGGACTGTAGAATATATTAGTACTCCGGTCCTGTAGGCAGACAACTAACAAAAGAAATGATGTTACTATGGTATACCATCAGTAATCAATGTACTTTGTTTCCCACTCCTAATTGTATTTGTAATTCAGCTGTGTTGCATGAGAATTACAGTGTCAGTTGAAGACATTTACTGTTTTTATGAGAACGCCAATATTGTTATTTATATGCTATTTTGTTTTGCCATTTCAGAGGAGGAAGAGGTGGAGGTGGCACAAGACATAACTGTTCGAGTTATGTCCTCTCAGTCTGTGCTCGTTACTTGGACAGACCCACTGTATGAAAAACAGAAGGTTGCAGCAAACAGGTAGTAAGGCCTCTGTTTTTTAAATGGATACTGAAGGGGAACTGCTGCCAACGCACTGCTGAATGCTTTTACATTTATTTAATTACTGTTGGTTATGAGAATAATTTAGCTTGCCTCCCAGCACTGTTAGTATTTAGGGACCTGCAGAAGCGCTGGATTACAGGAGTTTACATCCCTTCTGAAATGTTGCTAGCCCCAACTGTGTATATTTTGCTATTTAAATGCTGGTATATCACCATGGTCAGAAAATCCCCTTGCATGCATGGGGAAAGAAGTGCAGGCAGGGCGCAGCTCAGAGAGATGAGGTGAGATGTTGAGTTGCATTGGCAAAACAGACTACAGCTTTGAGACAACCATACTGCGGGTGAAGGAATCACTGTGATGGGAAGGACACCCATCATGGCACCTCTGACCCTCCAGAAGCCCCATGCAGCTGAGGCTGAGCAGGTCAGGGGCTCCTGTGAGTGGGAGAGCTTGGCTTGCAGCAGCATCCCACAACAGTTGGAGACCAAAACAAACAGGGAAATGGGCTGGAAACTGCCAAAAGTCTGAAAGCACTGGATTGTGTTTCTCAGCCTGGGAACACCAAAGTGCTGTGCAACCTGATGCTAAAATACCCTGAGGGTCACAGCAGGAAAACTGGTAATTTCAGATGTTCTCTATTTCCTTGTGGAAGCAGTTATTTTGGCAGAAGTGTGGGAACCCAACTGGTGCTGCACTGGGAGCATGGGGCTTGCAGCCAGCTGGCCATGCTCATGGCAGTGGGGCAGTGAGATAGTGGTGTGGAGCTCCCTTGGATGCCTGGCTCGGTTCAGAAAATTCTGCGACTTCTCTCAGGAAAAGAGGGTGTTTTGAGTAAGAGTCCAGAAAGAGCGGTCCATCTTTTGGGTGAAGGTTAGAAGAAGACAAAAATGTTTTTTAAAAGAGACTGGGTTTTGGTGGTGGTGGTGGTTGTTATTTATTTGCATTTTGGTAGGTTCCTTAGTAAGTCCTAGCAGGCTAGCTGAGAGCAAAGCACCCCTGTCCCTCTCTGGTTCTGCTAGTGCTAATGTCCACATGGGAATTTTTATTTTCTGCGTTTCTCATCCCAGGCAATATAATGTTCGCTATCGAGAAAAGGGGGAATCTGCAAGGTGGGATTACAAGCAGGTGTCCAACCGGCGGGCACTGGTGGAGAATCTAGTGCCAGACACTATGTATGAATTTGCCATTCAAATCTTGGAGGGAGAAAAGGAAGGCAAATGGAGTGTGTCTGTTTACCAGCGGACCCCAGAGGCAGGTTTGTATTCCAAAGCTCCTTGGGGTAACATGAGTCTTAGGATTTGAGCTGTGAAATAGGACTGACTTGAGGGAAAGCCAGAACCATAGGTTACCTGGGGCAGCACAGGGTTGGGAATAGGGGAAAGCCTCAGTGCTGCTGCCTGCATCCCTGCAGTAGTACCCTGGAGAGCAAGCCAGGCTGCTCTGTATGATGAGAACAGGGTGTATTTCTGTGGGACAAGTCAGCAGTTTGCACCTCTGCAGCTGGATGAGCCCCTTCAGTCGGGATAGCAGCATGGTTTCCATCCCACTCTGTGGGCAACAATTTAAATTCTCCCCCTACCATGGAGAAGCTGTCAGGCCCCTTTGTTACAGGGATGTGGTTTATAGCAACCTGTGTTAGTTTTGGCCTTAGTTTTAGCTAGGCTTCAGTTTAGGAGGCCCAGATAATCTTACGTAGATTAGAGAGGACAAGCATCACCTGACCTAAGCAACCGAAGAGATATTTCATATCATCTGACATCACAGCAAGCATAAACACAGGTGTAGGAGGGACTTTAGTCAGTCCCCTTCATGGCTGGGTGCTGAGCATACCTTCTATCACTGTGTTGGAAGAGTTAGCCTTTGCTATCACTTCACGGCTGTTTGGTTCGGGAAGTAAACATTATTTTTTTGTCATTGGTTTTCTCCTCTCTTGCTGGACGTTTCTTGACTGGGGTGGTTGGAATCTGTATTATTTGCGTGGGTGACTCTGTAAAGTTCTTGTTGGTTTTTTTCCACTTTTATATATATGTGTTATATTATGTTCTGTTTTTAATTGTCTCTCTTTTGTAGAAATATAAAAACCTTGCCATTTTAAGTTTTAACTTCTAGTTTTTTTCCCCCTTCTTTTCCTTTTCCCTTGCTGGGGAGGGAAACTGACTCTCTGTGTTGGGTACTTGTCATTTTGCCAACTCCACCTAACACACAACCAAATTGCCATGTCATTCCAGCTAAGCCACAGTAGCAGGCCTGTGCAGACAGTCTGTTCCTAAAAATACGGAATCAAATTTTGCTGTAGTAGCGTGAGAGATGTAACAGAGGCATGCACGGACCTGAGCCACGTGTGCTGTTCACATTTAGCTTTGAAATGGCCATATAGGAATCCCTGCCATGAGAAGACGGAGCAAAAGGTGTATGCTGTGTTGGTTCACCTTTCTTACTTGCCTCTCCTGTGTATGGCTGTTTCACAGCTCCTGCCAGTGCACCTGAAAATTTGGATGTTTGGCCACTAAAGGGGAAACCAACCTCTGTAGCAGCATCCTGGGATGCTCTGTCAGAGAGTGAAGGAAAAGTCAAAGGTGAGTTATCAGTGTCAATTTTTAACTCCTTCAAGGAGCTGATCTTCTCAAAGCCAGATTACTCTCCCACAGTAAGCTGGAACATTTGCTGTACCAGGACTTTTTCTCTTGTTAATGACTTACACCTAAGCAAGATTTTCATGTTTCCAGCCCACTGAGTTCACTGAGAAGCCATGGCCACTGTTTGCCTGGGATATCTCAGAGCTTCCCTGTGTATCGTGCATGCATGTTTTACCTCTTCTTCCATTAATAAGTAGGTTGGAATGGAGTTCAAGAAGGAAGTTTCCAGAAGGATTTTCAAGAATTAGGTGAAGAAGGAAAAGTTGGGTAGTTGCCAAGAAAGTGAGTGAGGTTTTTTTGTGACTTATTTCTAGTTTATCAAGGAAGGAAAGCCTCAGCTTAAGAAGCAAGCATAGATTGTGATTTCAGCAGATATGTATAAATTTTGTGTACTATAACATTATTGTACGTAGTCATAATTTGTCAGTGGCTATGATTTTGCATAGTATTTAAAAAAAAATCTTTCTGAGATTTTTTCCCCAGTTTCCCTCAGAAAATGAACAGGCATTTTTTGGCCTTTCTTGTTCTTCAGTGGTTGACAGGATTGTGTTCTCAAATTACACAAGTTTTTGGAGGTGCCTTATCAGCACTGTAGCATTGCAGAATTTAAAAAAAACATAGGCCTAGAGGGAAGTATACTGTCTCTGCATACAAGACCCACTCTCTGTGTTCTCCAGGGCAGTGGTGGAATTCCTGCCTTTTTGAAGTCAGTAGAAGTCTTGCCAATTGCTTCAATGGACCTGCAAATGTGTCCAAGAATTATTTCTTAAAGTAAGGTCATGCAGGGACTTTATCTGAAATTTCAGATCTGCTTCTAATTTTGAGCAGTCTGTAGACTTTTGTGCATTTTTGTCTGCTGATCATTAGATGATTCATCCAAGACAATCTTTTTAAAGATACCTGATATTCAAGAGCTGAATGCTTTTATGTGTCTAGTATATTGTGGTTTCTCTTGAGTATGAAGTGTTACAGGAGAGGTCTCATTTTTAAACTAAATGAATGACAAGGTATTTTTACTGGCTAAATAAAATCACTGAATTTGCACTTCGTGGTCATTTTGATAGCACATGATAATCCACAATTGTTGTGTTTTAATCATTTTGTTTTCCAACCCTTTCCTTATATATTCATACCACATATTAAAATAGTGGGAGAAAATATCCTCCAGTAGCCATCTGAGAGTTATCAGAAGCTACACCAGTGTCTCTGTAATTAAAGCAACTCCTGTGTGTCTTAAAGGAAAACAAAAGAGGTTCAAAGCTTACCATGCCTTCTAATACATTGAGTTATTTTTCAACTGAACATTAAATGCATTTGCATGTAAAATATTGATGATTTTATTTTCTTTATTTTGGTGTACTATGTGTGGCTTATTTCTTAACACAAGGAATATGAGCTCGCTTTCAGAAAAAGATGCATTTCTTCTTTTTAAAGATGCCATTATGTTCTAGAGTTTTTCCACCATGGCACTTCAACTGCTCAGTTTTTATTGTGGATTATTTTGGAGAGAGAGGAAGCTGGCAGCCCTTGAAAGTTACTATCATTTTGTCCAATACCTGTGCCTCTTACAAAGAATTTGAAAAGAAAACGAAGCCTGCACCTGTCTGAGCTCTTACCTGCACTTCTTGGGCCTGTAATAGGAAGATTCCTCTTAGTGCCCACAATTATTCTTATGGGGTGAAATTTCTCTCAATACAGAAAGCTAGGACAGACCACAGGTATCACAGTAATCTGAAACTCAAAGGTGAGAGCAGGGTGTTTCTTCAGTGGCAACAAGCCCTTGGTTTGCTCTCTCTGACGTGGTGTCTGGCTATAGTTAAGCACAGTGTGTTAGATTTTGATTTTGTAGTACAGACATGATATTGCTGCCATTTGACAAATCCATGATGCTGTTATTTTCTGGTAGCAACACTTTTTCTGAATAAGAACCTGAATCTTGCAGGCATGACTTACCTGTAGGTTACAGCTAAAACTTGTCTAAGCAAAGACTCTGCTGGAAAACTTTGTATGTGACTGCAGTAATATTGTTTCCAAGATTAAAGATAAGTGCTTTGGTGTTTTCATGGGGATGCCCCTCAGGCTGCAGCACTGCTGGGGAATGAGTATATGGCTTTTGGAACTCATAGAATTTCACCACAGTGAACTGGAAGAACTACTTTTGCATGGACTAGGGTCTTACAGTGCAGTACAAGAATAGCTGTGTCAAAACTGTGTTGGGAATTAGGATCAGAAAGTAATTAATGGAAATGAATGGTCTCACCTGATTTTAGTACTGATGTTTTTGAATGATAGTTATGTGTGTACACAATTTTGTTCTTCCAAATAATCTCTGTGGATAAGAAAAAAACTTACCATTCTTACATGCTGATGAATATAGCTACCATCAGCAATGCAATTATATGTTGTCCACATTGTGAGCAAGTTATGTTTTGCAATAATATTCTCTGGATCATGTGTTGTTGATTGCAAATATCTTGGTAGCTAATCAGTAAGTTCAAAACTTCTCTTTCTTTTAAGAAGTCTAAAATGTGCTTGCAGTTCAGGAGCCATAACAAAACAGATATTCTGATCCTAGCAATCTGCACTACCTAGCATTTGGACAGCCTTTCAGACTAGATTTCCACAAGTAGTAGGTCAGTGCATATTTCCATGACATTGTTTATACATGTTTTTTGCCTCCAGTATGTTTTCTCTTTGTAGATTTCTTCTGATATTTCTAATTTAAAGCACTTAAACTTTGCAGAAAACTCATTTTTGCCCCTTATTAGTTGGTGTGCGGAAACAAATAAAAAAGTTCTCCTGGTGCTGCACACCAAATGTCACTGTAGTTGTTGCTGTAATTTTCTCATGCCCCCCACACCTTTTCTGGAGGTGCATATGGCTGTTATCCAGCTCCTCTTGATGAAACTTCACTCTGATGAACATTGTTCCCTATATATTTTTACAAAGGTATAGCTAACATAATCTGTCTCAGTCATTAGGTCACTGGTGTGATTTGGTTTTGTCTGTTAAGATGAACAAATGTTCAACTTACCTACATATATGTATCTGTGTAAATCTCTCTCTCATGTCTTTATACTCCAGCTGTTAACTCAACGTGCATTGCTAGTGTATTAATTTTAGTAATGCACGTTCTAATTCATCCTACCCATACAGTCTGTCCGCTGGAAACAGGACTGTTTTCAGTTTCCTCCTTCCAACCGTCTGCCAAATCATTTCAGAATACATTCTTTCATACGCCCCGGCTCTCAAGCCATTTGGAGCAAAGTCCATCACCTACTCTGGAGCTACAACATCAGCCATAATAGACGGTCTTCAGGCTGGGGAGCGCTATATTTTCAAAATTCGTGCAGCAAACAGGAGGGGACCAGGTCCTCAGTCTAAAGCCTTCAGTGTCGCCATCCCAGCAGGTGAGCACCAAGCTGTGAACCAGTTGCGCAGTTCACCCATTCTTGCCTTGGTCCCAGCTGTGTTAATTTTTACAGACTTAACTCTTCTGCGCTTCATCTAACTCAGGGGATTTTACTTCCTTAACACTGTTTCTGTTAGTACTTTTCATCACTATATTTTCCAAATAAGTGTTTGTCACTCTGAGGCATGTGAAAGGACATCTTACAGACATTTTAATGTCTTAAATAAATGCATGCCATACTCTATTTCCTACATGGCAACACTATGTGCTCTTGCTGTCCAAAGGCCAAAGAATGCAATGCTTTGCATGTTTGGCTACTCTATTCCTGACAACCCCTGCTCTTAAAAGTCACTTTGCATTTGTTTCTTGCCAAAATGATACTGTTGCAGGGACAGAATATTTGCTGGGTTAACTAAAAATGTGGACTATATTATCCCATGTAAGGACATGGGATAATGCAGCACCATGCCATCCACATGACTAAACTCTGCTGAAGATTTGGTTTCACTGAAAGGATGTTGCAGTCCCTGCTTTTAGATATTTGATTTTAGTCACTTTAAGTTTTACTCAAGCTACAATAATTCAACATGGTACCTCTCTGCAACCCAAAATGTAATTCAACTGTACTCCACAATTTGATGAATACAGAAATAACTGTTGTCATATATTCTCATAAGTTATTTTGTTCTTGCTACCTGGGTGGTTTCTTGTCTTGGCCAGCTTTTTGTGATCTTCTATTGCTGTGAATAAACACTTTTTTTGCCCCTAGATCCTCATGAAGATTCAGTTGCTCAGCAAAAGACAAATATTCAAGATAATTCACAGTCTAAAAGAACTGGGAATGCTGGCTCATCTCCTGCTCAAACTTCTTCTGTTTCTTCAAAAGCCCATCCATCACGTTCTTCTAAGCAGTTGTCTGTTCATTCACATGATGTTAGTGATAAAAAGAGTCTTCTTTCTGATTATAAGAATAAAATCTTGACTCGAGGGGTCTTAAGCAAATCTCAGTTACCTTCTGGAAAGACAGAAGAGGAGGAACCTGATCTCCAATCCACAGAGGTGACAGATGATCATGATTCCTCCCAAGAAGCTCCAACGTCACCAGCAAAAGCCCAGGACCAGAGGAGGAATATTAGACCCTTGTCCCCTAGTCGTCCAGTCCACCCTGTCCTTGCCTCAGGGAGGACCTCTGTTCGAACCCACACATCAGAAGTACCACGCCAGACGAGCACAGAGAATCGTGAGCCACCAGCACTGTTACCATCCTCAGCACAACACTCTTCTGCTTTGTCTGTTCCCAAATACACAGATAATGAAACAAAGCAACTGAGGCAAAGCAGAAATAATGTGCCTTCTAAAACCTCTTCCCGTCCTCTGTCTGCCAAAAATAATGATCTTGTGGGTAATGTGGAACAGAAACCAGATCCCATGCTGGTGAAAGTTTCTTCTAAAACTTCAGAGCCTCCATCAAGTCGGCAGTCTGCTATCTCACATGAAGTTGTCTTAGGCCATCACAGTAGGTCTGACTCTCTAGGTCATTCACATCAACCCACTTCCAAATCAGCAGGTTCTCATGCTCATGATAGCCATAATAAGTTTGACAGTGAAGAAGCAGAGGACAGAGCAGGACAACCCAGTTCTAGGTCACAGCAAACAAGGCAACCCTTAGGTTCGAGTTCTCGCATGTGGAAGGATTCAAAATTAGCCGTGCTACCAGTCTCATCAAGGTCTGCTGTTTCTGGTCACGTTTCACCTAACTCTCGCTCCTCCACCAGTCCCAAATCCAGTGGAAAAGATGTTGATAAGAATCATAGGGAGGACTCACAAGATGAAAAGCCCTTATTTCCTTCTCTACCCTCTTCCAGGCAGTCTTCTTCAGCAGTCTATTCCAAGAGAAGAAATCCTCAGGTCGATTCTGATTCACATCTCAGAAAGACACATGGTGAAAAATCACCCCCCTCTGACTCAGAAAAACAGCAAAGTCGAACAGCTGCTCCAGAAAAGCATTCTCTTTTGCAGTCTTCTCTTTCCAAACACAAGCCTGAAGAGCAGGACAGTCAAGAGGTACATGAAATGATTGCTCAGTCAAAACCAAGTGTGTCTTTGCCTAGAAAGATATTCCCCTCTCATCTTCCAGTGGAGAAGACCTCCCACTCAGAGCCTTCACAGAGGGCAGAAACCAGTCCTTCCTTACTGCATTCAAGGGGCCGGCGCCTCCCATCTCACAGCTCATCCCAGAGTAATGAAGACTTGGAGGAAGATGATGACAAGGATGTAACAGAGGGCGGTGACAGAGCAAGAAGCCGCTCTATGTTTCCTAAAGAGGTGGCCTCTTCTAAGGGATTACCTGCGTCTCTCTCTCAGGGAAGCTCAATCTCATCTCAGTCAAAGCAACAGCAGCCAAGTTCTCAGGTACCTTCCTACAAACCAAGGCATACTCAGCCAGACTCCAGTTCTGCCAGTGATACAGCAAAAGACAACCAGTATAATCCAAGGTTGCCATCCACTTCAAGACAAGCTCGTCCTTCATTACCTTCTCGCTCAAGGGTTGCTACAAGAACAGCATCCCAAACAGAAAAAAAATACGGCCTGTTGCCCTCAAAAATGTCCAATACTGAACTTCCTCAAAAGGTTCCTTCCTCTTCTTCATCTAAATCTCATCAGTCAGTTTCTAATGAAGAAAATGATTATTACAGTGAGTATGATCAGAAAGAAGTGGAAGAGAAACCCACATCTTTGGCAGCAAAATGGTCCCCTTCTGTTTCTAGAGGTAACAAAAACACATATCATGACACTACTAGCAATAGAAGAAAATCTATGGACACTCTTCTACCTCACAAAATAAATTCCGAAGAGGAAGAGATGGAAAAAACTTCAGCATTAAAAGTGGTTTCTCCTGAATCACCAGGAAGCTCTGCCATAGCATCACGGGTTACTCAGTCCTCTAACAAGCATACCCTATCTAAACCAAGCTTTGTCTGGCCATGGTCTCCTGCATCTACCACCACACACACTGTTTCTCCAACAGTTTCTTCTTCCACTTTGTCTCCTCGTCAGCGACTATTGAACTCCAGGCTACGGAGCCCTTCTCAGCGGCAATTTGTCAGACCTCCTCACAGACCAGGTATCTTATCTTTGTTGTACTAATCTCACTAATGGTGTTTTGCCAAAGGTCAGCAGTGAGCTGAAAAGTCCTCCATTAGAATGCAGGTTCAGTTATTTAGTATAATGTATTGCTTTTTATTTTTATGGTTCTCAGGGAGCCCAGTTCTTGAGGACATTGCCTAATTGGTATAGTGTGGTGCCCCAGACATCATGTCCTGTGGTCTGATCTGCACAAGATTCCACGATCCACAGAGGATAGATACTGAACTGGAGAAAGCAATTAAGCAATGAATTCACTGAATGCTCACTGAAAGGACATTTGTACTCAGAATACATAGCTCTTCATCATGTGGATTACTAAAAGGCCTTTGTAGGTTCTACCTTGCCCATGCCTAGGCAGTGAGGTGTTTTTGTCATGATGTCCTGGCATTCTGTGTTTTCTTTAATTAATTTTTAAGCTGCTTTTCTCTTTTTTTCCTAAGTGATAGCTCGAGGTTGCCCATACCTGTTGAGGAGTGCACACATCAGAGTCAGACCATCTAATACCTTTATGGCTGTGACTTACCACAAATGTTAGGGACTTGCTTTCCGATGGAATATTTGATGACCCTGAGTTGTAGAACAGAGATTCCACTACATATCAAGGTGTGTCACCTATTGATTCCTCATGTCAGCTGTGGAGAATCCCAGACAATCTCAGTGACTTTGCTAGGTAGAAATAGTTTTTTCCCTCCAATCCATGGACATCCAAAATAGGTTTGAGTGACCTGAGTGTTTTAGTAAATACCTTCTTTGCTGTATGTAGGTAACAATGTTATGTTCAATGTGGCCTCACTGTTACACAATGAGGATCTTGCAGCTGGGCTATTTTATTTGATAGGCTTTATTCAGGCTCAGTATTGTGTAGATGTTCACCATCTGAAAGAGCTTTAACACAGGAGAATACCAAGAGAGATGAGATGTATGGCATGAAAAAATAACACATTTCTATATGGAGGTTTTATAAGCTTACTACCGGCAATGCAATTGTGAGGTTATAACCAAGGAGTGTCCAGTTAATTTTTTTTCCCACTCAATATCTGTATATATTTTCATTATATTTTTGAAGTCAAGTCTCCGAGTTAGGATGTGAAAATTATTCCCCTTTTGGAGCTGAGGGGCCTGCAGCTCAGTACCACTGCTTCTCCACTTCTGACCTGAGTGTGCTTCTGTTTAGCAGTTTTTCAGCTAGAGAAGGAGAGTCCTTCTTTTTACAGGTTAAAAAAGAAGGTGTAGAGATAATTCCCATCTCCTCTCAGTTTGTCACTACAGGATCTAGTAAAAGTTTAGGACTGAACAAGTGTTTGTGGTTAATAATGATTTCTTCCCTCATCCTACTTCCCCAGTATTTACAAATATTTACATTTTAATGACTGTAGTGCCATGGAGAAACATTGACCTGCTTTCTTAAAAAATAAAATAGAGGGAGTAAAGAGACCAAATAAACATGGTAGAGACAAACCAAGGGTATTGAAACACTCAAGAAGAAACAATTTCAGATGCTTGTGTCAGCTGCAGGGATCTGACGGTGTCACAACCGTTGCTCTAAGAAGAAATGGACTGCCTGGTTTGCAGAGTATGGTGAGGTCTCTTTCTGCTCTCATTTTTGTTCAGATCAGTCAGAAAATACCTTTCTTTGCAATTTAAAGTGTGGTTTGTAGACTACGCAGCTTTCTTCAGAATAGTGCATTTTCTTCTCTGTTTCAGGTAACAATGGCAGACCAAATCTTACAATGAAAAATGGAAATGGAGATGGGAAGATAATCCCTGGTAATAATGGGAAACCAGGTGGACAGAAAGTAATCAATGGACCTCAAGGAACAAAGTGGGTAGGGTGACCTTCTCTCCAAATTCAAGATGCTTTGGCCTTTTATTGTACTTATATTTTCATTAAGAAAAGACAGGCAAGCAGTGCCTTCAGCCAATGAAGCTGTAAAGTGAAGTTATATTTAGTGGCCTGGTTTCCATTGTTCCACTGAAATCTAATGACAAATTCTGGATTTTGTTGCTTTAACATTTTAAATGTCTGATTTAAAACCTGATGGCTTGAATTTTCAACTATTACATTACTCCCATAAATGTAGTAAAACATTTTTTCTTCGAAGTCAGTGGGACTTATGCTCCCCAGTGACTAAGGACTTGTCTGAGGTGCAGTGTGAGTGGGGAGTGCTCAGGATAACTGCTGTGAAAGATGTGCTCAGCACAGACTCAGGCTTCAGGTAGAAGCTTGTGAGCAAGAGTATCAAAATCCAAAGTTGCTCTATAACTGTTGCAATGCTTTAGATGCTCATAAGTAGGTATCTGTAAATGTTTTGCTATTCTTACAGACATTTTTCCAGAGGTATTTGCAGAAGAGCTCAGATGCCACTGATAGGAAAGCCCCATGAGCTGCCTACATGCCCAGACCTTGTCTTTTAAAATCCTTTCCAGTGAGTTTGCAACCAAAGAAAGCAGGGAAGGAACTGGTGCTTCCTGCTTGTCTGCCCAAACGCTGAGCAGTAGGAGACTGTGATCAGCCTCCCTGGCATCAGGAAAGCTGCTCACACATGGCATGACACATAGAGACATTTATTTTATGACCACTTCAATCTTACCATTTGCATAGAGGAACATAAAAATACATCAGATATGTCACATTCAAGGGAGGCATTTTGGAAAGCGTACCCAAACCCCTTTAAATAGATTCCAAAAAATGGGCTAGAAAGGTCCTTGAGTGGCTGTGGGGCATGTCTCTCTGCCTCACAAGAGGAAGGCATTGCTGCAAGCAGGATAAACACCTTGTAAAGCAAGAGGATCCATGCCAAATCTGGGGCCTGGAGGGCTTCAGAGACTGATCTCATGATCTGCTGTCCTTCCTACTGCAGTTTTTTCTTCAGCACCACATGGAAGTCTGTCCTGCCAACCTGGAAATGCTGCTCACATCCTCTTCCCAGTTTCCTCCCAGCACTTAACACCCTTTGCATTTTTGTGTTCTGTGGCTCAGCATCTGTTACCTCAGGTTAAAATAGCATACAGTTAAGCTATTTTGGGTTCAAATAGCAATGAGGACTGGATTTTAACTGCAGTTAGGACTTGAATTCAATCCAAGCTCTCAGACACATTTGTTTTATGAGACAGGGGCTTTTCTTCAGTCTCCTGCCCCAATTAAAATCTTAGCTACTTTGTTTTCATTGCCATTTCAATATAAATTAACTAGTATAATTTTTACTTTTTCTTTGGTTAGTAGACATACTTTTAAATCCCATCTTCAAAAGGACTCAGATTTTTACTTTTTCTTTGGTTAGTAGACATACTTTTAAATTCCATCTTCAAAAGGACTCAGATTTATACTGAAATCAGTATTACAGGAATCCACCTTAGGAGTCACGCAGCCCAAGAAAATCAAGGGAATTGCTCCTTTGCCCATGAGAGCTATAGTAGGTGATATGAATATGGTTGTGCAGCTCTGGAGCCCAGAGATTTGTTCGGAATTTGCTTCCTTCAGCAGTGATTTTTCAGTGATTGCTATACAATTAGTGAATCCTAAAAGTCCATGTGTGTTGCAGCTATTCCTGTCAGGAAAAAATTCTTTACAGAGAGAGTAATCAGGGATTGGAATGGGCTGCCCAGAGAGGGGGTGGATTCACCATCCCTGGA
>JAOXXN010000446.1:58270059-58285741 GCA_026770055.1 Myrmophylax atrothorax
TTGGACTTGATGATCTCGGAGGTCTTTTCCAACCCAATCGATTCTATGATTCTATGATCACACTTCGTGTCTAAATGCCCCAGGGTTTCTGCTGCTGTGAAATTTCATTTCACCTCCTCTTGCATCAGCTAAAATTGAGTCCATCTATTGCTTTTAGATTGTAGATCTTGACCGAGGGCTAGTGTTAAATGCTGAAGGAAAATACCTCCAGGATTCCCAAGGCAACCCTCTCCGAGTGAAATTGGGAGGGGATGGACGTACGATTGTTGGTGAGTTACAACTTCCTTCTTACAGGAAAAACACCTACAGTTTTTGTACACTTATTATAAGTCTTGGAACTGTTAACTGCTTCAGGCATTCCCAGCTCCCATGCAAGTCATTTGGAGTTGCTTGTACCCCAGGTCTCCATCACACAGTCAGTACATTGCAGAACTTGGGGAGGCTTTGGGGCATCCTGTGGGACTTCAGGGTACGAGGCAGCAAGAATCTCTCAACTCCATCTCACTTGTATCAGCGTTATAAAGAACTTCAGAACTCAGCCAGAATAAGGATTGATGACTGTTTATATCGTTGTTTACATGGAAATAACTATTTCCCACGGCTAACATTGTACCAGCCATATGTATCTGTTTATTTCAATTTTTCTTCTGAAACTGACCACAAATAGAACAAAACCTTGTATGAGATCTCTGAAAATGCTGATGTTTGCATGTCAGTCCATCTGTATGGATCTCTTGAATACAAATTTGGTGGCTGATGCTGAACTGTGTATCATGAGTATTTGCAGTATCTAGAATATGGCGCACAAGTTTATCTGAATGACAGCATCTCACCAGCTCATCCCGGTTTTACCTTGTGCAGGTTTGAAATTAGAGAGCAGAATATGGATTCATTATACCTTTCATCAACAGTTAGATTTAGATTAAATGCACTGTCTGCACATTGTGATTCTGGAGTGAAACTTCCCTGGAGTGTTTATCCAACAGCTGAAAAAACACCACTGTGATTTATCTGAGGTTCTTCTGAACCATTTTCCATCTTCCTTAGTCATGGCTCTTTCCCAGATAACACCCCTTTTCTCTGTCAGTAGTTACAGGAAGCTGTATTCACACTCTCAGTGCTCTTGTAGTATCTATTGTGATAAAACACCCTGCTGTAAGCTTGAAATGGATTAATGGTGAGATTTTTTGGGTTTGTTCTCTCCTAGATGAAAAAGGTGCCCCAATGGTGAGTCCTGATGGATTACCTTTGTTTGGAAACAGCAGATTTAGTAAACCTGTAGCGAGTGCACAAGATAAACCCATAATAAGCCTTGGAGGAAAGCCTCTGATTGGTCTTGAAATGATTAAGAAAACAACCACTCCCTCAACTACCACTACAACAATACCTACAACAACTACTACAACAACTACTACAACCACTACAACTGTTTCTACAACTACCACCACGACTCCTGAACCAACCACCACTGACCCACCCACTGAGAAACCAATCCCAACCTGTCCTCCAGGCACCTATGGACAGTATGATGACGAAGGCAACTTGCTGTTGGGGTTTGACGGCCTGCCAGAGTGCTATGCCGAAGGTAATTTCCTTTTGTGCTGTTTTAATTTCCTTGGCTGTGCTATTTGAACAATGCAGTTACACAAATGTAAAATGGGAAAGAATCTGTCTCTGAAGGCTTCGATCCATTTGATAAGGTAGGAACTGAGATTAGTGCATATGAAGAAGGGTTTGGATATTAAATGATTTTTCACTGGAAAATTCCAACTTTCCCTAAGGCTGAATTTTTTGTGAAAATGTGTCATTTTCAGCAAATTTCTTACCATGTTTTGGATCCCCTCTCATTGCATATATTCACTCACAGAAGCACAAGTATAGGTAGTAGTTTTGTGATCAAAGCACTCAAATATAAAGTTTTCTCACTATATTTCAAGCCAGGGAAGGACCTGGAGGCACTATACCTTTTGTATATTTTGTATTCATTTATCTCAATGAATTCTGTAAAGTCTCTCTTTTGAGTCATGGCAGAACCAGCATTTGCAAAGTGAGATTCTTGTTCTCTTGCCAGCCCTTGGAGATAGAGATTGTCTAGCAGGAATGCTACACAGCACAGATGAAGCTGGTGAAAGTCAGCCCTGGCTCTGAACAGATAAGGCAGAGATTTGTACACTAATTTCTTTATCATCTAAGACACAAACCAGTGTCAGTGCATGCCATTTTTTCCCTGTCAAACCTATACCAGTTTGGATGTGGTGCCAAACTGAAATCCAAAGTAAACACAAATAAATGCACTGGAGTCTTTGGGTGTTGGGCATGTTTCCTAATATGTTTTATGCTTTCAGCATCAGAATGTTGCATTGCAAACCAATTAGTTGCTTATTTTGCAAAACAAGATCAGGGAATATCATGGTAGGTAGCCCTTATGCTTCCGGCTTGTAGGTAATCCCCAGTTCAGTCTACTGATGGGCAGTAGTGGCACAGCCATAATTTAACAGCATGTTGGCAGCCAGACATCTGACATCTGCAGTAACCAGTTTTAATTGGTTGTGAAACCCCCTTAACCTTCCCCCCATACACCTGTATCTCTTAAACCAAAGTAGGTTTACAAGTAGGTCACGTAATCGTGGTCTAGGAAGCTGAATTATCACTCTGAAGAGTTCAACAATATGGAAAGATGTGGCTTCAGAAACTCACAGTGAGTCCAAGGATGGCATCTTTAGAGAGGATCTCAGAAGCAGAAAACGAAATCCCCTTACCAGCTGCCTTCGATGATGAGTCAGAGATGTCATTGCCTTGTGCAGGTGGAATTACAATGAGTTATAGTGTTAATATCTAACAGTTAGCCCCATGTTTGACAGTTCATATTTATAGAAGTCTACTTACATGTGTACATATGCACGGATGTGTAAGCACACAAACCTAAATATAAAAATGACTATCATTGTTAAATATTTTGGTGAAGATCTTTGCTTTTCCCTTTGGTACTTTCATAGTTCTTAATTGTATTTCCAAAAGTGTTACAAATATTGTTATTATATATGGTCACTCTCATAATTTCATATTTGCCTAAAGGGAGCCATGATTTTTGGTAGAGTTTGAGTTCTTCCCATACCCTCTGCACCTTTTGCTTATCTTAGATGTTGATTATATCATGTAATGTTTCTTCTTTTTGGCCTGTGCAGTTTGTTACCTGGAGGACCTTTTCTGAGAGTACGCATTATAAGAACAGTAAGAATTCATGAAATGTGGCTGAGGTTAATCTGAATGTAGGCTCCAGAAGCTGACCAACAAAAAGCTTTGCAGTATTACTTTTAGCAGAGTTGTGGGCTGGGGAATTTTTGTATGATTTTATGAACATTTAAAACATTCTACTTGCGTTTTTTGCCTTCTACCAGATGGGCTTGCTGAATCCTTCAGCTTTGTAGAGGCATGAATGAAAACTAAGTTTTTGTGCAGGTTGTGTGTTCAATGAGAATGGCCCTTAAGTCACTCATAAACTACCTGGCATTTTGACAGTACATCTGCAAATGCCTCACAGTGGGAGACTGAAAGAACAAGATGGTATTGGATTTCTACTTCTTACATGGTATATAGCTGCTTGAGCAGTATTAGTCTCTACCTGGCAATTTTCTTCTCTGAAGAGACTAATTTTTTTAGATTTTTTAAAATCCTGGTGACCTGCCTCAAGATTCGATAAACACAACAAACCAACCTGCCTGTTCAACAGAGAAACTGGCTTGAAAAGAAAGCATCTTTGTGGTATTTGTTTAATGATGGCTGGTTTTGTTTAACAAGTGTATATTTCAAGAGAGATAAACAAATACTGCTTGAATTATCAAAACAATAATGCAGTTTTCACTTGACCATTTCCAAATTATATTTTTATCTTGTCTTTCCCTTTAGTCTGAGTCTAGAAATTATTCCAGATTGTTTAGTGAAATACTATTTCTGCCAAAGCTTGATACTTGTTGCTAAGTGCTTTACTCACAAACAGCCGGGGCCCACAAGTGCCAAAACCCACCGACAAATGTTCTACTCAAGCTCTGGCAAATTCTGTTACTCTCTGGCAGAACTTTTGCTCGACCCAGCAGAATTTATTGTCAATGTTTCACTAGATTCAGCAGTCTTTAACTTTCAAGGAGGAGTTTGGCCACACAAGTGTGATTTGTCAGTGAAATCAATCAACTAAACTTTATTCATAAACTCAAAAAGAAAAAAAAAAAACAGATGGAGATCTAACCACTTGCTACATGTGATAAAATCAAGGGATGGATGCACAGTCTGCTATCCTTAGAGATGCCAAAAGACAGTGGCAAGTTGTCGTAGGAAGACAGCCTCGTTTGTTACACGCAGGGTTCACTCAAGAGCTTCAGCAAATGTTGATGGAGCAAGCTGCAGAACTGCAGCTGGTGTACGTACAGAAAATGATAAAATGAGAGGTCTTTTGGGAAGTACCCCAATCATCACCATGCCACAGCTAATTCTAAACAAGCACGGACAATAAAATTGAATAAAAAAAAAAAGAAATTTGGCTTTTCTGGACTGTAGGTAGGCCAAAAACTCACTAACTAATAGGTGTGAATGTGCTGAAATCTGTCCATGAAAGATTTCAATTTTCTGCATATCTCTTGTTTACTTGGGTGTAGTCAGACAAAGGTGAGTGCATACATTATAGCTGTTGGTTGATGCTGGTCAATTGTGATGAGATCTGCAGAACTACTTTGTGATTGACTACTCTCAGAGAAGTCAAGTAACTTCCAAAGGAATCATGTTCTGAAGAGTGGCTGCAGAAGTCTACCTTGAGAAAATGTCAGGTTTTGATATATGAAAGTGTGACAAGGATTAACCCATTTTCTATATTTTCGAAGCTCCTTTTGGCATTAAAATCATGCTGCTTTTTTTAAAGAAAATGATAGTAGGAGGAAAAAAGCCTCATAACAATGATTATTGGTTCGAAACAAAGAAAACCTGCAAAACGAAAACTTGTAATTCAGATTATATTTGTGAACTATTTAACATTGGTGGCTGAAATTTTACATTGTTTGTATTACTGGCTTAGTAGAAATAACCCAATTGCATTCATATTGAGTATTACAGGAACATTACCAATTTATGTGAAGCATCCTGAGTTCAAAGTTGTCTTTCTCTTGTCTTTGTTCACATGCTGGCCACTCGACTCCCCCAGCATTTTGTTGAAGGCTTCTGATGGTACATGAAGTGGGTTCCAGCACAATGTTTTTGCTTTGTTTGCATGGCTTTTTATGACTATTCTGAACTTTGTGTACTCTTTGGCTTCCCTGAATAACATGTAGAGAAACACTTCTCTCAGAGTGTGCAGGAAAGCCTCCAGGATTCAACAGATGAGGTACTTGATGGTTGATGTATCTGGTGCTGGACTCATGACCTGAAGAAATACTGAGATAAGATGAAGAGATAGGCATCTGTGAAGTCTTTTTGTACATTTGCATTATTTTTAGGGGTGGATCAGGGGAGTGTTTTTGATGTGCACCCCATAATCATCTGTTCTTGCTATGCTTTTTTTTGCATCATGGAGCAATCTTGGTGTTTACAAACTGAATTCCTGTTGCATGAAACTAAAGCAAAAGCAGTGCTTCAGGATTACATATATGTGGCCCAGCCCATAACAGACATTCAGTCCACAGGATCAGACTGGAGCCAGTGCAAAGTAAAACCCCAGAAAATCCTGCACCAAGTACTTCATTCTGCAAATCCATTTCTTTTGGGCTGCATTACTTACAAGCATTGACACAGTCTGTAAATGTCATGGTTCTATGGGTTGTTTGGTTTTTATATCTCCACAAAAATATTTGGACGCAAGTATTTTAAATGCTTTGTTGGTTTTTTTGTTATGTATTTTTTTCACATTTGCTGCTCCTGAGACTATAAAATATTGTCAAATCCTGACATGAGTGTTACACATTTGTTGGCAGCCTATCCTTGCTCCAGAGCCACTGTGGCCTGGGGCAGAGCTCCTGGAAGGTGCATTACTCTCAATTTTGAGTAGTAGCCCTGAACCCATTTTCCCCCAGCAAAACTCCTGGCTACTGCATTTGGTTACTCATCTGTTATTCTAAATATGCAAAGCAGACTGTCACTGTGTTATTTGGAAACTAGGCAGTTGTCTTATTTCTTTACAAATTAATTGGACAAATATTTTTATTTTAAACTTTATTCCAGAAGTATTTTATTTATTTTATTGAATTCTTCAAAGTGTTTTTTTTTCTTTCTCCTTCAGTAGATACATTCTCAGGACTGGATTCAGATGTGACAGCAACTCCAGAGGCATATAAGATTTATGATGATGGTACTGTTTAACCCTAAAAGCCTATTGCAAGGGGCATGTTTGGGGTGGTTGGGTTTTTTCTGTCTTCTTTCTTTGAAATTGGATTCAAGGGGGCATATTGGTGAACAGGTGGTTAATCAGGGGTGGTGAGCTGGAAAAAAGTCCTGCATTGCATGTGAAAAGAAAGCGTGCAAAGATACCTGTTTCTGGACAAGAAAGTCCCTTTCTATCAGTCCTGCAATCTAACAGGAACCTATTGAGGAAATAAATTACATTCAGAGCTGGTTCATACAGACACTGCTTCAATCCTGGGTTCACTTTCTCTGGCACGACTTCTAACTCCAGTCCAAGTCAAAGTCAATGAACTCTTCTGAAGCAGAAAATCCAAATAGCATCTGAGCCTTGGAAACCTGAAATACCTTAGTGAGTTTTTAGCACTTTACCCCATTGTGAATATAATTTTTTTGTCCTTTTTTAATGTGTAGTCTGTATTTAGAAATTAAGCATGGTCATACTGAATGAGATCACCTACATATAAAATAATTAATCTGCTGAATCCACATGGAATTCAAATCAAAGAGACTTGAAATTGGATGAAAGGAGAAGAGGGAAATATTTTTGCAGAGTTATATTCATGCCATCTTGATATTATAATCCAGTACATACAAAACTTAGCTGAAGATGAAGCCTCAAGTCCCAGCATTTAATTATAAGTTTGCGTAGAGAATGCAGATTCTCAATTACTGAAAATAGCTTTCCTTTTCTGCTGTCAGTGCTATCTAATGTTCTGTCCATTTTAATCCTCACATTCCTGATTCTACTCTCACATATGAAAGTGTATTGGTACAGACCTCAGTTAAAAAAAAAGCTTTTTTGTATAATTTATGGCTCTTGAATAATGCAAGTTTTTTTAATTCGTGGTTGTAGTGCTGGGATCTTAAGTCAAACTAACAACAGGAAAATATTTAAAAGGAATGTGCAGCAGCTGAGTGAAAAATATCATAGATGTTTGTGCTTTTAATTCTGATCATCTCTGCTGAGACCAAAATTTAGCATATAGGACTGCACAGGACACCAGTGCACAGGTATTTTGCCAGACCTTCTCTTAGGTACAGGTGATCTGCAGAAAACATGCTGTATCAGTTTAAGCACAAACCACTCAAATTATGAACCAAGTCCCCCAGCCTGCATGAAGTCATGGCAAAGATGCCAAATACTACCCTCCCTTCATTTTGTGTGTCAATCAGGTAGCACAGTAGCTTTTCAAAGAGCACTGAACTTAATAGGACAGAATATCAGGAGATTCATGGGGGCCAGTTTCCCATCCTTAATGGCCCTAGTGGGACCATAAATGACAAGTACCAGACTCCACATCTCAAGCTGCAGGAGGGTTTGAGAGCTGTATGACCCACCTCTGTATGTACCACCTTTAGCACTTTAAAATAACAACCAAGTTAAGTATTTTCTTAAATTTTTTTTTACTCCCTTATCTTGTTCCTTTGGCACCTGAGGGTTTTGGCCTGGGATTCAATTACTGTTCTTCTCTTTGAGGTTATGAGAGGAGGTGATGGATGCGCATTCAGGATAGTGCTGTATGAATACATTTGTTTCCTGCTATTTTGTTTAGCTGTGTGATCGAGGTCTGAATCAGCAACACTATTATTCTAAGGCAAAGACTGTGCTCACTGTCCATCAGTTTGGTAGAAACTGTTGCATGGCTGAGATGCAACCAGCCTCCAGAGGCCCATAGGGAGTGTGCAGCAGCTAGGGCAGGGTATGTGGCACTCCTTTGGGTCTGTGGCTGGTGACAGAAGTGTTTCTCTTCTCATAGTTAAGCCAAAATAAGATGAAGCATGCTAACATTTTCATCTTATGTTTCCTCTGAAGACTACGAGTTTTTTGAAAGCACTTTGCTACCCACCACCACTGTAACCACCACCACTGCGTCTACAACAACAGAAGTGGAAGTTGTCTATCCAGAAACGAGTGTTGTTGGCACTGGCCCTATGTCAGAATATGACATTGCTGGAAAGAAACGGTTCACTGGTAAGGATGTCCTTTGGTTTATGTAGCTTGCTACTTATGCTGCAAAGAATTCTTGTTCTAGCAAGATTAGCCCTTAAGCTGAGACCATTGTGCAAACATATCCAACAGACTTGTGTATGGCCCTTCTAAGGATTTCCACCTTAGAAACCCAAACAGCAGTACTTTGTTCTTTGCTGCAATGCTTGCATGTCTACATGTGCACCCACACCACTTTTGTTGAACTAGTTCAAACCTTTGTATTCGTTCAGCATAAATGCTCTGCTTTGTGTTCTGCATCATGTTTGGTCTAGATGAAGTCACTAAGAGAGATAGAGTGTTGATTCCAGTCCTTTGTTCGGCTTAATTGCATCTACCAGTAGTTGAAGAAGTGCAAGGCTCTATGTAGGTGTGAGTTTTCCTCTGGGAAACCTAATTCTTTTTCACTGATCCGTGCAACCCCGGTGATTTCATCCACCTTGAATGAGCATGTGTGTCAAAGGTGTGCTTCAAAGGCAGGGAATGAATAGTATTTTGGGTATGAACTTTCCAAAAAATAAATCCAATAGAGATAAATTTGATTTTGCTATTTCTATGTTTATTCTGTAGAAGGAATGTGGTAAAGGAACCCTCAATGCATTACAAGAGCCATGAGGCTATCTCCTGTGTACGTGAGCTATTCAAGTGTGTAGGTTGGTGGTGCAACACTGACTTCAGAGCTTCTCTCCTTCTTTGTCAGAGAAGTAGCTGGGGGGCAGAACAGAGGGATTTGGAGATTTTAGGGCACTGCATTCCAGCCTACACCCCAGACTGGTGATACCCTCCTCAGCCTTTTGCGTACCTCTGGTACTTGAACTGAGGTCAGATCAGCTGCTGACTCACCTGGCATTTCAGACAGGAGTTCAGGGGATGGAGAATCATCTTTGATATATGTATTGCCTTCCCTTCCAATATCCACAAGCTTCACGTGGCTTAGAGTGGAACTCTTCTGCTGGAGTAAAAATTTGTTTTTATATGTGCCAAGGCTTTTTCCAGTGCATCTTCAGTTTCCCTGTCCAAACTATTTCATGATGTTTCTATTCAGCTCTCTCACTGACAGTGCTTCTTGATTCATTTAGCTGGAGAGGCTAAAATTAACTTCATTGCAAGATCTGGAAAAAATTCCTTTAGGGCATGAAATCCAATAAGATAAACCAAGAAATGTTGGTTTATGAACATTTCAAGGCGCTAGGGAAATAATATTACCATTTCAATGAATTGTATTATTGCAACTGAATAAACATTTCCAAAGCAAGTTTTATAGTCCTTACTTTGAATGTTACGGTGACTTTTAAGGCAATAAAAAGATGGTTTAATCTTTTCCTGAACTGAAGTGCAATTCCAGTCAGCATAAAGCTTTTAAAAATAGAAGTTACAGGTTGGGAGCACATGCCTGGAAGATAGGGACTCTTGACTTCTGGTCCCTTAGTACCCTGGGGACCACAACAACAATCCCCTTACACTGGGTGGACTTCACCTTGGAATTACATTTCAAGTTCCCTTTGTTGTTTCAGTCCAGCTTCAGGCTGTTTGTGTAAGAACCGACCAGTCTGTAAAGTCTTAGATGATTGAAGGTCCTGGCAGGAGTCTGTTCCCATGTTTGGAAAAGCAGAATTTGGGCGACATTTTCATCCCACCTTGCAGGGCAGCTTGAGGCAGTGTACGGAAGGTCCTGCAGTCAGGCTGCTCTCTTTTGCTTCTTGTAGCAAAGACAATCCTGTCTTTGCATAATTTGCTAAGTTGTGAGTGTGGGGTAGACCTGAACACTGGCATCCCATTCCCTCTGCTTGTCAATCAAATTGACTGTGAGCCATGGTTTGTTGGCAGCAGTCTCTGGACTGGAAAGGGAGGAATTTTAAAATGCAGCACAAAACTTGACTTCCTTCTTTTCAAGAAATTGACAGCCTGTGTGCTCCTCAGTGGTACCTACAAACTTTTAACTAAATGCCACCCTTCCTTGTCTTTTCCAGCTCCTTATGTGACCTATCTCAGTAAAGATCCAGCAGCCCCCTGCTCCTTGACAGAGGCCCTGGAGCACTTCCAAGTGGAAAGCCTGGATGAAATCATCCCTAATGACTTCAGAGAGAAAGATCAGCGTCCCCTGAAAGCCCCTCACAACATCACTGTTGTGGCAGTTGAAGGCTGTCACTCCTTTGTCATTGTGGACTGGGCCAAACCTGCTCGAGGAGACATGGTAACAGGTACTCTCCTGAGGCTTGCTCTCCTAATGGTTTAATGGAGAAGGGAAAGGTTTTCTTAAATGACCCTTTTTACTTTAAACTGAGCTGATATCTCATGAAGTACTCCTCTGCAACTTCCTCAGGGAGGTGAGCTACTTTCTCAGGAGAAAGGCCCTTCTGCCAACCCTCAGTGCCAGACTGGCTGGCCCTTCTTGGTCCAGATATCTCAAGATTTTGGCACTAATTTTGTAACAGTGGTTCCAAAGACAC
Organism: Myrmophylax atrothorax; assembly: GCA_026770055.1. NCBI lineage: Eukaryota > Metazoa > Chordata > Aves > Passeriformes > Thamnophilidae > Myrmophylax > Myrmophylax atrothorax. The sequence continues at coordinate 58,280,878 of JAOXXN010000446.1, forward strand.
TGCATCCTGCTAGTGTGGTAGCTGTGATAGTGCTTTGCTCAACTGAGTACTTCTGTCCCCAGGTAGTGCCCTCAGCTCCACTGCAGGCACCTCCAGAGCCTGCCTTTGAGCATCTTGCACACTCGGATTCAGTCTGTTTCAAGCAGGGGACCCAGTCTGAGTCCTGCCTGGCTGTGAGTGTGGCTACAGGAGTGGTCTGACTGTAGAGGGCCTTCTGGCATGGTTGTCAAGTCAATTGGAATCTGTGGCCCAGGCTATGCTTAGCTTGTTTTGCTGAAATTTTGCTGACAAACAAGGTTCAGAGATGGATAAAATATTAAACAAATGTATTCAATTAAATCTCTAATGTCTCTAGACCTTTTAAGAGCTGGAGCTAAAAAACACTAGAGTAAATAACCAAAATATTTTAGAAATTAATCCTATTTGTCAGTGGACCCAAAAGATCAGAAACGAGTATTTTAAAAGGCCACTGATTTGGAGCTAACGTCCACCTTTTGAGGATCTTCACCCAGGTCTGCAGCTGACACCATGGCAGAGGCGTGGGAGCTGGCAGAACTGAAGCAGTGATAATGACTGGGAAGGGAGAACAGGCTATGTGGTGTCTTTCCCGCAGTGTTTCATTCTTCAAAACTGTTGAGATGGTAGCTTAATGAGCAAAGGTTGGATAACTTACATGGGGGTTTTTCCCCAAAAAATTCTCTGGTATTTCTAAATATATTAGTCTCTGCTCAGTCGGTGTATCACTTAAAGGAGTGAATGGGTTGCCTTTATCATCTTTATGCCTTCACTGTGTTTTAAATCAGAATTTACACCTGGGTGCCATCCGCTGGTGTAATGCTCCATCATTAGCGAATGACAGGAAATTCTTATAGCCTGGAATTTTCCAGAAGAGTTAGGCATTGAATAACTTCCTTATTCAAAGATATTTCCACTCCTTTTAACCCATAAAATTTACTGCGACACCTAGAGATATCATTTATTTTAAATGTATTTAGAATCCTCGCAACTATTTGTCTTTCTTGTTACAGGCTATCTGGTGTACAGTGCCTCCTATGATGACTTTTTAAAGAATAAATGGTCAACCAGGACTGCAGGGTCTACTCATTTGCCAATTGAGAACCTGAAGCCCAACACACGGTAAGGATTTGATCCACTCTTTTTCAGTTTTGTTAAGGATGTAAAACAAATGTTGAGATTTGCCAATTGTTTGTATTTGTATAAATATTTACATCTGATTTAGATTTTACTCATTCTGTTTGACAGCAGTTTTTTCTATAAAATGCACAACTACTTACATGACGTCTTTACCATATTAATCCTGGAGCAGATGAGTGTGTGTACATGCATATATGTTTGTGTATATAAAACTACATATAAGAACAGAGAAAATCTTACTTTAAAATGCATTTTCTAGTCTTTTGCATAACTGAATCAAATGTTGGGAGGAAGAGCATACTAAAATATACCCTTGGTGTGATGTGATGTGACCATTCCCACACACTGGAATTTGATCAGGATTTGATGCTTAAGGGCTGGTGGGGAAGTGCCACCCACTGGTTTGTTTTCACTTGCTGTTTGCAAGGGTTGTGCTGGAAGAGAAGGGTTGGTGGTATATAGTGAGACTGAGAAATTGCTCGTAAGTCAGTTTGGCAGGAGCTCTAGGTCTTTGTCTTGCAAAAAATCTCATGGAAATGGTGGAACCAGAATGCATGTTTTGCATGATATTGAAATAATTTGTGGCTCTTGGGTGAGAAGTAAATAATTACAAAGGTACTGCATCAAAATTGCTTCTTTTGAGAGATGCTTGGTGTTTTTCAGACTTTTCTCTCAAATCCTGAGTTTGGAATTCAGGAAAAATTGTGCCATCTTGTCTTCTGTTTTGTCTATTGTACTGCTTCAAAAGGAATTTTCTTACATAACCAAGGGATTAAAAAAAGACCACTTATTCTGATGGTTAATGATCTAGACCCTAAAGAAAATCTTTTAGGGTAGTTCATGGTGTGTTAAAGCAAAATTGCGTCAGTAGAGAGCTTCAATGACATCTTTACCTCTGCTAGTGTTATTGTTACAAAACGTTGTTACAAATGTATGGAGGGTGGTATGGGGCATAGTTTGCCTGTGGGTTTCACCAGTTATGACAAGATGGCAGAGGTCTGAGATCTCCTAAACACTGTTCCTATATAGTGATGGAAGCAGTTGAGGGCCCTCCTGCCTTTGTGCATCCATATCCTTGTGACTTGAGGACACCCTTTCCCTAAATGCTAGTCCCAGTTCCTGCCTCCACATCCCAGACTGCTCTGTATCCTCAGCCCTTTTCCCCTGCATTAGTATTCATTCATCCACTCTCACCTTTTGCCCCATGCATGCCATGGAGGCATTGCTTTTACATCACAGCTTCTCCTGGCTGGAACCTTCCATCTGTTGCTTCTATGCCATTTCCCCCTTTGCAGGTGCAGCTCCTCACCTCTTCAGACTTTCAGTCAAGTCTCTCTCTCCTGATGCCCAAAGGACAGTCTTGAATGCCAGAAGTAATGCTCTGCTTCTCTTACTCCACACCTAAAGGGCTCCAGATCACCAGAAGGAGTGGTTGCAATGAAAGCTCACAGGAGTTCTGCAGCTGCTGTTACAGCCACGCCCAGTGCAAGGGTATTGGTGGGAGTTGAGCTACCAACCTGTGACACATCTGCTAAGCTGTACATTCACTCCAGGCTTCAAAAGATCACAATTTGTCTGTATTTGAATGGAGTGCTATAGGAACAGCAAGGTTATATGTTTGTGCATCTGCGTGAACCTAGTGACTGTCATCTTGAATATTAAGGTTCTGTTTCAGTGCAGGGACACTTAAGTAAGAACTATTTATTTAAGCATATTGTTTCCCCAGCACCTTCCTGAGGGTGGTATAATCCACTGACCCCTGTTGTATGCTCTGTCAAGTCTTCCTGTGAGGTCTGTGGTGAAGAAGGAGGGATCTTTACTACAGAGAAATTGTGTGTATCAGCCAATATCATTTACATTCTCCAAATACACAGACTGAATTGATTGCATACTTTTTGTCTTAAAAATAACTCCCAAACCACTGGATAAAGACCCCATGCCTGATTAAAAAAATATGTCATGAAAGCTGAAGTTAGTCTTAAAATTTTGTGTTTGCTTTATTAGTGTATTTTGTGAGAAATCTCTGATTTAGTCGGATTTACTGTAAGATACTTCTGGCTGCTGGGTGTCTCATGAGGGGCTATGGGTGGTGTAATTTTGCAGCATGTGCAGCATATGAGAAACAGGTTGGTATCTTGGCTGAAGTCAGACCCAGAGAAGATTTGAAGCTGTCACCATATCCTGGAAAACATCTGCCTGGTGTTTAGGTTTTACAAACAAAACAGAAATCTATGTTTACTCTGTGTCATAAGTTTTCTTCTGAGGCCTGGTCTGACCTCCATTTGAGAAGTGGAAGTTTTTCCATTAGTGAGACTCTGGTCAGCTTCAATATGGGCACAGGAGCTGGTTCCTTGTGGCATGTAAACACTAAAATTACTTGAAACCTTATTAAATCTTTAAGCAAGCAGTTTTGACAATGTCCCTTCCCTAACCTTAATGCTCAGCAATCACAGAAGATGATGCAAAGGGCTGGACAGCATCTGCTCAACCACTAAATCCAGTCTTATGTAGTCACAAACATTATAATCCTTGTGATAAACATTTCAGTCTCCTTCTTGAGCATGCTTAGACTTTTTCCTGCCATTTTTCAGGAAACCTGTGTCAGTGCTTGATGGGAGTGGCTAGATAGTGTCATGATTTAAACCACTGTATCTCCATAGCTCATGAAATCTTTTGCCTTGCCCACTTGGGTTGTATTTCCTCTGGGGACATTTCTATCCCACAGCACCTGCTACCAATTCCAATGTTGTACAGTGTTTAATAGGAGGTTCCCAAGCATTTACTCAGGGCTCACAACTGCAAACAGAGCCTAGACCTTCTGTCTCATGAGACCACAAGCACCAAAATTTTCTGTTTCCATTGTGTACCTCCATTAAAGCAAAGCCACAGTTTGTCCAACAAGCAGCATCAACCATGGCTGGCTGCTGTGTGGCACCTGGGCAGCACAAAAGAGCTAAGATGTCAATGAAACCCTTGTCCTGGGCAAGTGGTAGACATCTGTGGTACACACTTCCCATTAGTTGAGTAGGAAGCTCCTGTTCGAGCTCGGCTCTCCTGACTTATTGTAGTATTTCTTCTAACAATTCCTTACTGATATAGTGCTGGGCCATTTTTATGTAGGAAGACATTTTGCACTAGCCTGTGAACCTGCAGGCAGCTGATTTACATGTCTTTCTTCTGGTGGGATGGTGCAGTTGGAAGAGGAGGATTTTAGCCCCTGCCATGGGAGGAAACCTCTCTGTCCTTCCTGACTCCCTCCCAGCCTCTTTTTCCCTTCATCCACTGCTCCTGCTGGACAGTGGGTCTATGGGGTGCTGTCACATTGGTTCATCCCCTACCCCTCCTGGGCAGCAGCACATGTCTCTCCCTCCTAGACACTGGGTCAGGCATGCCACTTCCCCTCATGCAGGTAGAAGCCATGTGGTCTGCCTGCATACGCTCTGTGCGTCCACCCCATATCTCATCCAGCACTTTGTGCTGCAAGTGCCTGCTGTTTAATGCCAACAGAAGGGAGGCATCTTGAATTAAGTCATAAAATAATTTTGTTCCAAGTGATAGGCTTGATGAACAATTAGTTATAGAGTCTAAATTAATAAAAATATAACATTGTCTTAGTTTGAGGGAAAACAAAATGTTTACCAAAACCAGAGGAGAGGATTCCTCCTCAATAACCATGTCACTCCTTATTCAATTTTAAAAAAACCTTTGA
>JAOXXN010000446.1:58291335-58332185 GCA_026770055.1 Myrmophylax atrothorax
CTTTTTCAGTGCAATTTTTGCAAAGTTGTCAGAATAAAAGTGGAATTAAACTAAACCAAAAATCACATGTTATATAAGGAAACTGCAGTGTAATGAATACAGAGAAGCTAATAAATTAGACCATGTTGTTTTGTTATCCTTACTCTAAGTTCTTTATTTAAAGAGTATTTCAAGCAAGAAGCTCCTGAGGGAGTGAACACTGCACCTTGCACTGCCCAGGGGACTGGTCAAAAATTTCTGCCACTATAATAAAAGGGATTAAAATGATAAATTTCACATATTTATGAATAGCACTAAAGAACTGTGCTGAACATGATGGATGTCTGAGACCAAGATTTGCATGCAAGAGTTAGGTTATATTTCCTGTTGGAGGGTGGGTCCACAGGTGTAACTTACACTATTTGTTCAGAAGACAGTGAAACTGTCTTCCTGCTCTGAGGACCTTCTGAGCAGAGGAAGTCTGTTTCAAAGCTGGATTTGAACTTTGGTACTAATCTAAATAGAGATTTTATAGTATCAAAATAAATGTAAAATCCTGTGGCAAATTTCATCAACTGAGAAAACAGTGGAAAAACAAGTGCACATTAGCTCTTCAAATTGACCAGACAATCCAAGTCCCACATTCATAATCTAGTTACCCTGTAACTGACATTCTCTTGATTGACTGTATGTGTCATGTTATAAAACAAGGTTTGGAAAAAATACTAAATTTGGATTTGTTTTATTCTTCTAGACAATCCTCTCCTCATTGTCAGACCACCTGGTAAGTCTTACTTTGTTGGTTCTTTTATGAAGTGCATAAAACCTGTGCAAAACATTTAGTTACAGTTTTAAGCAGGTAGTAATTCATGGGACTAATTCACAAAACATTTTTTGTCTTAGGACCCCTTATTGTGTTTTCTGAAAAGAAATCTTGTGAAGTTAAGTTAGAATGAGCACTTGATTTTACCCCATATTTTTGCCTTGTACAACAGCTTTAGTTGTCCAGTAATAAGCATTAAACTATATTGTTTCTCTATCTATGTCCTTCAGTTACCTAAGCATAGGTTGAATATTAGCATCAGGTTTTCCTCTCTTGGTTCTCATGGTCACCTATACAAATTATCGTGTCCTTATAAATACTAAAAACCTAAAGGGTTTGTTACTGACCCAAATGATATGCCACAAAGCTGTTGAGCTTCTCAAATTGTTGAGCTATTTCCAAATTTGCAATAAGCTAGCTGAGCCCCTAATCAGAAGATCTGATTTCCTGGTACTGGGACTAACCTTGCTAACATGAACATGGGTAGGATAATCCCAGACAGTACATGCTCTCAGAAGAGATGCAGGAAAAAAAGACCTCATGGTTATTATGTTCTGTTAGCTTTCCTGAGCAGTTAAAATGGTTGGTTCTGGGACTTTTTTTTTACACTGTTCATGAAAACAGTGTTCAGTATTTCCCTTCCTTCTCTGCTTAACACTTGTTTGTTTTTTTCATGTCGTCTCAGAAGTCTCTGATGATGCACAGGTAATGGCAGAGCACACTATGGCAGTCAGTGTGGGAGGCCTCTGAGAGTGGTGACCTTTCCCCATCTCCAGACACCCTCAGCTTTTTTGCTGTCAGTTACTTTGTGGGTCTGTTCAAAGAGTGGATTTTGCATTTCCACTTTCTTTTCCAACCGGACAAAGAGAAAATGCTTTGTGTGGCTGCAGCAGTAGAGATAAGATAGATCAAAAAGAGGTGGCAGAGCTCTGCAAACTTGTGGAAATGAAGAGCTTCTGAACACCCCATGCAGCTCTTACAGGTCATGCTAACCTTATCCTTTAGGATTTTTGGAAGTGGGCAAAAGCGATAGACAAAATCAAACTATTCACAGCAACAAAACTGCATTCAAGAAATAGTTTATTGTTTTATTCTAGAGATAAAGCTATGGCCAAACCCCTGCAATTGCTTCACTGTGTGGCTAAGAGAGTAAAATCAGTTCTGTTATTGTTTATATCCATGCTGGTGGAGTTTTAAGGGTTGCTGATCACATGCAAGTGTTTACAGGATTTACTCCATGTGCCTAGTGAGAGGGAGGAAGAATGACTAATGGAAAGAACTTTCAATCTCATTTGTAAACCACCTCAAAATACCACAATAAAAGCAGGGCTTTGTACTGTAGCTAGAGAGAAAAATACCAGTTATCACAGTGGAAGCCTTTTGTATCATTCTGTACACATTACTACAACAGCAATTTCGAAATAAATTGTCTTGTCTAGTATAGAGCAAATATTTAGGTAAAGCAATAGGAATATTTAGTCTTTTGCAATACAATTAAGCATTCTCTCTGTAGCAGTGCTCTGAACAGAATTCCCCAGGAAAAATCTCACTTGTCTGTTATTGGAAACTCATCTGTTTTGATGTAATCTGAGAATACAAAACAGGAAAGTACATTTGCAATACGATCTTTTTAACCAAGCAGCAAAAATCACATCACATCACAAGCTGTTAGCTCAGAATTCTTAACATCTGTTCTTCAGCAAAAGGGTTAAGTTTGTACTTAGTCTTAAAATGCAAGTCACTATCAGACCTAAGATCAGGCTGTGTTGAGCAAAGAAACTGTGTAATACTAGGTAGAGAAGAATTCTTGTTAAAACAAATGAGACTGTTTACTTAAAGCTATGGTTCAGTACATGAAATCATATTTTTTAATGATTTTAACGATTATTATTGTCTCCTGCCTAGAAGGGATTTAATCAGGTCCCTCACTTTATTTTTTTTAGGAGTATTTATTCTTGAAGTAGTATTTTTGGATATAGAAAAGTTATGCATTAGTCTGCTGCAACATGTCTTGTAAAACCTACTATTAGATGTTAACCTCAGCAGAACTCAGACTGAAGTGTTAAAGTCTATCTCTAATGTGGAATTTATTTTTTTCTCCAAGGCGGTGAGCCTATCTGGATCCCATTCACTTTTAAATATGATCCAACCTACTCAGACTGCACTGGGAAGCAGTACGTGAAACGCACGTGGTACCGCAAGTTTGTAGGAGTGGTTCTTTGCAACTCCTTAAGGTACAAAATTTACCTCAGTGATGACCTGAAAGGTAGGCAGATTAATTTCCTGATATGCAATTCCTTGTCTTCTCCATCTTCTCGCTTTCTTCATTTTATATGTGAAAGAATTGTGTGAAGGCTATGTGGGAATACTTCTCCTGAGGAAAATTAACAGTCACGCTTATATGGGTATATTTGCTGAGAGATAATGAAGAAAACTTTCCATATTGTTTATCTCGGGTAATAGGATTACCTCAATGGTTTTTCAGACTATGCTGATATGGTGTTTTTATTACAGTGTCATGATATAATTTCAATACAGTGTTTGAATCTGCAGTAAGAAATAAACAAGATGGCAGGACCCACCCCATCTCTTAGAGAAAGAGAGCTCCACAGTTTTTAGTTTTCATTTGAGCCTGCAGTCAAATGAGTGGTATTGACATATAGAGCATTTTATACTTTCACATGATGTATTCAAATAACTAGTCTAGTTGAAATCCTAACTGAGCTGTAACCCATTTATTTGCCATAATTTCTTCTTCAATACTGTGAAGGTAGCATTCTCCCTCTTTCCAGCCACTATTCATTGGTAATACTGTGTTTGTTATTATAACATTCCTCCTGCTTTCTTCCACATCTGTTTTCCTGGTGGTAAAGAGCATCCCAAGCAAAAGTGTTGCTAAGTTAAGTAATCTGTATGTATCACTCTTCAGACACCTTCTACAGCATCGGGGATAGCTGGGGAAGGGGCGAGGACCACTGCCAATTTGTGGATTCACACTTGGATGGAAGAACAGGACCTCAGTCATACATTGAAGCCCTGCCCACCATCCGAGGTATGGCAGTGGGGGATGTTGGCCAGCTGCCTGTCATCCTATCTATAGGATTAAGGGGTAAGGAGCAGGGCACAGAGTGGAGCTCTGTCCACAGCTGGTGGCAGCTCTGCGAGGAGTCCAGCTGATGTAGTAGGCAAGAACAGGTTATGAAACTCTCAGAGACTTATGAATGGAAAGAGACAGAGATGGAAAGAGACAGAGACAGAAAAAGATGGGCATATATTGCAAATATTTTACAGAAACAAAATGTAAAAACAGAAAGAAAAATTGTATAGGTCTGTGAAACCTTTCTCTTAATAATAAGACCCGCCTCATTGAATCGAGGTGCAAAAAATCTCCCACGTGCCAAAAAGACTAGCAATATCTTTGCAAATATGGCTCTTGTGAATTGTTTCTAACCAGTGCACTCAGTGCAGAACACAATGGCATATGTCTAGTGACTTAAGGTCAGCACTTTTATTCTGGTAAGAATGGTAGTTATCATATCTGGCCTGGTAGATACCTCTCTCAGAGTGAAAATTCTTACCTTGAAGGAGTTCCTCTAAGTAAACTGCTCAGCTCACACAGCTAAGAGGGTAACAGCTGGCTTCACAAAATGAAACCAGTCATGAAAGTCAGCCAATGTTCTCAGTAAGTCTATTGGTTTAAGCTATTCAGTTATCTTTAATGGTTTCTATGTTAAATTATTTGTTGATATTCATTTCATGTTACCAGGAAGAGACTGAAATAGTCACTGATATTTGTGTATCACTGGGAAGTATTGTATTTCTCAGTTCAAAAGAGGGATGATTAATCCAGATGTGTATTACTAGGTCTAGGAGACAGAGAGAGAGCACACAGAAGTTATATTATTGGCACAAGCCATGAGTGTTTCAGATGTTCCAATGCACAAGCTATGTGGACAAGAATGCTGCACCTCTTCTAATGCTTTAAGCAGTCACATTCTTTCTGCAGATGAAGAAAAAGAGGAAGGGAGGGCTTAACTCAATATTTACTGCATGAAGTGATACCTTTTTGTTTTTTGAAAAGCTGATGCCTGCTGGAGCCCCATGAGATAATATGATTTGATGGTATTTTTTGCCCCAGAGTCTTTCATATATTTAAACTGACTTAGAAACTTCATAAACACAACTGAAATATGCCCTCCTTTTGGAGTTAAAAGCAGAAACTCTTTGTCAGACCATCAGATTTCATAATAGTTGAAGAGATTTTAACCAGTAAAACCAGTCAAAGCTACAAGAATTATGAAGGAACAGAGTTAGATCATTCAAGAAAGATCTCAACCAAATACAAGGACTAGCCAATGCCCTTTTGACACAATTACCTGTCAGACAATTTCCAAGTTTTCATGTGGGTTGTGGGATCAACTCTCACTGCATCCGTTCCTCTTGGTAAATTACTATGTCTTTGTTGTGGAATGCAAATGGATGTTTTTCTCCTGACAGGATACTACCGCCAGTACCGCCAGGAGCCTGTATCATTTGGACGCATTGGATACACAACACCCTACTACTATGTGGGCTGGTATGAGTGTGGTGTGCCCATCCCAGGGAAATGGTAGCAGTCTGCTTTCCTGTCTTAGGCAGACTAAGCTTTTGAAATTATTTCTACCAGAGGACTGTGAGCAACTGATTTGGAAAAGAAAAGGAACCCAAACCAAAAGGGTGAATGAGACAAACCAGTGAAGACCAGCTGCTCAAGAAACCCTCATGAAACCAAACATTGACACCCTTTACCAGCCTGTATCTGTGGTGCTGCTTGATTTCTGCTTGGAAGCAGGGATAGGATATAAGTTGAGTGTCTTACCTTCCTCCTCTGTGTCTTTAAGGTACAGAGAGAAGGTTGCAGTGTGTGCAACCTGTGAAAACCAGAACTGTATTAGCCATGAAAATTTGGAAGTTTCTTATATCTTGCAGGAACGACCTAAGCATGCTGTGCTTGCTTAATGGGATGCTAAACTGTCCTTTGCTGCCCAGTGGGGCTTCCCTATGCAATTTGTGCCATGTAACTGGCCACCCACCAAAGGCAATATATTCTCCTGAAGACTTACCTTGTGGGTTCAACCAGTGCTGGACTAATCACCCGGTCACAGTGTAAATTCACTTTGAGATATATGTATATCTTTATCTATATAAATACAGTACTGTATGTCTGCAGAAGTACTGCTTAGAGATGCTGAGATTTTCTTGTTCACCAGATAAATATGTTTGGAATTTTATGTAAAAGGTGCTGTTAATTCTTTAGAGATACTGCTATGCACAATATATTAACCAAGGAAAGAATTGTATTCTTCTTGTGAGTGCTGTTGATGTAACATTTGAATTACTGATCAGTTACAGACAAGACCTGTGTCCCACTTCCTTGGCAGCCTTTGGACTGGATATTCAATGGGAATCTACCCTTCTAGCAATGTTAGAGTGGCACTGTACAGTCCAGCAAAAACACATACACAGCAGTTTATCAACATTAGTTAAACTTTCTATCCTTTGCTATTTAAAAGTTGTATCGCAACTTTTCTTCAATCCATTCTCATCTTATTTTGTATGTTATTTATTCCTTGTCAGTATCTTTCACCTTACTTTGCAGAGGCATAGGATGAATAACTTGCAAACTAGAAACTGCTTTTAACTTATTTGCCTTACAAAAACAAGCCCAAGTCACCAATATAGGAGTCAACTAGCAGGAAGCTCATTTGACTATGATCCATCCCGGTGACAAATTGGGATACACTTCCTTTAGAATACTACTGAAATCTCTTTCAAACAAATCAGAAAACTGACACAGATGAAAGGTATACCTGGGGGACTGATCCATTCTCTGGTTCATCTCTCACTCTTGTTCCAGCTTACATGTTGTGTAGTTCTAACACCTTCTGAGTTGCTTCCTGTAGCTATTTTAAATTGTATGGGAACAAAAAAGGGACTAAAGTGCTTAAAAGAGCATTTTATTTTCCGTGGTGATTTGGGTTCTAACATTTTAATTATTCTCATATACTTTTGCTTCAGTACAGTGCCAAACATATGGTCTTGAAGTATAACTGTTTTCCCTAATAAACCTATGATACATGGTTCCACTTTTATTTCATCCTTTCTGGTCATCTGTGTCATGTAATTTGATGAAGTGACAAATTGTTAGCTTTTGAAAAATCCTCCTTGGAAGAGACGTGTCAACTTTTTCTAAGGAACTGGAAGCATGTGAGTCTGTTGATCCCTTTTGAAGATGGTTAGCAGCTAGTGTGGAGTTACCAAGAGCAAATCATGCCTGACCAGCCTGATCATATTCTTTGTTGAGATGAGTGCCCCTTGCAGAGTGGAGAATAGTGAATGTCATTGACTTTGGCTAGTGTAAGGTCCTTGGCGTGGTCTCCCAATGTCTGTTTTTAGTGAAATGGGTGGAATATGGCTTGGATAGTTAGACTTTAAGGTGGATGCAAAATTAGCTGCATTGTGACGCTCAAAGGGTTGTGATCAATAATAGTGCAAAATCCAAATGACAGCTGGTTGCAAGTGCCACTTCCAGGGGCCAGTGCTGGGCCAGTACAGTCTACTGATGCAGACAACAGGACAGAGTGAATGGATGGAGTGCACAGAGGGAGCTGAGGCTTGGAAGTGGTTTTTGTGCTAGAGGGCAGAGCTGATCATCAGAGGGACTTTTACAGGCTTGAGAAATAAGATGTCAGGAAACTCATGCAGTTCAGCAAAGGGAAGTGAAAAGTCTCACATGTCAGTCCTTGCAGCAATACAGACTGGGGTGACAGTCCAGAGGGCAGCTTTGCAGAAGAGCTGCATTTCACCTTCGAAGACCACAGGTAGATTTTGATTTGTTCATCTGCACAGGCATGGTTCCTTTATTCCCTGCTTGAAATACCCTTGGGGTGGGACAGTCCTATTCAGAGATATCATTATGGGTGAAGAGCTGAGACTGTTTTTTCTGCCGCCTCAGCTGGGCAGGAGCTGGAGGGTGCTGAAGTAGGGGTGGAGGGCACTCTTCCCCTCCAGTGTAAATCTCTGAGGCTAAACCAGCTGGGGCAGTCAGCAGTAGGGCACAGCAGGAAAAAGCATGAAGTGCAATGGTATCAGTCTGCTCCCTTCACTTTGAGGTCTGGGTAAGTTCTCTGTGCTGTTTGAGGTGATCTGATTGACACATTTGCATTCTTTGCCCCATACATTAGAGTAAACATATTATTGTGATACTAGCTAGTTTCTTGAAGAGATAGTACTGATCTTGGTCTTTGTTCACTTAAGAGGTGGTGCGATTACAGAGGTGACCAAAAGCCACGTGGGTCAGGAAAGCCATGTGCCATCCAGATCCGCTCTCCAAGGCCCTGTCAGTGTCCTGAGCAATGAGCCACCCTTCCCTTTCCTTCCCTACTTCCCTGCTGTCTCCATGGCACACTGGTCCTGCTGTGCCACCATAGGAGAAGCAGCACACCCGCTTGGAGCCAAATCCCATCTCAACTGAAATAGCTGTACAGCTTTGTGACTGCCCTGTGTATCAGGGAACGCCGTATGGGTCCAGATGGTGCTAATGGGAGAGGAATGCGTCTTTTCCTCTGTCAGCTCTCCTCCCATGCCCCTCTTACTGGCAAAGCCACATCTGCATCTGGTCTTCAAGCCCTTGGCGCCAGCCTAGAGAATGCCATGTCCCTTCAGAGGCTCTGAGGAGTGTTGCACCACCCCTGCCTTCTTGTCAAAATTATTCTTGAGGGAACAGGATGGAGGAGAGAGAGGATCCCCACAGAGAGAAAATTCACACAGCTTGGGCCTGCATTGCCTCTGGTCCAAGTCTCTCAGGGGTGGAGAGATGCCAGGGCCCTGCCTGGTGGGGAATTGTACAGAGATGGAAAAAGAAAGGGAGAAAAACACAACGGAGGAAGGGGTGGGGATGAAAAGACAAGCAAAGAAGCTGCTTAAAGCATTGTCTGGCCCTGGTCAGTTCCAGATGCTAATCTCTGATCACTGTACCATATTTTTGTGAGAATTGGGATTTCTGCCTCAAAGGCAGCAGGAACAATTGCCAACATGTGACAGATGCTGAGGGTTCTTGGGGGTAGCAACAGCCCAGCATGTGGACCCGGCATGTGAACAGAAGAACTCTGTGGTGATGAAGGAAGCACTGGATGTCACTTGGAAAGATAATAGAAGGCCTTTGTGGGAGGTAACTTAGCCCTCTGAACAATGTGAAATAATCCTTGTGGTTCCTCCCTACAAAAAAATATATAGTCTTCTGTCTGCAAAACCCATGTCCTTTTTTCTTACCAGGCAGATAGATGTTACTCATGTGAAGAGCTGTCTTCCTTTGGCAGAAGAGAATAAGGTAAATGCAGAAGGGAACGAGGTCAGCACTGCAGTACCCCAGCTCTGCTTCCTAAGGCAAAATTGGCATCCATGGATGTCCAAAAAGTCCCACCCATGGAGCCCTGCCAGCCTGCCTGAGGGCCCTTAGCTGGTAACATTTGAAAACAAAGTTGTGCCTTGTACTGCCGATCCTTTTCTTGTCATGCTTGTGTGTCCCATAAAGCAGGAAGCACTCCCACAGGACTCTGCCAACTGCACCACAGCAGTCAGTGAAAAAAAAGTATGACCCTGATAAGAAGTAGCACCCAGAGGAGAATAAGGCCAGGGTTGTAACCGAGTGCAATAATCACAGTGCCAACATCAGGAAGTCAAGTGTCAAAGGCAACAGCCTGGGGACCAGGTCTTCAGGTTGCCAACAGTTGTCATAACTGCCATTGCCAGAGTCACTCAACTCCAAACATGACCTGACCAGCAGAAGAAGAGCTGGGGAACCTCCACATGGCACATGCCAAGGAAGCACATACTTGCAGCAATGAAGCTCAGCCACTTGCCTAGATGCGTTAGCCATGGCACAGTCAGTGGGCTCAGTGAGGTAATTCCTCTTTAGCAGAGGTGAGTTTGTACATGGAGTACCATCTGCCCTCCTGTACAAGGCAAACAGGAGTGGATCAACAAGAGGGTGACCACAATGGTTAGGGTACTGGTCCACGGGACATACAAGGAAAGGCTGAGCACTGGATTTGTTCAGCCTTGGGGAGGGAAGGCTTGGCTGGTGGTGATGGATCTAATTGATATCTTCAGTGGCCTAATGGGACCATAAAGAAGATGGACCCACACTTTTCTGAGAGATACAGAGAGTGAAAGACTGAAGGGCAATGGACACAGACTGTAATACAAGAAATTTCAGGGAAGTATTAAAATGTTTCTATCATTGAATTCATCAAGTACAGGGACAGTAGCCCAGACAGATAGGGAAAACTCCATCCCTGAAGGTGTTCATAACTGGCCTGGAGAGAGTCGTGAGTAACCTGATCTAGCTTTGATGTTGGCCTTGCTTTGAGAAGTGTCTTGGACTTGACTTCCAAAGGTTCCCTCCAAGCTGAAGTATACAAGTCTGTGAATGATACCAACCACTGCATTATGCAACCAGACAAAAACAGAATCAAAATGTCACAAAAAAAGCACGCAATCTCCAGACATTTTCCACAGTGGATTAATATATCGGACAAAAGTGGTCATAGACTCACAGAATGGGACGGGACCACTGAGGATCGTATGGGGTCAGCTACAGCAAGACTGTGTCCTCTTTCATTTTAAAGATCCCTGATGATGGAAACTCCACAGTTTCTCTCAGCAGCATGGGTCAGTATTTAACCACCATCCCACAATAAAAAAATATATTTCTTTTGCTTATATGGGTTTTCCTGTATTTGCGTTTGTGCCCGCTGACTTCTGTCCGTCACTGGACACCACTGAGAAGAACCTGGCTCCATCTTCATTACACCCTGCATTAGAGGGATGATTCCACTGAGCTTTCTCTTCTCCAGGCTAAGAAGTCCCAGGTCCCTCAGCCTTTCATTATGTCAGAAGTGCTTCTGTTCCCTCATCACCTTCATGGCACATTGTTGGGCTCTCTCCATTATGTCCATATCTCTCTTGTATTGGAAAGCCCAGAACTGAGCACAGAGGACTCCAGGTATGGAACACTTAATAAAGGGGAGGGATAACCTTTCTGGAAATAAACATCTTCAATTAAAAAAAAAAAGCCTTTTTTTTTTCCTACATCAAAGTTGCAAGCTGGCTCATGGATTAAACGTGGACATTTGTGAGGAAGTGAGGGAGCCTCTGAGGGCAAGAGAAGGGAAGCAGTGTAGTCTCCTTGACTCCCATGAAGAATTTCTGACCTTGGTTTCTTATTGTGAGTGATTCCTGCAAGTGCTTTCCTGATAGGACTTGTGGAAGCTCTCAGCTGAGCCTGAAGAACAGATCACATGTGAGCGTGGGTGATACCCTCTCTCATGGTTATGCAGAAAGCCTCTAGATGGCAGAAGATGCTGTTTGGCCAGGCCTTGCAGCAGGTCTCTGCTGCAGGGGATGGGTGACAGGAGTGGAGATTTAGGTTAGATATTTGGAAAATGTTTTTCACCTGGAGGGTGGTTGAGCACTGGAACAGGCTCCACAGGCAAATGGTCACAGAACCAAGCCTGTTTGAGTTCAAGAAGCCTTTGGACAACATTCTCAGGCACATGGTGCTACTGTTGGGATGTCCTGTGTAGTGCCAGGAGTTGGACTTGATCCTAATGGGTCCCTTCCAACTCAGTACATTCTATGATACTATGATTCTAGTCTATGTACACTCATCATTTCACACACACTGTGTGAAGATTCTTTTAATGAAAGCAAAATTTTGGCTCAGGGGCAGCAAAATCCACTCTCAGGTCTTAGAGAGAGTCTCTGTGAAGTCTGTCCCTCACAAAGCAAAACTTGTAATCTGTTCTGTCTAAAGCTTTGGAAGGTTGTGCAAATACAAAATGTGCTCCTGCTGGGCTTTCATAGGAGTTAGTTTTCATAAAATTGTGACTTTCCCCAGAGTACTGTGGGCAACAAGAACCAGTTTATCTTTAAGTAGGAGTCAAAGCATTACAGACTATTCCCAGGAGGCTCTAAAATTCATCTTGAATGTAATAGCAATAGTGGGTTTGCCCACTTATTTGTTTTTCACACTTTATCCTTCTGAAGGTCTTTGCTAATGCGAGCTGCAGGTCTCTTTGTTAAAAGTATGGGCTGTGTTTATTTAAACTCCTAATAAAATCCCCATAAGCTTTTGTTGATTCTCCATCATTAACCTCTGTTTTTCCTTTTCACTGATCATCTTCCTTTGGTAATTGTACATTCTTTCTTGGAGCTGAGTGAAGCACTGACTATGTCTTGAAAGTGTTAAAGTATGTCCGAAAATACTTCACAGTGTATCACTCAGAGGTTGGTGTTCCTTCCTGGCACCCATGGGCATGATCTGCATTCTCCCACTCAATGTCTTCTAATAGATGTTTAACCTGCTTTGCCCACATATTTCTTTCCTGCATAAACATAGCAGATGTTAATGCCACAATTCTTTTAAGTTGCTCCAAAACACCCAGTAGCAGAATTTCCCCCTTCTCTCTGGTCAGTAGCATCATGAAGAAACAAAATGCAGGCAATAAAAGATAGGAAAGAACCTGGATCCTCCAGCTCAGCCAGCATCTCTGTCTTCATGCTGGTCACTGTCCTGCCTGGCTGCAGAACTTCTATGTGAGCCCTTGTGCTACCCATGAGTGCCCCTACTGAGCAGGAATGCTGGCATTGCAGCTCTTGCTTGTGGCAAGCTCATGAGCTGCAATCAGTCACTAGTGAGTCACCTCCTTCTCCCAGACTACACGTGCTATCACACTACGTTATAAAGATCATTTTGGCCAGCATTGGAAGGTCAGAATTCAAAGATCCACTGTGGAGATGAGGGAAGGAGCTTGAAATGGCTTCTCAGAGTGTTCTGGCTGTCCTGCCTTTTGGTTGGGACAGCCTTGACAAAGGCAGAGGCCATCTGCAGACCTGCACCCCTCATCCCATGAGGCATCCTTGGGCAGATGCTGGGAGTCCCGTTCTGCAGGGAAGGGCAGGGTGAGAGCCCAAACCGGTTAGACATGGTGACCCATACAGACAGAACTGCCTAAACACAAGAGCATAGTGAGGAGAGGCTTCCCAGAGCAGTCACACTGTGTAATTGTATGTTCTCTACTGAAACAACAGAGTATGTAAATACAACTCAGCTGAGGTTGTTTAGTTTATGCTGCTAATCAGCAGTGAATAAACAAGACAAAACTGTTCCAAGCTGCCAGGATATTACCATTTCCTTTCCTTGAATGTGAGAAAAAAACAAGACTACAAAATTAATAGTATTGTCAACACCAGCTTTAACCAGTGTAACCTAAACAAAACAGAGAAGTAACTAACCAGAATGAGGATTCGTCCATTAATTCCAAATAGCGCTATGGGTTATTACCTCCACTGTTTGGTTTTGGGTCCTATCCTGCTCTAAATGTCTACCTTGCAAAACTGCACACTGGGCTCCTGCACAGAGTGTCCACGGTCATGCTGCAGCCCATTTCTCTCCTGCCAGGTGCTCCACTAGTCTTCAGTCTGCAAAGGCTCAAAACTGGTCTTGCTGTCATACATGGCATGACTTTCAAGGTGATGGAAGTCTTCCTCTCGTGGGAAGGCTGGTGAGTCTCAGTCGTACTGCTTGCTTTTTGCACAGCAATGTTTCAGGTTAGGTCCGAGCTGACTGGCCATTTCCCACTTAGCTTTACTGCTGCTGTAGCTCTTATTTTACTTTTTAAGGTTATAGTATTTTTCTGGATTTTCAGCTCCCCTACTGGAAATATGCTTCAAGATCTTTTGTTACAAAGAAAGCTCTGCTTTGGTTTCCTCCTTTTGAAATTTTCTTTTGAAAATTATTTTGGAATCATTAGAGAAATCTGTTTGGGCTGTTTTTCTTTAAAAGCTCAAAGGTCCAGAAACAAGAAAAAAATATGTTGCTCAGAGTAACTGAAATACTACTTATTCATACAGTAAATTATTCATTCGTGAATTCTTGTGTATATTATGGAGTATATTATAATTTTGCATACATCAATCAAGATATCACATCATATTTGAGTAACCTGTACTGAAGACAGGATTGCTTCAAAGAGCCATCATAAAAGATACAGAGACAAAAAGCTTTACAAGGATGGTTTGAGTTGCATCTGAGGAGAAGAATGTATGGCACTGAAGGATATAACAGATGAACAACACATGGTATGCCATAGAAAATCATAAGCAGGTTTTAGCACTATGCTAATGTTTCTAACAAGTGGATTAAGTAGATATTGAAGAGTTATGATGCTTACACATTTTGCTCAAGACTGAGTTTGTGTCCCAGGACAGAGTGAGGGTTTGCTGTCAAGCTAAAGCCCTGCTGCAACACTCTTCTGCAGACTGCAAGGTTATTGGACCTGCTTTAGAATCTCAGTAGCAGGAGGGAAAATATCCTCCTTTGACAAGGGAAAGATACCCTAAATATCAACAGTGGGAAAGTGACTTCGTACATGTGAAACCTGCATGCAAGTTGCAAGAACTTGCGAAATTATGAAAACATTTGGAAATCTTTCCCTGGTCCATGTTAAGGTGGCACTCTGAAGAGGCTGAATGTCCCTTCATACTGCCAGTTACTCCAAAGAGCTTGTGATCTAAATGTGATGCACTTCTTGAGATCCTTCAAACTTCTGAGATTCCCAGGCCTTGGCTTCCTTTGCAAAAAAGGGTTAACCACAGTTTGCCATTGGAAACATGCTTGGTTCACAGACAGATCTTTGCTCTGTCATCATCAAAAGCAAGCCGAGAGGCGTTCCTGTCATCCTGCTGCCTAACCATAGTTTTCAATCTTACAAAATTTTCATTCCTAGAAACATTTTGTTCACCTGAGGGGTCTGAGCTCCAAAGAAGAGCTTCAGACTTGTGAAGAACATTTTCTTGGGGTAATCATGTGATGTATCAGTTGGGAGGTAAAAATATTGTGGTGTGGTTAATATCTGCAGCAAATACAATATTGAGATTTTTATAGCTGTTGTGTAAAACAAGTGAGATTGCCTAATTTGCATCTCTCAATTCAAAGCTTTATTTGTTGGTTCCATTATTATGGAGGGGAGCATGCATTTATACCTTATGCATTCACTTTTCTACAGCCTTTATGCTGCCAGCCACATCAAACACAGCTCATTTGTTTTCCAAACAGAAAGGCAAGAATTACTATGGTGGTCAGTTGCCCTCTGGGACTTTGCTGACTTTGTCATGTCTCCCTTGTTTGTCCCTTGCATGCAACTAAATCTGTAGTCTCTTATATTCAATGCCTGACATTTCATTCAATAACAATGCAGCAAATAAATGCTGCTTTGGTCCTCTTCCATCTCACCCTGCCAAGGTGAAGGAAAGAAGGTTGCAAGAATGTCAATGGAAGTGTTGCTGAGGGGTTTCCTCTATAAGAAGATCCCCTGATAAATATTCTTGTCTTAATGTTGCTTTATGCAATTACGGAAGTTATAGAAGGAACTTTTTTGAATCCCTATGGTCTCCTGATGCTTCAGAGGACTGGACTCAGATATCTTGGATCGATCTCTCAGCATGGGTCAAAACCTGGCCATGGAATTCTCCAAGTTTCGCTGGTCTGGGGAGACTTGTGCATTGTTTAGGAAGCCCAGTTATAGGAAAAGCCCCTCAGTATGGCGTCTCTTGTTTTCAATCTCACATCTTTTCCACCAGTTTTTGTTTGTCACTGAGCCTGAAAAAACTTTGCAAAAAGACACTTTGGTACAGAATCCACACATCTCACACACATGGGTCTGTAGTCTTTTTTCAGGGTCTGAAGAGCTGGAATTGCAAGTTTCTCCATCATTTGGGTACCCACAGTGTGGATTAGCCACCTGCCAACAGCTGCAAGGAAACAGTCTGGAGCTGGAGGCTTCAGACAAGCTGATTAATCCTCACCTCCTTCCTTAGATTGCAGTAAAAAACCTTTTCACTTCTTGAAAATTGAAGATGTGCATTCTGAAAACAGGTTTCCTATTAAAAAAAAAAAGGCATTAATTAGCAGTAGTTGCCTCAGTACTGGAATGCGGACAAGTTATGGTTTTCCTTCAGTTGTCAACCTCTGCAGAAGAACATTTAGTGATCTTGCGTTTGAATCGGTATATAAAATTGGGCAACTGACTGTTTATAGATGCAATAAACTCAATGCTTGTGTTTGGGCTCACGTTGCCGTTTCTGCCCCCGTGTGTTGGCAGGAGGACAGAGCAGCTGTGACCGCAAAATCACAAGGTGTATCAGCAGAGATGTGTCTGTTGTGCTTCACCTAACAGGCTCATTATTTTAGAGATGGAAGTGACTATAGAGAAATCAATATTTTAGAAAGAGTGGACAGTGCCGTGTAAGGGCCTATTTGCCATTTCCCCCATTTCTGACTGATTTTAGGTGCCTGTTTTAGTCGCACAGCAAGTGTGGCTTTCTTTACATGCAAATTATTGCTGTGTTTCCCTATTTTATGAGAAATGTTTGTTGGGCTACTGTTATGTTCTTTCGTGTTTTGTGATGTTGAACTGGGAAGTGGTTCTCTTTAAAGATCTGAGTAGATCTAATGGGAAATAATATATGCCAGAACATGCAGAAGTGGCTTGACAAAGATAGTCAAACCTCAGATGAATTGCAGTTCTTGCACTTAGGTCGAGCCTGCAAAATGGATTTTTTAGGTGAGGCACAGTGTGCGCAGAACTGGTCCCACCCTTTACTCCTACGATTCATCTGCCAGGGCCGAGCAAGCTTGGACGGTGACAGTGAATACCTCAGGACGTAGGTTTGGTTAGAGTATCCCTCTCTTAGATGGATGGCCTTACAGGGCTAAGCAAGCTCCATCTGCCCGGGTTTGGAGTTAGAGTTGTCCTTCTCCTAGAATAGTTGCCAGAGGGCTAGCAAGCCCACCCTGCCCGTGGACACACTTTGACGCTTCAGCTGAGACCTGTCTGGCATGGGAGACCCTACTGGAGGCACAAACCACTGCCAGCATAGCACACAACCCCATGAGGGCATGCAAGCTTCTCCCCTGCGACAAGGGGGTGTCCCCGGAGAAGGCTTAGGTAGGAAATGGGGATCTTAATGTCTGGAATACCCAGAGAGAAGCCAACAGAGCAGTACCAGGTTTACATTTGTCTATCTTGCTGTGCAGATAGTCCAGTTGTTGACTGTGTTGACATGGACAGCTTAACCTTCTCTTGAATTCCAGTAAGCATCTCAGGGAATGGTGCTTCCACATCTGAGTATGTCTTGCTTGCTTAGACTTGTCCTCCGGAGCTTTCAGTCTTTTGTATGGAGCTTAAATAGGCCACATTCAGACACATGTATTTGCTTATCTACTTTGTCCCTATGAAACTAGCAGAAGCTAGCCAGCTGTCAAGGGGCTGGGAGCCAGCTACAGAACAGACTTTACTGTTTCTGAAAACAGTCAATCAATCAGTCACATGCTTTTTGCAATGTTGTACAATGAATACTTCATATGAAGTAGCTACAGGGGGAACTCCATATAATAGATGTTGGCACAGTTACCAACATTTGATATTTTCCTCTTGCAAATGGTTATTAAAACAAATTGCACTGTGCTTCCAGAGTTTCTGAGCAAATATGCTCAGACAGTAACTATAATCTAGAGCTGCAGGAAAAGGAAATGGAGGGTAGAGAAGTGATTTCTCATCCTCCAGAAAATAAAAGGGGCAAAAAGCAAATTAAGAAGGTGAATGTGGGTGTTAAAAGAGAACTTTTGCAGGTTTGCCATCAGCAAAGAAGGAGAAATGTGAGCTGGACAGTGCTGGGGTTGTGTCACAGGGGGATATGATAGCTACCTTTGGGCTTTGTTTTACTGTAATATCTCTATGCACCTGGCACAAGGTAAAAGAGCTGCCAAATGCCAAGACCTTCACCAGAACTTTACTTTCAGTAGCTAAAGTGTTTCTTTCTAAGTTGGTAGCATAGACAGTAATGAGAGATGAAGGCATACAGCTTTGAGTAAGACACATTCCCATGGGAGAAACAGTTGAAAGCAAGGAGATTTGAGTGTCCTTTGATGGCCAGTAAAATTGAGAGAGGCCCATAGCAGACTGCAGCTGTCCCAGGAGAGATCTGGAGATGAGAAGAACCCAGCACAGTCCAAGCACAGGATGGTTAAAGTCCCTTGGCCTTCTCTTGAGGTTGGTATGAAAAAAATTAGCAGAAAACTTGGCATCCACTATGTGGGAAGCCAACTTCTATATAAGTGGGAGGAAGAACAGTTAATTGCTGAGAGGGAGGGAGGCAGAACTTCACACTGGGAGGTTGTAGTTATTTTATGGAGCTTTCTTTGGGCTGTAGAGCATTTATGGGACTCTGAGGAAACATGTGAGCTGGCTAAAAGTTTTGCTGAGCTGGAAAGAGGACATAAATGCAGTGAGCTGGAGATAAGAAAAAAAATACTTAACTCAGTTTATATTTGCCCTTTTTGTTATCCACACATTATTCATATATGCCAATATTTACTTTCTCCCCCATCCCCCACCAATAAAGCTTTCAAAGCATTGAAGTGTCAGAATATTTTTTTCTAAAGAACACTGCAAAGGTCCTTAACATCTGAAACTGAAAAAAGTTGTCACATTCCTAAGCCTTGCCATTTCCAGGATGTTGGGGACAGGGACAAAAATCCCTCAAGAAATGAAAAGTCATCAGCTTGGTTTGGGATTTCAGTGGTTTCACTGTTTAGCCTGTGCTGAGAAGGCATTCCAAAATACACAGCTCCTGCTAGTGCCACTGCCAGAACACTGCTCCCTCACCCATGTTTTAAACAGTCCTCTCAAATATATTAAGTAGGAGTAAAGGCCAAGAGTGGAAAGTGCAAAGCCCTAACAGCCAGAACATTCTGAGGTGGGTACCTAAATGTTACAGCCAGACTAGGGCTGGCCAGGATAAGTTCGTGTCTGCTCTGTACTGCCAGTACAATACAGAGGGTATGGGGCAGCTCTAACCCTGTGGTTTTTGAGCCAAATCACTTTGTGATTGAGACATCCTATTCCAGATTCAGGTCTCCCTTGCCTCCTGGAAGCCACAAGTGAATTTGCTGTAGTAAGCAGTTTCTACAACTGTAGTAATTTTCCACTTTATGAATATAATGCTGAAACTAGAATGCCACTGAAATGCAAATCCACATTAAATACCATTTTTGGCACTTCAGATACTATAACAAACCCTTTACAACTTTGTAGAGTGCAGCAACCACCAACAGAGCCCCAGCACCCCAATCTCTATTAAGTCTCACTATGAATCCACCAAAGATATGTCCTGAATTCAGCGTCTTCTCACAAGGAAATGCTGAGCTATATGAGTACTTTTGATATTTTTTTCAGAGCAGGATTGAGGAACATGTTCATTGCTTAGAGTCAAATAAGCCCAAGCACTCTGGCAGGCCAGGTCCCTTAATGATGTCCAGTAATGTAGTAGCATGAGCATGGAGGGAAATCAGATGGCTAGGGACCATAACAATGATGTCACAAGTCATAGCTATTCCCTGGCCAACCTAGTCACCCATACCATTCTTCACAACTTAGACCAGAAGACTCTGCTGTAGTTTCTTCCCTTATGATCAGTACTATCGCTGCTTCCCAGCATCCTGTGGACCCAGCTAATTTTAAGAGCTAAGTCTCTCATGTATTTTCTGCCGTGTAACTACATTAAATTAATAGGGAAAGAAACTGGAAGGCAACCTTTTACTTATGATATAAATATTTGCTGGCCCAAAGCTTGTGCTACTCGGCTCAGGTCTGTGTGAGAAGAGTTTGCTCCTATGGTAGAGAGCAGGTATGTATCATGCAAGTGTCAGATGAAAAATATCTGCAAAAGAAGAAACAAAACCACTGATCTATGGCTTTTATATATGTGCCATGTGTCAACTATGGGCACATGATCAAATGCAAATGGCTTGTGGGACCTTATTTTCCCCTTCCATTGAAGCTTAAGTGAAGTTGCACAGATATGAAATAGGTATAGACACAGGGTTGGACTTTATTTGCTTATTAACCCAGATCATTAGAGGAACAGTGGAAGCAGATGGCTTCTTATAATCATTAACTAGTTCTCCAGCCTAGTTCAGAATGACTCCTTGAGCAATAGTAATAACAAAAACAGTGCTAATAAAGATTTTGCTGTTGTACTTGAGATGGGCATAGCTTCAGTGTATGGGCACTGCACAGACATGGAGTGAAGGACCCCACCTGTGTCCAAGCCTTTAAAAACATGCCTGTCAGCATGTTGGTTTGTCAGTCCACTGGTGGCATGCACTCCGTGCTCAGCCTGCTTTTGACAGCATCCTTGAGCATCCTGTTAGCCTCCCAGACTCTCCTCAGGATGAAAGAGCTTCTCCTTATATCCAAACTGAAACTCTTATTTCAGCTTACATGTTCACCTCTTATCCTCCCACCTTGCACTACTGTGAAGAGCTTGACTTCATCCCCAGTGGAGGGTACCTCGCCATAGGGATGAAAGGTTGCTGTCAGATCTCCCTGAAACTCTTCTGCAGTCTGAGGAGACCCAGTGGCCTCAGCCCCTTTTCACAAGGCAAGTGCTTTAGTCCTGACCATACTGGCGGCCCTCTGCTGAAATTTCTCAGTTTATTGATGTGTTCCTAGTACTGCAACACTGCATAGGGTCTACTGAGTGCTGAATAGAAAGAGCAATCATTTCCTGCTCATGCAGCACAGAAAACTGCTGGCCTTCCTGTTGCCTTTGGACAGAAAGGGCAAGAGAACAGTCATGATTTTGCTCAAGCTTAAACTAGTCATTAATTTTATCCTGTTGGACCTGAGAGCAGAATTTGGACCAGAGTAAATAGCTTTCAGTCTCAGCCTGACCTGAGGAGGAGAGCAACAGGGGAATGCAGACACAAATTAAAACAAAATAGCTAAAATACATGGAACCACAAAACCCAATGAATTTTTAAACTGATAACTACTAAAACTTCAAGGGATGAAAGTAGAGGAAACTGCTGTTTATCTGTACCACACAGCTAAATCCAGGTCCCAGCCATACACCAAGGACTTTCTGGGCAGGCACCATCTAGCATAAGACCAAAGTCCACAGTGCTGTTAGCCTGAATCTTTAACTGCTTATCCATTTTCCTACACCCATGTGACTAATGCACAAAACACTAGCCATGAGTTTTCTGCACCTTAATGGACCTGCACCCCGCCTCTAGGTTTCCTCAAAAGCTCTGCCTGTGGGGCCCCCATGCTTCCTTGCAAGTGGGTCATGTACCAAGCTGCATGACTGTACAGAGCCCCTGCTTATACTGGAGCTGTATCCACTATTGCAAGATGCAAAACTGATACAGAAAGTCAGAGAGAAATGCTGGCTTTATGAAGTCAGTGAGAGCCAAAGGAAAATGTTTATATTTCTTCATCCAGCTGAGCTGCCTGTTTGGATCTGTCATTCCTTCTTCACATACTTTGTGTTTATGGTCATGGTGAAACACAGCCATGGACTAGAGGTCAGCTGCCTGCAGCATCCTGGAGGCCTGGGAGGACTTACACCACCAGCCAGCAGGACACTGGCAGGGGAATTACTGTAACCAGGGGCCTGGAGCAGTGATATGCTGCATTTCAGAAAACAAGAAGATTCAAGTTACAAATCCACAGACTGGAACGGACCTGGAAAGATTGGCCACTTCTTCTAATGTATCATATTCTTTCCGTCTGCAACAAGCTTTTTTTGCCATTTCAGCAAGGTTTGGTTAATTTCATTTCCAGTGGTTTTTCTTCCCCATGATGCTCTTTGGGGGTCTGACTAATAGTAGAAGTGCTACAATTCTTTCCACTTTCTTCCTGCTTGCATTTTCAGCCAAGTGTTGTCGATCCAGAAGGTTTACATAAGTATAACAAGCATCCAAATCTCTGCGCTGGACCCCTAACCATTAGGATTTTGCTAATCATTGCTAAAAAGATCATTTTTGGGAACCCAGTTCTGAAACACTTGTGTTATCTTGGGAATCTGGAAATGTACCAGCTGACTGGAAGCTGGTGAATGTTGTCCGATATTTCAAGAAGGGCAAGAAGGAGGATCCCAGAAATGACTGGCCAGTCTCACTTCAGTGCCTGGTAAAATCATGGAAAAGATTATTCTGGGAGGTGTTGAAAAAAACATGGAGGACAATGCAGTCATGGGTCACAGCTAGCATGGCTTCATGAGGGGAAAGCCCTGCTTGTCGAACCCGATTTCCTTCTGTGACAGGGTAACCCATATACTTGGTCTAGGAAAGCCAGTAGATGTACTCTTTTAGGACTTCAGCAAAGCTTTTGATACTGTCTCTCACGACGTCATTCTAGACAAAATGTTCAGCATACAGCTGGCTGACCATGTTACATGATGGGTAAGAGCTGGCTCACAGGTCAGGCGCAAAGAATTATTGTAAGTGGGGTGATATGAGAATGGTATTCAGTCACCAGTGAGGTTCTGCTGGGCTTCATCCTCATCCCACTTCTCTTCAGCATCTTCATTAACAACTTGACGCAAAATTTGAAGGGATGCTTAGCAAGTTTGCTGATGACGCTAAATTGGGAGGAGCTGTGGACTCCCCCTCAAGGGCAGAGAGACCCTGCAGAGGGACCTGAACAAATTAAAGGTCTGGGAAATCACCAGCTGTACGAAGTTTAACAAGGGTGAATGTTGGATTCTGCACCTGCAACAATGTAACCCTACTTGTGTGTATAGGGAATGGAGAGCAGCATTATGGAAAGTGACTTGGGGTCCTGGTCAATGGCAAGTTGAACATGAGTCCGCAGTGTTCTGGCAGCCAGGAGAGCCAAACGTGTCCTGGGAAGCATCAGGCAAGACATTGACAGATAATCAAAGGAGATGATAGTCCCACTCTGCTCTCTTTTGGTGTGATCTCACCTTGAATATTGTGTGCAATTTTGGGCACCGCAAGACAAAAAAGACATTATGTTATTAGAGGGCATCCAAAGAAGGGCCGTGAGGATTGATGAAGGGTCTGGACAGTAAGCCTTTTAAGGAGTGGCTGAGGTAACTTGGTTTATTCAGCCTGGAGAAGAGAAGACTGAGGAGAAACCTTCAGCATCCTCAGGAGGGGAAGCAGAGGGTCAGACACTGGTCTCTTCCCTCTGTGGTGACCCGTGACAGGACTCGAGGAAATAGCTTGCAGCTGAGTCAGGAGAGGTTTAGGTTAGATATCAGAAAAAGGTTTTTCACCCAGAGGGTGTCTGGGCATTGGAACAGGCTCCCCATGGACGTGGTCCCAGCACCAAGCCTGTCTGGTTTCAAGAAACATGTGGAAAATGCTCTCAGACATATGGTATGATTCTTGGAGTGTCCTGCATAGGAACAGGAGTTGGACTCAATGACCCTCATCCATTTCTTCCAACTCAGCAAAATCTATGATCTATTGACTCATGTGCATTCGTAGGATCAAATAATGAAATATTTATATTCAAGTAATTTCTCACTTAAATGCAGGACCTATGTCTTTACGGATCCAGAAAAACGTTTTGGGTCATTCAAAATGAATATTTTGAACTCTTGTCAGGGATGATATTCCATTCCTGAACAAGGAGACAATAAGCACATAGGAGGTACTGACTTCATTCAGAAGAAAGATTAAAAAGAGAGAAGAGCTTAGCTAACCCTTAGTCTTAGAGTGTGCTGTTTAAATATTGCAACTCGCCCAAAATCACCAAGTGCAACACTACTTCTCACTCCAAGGATAGTTGTATCAATTAAGCACGTTTCTAAACAGCAGATTTAAAGTTCTCTTCATTTCTATTCTTGAGTTGGAGCATTTTGCTCTCACAATGTTTCCTGTGAGATTGCAAAAGTTGGACTCAAGAAATATAATAACTCTGGTACACTTCTGCTACCTTGATTTCAGAAGTTTGAGGGCAAGCAGAACACCAAGCACTGCAAAAATTGCTCTGAAAGATAGTAAATTTGTTCCTAAGAGTTCACAGATCTCCATCTGGGCAGCACTGTGCTCTTGCAGAACAGCTCCATGTTCTGAATGGGTTAAGGTCCTTAAGATTTTTTTATATATTTGTAGATTTTGATATAGCTGTATAGTTTCTCACACTTAAAGTAGCAGGTGACAGTTTCTAAACCCGTTTCTTATGGTTTGTGTCACATTCTTGCAATTCTGTTTAACGATCTTCTCAATGAAAAAATTTTAGTGAGGACATCTTGTTTGGGACACATGAACTTAGATATACTGTAGACAAAGCAAGATAGAAAGCCCAAAACCCTTGGAGAAGCTCCAAAGGGGCAGATTCAAGGTTGGTTCCAGGAGTGGACAACTTCTGGGATTGGATGTATCCAATCAATATGATAATTAAGTAGTCTTAAAAATTTTTAAAAACCTCATACTGTATTGTGCACTTATGTGTTTTGCTGCACCTGAAAGAGTTTTCATGAAAGGATCTGCTCTCTATTTTATCTATAACTATCTATAATTAATACTGCCTGGAAAGTTCTTTTCTTCCATTTTAGGCAACAGTTCCACTGAACTGACTACATCAGTCACTCCTGATGGGTCACTGACCACAGAAAGAACAGCATTTTAGTGCTTTCCCTCTTTGATGCCTACTCCTTCAAGCAAGAGTAGTCATATAAATTACAATTAAAATGAGCCTAAACTAGTGACTCCCTTCAAGCTCACTCCAGAGATAAGTGATTGATGTTTTTACAAGCTGGATGAACTGCAGGCAGCCCAGCAGGTGTTACTCACATCCCAACAGGTAGCTGTCAGCACCTGAGCGCAAGCTGAGCTGTTGAATTTTAACCCAGCATGTTAACAGTGATTAGGGAGAGGTGTCTGGAAGGGAGATTTCCCCCTGTCCCTTTCTAGTGTTTAAATTTGTTAACCACTTCCTACACACTAGTTTTTGTACTCCCAGGTGTTCTGGACGGGTTGGATCAGCATGGTGTCCTGTGGTTTGTGGAAAAATAGTTCGAGCTGCCCATAGTTAATATCTTAATAGCTGCCACATCCAGCCTAGCAGGCTCATCTCCCTGCTGATGCCACACTGGCACTTCCTGAACAGAATTGCAGTAGCTAGGAGTATCATGATTCCATCTGCTGTAATGAGTGCAAAGAAAGGGGTTATTCTGCTGCCCCTGTATTACAGATACCCAGAGCCGTGCTGACACCAGCATTCAGTTGAATCAGGAGCCTGGTTTTAATGTGAATTTCTGCCTTCCCTATGCACGACCTGCAAAAATTTGTACTGTAAACTGGCCTCAGGGAGGTCAGGCTGGGCTGACAAGTGAAACCAGGGTAACAGCAGCATCTGGGAGTGCTTGTGGCCTGTGCCACTTCCTTATGGACACCTGAACTAAGTTGGAGCTGGGCTGAAGAAAACCCTACAGTGCTGAGTGTTGTGAGGTGGGTCCTCAGCACTGACCCACTCCACAGTCCTATTTCAATGGTGCTACACTGTTGGTGCAGACTAAGTCATGGTCTCCTCTAAAATCCTCCTTGGTTATAAGTATAGACTTTTGAAAATAGCTGAACATTCTTTGAAATGATTACATACAGCAACAAGAAAGCTAGGCACTAATAGCTAAAAAATAATCCTGCACACAGAGTGAAGCTAGGAAATCTGGTTTGGATAAAGGCAGCACAGCCTTAAACTTTCACCGAGTTTCAAGCTGCACTTTTAGGCAGTTCAGAGAAATATCTTTACCTTGCCCTCCTCTGACCTCCTCCAGGACTACTCCTACTCCTGATGGCCTCCTGCAGCTTTTCATTGCTCTACTACTTTCAAATTCCCTTGTAGCATCCCTGCGGAAGTGCATGACATTTGAGGGTATTTCTGCCCCTCTTTAAGATCTCAGAGGGAGTTGTCTGAATTTTTCCTGTGGTGCTTGATCTGCTGTACCTAAGGATCATGTGCAGGAGAACTGAAGCCCATGGAAATCCTCTGACCACAAAAATTAAGGGTAAAATCTTGCCCTTACTGAAGTTCATAGGAGACTTTCCATCATTTTGGGCAGAATGAGGTTTCATTGTGGAGCACTTCTTGCCTTTAGCGTCACTGTGAGGAATGAGCGTGCAGTCACAAAGTTTTCAGTAGACTTCAAAACTGAAATGGGAAAGAAATGCATGCTAGTCAGTGTTCAAGAAATCTGTCAACCTGATATTTCTTCTAGAACAAATAAAACCATTCCCTCCATTCTGCCCAGCTTAAATGGCTAAAACATTTAATTGGAAAGAAGTCAATACTTCCAATGGATTTTTTCACATAAACATGAAGAATCCCTCAATGTTCACCTGATGTGATGGTGGTGGTCATGGCATTCACCTAGGCAGGAGGTCTCCAGCACTACAGCACATCTGCTGACAGCTGCCCAGCTGGGTGGGTATCCTGTGCAGTCAAAGAAGAGAAACTGATCGGTTTTGTGGAAAGGCTCAGCTCATCCTGAAGTGTAGGAGGGATGTAGCTTCTAGGCAAACACCTGAGCATTGGTGCCTGGATGATTTCTAGAGGTGAGATGCAGTTGCCTAAACACAGGCCTCTCCCTGAGATGCAGTAGCATACTTGTGTGGCCCGTAGACATGATTGTGGAAAGCTGTCATGTGTCACCCATAGGTCTGGTGTTGTACCTGCCAGCCCCAAGGGGTGCCTATCCTTACACACCTATATTTAGGCAAGAGAATGAAGATGAACCGTGTGGTGCCTGAGAAGCCAAAGTTCTTCCTGGCAGCATCACTAATGCACAAGGAGCATCTCTGGGAATTCTGAAACCTGCACTATAGTAGGAGCAAAGCACTTGTCATGGCTTTATCACGTTTATTGTATCAGATTCACAGCGAGAATAAATGCAGGGTAAGTAAGCCAGTACTTACTGATAGGCCAGTGAGTGAAACCCGGAGATATCCCAGCCGTCTCAAACTGTTCCCTTCACAGGGTCAGAGAGAGGTCACCGCCAATACCTTAGAAATCCCCACTTGTCAGAGAATAACTTTTGAAATAGAGATGTCTTAAAAATAATGCCAAGGACAACAAACATTAAGGCTGACGGACAAGATGCCAGATGATTGCAGACACAGGCTTTCTCTTTTATTTCTGAATCCAAATGCCATAAGGTTTCTTACCAGTTTCGGACTTCAATTATTTGATTTTTTTTCTTGACTGGAGACAAATGATGAAAACCAAAAAATTAGTAATAATGTTCTGCATCTGTTTGGCAATCAGTTTCTCCTCTTGCTTTAAGTGTGTTCGTGTTCAGCAGCTCTACAACTCTGCTGATCTGAGAACCTTTAGTGAGCAGTAAGGGTGAAATAAATTGACTTGTAAATAAACATTAAAATTGCAATGAGAAAAACAAAGAGAGAAAACTTCAAAGTTTTAACTGTTGTATGGCTTGGCATGTTCCTCTTTGTTTATTATCTGTGCTGGTATAGTGCCTGCATCAGGGACCAGTAGCCCACTGTGCTTTGGAAAGTGGCTAACAAATACATCCCTACCCCGAAGGACTAACAAAGTCAGAGAAACTGCAGGGAGTGTAAAACTAGTAGAATCAAAGTGACACATAACTGTGAGAAAGATAAGCTTTAGGTCAAGCCTGTGGAAGAGAGTAGAAATTTGGGGGTTGAATGACCAAGCTGTAGGAAATGGGTTACAATGAAAGGTGTTTTCAACACTGATTTTCTTTATCACATTAAACAATAACTTTTGTTCTTGGCATCTTTTTCTGCCCTGGTGTTTGTTTCCTTTTGGAATTAAATTGTTCAACTGGTTTATGATCCAAGGGCCTATTCCTCATATGAATGATGTGTGCACAGAAGGGCCGAGTGGCAGAGGCTCCTCTAGCCCCACAAAGACACTCAGGATCTGAAATTCTTTTCTGACCAGAAAAGAAGAAATGTTGAAGCCCTGGAAAAAAACCTAAAAAATTATCTGTAGCAAATCCAAAGGAAATGAACATTTCAGACTGATTGGATTCTCTATTTTCCAAATGTTTATTTTGATTTTGACCTTTTAAAAATGTTTCCAAATGTTTTTTCTTCTCAAATAACTTACCAAATCTTTCAAAAGGAAATGCCATTTCAAATGCTAGAAAGCAAATCCTTGGAATGCCAGAGTGTCTAAATATTCCAACTATTCCCAAATTTTTCTCTTTGCACTGGGCCACACAGGAGTGTGAGAACTTTGTGCAGTGGCAGCTCCATGTTGAGATGTGGGGTTGGCTAGAGGCAGGGTTTTGCCCATGGCATGGCTCTGGTGGCCAAGCTGGTGCTGGCAGCTCCCACAAAGGCCACCCCCAAAAGGACCCACACCCACCACCTGAGTGGCCTCCCACTCCACACAGAAGGCATGTGTGAGTGAGATTTTGTCCTAAAGCCATATGAACTTGTCTTCCTTACAGGAGCTGTGAGTCAGCAGTGACAGATGGAGATACTTACGGTCTTCAACAGTCCCATTTTGATCCAGCTTGCTTCTGACTACGTCAACCCCTCTTAAAACACAGGTGTTGCATCCTGTTCCTTTCAGATATGACCCACCTATTCACTCAGTGTAGAGATGGCGGCTTCTCTGCTCTCCTCATGCTGCCTACTATTTTGTAATTTCAGAGAAAACTGGCAAGGAATGGAGCAGTATATCCAGTGTAGGGAAAGGTGGCAAGTTCAGCTCTTCTTTTTATGCAAAAATGTGCTGGTAGGTTAGGAAAGAGCACAGGCCTTGTGAGGTGAAGCATATGGTCTCAGAGTTACTCTGGAAGCCTGTTAAAGCTGTTATTCATTAAGATTGGTACTCCATTTTACTAGGTCTATCCATGCTTTCTTTTCTACATTGCAAAGTCCTTTCGTGCCAGTATTTAGCACTTATGGAAACTTAATGCCTAGAAAGAGCACTCTGGGATTTTATACAGGGAGGCTATAAATACTGGGTCAGGACTTAAAATCACAGCTTAATTTAAATACGGATTTGAGCTTGGCCTTAGCTGCAGCAACAGCACCTGGCAGAGGAATTACCCAGGAATACTGCTGGAGGGGAACAAGGATTTCTTGCAGAAGGAAAAGATAGAGGGTGTTCATATCATCTAGCTTTGGGGATCTGACCCAGAAATAAGACAGGAGTCTCTTGGCAGAATTTCCAGAAGACAGTCAAGACTATCTACAGGCTTTACCATCTGTTCTCAGGGAAGATATCCTTAAAGCTATGTTACTGGTATAAGAATCGCCTGTATGATAAAGATTCAGAATAAGTGAAGGAAATTCTGGACCCCTATAGTATCATTCACCCTTTGGCATCACTTTTTACTCAGGAGAAGGCAAAACATGCTGAGGTCAGTGTGGCTTGTGACTTGCATAAGGTAAACATGTTTATCTGAGAGTTGTATTCTTTGCTGTCATGTACAGAATATCTCTGTGGTGATCTACTGTATGTGGATTTTGGAAAAAGAACTGTCAGGCTGGGCTGACTAGACCTTGCACAGGGTGTTAGAAACTAAAGTGCAAGTGCAAATGTCCAGAAGACCTCAGGGATGCTGGATGGATGTGTGAGAGCCAGAGCTGATGAACAAGAGGTGCCTCAACTGGAAAAATAACAAGAGGACCAGTGTTACACAGTGGGAATGTATTTTCTGTTCACTCCATTTTATAGCACTCAATCACCAGTCAGAATTCAAAGTTGGCTACTGTGCCTCCAGACCTTCCAAAGCAGACACATGCTGAGCTTTGCATGCATTACAATGTCAGATCTGAAATTCTTGTTCATCACGAGCAATGCACTAGTGCCCATGCTGAAGGGATAGTCTGCAGAGAATAGCACTGCCTGGGATGAACCAGGCAGGAAAGCCTCCTTGTGGGTCACCTGCCTGGATCAGGAGCACTGCATGGGCAAAAACTGTACTACAGCCTTAGACAAAGCCTCCCTTTTCTTTCCTTCCTTTCCAAACTTTGATTTTTCACAAATCTATATAGGCAGTGTTAGTCCTCACATGCACCAACAGTGTGGCAAGCAAAGGAACCTCAGTTAGGACCAGGCATCCTGCCAGGGAAGAAGAAAATTAACAGCTGTGGCTCCAGAAGTTGGGAGGGCTGTGTTGAACAGATGGCTGTGGTAAACAGGAATTTCCAAACCTTAGTAAAACACCTTCCTTCTTATAACACAGATGGAATTATGGGGAACTTATTGTGCTTGGTAATTGATCAAGCTGTTTAAAATTGTAAGAGAAAACATCAGTTGCAATGTCAGTGAAAAACATTTGCAGAAGTGCTGATGAGTATGATTTTAATCCCATATAAAATTGTGGTGAAAACCCAGAAATTTCTATTGGATGGTTTCCACAGTAAACTTACTTTTGGTTGGTATTAATCCACCCTGAATGCTTCTGGTCTGATTGCATTTTGCAATAATGTGGAAAGGCACATCAGGCCAATCATGTACTGTGCTTTGACCAGGTAACTTTTCATGTGAAAGAAGGACAGGAAATTAATACTGGAAAAATAACAAAAAAAATCTTGATATTGATTTGACTTTCCCAATCATTTTAAACCTTTCACAGTCCTGGAGGAGAAGGTAGTAACAAGTGAATGCTAGACTGGGAGACTGTTACATTTCACAAACAAAACCTAGTACTGCAAACCCTTAAAGGAAACAGAAATTTTGAAGGACAGTTTAAAATTCTGGTTTTCTTTCTTTTTTGTGAAGTGAGTGGTGGGGTGTAATTGAAGATTCAGCTGAGTTTTTGCAAAGCTAATGCAGAACTAAATATAACCAGGGAGTAAATTTCAAAAAAAGGTTTAGTCTGGCTTCCACTTTTGTTCTCTGAAGTCAGGAAATTAGATTTCCAGGGGAACATTTACATATACCTTGGTTTGTTTAGCCTAGAGAGGAGGAGACTGAAGGGAGAACTCATAGCAGTCTACAGCTTCCTCACGAGGGCAAGTAGAGGGGCAGGCACTGATCTCTTCTCTGTGGTGATCAGCTATAAGATCCAAGGGGACAACATAAAACTGTTTCAGGGGAAGTTAGGGAAAGGTTTTTCACCTGGAGGTTAGCTGGGCACTGGAACAGGCTCCCCAGGGACATGGTCACTGCACCGAAGTTGCCAAGACTCCAAAAAGCTTTTCAAGTGTTTGGACAATGCTCTCAGGCACATGGTGTGGTTCTTTGGGCTTCCCTGTGCGGGGCCAGAAGCTGGACTCAGTCAGTGAGCCTTGTGGGTCCCTTCCAACTCAGGGTATGCTACGATTCAATGATGATTCTAAAATAGACCACAATATAGTACTGCTATATAAAATCTTGCCTTGAACAAGGTGACCTGAGTACCAGAAATAGTATGGCAATTGCAGCATGAAATTTGCCATTGATTGCTCTGCAGATGCCTGCCTGGCTCAGCCTTCCCTATAGGCTGTGGGGCAAACATACTCCACTTCAGTCCCATCAGCCTCTTCCCCAAAAGCAGAGCCCAGTATGTGGACATCAGTCCTTGGGAAGGGGAATTCAAAGGCACAATAGTTAAATTCTTTACTGCTCAGACTGTTGTTTTGCCTAGCTCATCTGAACCTTTGAATAATGATCAGCATGTCTCATTTTTTGTGGCATTCATATTTGAAACAGCATTGTTTAGTTCACTAAATTATGGGTCCCACTTATTTTAATGATGCAAAAAGCTCCGTTTGCCAAGCAATTATGATTTGGATATCTAAAGCAAAGATGGAGAAAACACACAAAACAAAAAACACTCAGCTTTTCCAGATTTAAATTCTTCTCATTTTATGCTTTGGATATGAAAAGAAAACTTGGAGGTAATCAGATTGGAAATAACAGTGCTCTTTTGAATTACAAATTACATTTTGTTACAGGGATTCCAGAGAGACATTATCGGCAGGGTGTCTATAATCTGTTGACATGTACTACAATTTGGAATTATGTACATTTTAATATGGATACTCACTTTAATCACAGTATGATATCAAAGATTTTCATGCTGGGATCTGACCTTTTCTGTGTGAGAGTTCTGTGTTCCCTAGTACCAAAAAGGCTTGTAAACACTTCTAGCCACCCTCAGAAGTGGAGCTGATGATTCTGCACATTGGTGAATGGAAGATCTATGTAAAGCCATGCAGCTCTGTAGCTCTTTGACTCCAGGCACCTCTTTCCCTTAAATTTATTTCTTCACCTATTTGTGCAAAGTTTCAGTTTTTCTTTATTTCCCATTTGCAAAGGCTTTCCTTTGGGGAAACAATAGAGTTGGGAAAAAATCTCTTTCATAATACCTCTTAGAACCTCTCACTCAGTAATGCAAACTGTGACCACTTTTAATCCCTGGGACAAAGGATGAAGTTTATCAGGTGAAACAACAGGTGTTTCTCTTCTTACTTAAATTCTTATTCTTGTAACAGAAGTTGAGAGAGAAGGATGTGCAAAGCTGCATCTCAGATTTGGACTTTTGATTAGTGTACATCTGCAGGGAGCTTTTGGTTTCTGCTCTCTGGTTGTTTTGTATTTTCACACACCTCATTCAGCATTAAAGCTATTGGAAAGAGTACACAGTGACCCATTTGATGATTTCATATGATTTATCTTCTGTATTTGTGTTTTGACATCCATTAAAATGTGCATTTGAAGTCCCAACTCTGCTCCAGAAAGAGACAAAGATTCAGAAAGTCAGTTATGTGATGGGACCAGCTATCAGTGATGTGCACCTGAGGTGGCAACTCACACTAAAAGGAGGTGGTAAAACACACTGCCAGTCCCCGTATTTGGCATGGTTATGAATGATCACAAAATCAGCAGGGAAAAGCCAAATGAAAAAAAAAGTCTCAAGATCATCTCTCACTGAGAACATTTTTTTAAAAAGTAATAGGTAAGACAGCAAATTTAGAAATCTATTGGGGGCAGCAAAAATCCCTGCTTTAGCTGTCTGAGTTTGGCTCAATGCAAACCAACCTTCATCATATTCCCTCAGTGTGGCAGAAGAGTCTGAAAACCAAGAGATGAAATTTGAATGTTCTTAAACTACTTGAAATGTGAAATTGTTTTAGAGGGAATTTCTAAAGAAAGCTGTAGGAGAAAAACAATGCCCTTTATTACATCATCTTCTGTTTCTCAAACTATGGCAATCGTCAACTTGATTTGCCTTGCTAGATTTCTGAGGGACCCTGAATTAGTGACACCCACATCTGCTGATATCTTGGACAAGTAGGCAAAGTTTGGGTCAGGAAAAACCTGGACTTCTCTGTCCTGTCCTTGGGGCTGGCTGGTGATCAGGGCTGAGATGTGTGTGCTGGGAGGAATGGCAAACCCCACAACTGGATGCCAGTAGCCACATTGTAGTGCCCAACACCTTGCAGCAAACTCCAGACCTTCAGCAGGTAAAACCAGACACCAAAAAATTATCACATGCCTCAATAAAGCAGAAGCCAAGAACAAAGTTACTGTCAGTGTCCTCAGTCCACACAACAGCAGAACATTTTTGAAGTTAAAATAGATATGGGCATTTCACCTTTCTCCAGAGTTGCAAGGAAACTGTCTGTGAAACAACTGGAGTTACCTGCCATGTCTAGGTTTCAAACCTGGGGGAAGCAAATCTGTCATATCAATGCTCACTGAGCTGCCCACACGTTGGTCTGTCCAGAAGGTGGCTTGTTTCCCTCTCTTTACTTTGAAGGTCAGAAATAGTTGGTAGGGCTGTTCTGCAGGGACCAGGAGCAAGACTTTACTCCACATTAAAGTGCCCCGGGCCAGGGTGTGACACACACATGCCAGACTGTGGCTACTCAGGTAAGGTCCAAATTTACCACATGCACCTGCACTTGCTCAGTCTCCACAAGATGTAAGAACTCGGGAGTGGAGACACGCATAGGCACAGTGCATCCCCAACCTGCTTCCCATGGTTTTCCTCTTTCCAGAGGCATGCAACATTTGTGTCCCTTGCTGCATTTGTCTTTCCAGGTGCCAGAAGTAAAGTGGGAATTGCAGCTGCCTGCACACAGCCTGACATTGCTGTCCAGCAGCCCCTTGACCTTCTGCTGTGTGACCAGAGGGTGAAGTCATGCAATTGTCTGCAGTGCAGAGGAATTTGAAATACCAGCCCAGTTCTAGACTGTAAACGCATCCATATTAGTGCTGTTGTCACATGATTAAAAGGGGAAAAATAGAGACAGAAAAAACGTCTATGGAAGACCAACTTGAAGAAAAGAGAAAAAAAGAAGATCAAAAAATAGTTTTATGAATGGACTCATATCCAGGCCCAGGGATAAATACAGTGAGAAGTGCTTTGACTTATTCCTGTTCACTTCCCATATTAATGCACATTCTCTTCACTGAGGAAGGGCTTGATTGGTTTATGTCACATGCACACTGCCAGTGACAAGAAGGTTGTTACACAAATACATTGCCTTGCCATCCCTCCTCCTTCGACTTTCTCAAGAGGGATCTGGACAGGGATAGAAAGGGGACTCTGAGAAACTTTACAATTGTATTAATTTATTGTTATACTAGTTTCCAGTTCCTTGTACCTCTGAAATAATGCTAGCCCAAGATGAAAAGGCAAAATTGACACGGCAAATGATGAAATTATAACTTTGCAGCCACTGAAAGCTGATTCTCAGTCACATTTAGGCATCATACTGTGCCTTTCCCAGACTTATCAGTAGTATGAAAAAATAGCATACCCAACAATACCTCAGCAGGGAGGAAAGTGCAAAGATTTATGCATTGCTTAGTAAAACTTCAACTCTGCTGTCCAAAAGAAATGCTGAGCCTTCAAATTGGAGGGGCTTCGCAAAAGGAAATTTCTCACTCTGGGCTCTCCTGCCTACCTGGATATTAACAGTAATGAATAAGGTATGTTCTTTCCTGTGGGAGATTCACTAAAAGCTGAAAGCAATACTGTCAGAAAGTTCCACAGTGTAGTGGTTTTAGCTAGGCTTCAAATTAGCAGGCTCAGAGAATCTGCGTGGATTGGTAGAGACAGTTCTCACCTGACTGGGTAACCAAGGAAATATTTCATACCAGATGACATAAACCTAAGATATGATACAGGAGTAGGAGGTGTTTTTTCTCAGTTCTATCATGGCCGAAGTACAAGCCGGACGTGGTGCAACTCCTGTTTTGTTGGAGTAGGCCCTGCTGCTCTTGCTACCGCTACTTGCATTTTGTTTGAGTTCAGGGAAGTAGAAATATTTTGTTGTTACTCTTTCTGTTCTTTGCCGGGTGTCTTTTTGGGGTGCTTATAAAACTACAGTGATAGAATCTGTTTTCACTGGAGAGTGGGGAAGTTATTCTGTTATTCCTAGCTTGTGTAAGTGTATGTTATATTGTAGTTTTACTCTTTTCTTTTCTGTATAAATATATGTAGCTAGTTTAAGCATAAATGTAGTTTCAGAGGGTTTTTTTCCCTTTCTCCCTTTTCTCGGTAAGGGGAGAGAGGGTCTGACTTGGTGTTGAGCAGTTGGCATTTTGCCAGCTTAAAAC
Source organism: Myrmophylax atrothorax (assembly GCA_026770055.1). NCBI lineage: Eukaryota > Metazoa > Chordata > Aves > Passeriformes > Thamnophilidae > Myrmophylax > Myrmophylax atrothorax. The sequence goes on from JAOXXN010000446.1 coordinate 58,326,559, forward strand.
CAAGAGACATGGGCAAAACTCAGCTGCACAGTGAAGAAGTGACAATCTTTGTCACAAAACTTTGGCTTCATTGCCATACAGCTGCTGAATAATTTTCTTTCCAGCTATAAAATGTAAGGTTCTAGTTTTACTAGCTGGAAAATGCCATCAGGGTTTTATCCAGAGATTTTGCTTGCACTTTTGCCTTGTTAAAATTTTGATTTGTTTTCCACGTCAGAAGACCTTGTTCTAATGCAGGTTTAAAGAGCAGCTAGGCTGTCAGAAGTATTCAAAACTATTTTTCTAACTTGACATGTACTAGAAGGACTGACTTCTCCAACCCCTTCCCACTGCCTGGTGCTCAGATTGGAACAGGAGCAAGCTGTGGTAACCTTAGAGTGAATGCACAAGTTCTCAACTTATTCTTCTTGCAACATTCTGTCAGCAGTACACTGTGGGCCTCTTTCACTAATTGACTCCAACTCTGGAAGACATCCAGTCGTTTTACAAAAGAGCATTTCATGGCTTTTACTTTTAAAGAACTGCAAATGGCCTGGATGCCCAGAAGAACAGATGCTGAGGCTCATCAGTAGCCTGAAAGCAAGGAGCTACTACTGGCAGGCAGAGCTGTGAGAAGTTAACATAATGGAAAAAACAACACGTTTACCATGTAAAACCTCTCTGTTAAGTAGAACATGACTGCATGGATTTTTTAAGCATTAAATAGTCTTCAAATCCCATTTCATCTCCCTGAGAAGAGGAAATATACACAGACCAAATGCTGAGAAGATGGAGGAGATGGAACTGGTGACTTGCAGTCTGATTGCAAGGAGTCCTTCACACTCTGGGTGATCAGAGATATCCCATTGAGTACACACTGTTGAACGTCTGGCAGGTACAGGCCATGGGACTAATGTGAGACTGGCTGAAGTAAGTGTGTTGGTGCCAACATGCAGAGCCATCTATTTGCACATCACAATTATCCTTGGCACAGTATAAGTGATCAGTCCTGCCTTCCCCTCCACATCCCATGGTACATAAAACTACTCTTGCAAGCTGAAATGCATCTGAAAGGCATTGCTTGCACGACCCAGCCACTGACACTCTCCAGCTGATGCGATTGGAGGAAGTCACTTGAAGGACAGTTTCCACTAGGGTAAGAACCAGCTATATAAATGGAGGCTATCTGACATGACCTCACCACGCATCCCTAGGAAAGTATGGCAACCCCATTTCCTAAAGAGGCAGGGGCAGCAGAAATGCTTTCCAACTCAGCTGTTCTCAAACCTGCTAGTACAGCAGCATGCCAAACCTAAGCTGCCATCCACACTGGGCACAAATCCTCCTGGCTTTGCTTTTCCAATTCATCCCCTCAGCCCGTCACCAGAGAAAAACCCTGCCTGTTTGCTGAGGCTGCCTGCTGCATGGCCTGAGACAGCCTGAGCCTCCCATGTTCCTTAGACTGAAAGGCTTGACAGCTCTTCAGTCTGTCATTCATTCTCCCATGGCTTTAATGAAGCCTGGAATTATCTTGCACTACAGTAGTTAATTTTGTATTGTAGAAGCAGCCAGTAGTTGGATAGGAAAAGAAAGGATCTTTATATTGCCTGTCAAATTGTCCTCCCTTTCTCAGATACCCTCTCCTCTCCCACAGTGTCTCAATTCTAACTTTCTCCTACTTCTCTCCTTATTAGCTTCAGGCACGTCCTTGTTCTCCCACAGAGGTCCACATGGCTTTCCCTTCTCCTGCCTCCCCATAATGTCAAATTTTCTCTATTCCCTTTCCCAGTGGTACCAGACACCATCTCCCTTCCTGCCTGGTCCACTCATCTCCCAGCACAGCCCCACCTAAGGGCATGCAGCAACATCAGGATGGTGGCTGCACCACAGGCAGTGGCCCTGCCTGCAGAGCCAAGTCAGCCAAATGGGAGAGATGACAGTGGGAGTACATTTTCAAATTGCTTTCACTTTTCAATCCAACTGAATTACACAGGCACTGCTCCACTGTGAAGAAAAACTGGTGCTGTTAAGCAAGTAACAGCCCAAGGAAGGCCAGGAGCCTTTCCAAGTGCAGACAACAGTTTCAACTCAGACAAGCCAGCTGCCAAGGCTCAGTACAGTACTGCACAGGTACTTTGAGTTAGAGAAGTGGTTAAGTGCTCTGCTGTGTCAAGCCTCAAACTATGCCACTTCATGACAGCAAAGAAGGATGTCTCAGCAAAACGGAACCAACTTTCTTTTACAAAAGTTTTGACATTTGGGATACAGTCTCAGACAAAAGCTGCCAACTCTGAGGGTCCGTTGATATCAATGTCTTTATACACTGAGCACATTCAGTCATGGGATTTGCTTGTCTTGAGGTAAATTTTATAAATGAGAACTCAAAGTAAAGACAAGTTTTGATTCTGCTTGGAGCAGGTTAGAGCAGAAAAGGTAATTTTGCGTGCAAGGCCAACTGTCAAGCTGTGCTTTACTCTGTTCTGGGTTGGCAAAACGCAGCAGCTCTGTGTCAGGTTCGTAGCTGCCTTGCATCAAAAGCCGTTAGAAAAGCAGCTGGGGCAGTGTGAAGCACAGGGTGGCAGGCAGAGCTGAGCAGGGTGGTCTGCTCTGCTGTCACAGGCTGCAAAGCACCCACAGCTTTCGTGGTGGGCTGGTGAGCTACTGGTCTTGTTGCTGGTTTTTGTCTGGGAGATTCTGGTTTCTGCTTCTTTCCCAGGGTGCTAGTGTTGTATTTTACTGAGCATGACAATATTTTAAGAGTTTCTGCAGATTTCTTTGTTAAATCAGGGCTTGGCAATCTCAGTGTTGACCTATTGATGGTTAGTTTGCTTGGGCACACTGAACTCAGTTGTAACAACTGCAAATGCACTGAGAGGTTACTCCTTGATAGAGGTCTGCAGAGACCTCCAACATATGTACCTAAATAAGGTATTTACCTACGCTAAATAAGGCTTGTGCAGGTGCCTAATTTTTATTTTTTGTTCTGGGCCTTTTTTTTTATAAGAGTATAATCAAAATATCCCTGTGGGGTCCGAGCCCCAGGCAAGCTTTTTGCATTATAAGCTCCCACACTTTCAGAGCAAGTGGTTCCATGGAGGCTTTGAGATGAAAGGTGCTGGCTGAGCTGCCAGGTGCAGAGTTAATGCTGTTCAAGCCGCCAGGACTTCGAAGAAGAGAGATAAACTGGGAGTCGGGGAGAGAGTGTGGAAAAGGGACTTAACAATCTCTGTCAGTTGGAAATACATTTTATGGGCAGCATCATGCACAAGCCTGGCAGTACAAGGCAGTCAGGATTTTATTCCTGTCCCATGCAGAACTTGTAGAAGTGATGGGGTGGCTGTTATGGGGGTGTCCCATTGGTCCTTTAAGGCTTGCAAGGATCCATGGGCCCGTGCTTCAGTATGGTGGTGCCAGCCATCCTGCAGACCAGGAACAGAACACACTTGTCCCATAGTTGCCCTGTTCCACTTTGATGGGTAAAGGCAAACCATACATCCACATGCTAAAACCGTGAGTGTGCTCTTTGCATGCTTAGCAGTGGCACTATGGGGTGGAGCTGCTCCATACAAGGTGTAGTTGTAGCAAGCCCTTGGGCCCTGGTTTCGCCAGAAAGCAGGTTTTTTTGCAGTTTGCCATCTGAACAGCTGCCTTGTTAATACTCCCAGTAAAACAGAGATGGGGACATACTCTGAGGAGCAACAGAAGGTTGCCTCCAGTTTCAATTTTTGTTTGTTGAGGTGCTCTGGGGCAGGGCTGCACAAGGAAACAAAGCAAGCCACAGTGAGTTTGCCAGCAGGGGCTGAGCTATGGCTGATGCTGAAACCCAGTTCAGTGTGTTGCTCTGCATCTCCCATGTGCCGTAACCAGGAAACACTTCAGCTCTGAAGGCATGCACTGCTCTTTGGAAATTATTGCATGGGTATTATGGGAGATTTTTTTCCTTCTGATTTTAATTTCCTAAGAGCTATATTGTTACCTGTCAGCAAGACTTGTTTCAGAAATCCCTTGAGTGACTAGCTTTGTCTGCTATTGACAGTCATTCATCACAAACCACTGTTGTTTAAGCAGCCTGTTGCAGCATTCACATATGCTCTCTCAGTGCTGGATAACCACATGGCCTTCAGTGGCAGTACCGGGCTTGGATCTTTGGTTTCTGAGATAAACCCATGCATGGATGGGTCTGTTTAACCTGATTTCTTCTCAATATAGCTGGTACATGGTGAGCTCTTTCCAGCCTCCATCATGTCTCATCAGCAGATTCATGGTTCTCAGTTTTGGAGAGCACCATTGGATTGGATCTGTTTTTCCCAGTTGTTTTCCAAATGGCCCACAATGGAGTAATATGACTTCTTCCAGTTCTTCTTGTAAGTACATTTTGTTGGATGCATTCAATTATGAGCCAATAGTTATCCCAGCAAGACACAGATGGATCAGAGACACAGGGCTTGGATTTCTCACTAACAAAGGAGGCTTGTCTTTGCAGAGGTGTTACAGCATGTCGGCAATCAATATCTAGCCCTTAACTTTGAGGAACAGCTGGTTTCTGGATGAGCCTCACTTTTTCCTGCATGCTGTATTCTCATAGTTCACAAGCAGACAGGAAAGTTTGGACTCCAGGAATGGAATATTTTGCTCTGAGGAGAGAAGCGGATTACTAGAGACGCATGACATTGGATATCAATATGCAAAGGGTAAAACATTAATTTTTGCTTTAAAAATGTGCTGTTAGAAATTGCTCTCCTAGCAACAAAGCATCTTTGTCTGCCAAGTGCTGAACCTTAGCAACACCATATTTGAACTAATTCCATCTGTTTCAGTTCAAGACAAGAGTGACTAAATGAATCAACAGCAATCAGTGTGCCAGTTTCAGAGATTTAATAAAAAGTATAATATCATTGCCATGTAACTTGTCATCTTTTTGAAAAACTGAAATATAGACATTGTCCCAAAGCTTGTGGATCACAGGGAAGAAGCATTTGAAAGAGAGGAAAAACTGGTATGAAGTGTTACTAACTTTATCTCCTCATTGATACACAGTTAGACTTAATGCAGTTACAAACCTCCATTTTTAGGTATTTCCCTGAAGTCTTGGCTAATATAAACAGAAGAGGCTGGATGGCTAGATGAGCAGAATAAATGTTTTCCTCCTCTTTATACAGTGTTTCTTTAAATAACTTTGGATCTCTGCTGGCTACACACACTTTCCTCAAAGAGAAGGCTTCTAAACCCTGCAGAAGTGAACATCACTGCAACTAGTTTCAGCTGTGGCAAAGGTGCATTGCCTACCTGGTGGGAACCCACCTGCAGCCGAGCGGAATTTGATCTCACCAGAGACAATGCATATTTCTTCCTTCCACCTTCTCCCAGTTTCAATTGCTAATTTCATTTACCAGCAAGCGGCTTCCTTTTCTTGCTCTGTGATGGCTGTTGTGCCTTCTTAAAATGCAACATGTATTGTTCTGGAAAGAAATGGGGATTTCATAGGAAGTCACTTAGTTGTGCCCATTTTAATACTGACCTGGTACCCTCTAAAGCTTTGGGTACATCTTTTAATGATTCTGTTCATATTTCCTGTTTGTTGAATGGTTTCTGACACACAAAGACCTAACAAGGAACATAGTGGAAAAAGTTTTGAAGAGAAGTGTCAA